>OX451738.1:589015111-589615111 GCA_948472305.1 Vicia faba
TACATATCGGAAAGAGTTGAGGTGGCTGACCATGTACTCCTCTTCTCCTTGTACTGTCACAATTTTCCCTTTTACCGGGTACTTTAGCATCTGGTGGAGCGTTGAAGTGACTTCCCCAGCTTTGTGGATCCATGGACGACCCAGCAAACAAGAATAAGATGGCCGAATGTCCATCACATAGAATATGGATGTAAAGATCTGAGAACCAACCTTCACCGGAATATCTACTTCTCTGTGTACTATTCTTTTTGACCCATCGAAGGCCCTGACAACAATGTTACTTGGCTTCAATTCTAATCCCTCACAGTCCAACCGGTCTAGAGCTTTCTTATGTAAAACGTTCAATGAGGAACCTGTATCCACCAATACATGAGCAAGAGTAGTGCCCCTGCGTTCAATGGAGACATGCAGGGCATCATTATGATTTCTCCCCTTAGCAGGCAAATCAGCGTCAGAGAAACCCAACCCATTATCAGTAGTCAGACTAGCCACGCAATCTTTAAATTGATCAGTTGATGTTTCTTGAGGTACGTGCGCAGTCTTCAGGAAGGGAATCAGAGCCTTGGCATGGGCTTCTGAGCATAGCAACAGAGATAACATAGAAATCTTGGACAGGGTTTGCCCCAGCTGTTCAACTACATTGGAGTCGCTCTTTTTGATGATCTTCAGAATTTCTTCCATCTCTTGCCTAGAGGTTTCAACAGTAATTGTCTTTGGTGCCTCCGTCTGGGCAGGCTCATTAGTGGTCCCTTTGCCTCGAGTGTCAGATGACTCGGCGACAAGGGTAATAATAGGAACTTGAACAGGACTAGCAACAGGTACACTGGCGGGTGTAATAACAACAAGTTTCTGGGCAATTGGTGGAGCGATATCAAGGGAAAAAAGTCTTCCGCTGCGGGTAACTTTAGTAGGTCCAACAATATTGCTAACGTCAGTATCAGCATCCAACTCTTGTTTCACTCCAAGAAAATAAACATCAGCCCCATAATGCCAAGGGACAGCTTTATCAGATGTATAGGGGATAGGCCCTGGAACAGTGATGATCAATGGTGCGATTCTTGGAATAGATGTAATTCTAACAGGCTTCCTCGAGGGAGCCTTGGAAGAATTATCGAAAATGGTGATAATGGCAACTTCTTCAGTATGAACTAAAGGAACAAGAGTCTTTTCAAACAGAATTTCTTTATTATCCATCAGGCGTTGGACACCTAACTTCAAAAGATGGCAACCAGTAGGTAGGACAGAACACATACGACAACCCTTGTCACAAACCGAAAATAAACTGGCTAACAAAAGGTTCTTCTTCACAGTCATCAAAGGGGTAACAATGTAATTCACAGAAACCACAAACAAGTCTTCATCTATAGCATTTACTCCATGCTTGGGCATAGGAGCAGTCACAACATTAGGTCTTTCGGGCGCCTCGAACTCAATCTCCTTAGCATCAATTAAGTCCTGTATTTTGTTCTTCAAAGCCCAACAATCATCTGTATCATGTCCCGGGCTATCAGAGTGAAAAGCACGGCGGGCATTAGGATTGTACTTAGGCGATGCAGTGTTGGGATTCTGCGGAGCCTCCCTTGGAGTTACTAGATTGGTTTTCAATAACTGCGGCAGAATCTGAGACAAAGTCATGTTAAGATGGGTGAATTGCCTTCGAGGTCTCTCAGCCTTTTGTTGATTATTGCGCTGAGGAGCACCAGCAGGTCTTGATATAACAACCGCATTAACAGCTTGGCGACGTTCAGGTCTATTCTGGCTTTTCGAGCTATAAACAACATTTGACTCCTTCTTAAAAGGCTTCTTCTCGGTGCCTAATGAAGCACCCTTCTGTATTTTACCAGATTTGATACCAGCCTCAATCCTTTCACCGGTCATAATTAGCTCTGTAAACCCGGACGAAGAGCTTCCAATCAGATGGTTGAAAAACGGACCAGACAAGGTCCCCAGAAACATATCCACTAGCTCCCTATCAGCTAAGGGTGGTTGCACTCTTCCAGCGAGATCCCTCCACTTCTGAGCATAATCTTTGAAACCTTCGCCCATTCCCATAGACATACCCTGGAGTTGGGTACGCGTGAGAGTGAGGTCGGCATTGTATTGGTACTACCTGTAGAAAGTAGCAGCCAAATCTTCCTAACTGCGGATACTGGCTCCTTCTAACTGGTAAAACCATTCAAGCTGAGTCCCTGAGAGACTGTCTTGAAATAAGTGGATCCATAGGTTCTTATCAGCGGTGTACGGCTGAATCTTCCTTACATACGACCGAAGGTGCAGTTTCGGGCAAGAAACTCCGTCATACTTAGAAAAGGCTGGTGCTTTGAATTTGTGGGGAATTACCACCCCAGATGATAGGCCCAGATCACCAAAGTCCAGACTAGACTTTGGCACTTTCTGAACTTCCATCGCACTCAACCGGTCTTCCAGTTGCTTGTATCTATCCTCAGCCGGAGGATACTGGTCTTCGTCGAAGTCCGTCTCGTTGTCTGAAACCACAGGGCTAGGAGCCCTCCTTTCTTCCTTACTATCTTTCCCTCCATATGAGGTGGTCAAATCAACTTCGTCTCGTAGCCTGTTTCCAAACCTGTGACCTGTGTTAAATAGGACTGTCCTCTTCTTCTTCTTCTTCTCTTTCAGAATAAGGGTCTTCAGATCTTGCTGACCCTTAGCTAGATTCATGAACAACTCTTGGAATTGGGCATTTTGAGCCTGCAGAGCCTTGATTGCTTGTTCAGTTGATGGTTCAGAAGACATGATGCTGAAATAAACAGCGAAGAAGATGAGAAAACCTGTAAGGGTACCTGTTATGAAGTGCATGGGAATGATATGCGTATGATATGATTTCAAAGACATTGAGAGATTCAAATTCGTAAACCAAAAAGGAAACACACTTTTATTAGATAAACTTTAAATTCATTGTTCAACAAATTGCCCTTAAGGAGTTACAAGAAAGGAAATACTGAAAAGGAAATAAAAATCGGAAAGGAAATAAACAAAGGACAATCAGTGCTTCCATGATTCGCTCGTTCTCCAACTATCTTGTCAACTTCTGAATCTTCTACTCTTGCTCGTTAAACTTTTCTCGGTAAGTATCCCGCTCTTCTCCCAGTTGCATCCAAGACCTTTTCAGTGCCCCAATGTCAGTGGGCATATGAGGATGGAGGTTGGTCGGGAGAACCCCTTCTTCATTAGCAACTTCAACAATGATAGGCAGGATGGCTTCATACGGCATACCCAGCTTTTGGGCACGGATACGAACCCATCTAAGATATGGCTCCATCGGAAGAGAAGTCTTTGGACCCAGCTCGTGTGGATCAGATCTGTGAACTCTATCCCAAGCCCTTATGAATCTGCGGCATTGCTCGTCACTATCCCCTTGAAAATCAAAGATGATACTAGGCATTAGCAGCTCATGAGGTCCTTCCCTTCTGGCTCGCCCAAACTGACATAAGGCCAAGCATGGATTGTAAGTAATTCCTCCATGGGTTCCTATCAATGGAACATTTGGGTATTCCCCACAGCGATCAATAATGGCCACCTCGTCCATACCCTTAATAGTCCAGATGATGTCATTATGAGAGAGAGACATAACCCTATAGGCCCAGCCCATGCCTTCTTTGTTCTTCAGCACTGATTTGGGGAGGTGCGAAATAAACCACCTCGCCAATAATGGAGCACAACACGTCAAGGTTCCCTGCTTTCGAGCAGTACGGGCATAAAGCTGATGAAGAAGGTCACCCAATAGAGTGGGTACAGGATTACGAGAGATGAAGATTTTCACCGCATTCACATCAACAAATGAGTCAGGGTTCGGAAACAATACCAAGTCATATATCAGAAGAGCCAAAATATCTTCGAATGCCTTGAAGTCTAAACTATCCCAGAAATAATTAGCCTTACCAACCAAGAACTTAGTCAGAAAGCCCTTTGCTCCACTTCTAGTCTCCCAATTAGCCATTACCTCATCCTTTGTCATATGAAGGGCTGAAGAAATCTCTTCTGGCCTAAGGATCTTCTCCCAACCTGTAAATGGGGTCTACTCCAGAATACAGATACCAAGCAGATCGAAGAACTCTTCTAAGGTAGGGACCAGTTGGTAGTCCTGAAAAGTAAAGCAACAGTATAATGGATCATAGAACTGGACTAGGACACTCATCATCTGCTCGTCCAATTTGGAGGTGACCAGACTAAGAAGATGTCCATGTCTTCTGATGAAGGAGGTAGTATCAGACATCTTTGCAACCAATTCTTTAAGCATAGTGGGAACCTGGACAAAGTTGATCCGGATGGTGTTCCTACGCATAGGTGTCATGACCTACAAAACAGAACAAAGATGAATCCCTCCTGTCTTTGAAATAGGTTAGTCCAATGAAAGATGTATGCAATGTTATGATGTCATGATGTCATGATAGAAATTACACCACAAGTATCCACAAATAGCAAACATGGTAAAGGCACACAAGTCACACAGAGAGCCCTTAGATTTCAGGCTGGCAAGGAGTCTAGGTACTACCCTCTTTTAGTTCAGTTGGTTTAAACCTGTCCTAAAAATAGTAACCGGGTTCTAGAGGATCTCAATATCACTGACTACCCTCGATCGGTCATAATTCCAGTTTAGCAACCTTTTCTTGCAGCTGGAATCATCACGAGAGTTTAGTATCAATGAGTGTAGCATATTGCTACTGTTCTATGGCCAAGTTGGTCAATTTAAAGGTTTTAAGGTCAGTTGGTGCTTAATGACCCCTTAGAAGACCCATATTCTCCTCGTTCCAACACAAGGGATATCGGTACAAACTAAAGAGCCACACCAACGTAGCTACTGCTTTAACCGTATCGGTCTACGCCGTACAGTTCCCTCATAGTTTATTGCTACTTACCTAAAGGGTATCCCCCAGATCCGGGTTAGGATCTATAGTAACTCCGATACAAGCCCACAAAGATAAATCATACAAAGCAAACAATTAAAAACACAATGACCTAATCCTAAGGTACACCCCACTTACAAAAATAAATCTCCCCAGCAGAGTCGCCAGTTCTATGATACGGTGGGAAGAACTGACTGTTTTTTGGAATGCTGGTTTGTGTTTTGCGTTTGTTTTTGCAAAATGTCGCGGTGAGCAAGAGTCGCCACCGACTTTTATTTTATCCAACAAGGAAAGGAAAAAAGCACAGTAAAATTCCTTTTTCGAGATATTTCTCGGGTTCGGGGGGTAGATTATAGAAAGGGAAGGTATTAGTACCCTTTCTATCAGTAGTTATCTACAGGCTCTTAGGTACTTGCTCATATTGTTTTCAAAAATTGCTTTCTTTGTGTTTGTGGGTTTGAAGAAGTTTTTGTTTGAAAGGTGTAAGTGTGAAAATTTGTTTTGTTTTGAAAGAGCAAGTATCTAAGAACCATCTACCTACTCGAAAAAGGAATCATTCTATGCTATCTTCCTTTAGAAAATGCTATCCCACTATTGATGAGTAGGTAGCACCGTCGTTGGAGTTTAAAGGGTCAATTTGATTAAGGGACGTGCGGTCACTAAAGCAATGTTAGGACGCCTTAGAGGTAACCCTAATGTCTTAGATCATTTGTTTTTGAGGCAACAATATCCGAGGCAACCATTTCGAGGCGACTATGATCTTTAGACAAGAGGGCGACCTCTAAAACTACCTATACTCAATGACCGCGTACAAAGGCAACCAAGTGGGGTGTACCCTAGGAGTGCGTATGTGCGAGTGTGTTGATTTCGGTTTATTTTATCTTTGTACATGTTAATGGTGATCTATGTTGATTTTAGGTTTAAACGTTCAATCTTGTCATGCATTCCCTATTATCAAACATCTAACAATTTATAAGTTGCGGAAATTAAATTGAGGAAATTAAACTAACTATTACAATGCGTCGGGTATTTACATCGCTAAAAGCAACCCTTGAAATTAAAATGCGGAAAATAAATAAAGCGGTAAAAATAGTAAAGTCCTATTAAGCTATTACATTCCGGAAACAGATACAATATTGAATAAAATGGATCGCGTGCGCGAAATTAAATCGGGCGCAAGCTTTTAGGGTTTTGACCCTTTAATTAAAGAAAAGATTTTTTTTGGTTATTTTGAATTTATGAAAGAAATTAAACTAGATTAATTATTAAATTAGTAAATAAATTAATTAATAAAAATATTTTTGAGTTTTTGATATTTAAAGAAATAAAAATAAATTTAATCAATGTTAAGAAAACCTAATTGTCTAAGTTAATTTTAATTATTGCAAAATATATTAAAAGTTATTCCTGATTAAAACTAAATTAATTAAATTAATATTGTTAACAAAAATAACATACTGAAATTTAATTTATTAAAGAAAATATTTTTTGGTTTTAAATTTATTAAGAAAAAAGTTTGATTGGTTAATGATTAAATAAAAAAACAATAAATAAATAATCAAAACAAAAAAAAATAAAAATATAGAGATATAGAGAAGAGAGGGTTTGGGCCTGATTGGGGGGTTCAGCATAGCAATTTGAGGCCCATCACAAGCTGGCCTGGTGGACTTTTTGAAATCCAGCGTGTGCATTTGACTAGGGAGTATGGTGGACGTTCCATCTGGGCCATCAGATTTAGCCTGGGGCCATCTGTCCTTTGATTGAATGAGGGAGTATGATGTGCTGCAGCGCCTGATTTACATGTGATAACCTGAAGAGAAAAAATAACAATGCATATGGGGGGACCTGGGATTCGAACCCAGGTCCCAAGGCATGTTGCCAACGCTCAATTGCCACTCAACCATCATGTTCTATTTGTTAAATATACATCAAATAATGATAATATGAGTAAGTGGACTAATATGCCAGAACAAAAATAAAGCGCGCAAATATTTGAACTGTCCACTAGGAGATTTCCACATCTCCATCCCTAACCTCCAGCCCCTGTAAATTTACCTGCGAATTTAGATCCGCAGCTAAATTCGTAAGTCGTTCCCAAAATCAATTATAGGCCATGGAAACGACCCCCAAGACCATGGTTGTGCTCGTCTATCTCCTCCAGTCACGTCTATGTCCATCAATGGAACTAATTTTGCCTGTAAAAGAAATGCCCAAAAAACAAACTACAAAACCCTAGATTCGGCTATAGGGTTACAGTCCATATAAATGAAATCAAACATTGCCAAAAGTTCAGAAATTTCATAAGCATCACAAATATGTCCATGATTTGTCCAAATAATGTGAAAATAGAGAGTTGCGGTTTAGAATACAGGGCCAAGAAACGTGATGCTTATAGTGCGTTTTGATGCGTATGAGGGCTTGCTTTGGATTGCAGGAGGTTGAGTAGACACCCAGCAATTGATTGGCGTTGAGTTTTGTCTTGGTAAACGCCTCTAAGTGTGATTTCAGTTTTGCACTTTTTCCACTTTTTTTTTCAAGTTTTGTTCTTGGTGTTCTTGCAGACTCTAGGTTCAATTTTGTGTGCCTTGACTTGTATATGTAATATGCAATGCATTAGGTCAACAAATTTGTCTTGAATCTTTCCACATCAATGCCTTGAGATTGGATTTGATTCACCATTGAAGACTTGCCAATTTTGTCAAAAACTCAATATTTTTGCACATGGAATACTTGATACGAGTTTGATCATGATATTGATGATGATTAAGTCCTGAAAATAGAAAAAGATCTCATGTAATCAAGCTTTGGGATTTTATTTGATTTAATTTGATTTAAAATGAAATAATTCAATAAAAAATCAAATAAAATAATAAAATTTGATAAATGGACACAAGGATGAGGCTAGGACACCTGTGCAATGTGGCAAGTCCAAATCAAGTGGAAAAGAATGGGCCCATTTGACAAAATTTGAAGTTTTGGGGATAGTTGACTTTTGGCAATTTTGCAAAAATGCCCAACTTCAACAATGCATACCTTCTTCAATTTTAAACTTTTGGAAGTGTTATTGGACTTTTTAGAAAGCTTGAGATTTCCTCTAACCAACCCTTTTGGTCTCATATCATTTTTATATTCCATGCTCGAGTTATAAGCTTTGGAAAAAAAGGTGTTTTTGTTAACTTTCAAAAATGACCTATAATGTCCAAATTTATAACTTCTTGTGAGTGCATTTTATGATCTTGGGGTATGAATATGGATTGTAGGAAATTTCACCCTCTTCAAAATTATCTTTGGATGGGTCATTTCTCATAAATTATGAGAAAGTTATGCTTGGTCAAAGTTGAATTGACTTTTCCTACAAAACCCTAATTTAGCAATTTTTGAGTCTTGATGAATTTTGAGCAATCCTTTATGAATCATGATCAACCCTTGATCAAATGATGAAATATTCTTCAAAATGAGAATGTTGACAAAAAAAATCTTGAGGTTTGACTGTATTTGGGTCACAGTTGACTTTTGCCCTAGCACAGTCGAGTTTTGGACCCTTTGAGCAATTGACTGAGCAAACTTCCTCTACAAAGCTTGAAATTTGACATGGATGACCTTGAGAACATATTAGGACATTAGGGAGAATTTTAGGTCATTTGTACTCAAGTATCTTGATGCAACACAAAACCCTAATTTGGGGTTGACTGTCTTAAGAGGTAGCTTGACTGTCTAACTCTTGAGCAATCTTGAGCCACTTGGAGATTTTTCTTGCAATGTTTGGAGAAATATGAGAGGGGAAATTTTGGGGTACAACACCACCCATATAAGAAAAAATCTTGGAAAACATGAGAGGGAAAATTTTGGGGTACAACAGTCACGAACTTTGTAGATTGCACTATTGTTTATCTCTTCATGGATAAAAACCATGTGCCGACTCTTCTTGCTGATACTTACCACTCCACTCACTCCAAGAATGGAATGAAGGGAGCGATTGTTTGTTGTTTTCCATTTCTATATAAGTGGTTCATCTCTCACGTACCTGTCAACGAACTATTTGTGGACATCTGAGGCACTTACTCATTTTCTCAAAGAATCATGAGTCTCACTCATCACGATATTAAAATGGATAACCCTAAGATGAATATCTCTAAGATCATTACGAGCTTCGGGGAATTTTCTAACTTCCCTCTCATTGGAACAAAGGGTTGCATCAACTACAATCCTATGCTCGCGCTTCGTCAGTTAGAGTATGCAATGGATGGTGAACCTTTTGACAAGAATGTAGAATATTCTATTTTCTTTGATAATGTGGAAAATCCTGGATTGTAGAAGAAAGTACAACTAGCTTGGGTTGAGATTCATAGGAAAGATGAAGCTCTCCTTGGTAAGAAGGATGTTAGTGCTGGGATTCCTTATACCAGATTGGTCATGAAAAGAGTTGAAACTCTTTTATTGCCTTACTTCCGAAAAGAATCATTCCATTAATAGATTCCACGAAGTAGATTTTGTATTTATTTTGTTAATTGTCTCATGATTACCACCATAATTGTTGGATGGGATGTTGATGCCATATTTTGCTATCGTGGGTGTAAACTCAGTTGATTTTGGATCTCTTATGATGTAATAATGTCTCGTCTGTATGAATTCATCTAATTTGCAGCTTTGTTATGAATGAAAGCAGTGTTTTCTATGATACCTCGTCTTGACTACTTCTTATCCATATTGTCTTGTTGTTTGGTCTTTCTTGATGGTTGACAAAACTCTTGGATATCTGGGAAATAAAAAAACATAACATGCATAATCACGCATTTCATGCATTACAGGTTTTTTGACTGGTCTTCTAACTTGTGGTTCTTCTTTTTCTTAGCAGAGGTGTTCAACGAAGACTACTCACAGATACTGAACAAGAAGTTGTTAATGCCTAGACAAGGAACAAGGGAAAACAAGTGATGATTGGTAATCAGAAACCTGTGCAGGCTAGTATGCCTAAAACAATTGTTGCATCGGGGACTTCTTCACCTCCTGATGGCGAGGTCGAAGAGTTAATATGATTACAACATCATGGAGCAGCTACACCAGACGCCCTCTAAGATGTCTATTTTATCTCTGTTGATATATTCTGAAGCTCACAGGAATGCTTTGATGAAGTTACTGAAAAATGCTTTCATGCTGCAAGTGATAACGGTTGGATAGTTTGAGAAAATATATATGCCCGAAATGGTTTGGGTCTTATCGACTTCGATCTCCCTCTTGAGGATCGCAACCACAATAAGGCATTGCACATATCTATGGAGTGCAAGGGCACAAATTTGTCAAGGGTGTTGGTAGACAATGGGTCCTCATTGAATGTATTGCTGAAAACTGCATTAATGAGAATTAACTATTTTGGGGTAGAGTTGCGTCCCAGTGATTTGGTTGTGAAGGCTTTTGATGGGTCTGGGAGTCCATGAGACTCTTTTTCAGGTTTTTGAAACTGTTTCGATAATTAAGACTCCTTGTTCTAAGGAAAGAAAGAAACCTGAGACTTTTTTGACTTCATTCAAAGATGCTCAAGCATTAATAGAGGATGGTCACCCAGAAGGTTGGAGTCAGGTTGTGGATGTCATTCCAAAAATCAACAAGTTCGGCTTGGGTTTCCATCCCGGAAAGCAGAGTGCAGCTCCCAAAGCTTCAAGTTTGTTTACTCCTGTAAAGTTCTCCAGTTTTGGTTTTTCCCAGGATGGATGCGGCAATTCAATTATTTATGATGAAGATTGTGTCTACAATATTGGTGATTGGATCCACCCAAGAGTTCCAATCCAAGGACTAAACAATTGGACTTCAGTGGATACCGTCCAAGTTACAACTATTGAGGATCTATTCATAGGTTGATTTGTAGACAAAGTTGTCACACTATACCTGGGGCACCAGGCCATTCAATTGAAGATTGTGTGTTGTTCAGAGATGGAGTTCAAGACATTATTGATTCATGGTTGGTTGTGTTCACACCATGGAAGAATGGGAATCATGTGCATGAGTGAGCATTGATCCTGCTAAAGGTCTTGTGAAGCAATAAGTCTGTACGAAGTCTTGCCTCCTCAACATGACAATTACTAATTTCATTTGCATTATCATTTGCAATCTTTCTTGTTTGGTTTGGTACTTTCTTATATGCAAAACTTGCTTATCTTTGAATGTTAATCATAATGCATTAAATATGATTGTTTTAAATTAATCCATTTGCATTCACTCTTAAATGTTTTTCTTTGTTTTTGATACTCAACTCTTGTGAATAAAGAAAATATGTTTGGAGGGAGGATGACGAATAATTTACCAAGAATCTCAAACAGTATACTTTTGAGTAAAACCCTGCTGATGATGTACATGTATTGCTTAAAATCCCCAAACACCGGAGATATAAGAGAGATAGACCCACGTCAACCCCTTTGAGCCTCGAAGTAGGAGTTTCTTTTCTATTCAAAAAACCTCATTTTTGAACCCAGGGGCGGTTAGTGTTCAGTTAATCTGATCGAGCATTCAGAACCCATTAGGAGTGCGCATTTAAGGATACAATAATGGTTATCCATAAAAGGCTGAGGAAAGTCAAAACTGCAATG
Organism: Vicia faba; assembly: GCA_948472305.1. Taxonomy (NCBI): domain Eukaryota; kingdom Viridiplantae; phylum Streptophyta; class Magnoliopsida; order Fabales; family Fabaceae; genus Vicia; species Vicia faba. The sequence goes on from OX451738.1 coordinate 589,026,558, forward strand.
GCTAACCTTCACTTATCAGGAGTGTGCGTTAATTGACGATATCCCAATAAGTATCTCTCGCACATCATAAGGTCAGTAGATGATGATACAATAATGTTTATCCCTCATCTATCAAGGACTCAGGTTGTCACAATCACTTCCAACAAATCGAAGACGACATATAGATCAACGACTTGTTCGAAACGAAAGAAGGAAAGCCCGCCAAGTGGAAAAAAATAAAATAATAATAAACATATATATATATATATATATATATATATATATATATATATATATATATATATATATATATATATATATATATATATATATATATATATATATATATATATATATATATATATATATATATATATATATAACGGCTTAGGCAAGGAAATAACAAAGTAATGAAAAAGGGACAATGAAAGTTGTCGAGCAAGAACAAAGTCGTGTGATGGTAAACTAGAAGAATGAGAAGGTGAGTGACTATCGTGTCCAAGAAACCTCAGTGGTTCCTCAACCATCATAAATTCCTCTTGAGAGATGAGTGCTCGTATCAAATTAACTTAATGTAGGACTGGAGAACTTCATGGAGAATGGGTGGGCACAAAATATTTTTTAGCCTTAAATCCCTTTTTCTAAAAATCGTGTACCAGACCACGTTACAACCCTTGAAAAGTCCTAATTGAATCATGGGTTATTTTGAAGCAATACTGTAATGAGAGTATGGTAATGTAACTCCTACGAGGCTTTCTAAAACTTTTGAGTTAGTGTCACTCCATCTTTTACTATCTTTTAGTAAAAAAAATAATTTAGATATTTCAACATCTTTTCAATAAAAGTTTTTAAATTTCAAGACAGGCATAGGATTTGAGTTAGAAGAAACATTTTTTGCATATGAAAAGTTATTAAACATTAAGTGAGCTTGCATAATGAGCATCGGGTGGAAGTTTGATTATCTTAAGGGACAAATTGCTTCAGGAATGTGTTGAAAAGCAAATCATTTTGAGAATGATCTTAATCTGAAGCAGACCTTCTATTGACTTCGTTGAGTAAAAGAAGACCAGTTTGAGAAATGATCTGAAGCAGATTATATGGATGCTTTGATTTCCCAAAAGTCTTCGTTAAGTAGTGGTGTATCACTTTCAGTTGGTCCTAAGGGATGGATTGCTTCAAACATTTGTTTGAGCACGAAGCAGTTCAAGTTGAGAAGTATGGTTGTGCACTAGCCTACTATCAAGACATAAGTCAATTAATCTGAAGAGTTGTTGTCTTTGAAAATCCTTAATCTTCTCATTCTTCCACGCGCAGGAGGCGGGAAAATAGATTGTCAGGACTCTGCTGAGCAGGGACAAGGTATTTCAATGGTATTACTCTGTTGAGGAGAAGTAGAGGTATCTCATATTTTGACTACCCTAAGGGGAATAGAAAGCATGTTGAATACTCCATTGAGTAAGTTGTCATCCAATCTGAGACATTTAAGTCTAGATTCGATCCCTCAAAATGCAATCAAATTAGGGCAGTTATGTCGAGATTTAACAAATCTCTCTGAGAATATGGTTAATTGGAGGAGAATATTTTCACAATCTGCAGATGCAGAGACATTCACTCAAGCATGGTTGAAACTACTTCTAACTCTGGTCAGTCAGGGGCAGTGCTTTGAAGTTCATAATACCGAGGAAGATTATCTTTGATGGTGCAAATCTCAGAAAGTCCTATCGAGGCAAATTTCTTCAAAGGCCCTATAAATTGGGGCAAGAAGTTATGCTCGGGAATTTTCTCCTCTTCAAGGGTTGATCAAATTAAGTCTAGGCGCAGGCTAAACAAATTGTGAATTTGAAAAGCATGTCGAGAAGTCAGGATTGTTATCCTCGGCTCATCAGACACTTAAGACCATTCATCGATGTTCCTCCATCAGAAGTCAAGATCATTATCTTAAATTGAATTTTGGATTGTTATCCTCAGTAGGATATGAGCAGGAACGCAAAGAGTGTATGAGGTTGTTACCCATACATGGTTCGTGATGGAAATGATGTTTCCTGGGAGGACTATTTTCCCTGGTAAAGGACTCGTTGCTACTTGACAAAGGTATGTCTGCTAAGGGGTTCTCTTCAGAGATCTTTATTCCCCAGTGAAGCATTCCTCATTTCTCTGCAGTAGGAGAATGGATCTTCTCCCCATAAATTTAGGAGTTGTTTGAAGTCAAGATGATTTCTTCTCAATGGACTGTAATTTATTTTTGTAGTATCCTCTCCAAAGTTCGCTTTTCATTAGCATTCCTCCTCGGAGTTGACATGATGAAGTTGCAATCTCGCATCACAGTTTTTATCCGGTGGTCGGTAGTTCAGACTGTTTATTCCTCAATAGAGGTTGCCATTCCACACATGGAACATATTGCTGCAATTTCCCTTTTTGCAAGTACTGTTGGTCTTTTATGATATGAAGCATACTAGCAAATGAGCCAAGGAGGGTCTGTATGGGACTAACATGAGGGTCTTAAAGGATGAATATTTCTACAGAATGGAATCCGAATTCACTAGTGAGTACTCACCTCTGCTCAAGATAAGATCATTTATGCCCAGTGAAGGTGTAATCTCGTCCGAGTATAATTCCTTTTCTCAGTACAGTCTGTTTCTTTCCAAGTTTCTAGGAAGAATCTTTTTATTCACCAATCGGAGATTCTTGATATACTCCCCTTGAAGTCGATATTTTGCGGCTTCCTCAGTGAGGTTGGAACTCGTCTTCCCCATGAAGTGTGAATTCACCTCCTTAGTGAAGTTTACATTTTTCCTCTCCAGTGTTATTTTCCCATATCAGGTTTCTTGAAGAGATTCATGATTACCTATTGGAGATTCTGGTTGGCATCCCATGAAGATAGTTATCATCTCCAACGAAGTTATTTTTATCCTCCCTAATACAAGTCCTTATTGACATGAATTTTTCAAAGATGGCTATACCCAGTGTACTTAGTATTGTTTATACTACCATCTAAATTTTCTTTGTTCCATAGTGAATGAAGTGGCTTTATCCCCAGTCGAAGTCGAATTTCGAGGATCTTTCGGAGTAACTTGCCTATTATTCCCCAGTGGAGCAAGTTTTCTTTCCCCTGCACTTCTTGAAGTTTTCTTCTCCCTAGTATCACCAAGCGGATAATCCTTGATTGTGTTTGTGATTGATGAGATTTCTTGGTAAAGAATCTACATCCCCAACAGATGTGTGACATTTTTATGTGTTCATAGGAGAATGTCTACTCCCTGAAGCAGATATGTCTTATTCCCCAGCCAAGAGTTCAAGTTGGGAATTTTCTTATTCCCTGCAGGGTTGCCTTTGAAGATTTCTCTTATTCCCCGACAAAGAGTCGCTTCATGAAGAGTTTCTTGTTCAACTATTCTTCCATCTCCCATATGAAGTAGCATTTTATAAATCAATTACCTAGGAATGTTCATTCCCCATTTAAGTCGATTTGTCAGAAGTTCTTATTCAAGGATTGTTGCTTTTCCCCAGTGTAAGTTTATGTTATCCCCAGGCGAGAAGTTGACAAGTTATTCTCCAAATAGTTAGATGTGAATTTTGATTCCCTGTAGGCCCCATTTCGTTGGTGTCTTCCTCTACAACACCTAATTTTTATTAGTATGTTTTATAAGAAGTTACAGTTTCGCCATGATCTTCTCCAGCAATATCCAATCTCTATTTGGCGTTCCATTTTTAGAAGTTACGGTTTCACCCTGATCTTATCCAGCAACGTTCAAACTCTATTTGGCATTCCCCCTCAGAAGTTACTGTTTCGCCCTGATCTTCTCCAGCAACGTCCAATCTCTATTTGGCATTCCCCTTCAGAAGCGGTTTTGCTCTAATCTTCTCCAGCAACGTCCTATTTCTAATTGGCGTTTTCTTTCAAAAAATTTGGTTTTGCCCTGATTTTTCTCCAGTGGTGCCCAATCTTCATTTGGCATTTATTATCAGAGTTGACAGTTTCGATCTAATTTTCTCCAGCAGAGGTTACAATTTATTTTTGTAACTCCCATCAGAGTTTGTAGCCCGTTTTTACCGGTTACTCAGTTTGTTACTCCCCATAGAGTTTTAACTCTTCAAGGGTTTCTCGCCAGCGGTTTCTTATATTTTTTCTTCTCCAACAGATTTTTGCAATTTATTTTTGCGAATCTGGCCAGGTTTTGGCTTCATGGTTGTTGGCTTCTAGATTGGCCACTCCCCAGTGAAAATTTTAATCATGCATCATCACATTGCATCCTCAAAGTGTATTGTTTCTATTCTCTTTTGGGAGCATTACTCCATTGAAAAAATAATAATTCAAACATGCATTGAAACATAAGCCATTATTGTTTCTGTGTTCCCCAGTGGACTTCCTAAACTTTGGATAATGTCCCCAGTGAGGTCTTTATCCTAATTTTCTCACTTTTCTCCCTGTTGTACCCCAAAATTTGCCCTCGCATTTTTCCCCAAGAAATCTCAGCTTCAAGCATTTCCTGACTTCTCAAACTGGCTCAAGAATCGGACAAACGGACTTTTCTTGACAGTCAGGCAAAACTAGGGTTTTTACTGATTTTCAGAGCTCTGAATTGTTTCATACAGTGGGCTTAGGGTTTGATTGATTGTTGGTTCAATTTTGATCAAGCAAGCGTGATTTGGCATTTAATCAGGAATTAGGGTTTTATGGGCATGTTCTCAGAAGAATTTGAATTCCACAGCACTTTGCGGTTTATTTCAAGATTCGGATTAAAATTCGCGTTATCTTGGTTTAATCAGTAAAAGAGACAATGGTTTTGAATTCAGTACGTTTTGATTGGGCCGGTCATATGCAAGATGCAGTATTGGATTCACAGTGTTCATGTGTTTGATCAGTCTATCTGGTTTAATTGCTGCTTTGCTTTGGGTGTTGGATAAGACAGGTTTATTGGATCAATGTTGTTTTATTTTAGTTATTTATTATTCTGAAATTAAAATGATTGAATTTATTTTTCAATTGTTTTAATTCTAAGAATTTTAAATAAATAAATAAATAATAAAGAAATTAGAATTAATTGGATAATTTAAACTTTTATTGATATTTGAATTATTTGTACAGATTGTTGTTTATTACAGACAATAATTTACATTTAATTTAAATATTACATAGAATGAAAAAACTATCCTATTTTCTAATATTCTTCGTTCTTCATTCCGCTCCGGTATTCCATTTTTCATCTGCAAAAAGAAACAAGAAAAGTCAGAAAGCATTAAATTGGAAAGGACAGATAAAAAGTGCTCATCATTAGGGGCCACTGACTGGGATCAGTTGCCCTCTCTGCAAATCACGGGATTTCTCCCGGTTCACAGAGAGGGAAGATTTTCATTTCATGAAATGCAAATGCATAAGTTATAAAATTCAAGCTACATAAGAATCTCAATTTCCCATCCAAAACCATATAGTTCAAATCCAAACTGAAAAATCCAATCCAAACTTTCTATCCAAAAGCAAAGGCTACTGTCAGAATGCCAAAGGTATCAAAGAAATCAAAATAGTGCAAGATGCTAGCAAAGCCTACAAGCTGTCAAAAGGGACCTTTGCCAAGATATCAAGGAAAAGAGCAAGGCGCAAAAGCTGAAGAAGAAATGCAGAAAACATATTATGCAAGCTAATCATCACTTCCCATCATAGCCCCTTCAGAAAAGTACAAATAATAATCATATAAAATTCTTAAATTGTACTGTAAAGAGAGAAGTGAAGAGAGATAAAGCAAACAGGGTTTAGGCATAGTTCAGGTTCAGCAGGCATAGACAGTAGAGGCAGAAAAGATATACAAAAAAGAGGATAATTCGGCATTGTTCAAAAATTACACAGCATAGCCAGTTACCGAAATGGGAAAAATGCCAAGAAACCTTGTGAAACTATCCAGCAAACTTGGGTCAAAGAAAAGACCAAGGTTTTGAATAAAGATTGGGCGCCAAAAGAAAAAATAGAAAAATATATAGCAGTTCAAGGAGTAAGGAAAGGAGAAGAAATATATACAACTCAGTAGATTGCACAAAAGGCTAGCTAACCAATATCAAAAACCTGAACCTTGTCCAAAATCACCATAACCTGCACCAGCATAGGCAACCATATCCAAACCACACAGCATAACACCTCAAACCTGTCTAACCCCTAAACCATTAAACCTGCATCAGTAAAAACCAGGAGCATACCCTGCATTAAGCATACAAACTGAGGAAGCAAAAAAGCCTCATGACTGTCATCAAACACCAATATCCTGCCTCAACCTTCAAAAACACACAAACCTGACAAACAAAATCAAAAGCCTCACTACCAAAAACTAATACCCTGTCATAAAGCCAAAATCTATTAAACCTGAGCAGCCAAGCAAACATACGATCACTACTGTCCAGAACCACCAAACAAATAATCTGAAAATACAACCTCAAATTTAAAAAGATTCAAAAGAAACCTGAGATACCAATACCCAAAAACCTGCATCAAACACAACTCTGCAATAGACACAAACTCAAGCCAAAGCCTACTGTCCAGAATCACAAGACACATAACACATCTCAAACTCAAACCATTACTGTCATACCAGTACCAAACCTCTCAAACAGGTACCAACAACCATACTCATCATCAAAAATGCAAGCAAGTGAGGCAACTAGAAGAAGGAGATAAAGCAATATCAACATAGGCAAAACCAACAAATCAAGGCATCACAGTAAGAAGAAGAAGATAAAGAGGTGAATCAAAAAAAGAACTTCTCAGAACGCATCATCATCAAAGCCCTAACATAAGCCAAGAACGAAGTTACCAGGGTCATCAAGAAGCAAGCCAGCGTCTTCATCACCGAATCTCCGCCATCGAGCCTCCTGAGCGCCACATCCTTTTTCCTCCTCCTTCTCCAAGTCAGGTAGTCAGTTGTTTCTCCCTCTTTCTTCTCCATCACCTCCATAGCAATATAAACTTAAGAATCAAATTCGAATCAAATAATGCATGCAATTCATAAAAGAGAAAAGAATCAGAAAACATCTAAAGCGAACCTTTTTGTATTGAGGCCTTTGAACTCGAACTGGAAGGAGGAGGAAATGTAGGGGTAGCGCTGGTGGCCTCGAAGCAAAGAGAAGTACTCAAGAATGAACGAGGAAGGAGACGGAACTCAGTGAGCGGCGCCGTTCAAACCCTACCGCGTTTCCAATTGAGCAAACAATTGCCTAACCCTAATTTCATTTTTGCTTGACGTGGGCCTGACCCGTTCTCAGTTATGCTAAGCCCATTAATCACTAACCTAAACAATGCTTACTACTCGTTCATATATAACACTAGCCATTCTTGTTATTTTATAAAAGCCATATTTTTATTCCTTAAAAAATACTAACTTAATTAAAATGCTTTTTTTTTTATTATTATCATAAGGTTAAGACTTTTTTTTAGATAATACATTTTGTACATACACATTATATTAAAAATTAATTTTGTACATATCATATAAATTAAATTTGAAAATACTTTTTCTTAATCAAAATACTTTTTTATACACAAATTAAACTTAAAGACATTTTTTTGAAATACATTTGTATATATTATCTTTTCTTTTTTATATATATACATGATTAAATTGAAGATACATTTTTTAATTAAAATGCATATTTGTACATATTATACATACATAGTTAAAATTAAACTCTTTTTTTTAGTTAATATACATTTTTGTACATAATAATTCGATACATCTTTTAATATTGAAATTCACAAAACATTTTGACTAAAACACTTTTTTTTTTTTAAAAAAGCTTAACATTCTAATCAAAACACTTCATTTTTCTTTTGTACATAATTAAACATACAAAAATCAAGATTCATCTAAGAACATTTATCTAGGTCAAAACCCTAATACGGCTCAATTTCACATTTCGCACTTGTACATATTTACACTTACACAATACATATACATTTGCACTTACACAATATATTGCCCTACACACATTTTATCTTATATTTATACATTCGACATTTATATTTTGATTGTGACATTCGATTTGGTTGTAAATACTATAAGTCTCATCCCCTTGTACATTTATACCCCCACTCATGGATATTATTTTGTAATAGCGTAGATTTACATTCCGCAATTTACAGTTTTCCAATTATACCATGGTTAGACCTAGGGTTTGTATGTACCTAAAATCAAAACGCTAGATAACCTAATACAAGACAAATACATGTAATCAATACACAATCACACTTGCACCCCCTAGGGTAATCCCACCTGTTGCCTTCCAAATGGGCCGTGCTTGCACGTCGAATGTCTTTGGCAAAACAAAATCAAATGATCATAAGTCCCTCGATGACGCTTTCGAAAGTTGCCTAAACGGAATGATCATAGTCCCTTCAAAACAAATTGCCAAAGACACTTGGCATCATTGCATTCATGGTCTATGCGATGACCCGCGCCTGTCCCGAATAAACTTCCTAAATACAAGACTGCCTACCAATTTCAATGGTAGAACAAAATTGTCAAAGGGGTTAAAACACGATGAAAATCTTTTGAGAAAGCTTTAGGGTAGATAAACTCTTAAGTACTTGTCAATTTGCAAAGAAAACACTTGCCTAATTTCAAAACCCACTTCACAAACACTTTTCAAAAATCAAACTTTTCAAACCCTTGAAACATCTTTTTAAAAGATAAAACACCTTTTGTAAAACATTCGAGTAAAGAATTGTTACAAGGTTAGCCTAGCGCAAGGCATCTTTTCAAAACATTTTCAAAACAATCCACAAAGCACCATTTCACACAATTGAAAACCAAGGCAAGATTGATCTAAGCAAGTACCTAAGAGCCCATGGATAACCATGGATGAAAAGGGTGCTAATACCTTCCCTTTTCATAATCTACCCCCCGAACCCACGAAATATCTCAAAAAGGTTTTTGCTGTGCTTTTTAACCTTTCCTTTAGGACAAAATAAAAAGTCGGTGGCGACTCTTGCTCAACCGCACAAGTGCGAATACGAACGCAAAACACACAGTCAGTTCTCCCACCGTATCACAGAACTGGCGACTCTGCTGGGGAAGTACCTTTTAAGTGGGGTTACCTTAGGGCTTAGATCACCTTCTTGCATGACTAATTGGTTGGTTTGCTTGCTTTATACCTTGGTTCTATTGTTTGGGTTTATAATCCTCCGCCCGGATTTTGGGAAACATTCATAGATAGCAATACGTTGTGGAAACTGTGCGGGGTATACCGACACGGTCTAAGCAATAGTTATATTAGTGCGACATATTTGTGGGTACCGGTAACCCTTGAGTTCAATCAAGGAGAGTACGGGGCCGCTGAGCGATGTCACTAAGCACTAATGACCTAGAACCTTACTTGACCATCTTGGCCTTTTATTAGGAGTAGTGAGATGACCGGCTTTGGTGCAGTCCGAAGTTGGTAGATACTCGATACTACACTCATTGAGGGTTGTTTTCTTGGAATATTTTGGTCGCCAGTTAAGTGGCTAAACCAAAACAATGAACAATGAAAGCGATCCAGTGATATTGAGCTCCTTAGAACCCGGTTACTATTTATAGGACAGGTTTTTAAGCCAACTACACTCAAGAGGGTACTCACCTATGAAACCCCATGCAAGCCTGAAACTAGGGTTTGGTGTGATTTGCTTGTACACATGTTTTATGCATACATCATAAACATCATGAAGCATCACATGCATTTACTAACCATTTCAAGGGTTTGGACCTTCATCATTGTTCTTGTTTTGTAGGTCATGGAAATACCTCGCCGAAACACCATTCAAGTCAACCTTGTGAGAGTCTCTCCTCAACTCAAGGAGATCACTTCAAGAATTCCGGAAAATTCATCCTTCAGTGAAAGACATGGTAGACTGCTCAACCTAGTCAACACCAACATCGAAGAAGACATGATGAAAGTGCTATTTCAATTCTTTGACCCCCTTCACCATTGCTTCACTTTCCCGGATTATCAGTTGGTGCCCACTTTGGAGGAGTTTTCTCAACTCCTAAGAATCCCTATCCTTAATCAACTACCCTTCAACGGTACGGAGAAGGAACCAAAGCCTGATGATGTTGCTCGAGCATTACATCTACAACCGTCTGAAATCAAGGGGCATTGGGAAACCAGAAGCGGTGTCAAAGGATTCTTAGCAAAGTTCTTGTTTGAGAAGGCGCAAGAATGTTGGAACTCATTGGACCTGCAAGCATTTGAAGAAATTGGGGCACTCCTTATCTATGGGTTGGTCCTATTCCCAAATCCTGACCAATTGGTAGATGTCAACGCCGTCAAAATCTTCTTGTCCAGAAATCCAATACCAACATTGCTTGGAGACATCCTTCACTCATTTTACACACGAACAATGAGAAGGAGGGGTGTTCTCATGTGCTGCACTCCTATCCTCGCAAGGTGGTTTATTTCGCACCTTCCACAATCTGTCTTAAAGAATGATCAAGGTATAAGGTGGTCCCAGCGATTGATGACTCTCACCCATGCTGATATACATTGGTGTTCTCGGACTAGAGAAAATATCATCATCGTCGATCGTTGCGGAGAATTTCCTAATGTCCCCTTACTTGGAATCAGGGGAGGTATCATCTACAACCCTTGCCTAGCTTTGAGGCAATTTGGGTACGCACGGAGGGATGGCCCTCATGACATGCTGATTCCTAGCCTAGTTTTTGACTTCGACGACGATGCGCAAGGACTTCGCCAAAGGTTCATCAGAGCTTGGGGAAAACTCAACAAGATTGATAGCAAGACTCTGGGACACAAGAACTCCATCCCTCTTGAGCCCTACCTCAAGTGGGTGCGAGCCCGAGCTCAAAGTCTGATGATGCCTTATCCCCACGTACTCCCAGTGATCAAGGAGCCCGTCAATGAAGGAGAGGTCCCCTACACCATCCTACATCCAGACATGCCTACATCGTGGGAGGAAATGCAGAGGAGTTGGATTCAGCTCAAGGAGGAACGGAACACTTTTGAAGCTAGCTACTACGCCAGTGAAAAGAAGGTTCTGGAGCTTACCCGCCGACTCCACGAGCAAGAGGCCCTCAATGCCTACATCGCACCGAAGAGGATGCGCAATGTCTTTCTGCCTTGAGAAGTTTATGTTGTAATATTTGGCCCATGGGGCATTTATGTACTAACAAATTTCTTCTTATTAATATGACGTGCGTTCTTCTTTGTCTGAAACAATTTTGAATATCCTAAATCCTTGAATGCATTGCATACACCAGCATACCATTCATCATGAGCATAAGCAGGTCTCGCTCCAGGTTTCCTTATCTATCTGCTGTTTATTTCAGCAGGATGGATCTCGAGCAAACGGTCAAAGACCTACAAGCCCAGAATGCACAATTCCAGCAACTCTTGATGACCTTGGTCAAGAGTCAAGAGGATATCAAGGCTCATCTGGAGAGCAAGGACCCAGTGAAGAAGAAAAAGAGGATCGGAGTGGCTACTTTGGGGAGGAGATTTGACAGAGAAGCTCGGAGGGTGCTCGAATTTCCTCCTACTTCTGATGAAGGGACTAGTAAAAGAGATCGGGTTGAAGTGCCTTCCGAGTCTGATGCAGAAGAGGAAGAGGTGGAAGAGGACGAGGATTATTCGGACCAGCAGTATCCTCCCGCTGATGACAAGTACAAGGGTTTAGAGGACAGATTGGCTGGAATGGAATTGCAGAGGGTGCCGGGTCTGGATTTTGAAGACATGGGCTTGGTCGCCGGAATTGTGATTCCTCCAAAGTTCAAGGTGCCGGCGTTTGTAAGGTATGACGGGCTGTCCTGTCCCAAAATGCACCTCAGGTCCTATGTGAGAAAGATTCAGCCCTATACAGCTGATAAATATCTCTGGATTCATTTCTTTCAAGACAGTCTGTCGGGAGCCCAGTTGGAATGGTTTTATCAGTTAGAAGGAACCAGTGTCAGGAATTGGGAAGATTTGGCCACCGCTTTCTATAAACAATACCAGTATAATTCCGATCTTGCTCCTACCCGTACCCAACTTCAGGGTATGTCGTTAGGAACAAGTGAGGGATTCAAGGAATACGCACAAAAGTGGAGGGATTTGGCTGGCAGGGTGCAGCCTCCTTTAACCGATCGTGAGCTTGTTGATATGTTTCTTGGGACCCTATCTGGGCCATTTTTCAATCATTTAATCGGTAACTCTTCCGCGGGATTTACTGATTTGATCTTAACGGGCGAAAGAATCGAGGCTGGCATCAAGTCAGGAAAAATTCAGAAGGGTGTCGCCGCAAGTATGGAGAAGAAGCCGTTTAAGAAGGAGACAGCTATGGTATATTCTCAAAGGAGAGCAGGAAAGACGGAGCGTCGGCCGACTGTGGGGGCCGTAATGATTCAAAACGCTCCAAGCGAGCAGCCTCGCTACAACCAATCCAGACCGAACCAGCAACGGGTGGAAAGGCCACAACGGCAGTTCACTCGTATCAATATGACCCCAGCGCAGGTGCTTCCCCATCTGTTGAAATTGAATCTGGCCTCTATCAAAGAAGCGCCAAAGAATGTAAATACATCCTCTCCACACTACCATGCCAATGCTAAGTGCGCCTATCATTCAGACAGTGTTGGGCATGACACCAACGATTGTTGGGCCCTCAAGCATAAGATCCAGGACTTGATAGACGCCAAGGAGGTAGAGTTTGACGCTCCAGAAAAACCCAATGTGATCTCTGCACCTATGCCGAAGCACGGTCGGAACGTCAACGCCATTGAGGAGGATCGGTATGTTACTGACGTTAGTGATCTAACTACTCCACTGTTAACCGTTAAGCTAAATTTGTTAAGGGCCGGGATCTTCCCGGGATGTAATAGAGACTGTTACTGTTGTCACTCTCTGCCGTTGGGTTGTCCGCTACTAAAGGAAGGCATCCAAGGCCTCATAGATAGCCGACAAATTTTGTTCGAAAAAGTTCCTGTTGTTCCAGTTCACGTTGAAAATATCTCAATCATAACCATTCACGCCAATCTTTCCGAGGCCTTCAAAAAGCCAGTTAAGATTACGCCAGCTGCAAAGTCCATACCGTTGAAGATAACAAGGCCGGGGCCGGTTCCCTATGTCTCCGAGAAGTCGATACCTTGGAACTATGGTGGTGACATCTACTACCATGGTATCAAGCAAGTTGAAATAATTGAAGAAGATTCAGATGACGATGAAGCCAGCATTAGTAACATTGCGGGCACCAGCAAAATCACCAGGAGTGGGAGGATATTTTCTCCAGAGATTGCTCCTCCAAAAGCAGTCTTTGGACCCTCATCAGTAAAAGAAATCATCCCTGCACCAGCAAGGCTCTCTGCCAGAACTCCTTTGATCAAAGAAATTTTCGTTCCTAGCACTGTCTCTCCTACCATCGCCGATAAAGGAAAAGGAATACAAGATGAGCCCGTCAGGACGAGGGCTCAACCCTTGGTGATTCCGGAAGCTTCCAAGAAAGAGATGGACGAAATTTTGAGGATAATCAGGAAAAGTGATTATGATGTGGTGGAACAGTTGGGGCAAACCCCCTCCAAGATCTCCATGTTGGCACTGTTGCTTTGCTCAGAAGCGCACGCTCAAGCTTTGATTAAGTTTCTAAAGGCAGCTCATGTGCCTCAAGAAACCTCTGCAGATCAATTTCAACATTGCGTGGCTAGCCTGACTGCAGACAATGGATTAGGCTTTTCTGATGCCGACCTGACCCCTAAAGGCCGAAATCACAATGATGCGTTGCATATTTCAATTGAGTGTCGCGGAACCACCCTTGCGCATGTTTTGGTTGATACCGGTTCATCGCTGAATGTTTTACCTAAGAAGGCCTTGGACCGGCTAGATTGCGAAGGGTTGGAATTGAAGCCGAGTGATATCGTCGTCAGAGCCTTCGATGGGTCGAAAAGAATGGTCCATGGAGAAGTTGAAATTCCTGTCAAGATAGGTACCGAGGTGTTCAAATCCACTTTCTATGTAATGGACATCCGTCCATCATACTCCTGCCTGCTGGGTAGACCTTGGATACACCATGCTGGGGCAGTCACCTCCTCCTTGCACCAAATGCTGAAATATCCTGTAAAGGGTAAAATCATTACTGTCCATGGCGAGGAAGAGTACATGATTAGCCATTTAAATTCTTTCCGGTACGTGGAAGTCGAAGGGGAGTTCATTGAGACACCATTTCAACATTTCGAAGAAGTGCTCCCTCAGATAGCAGTAGCAAAGTTGGCAGCTGAGACACCAAGGCAGATGGCCAGGATGGCATCTCTGGAGGATGCAAGGGCTGCAGTTAAAGAAGGAAAGGATTCAGCGTGGGGGCAGTTACTCGATTTTCCGCATAAGGTTGATAAGCTTGGTTTAGGTTTCACCACCGCTGGTCAGAAGGCCATGTGCCGGTCAAAGATTGAGAGAGTGCCAGTCAAGATTTCTCCTTACCAAGTCAACGCCCTGGAAGATGAAGATGAGGAAAGCAACTTTGAAGAGTGGATTCATCCGACGGTCAGAGGAGGGCTGAACAATTGGGAGGCTAAAGACTTTGTCCCTGTCACTTTTATTCCTCAGTAATTTATCTATCAAACATTTTCTATTTTGGTCTGTAATATTTTACTTTCAAACAATCAGTACACTATCTTTCCGCCTCCTGCCTTACCCGGGGCATGTAGGTCCACTTGTAAGGGTTTTGACTATTTTTCATATTCATATGCCATGTTTAATGATTCATTGGACGTTTTTCATTTGATAAACTGCTTGTGTTCATTTTCTTTCCTTTTTGCATTTTTGTTTAAGGATGGCTACCCCTTACACACACCCACACTCACCAATGCAGGTACCCATCCACCCCGGATTCCATGGGTGACTATTCTGCTGTATCTTTCAATGACTCTGAAGACCTGGTCAATCTAGCCGAGTATGAGGACGACGAAGGTTGTGAAGTACCAGGGGAACTAGCCAGGCTCCTGCAACAAGAGGAAAGGGCCATCTTACCGCATAAAGAGCCGTTGGAAACTATTAACTTGGGAACCGAGGAAAATCGGAAGGAGGTACAAATGGGTGCCAATCTGGAACCAGAAGTCAAGAAACGCTTGGTACAGTTACTGAATGAGTATGTTGAAATCTTCGCTTGGTCCTATGAAGACATGCCGGGCCTAGACACCGACATCGTGGTTCACCGTCTCCCCACAAGAGAAGACTGTCCACCGATCAAACAAAAAGTTCGCCGAATGAGGCCTGACATGTCCGAAAAAATCAAAGCAGAAGTGATGAAGCAGTTCAATGCTGGCTTTCTGGCTGTCACATCCTATCCTCAATGGGTCGCTAATATTGTGCCGGTACCTAAGAAGGATGGCAAAGTCAGAATGTGTGTGGACTACAGGGATTTGAATAGGGCCAGCCCTAAGGATGATTTTCCACTACCTCATATTGACATCCTAATTGACAATACAGCTCAGCATAAGGTGTTTTCTTTCATGGACGGATTCTCGGGCTACAATCAAATCAAAATGGCCCCCGAGGACATGGAGAAAACAACTTTTGTCACGCAATGGGGCACTTTCTGTTACAAAGTGATGCCGTTCGGGCTGAAGAACGCAGGAGCAACCTATCAACGCGCCATGGTAGCTCTATTTCATGACATGATACATCATGAGATTGAAGTTTACGTAGACGATATGATAGCTCGGTCACAAACAGAGGAGGAGCACCTTGAACATCTGGAAAAGCTGTTTGCCAGATTAAAAGAATACAAACTCAGGCTAAATCCAAGTAAATTCACTTTTGGAGTTAGGTCCGGTAAACTCCTGGGATTCATTGTAAGCAACAAAGGCATTGAAGTCGACCCGGCAAAAGTAAAAGCAATACAAGAGATGCCTGCCCCTCGTACTGAAAAGGAAGTTAGAGGTTTCTTGGGGCGCATAAACTATATTGCCAGATTCATTTCACATCTGACTTCTACCTGTGAGCCAATTTTCAAACTCTTGAAGAAAGATCAGATAATTGAATGGAACGACGACTGCCAAGCTGCTTTTGATAGAATCAAGGAATATTTGCTAGAACCTCCTATTCTGATGCCACCCGTCGAAGGAAGACCATTGATCATGTATTTGACCGTTTTGGACAATTCAATGGGGTGTGTTTTGGGCCAGCATGACGAGTCTGGTCGAAAAGAGCATGCTATTTATTACCTTAGCAAAAAGTTTACCGACTGTGAGACTCGCTACTCGCTGCTCGAGAAAACTTGTTGCGCTTTGGTATGGGCTGCTCGCCGACTAAGACAGTATATGTTGACTCATACTACTTTGTTGATATCCAAAATGGACCCTATCAAGTATATCTTCGAAAAGCCCGCTTTATCAGGAAGGATAGCCAGATGGCAAATGATCTTGACCGAGTATGACATCCAATACACCACCCAAAAGGCTATAAAAGGGAGTGTGCTAGCGGACCATCTGGCTTATCAGGCTATTGAAGACTATCAACCCATGAAATTTGATTTCCCAGACGAGGACATCATGAGTTTGGACAACATTAAAGGTGACGGACCGTATGACGGACCCGAAAAGGAATCCCGATGGACCCTGTACTTTGATGGTGCCTCAAATGCACTTGGAAACGGCATTGGCGCGGTACTTATTTCTCCGGAAGGATGCCACACTCCTTTCACGGCCCGACTTTGTTTCAGCTGCACAAACAATATGGCGGAGTATGAAGCCTGCATCTTTGGTCTCAAGGCTGCCATAGACTTGGGGATCAAATCTCTGATTGTATTCGGGGACTCGGCTTTGGTCATTAGCCAAATCAAAGGAGACTGGGATACCAAGCATCCTAATCTTATTCCATACAAAGAACATGTTCTGACGTTGTTGCCTCATTTCGAGCAAATTACCTTCGAGCACTTTCCGCGAGAAGAGAATCAGCTAGCAGATGCTCTAGCCACAATGTCCTCCATGTTTAAACTCAACTGGGATAACGAGGCTCCCCAAATCACCATCGAGCGAATGGATGAACCGGCGCATTGTCACGAGATTAACACCGAAGAAGTAGTGGAACAACCTTGGTTCCATGAGATCAAAAGGTATCTCGAGACCCAAGATTATCCTGAAGGAGCTTCCGTAAATGACAAGAAGTTCTTAAGGAAATTCGCCGCTAAGTTCTTCCTGAGCAACGGCATCCTCTACAAACGAAGTCATGATTGTGTATTACTCCGATGTGTTGATAAGGCAGAAGCAGAGTTAATCATGACTGATATACACAGCGGCACATTTGGCACTCACCTAAGCGGGCATACAATGGCTAAGAAGATCCTAAGGGCAGGCTATTATTGGTCTACCATGGAGGCTGATTGCCATCAACATTCCCGTACTTGTCATAAATGTCAAGTTTATGCCGACAAAGTTCATGTCCCTCCGGTTCCTCTCAACGTTCTAACTGCTCCATGGCCCTTTGCAATGTGGGGCATTGATATGATTGGAGAGATCAAACCCACGGCTTCCAACGGACATCGCTTCATCCTGGTTGCCATCGACTACTTCACTAAATGGGTCGAAGCAGCTTCCTTCGCCTCCGTCACCAAAAATGTGGTTGCCCGCTTTATCAAGCAAAATCTCATATGTCGGTATGGTGTTCCAGACAGAATCATCACGGACAACGGTACCAATCTGAATAATACAATGATCACTGCATTATGCGAACAGTTCAAGATTTATCATCACAATTCATCTCCCTATAGACCGAAGATGAACGGTGCTGTTGAAGCTGCGAACAAAAATATCAAGAAGATCATTCAGAAAATGACAGTCACTTACAAAGACTGGCATGAGATGTTACCGTTTGCGCTGCATGGATACCGTACGACAATACGTACCTCAACTGGGGCAACCCCGTTTTCTTTGGTTTATGGCATGGAAGCCGTTTTGCCTATGGAAGTTCAGATCCCGTCTCTAAGAATTATGAAAGACGCAGGTTTGAATGAAGATGAGTGGATTCAGACCCGACTTGATCAACTCAATCTGATCGACGAAAAGCGACTCGCTGCTATATGCCATGGTCAAGCGTATCAAAAACGGATGATCAAGGCCTTCAATAAGAAAGTCAGACGTCAGGTGTATCAAGTCGGAGATCTAGTGGTCAAGCGGATTATCTTACCGCAAAGTGATCCCAGGGGCAAATGGACTCCTACATACGAAGGGCCGTTTGTAATCAAGAGCGTATTTTCTGGTGGTGCGATGATTCTGACCACCATGGACGGCGACGATTTGCCGCACCCTGCCAACGCAGACATAGTCAAAAGATACTACGCATAAAATAACCCGACAAGTCGAAAACCCGAAAGGGCGGCTTGGACAAAAATGGGCATCCCGGTGAACCGAAAACCCGAAAGGGCGGTTCAGGCAAAAATTAGGGATAAAAACAAAAAAAATCTGTACACCCGGCAAGTCGAAAACTCGAAAGGGCGGCTTGGGCAAAAAGGGGTTTCCCGGTGGATCGAAAACCCGAAAGGGCGATTCAGGCAAAAGTTAGGGAATTTAAGCGTATGACTATGTCTTCTCAGATCACTTCAAAGACAGTCTCTTCATCAACCGCTCCCAGGTTTCTGATCAATCCAGCCATCGTCAAACGAAGCATTGAATGGACAGATGTTCGGAGTTGTGAAAGCTACAGCAGAGTGGAATCCCATGGAATTATTTCACATTGCCATCTTTGTTTTGTATAAATTTTTTCAAATATTTACGACAAGATCCTCTTACTAGGATGATTGTCTCCTTTGTATAAATATACCCAAAGAAAATCAATACAAATACTCTTCCCAAAATTTGTGCCATTTCCCTTTTCCTTTTTTCTCTTGCACTATTTGTTTTATTTTGAGAAACGTCCAATGTTTTGTTAAATAGGCATATGCATTTGAAACATGATCACTTCCTAATTGAACCTAAGAAAAGGATTACTGATAGGATGAAAGTACAGACGAATATTTCGACACCCTTCCAAAGGAAATCCCTCGAGATCTGTAATCCGCAAACCTTGAGGTCTATCTCCAGCAGACCCTCGGAGCTTATCCCCGTAAGATTCCGAAAGATAATCCCCGCAGAGTACAGACGTCCCCAGCCAAAGAATCTTCCGGAGATCATTTTCCTCAGAGTTCAAGATTCGGTATCCCCAGCAGATCAAAAGCTTCAAAGGGTCAATCCCCAGCGAAGTCAGACTTTTAAATCTTCTCCCTACAGGTTTTTTAGAAGAAAATCTAGCATTCCCCAGTAGAGTCAGTCTTCAGAGATACATCTCTCCCAGTTGAAGATTCTCAATCTGGCCTCCCCAACATTAAGTCTACTAGTTTAACACTCCCCAGTAGAAGACTTCAGAAATCCCCCAGAAGATTGGTATACAATCCAAGCTCCAAGCTCCCCAGCAATGACCCAGGATTTATTTTCCCCAGCAGCAGTCAAGATACCTCTATCTCCAGCTTACATGCACATCCATTTACATTCATAAAACCATGATGTACATTGTATCATGCATCATAGCATTGCATCCAACTAACTTTTTGCCTTTTTCAGGCAAGATCAGTCGACAGAGTAAAATAATTCAACTTCAAGACTTCTGAAAACAGTTCACGGGTTCTCCAAGTAAACGGATGTTAACCTATCACTTGTTCGGATTCTTCTCAAGACTTCTGAAAACAGTTCATGGATTCTTCCCAAGTAACGGATGTTAATCTATCAGCTTGTTCAGATGCAACCTTCGAATTTAGTTTACGGACGCTTCCCAACAACGGATGCTGCTCTATTGCTAATTCAACTTCAAGACTTCTGAAAACAGTTCACGGGTTCTCCAAGTAAACGGATGTTAACCTATCACTTGTTCGGATTCTTCTCAAGACTTCTGAAAACAGTTCATGGATTCTTCCCAAGTAACGGATGTTAATCTATCAGCTTGTTCAGATGCAACCTTCGAATTTAGTTTACGGACGCTTCCCAACAACGGATGCTGCTCTATTGCTAATTCAACTTCAAGACTTCTGAAAACAGTTCATGGATTCTTCCCAAGTAACGGATGTTAATCTATCAGCTTGTTCAGATGCAACCTTCGAATTTAGTTTACGGACGCTTCCCAACAACGGATGCTGCTCTATTGCTAATTCAACTTCAAGACTTCTGAAAACAGTTCACGGGTTCTCCAAGTAAACGGATGTTAACCTATCACTTGTTCGGATTCTTCTCAAGACTTCTGAAAACAGTTCATGGATTCTTCCCAAGTAACGGATGTTAATCTATCAGCTTGTTCAGATGCAACCTTCGAATTTAGTTTACGGACGCTTCCCAACAACGGATGCTGCTCTATTGCTAATTCAACTTCAAGACTTCTGAAAACAGTTCATGGATTCTTCCCAAGTAACGGATGTTAATCTATCAGCTTGTTCAGATGCAACCTTCGAATTTAGTTTACGGACACTTCCCAACAACGGATGCTGCTCTATTGCTAATTCAACTTCAAGACTTCTGAAAACAGTTCACGGGTTCTCCAAGTAAACGGATGTTAACCTATCACTTGTTCGGATTCTTCTCAAGACTTCTGAAAACAGTTCACAGGTTCTCCAAGTAAACGGATGTTAACCTATCACTTGTTCAGATTCAACCTCAAGATTTCTGAAAACAGTTCATGGATTCGTCCCAACCACGGATGTCAACCTATTGCCTGTTCAGACCCCCAGTTCAGAAATGGTCTAAAGCTCGGACGCTTTCCTAATGTTCCCTTCCAGATGGCATCTTTAAGCCCATCCCCGACAAGTTTCTGTCACTCCCCTAGATGGCATCGTTAAGCCCATCTCCAAATGGCATCTCTAAGCCCATTCCCGCATCCAGTACTTTGATAAGTGCAAATTTTCGGGCACTCTAGTGTCCAATCTCCTTTTACCTTCAAGTCGCGAAAGGCAAACTTGCCAATCTAACTCTTCAAGTCAAAGAAGATTGAACAGGGGCAACTGTTGTACCCCAAAATTTGCCCTCGCATTTTTCCCCAAGAAATCTCAGCTTCAAGCATTTCCTGACTTCTCAAACTGGCTCAAGAATCGGACAAACGGACTTTTCTTGACAGTCAGGCAAAACTAGGGTTTTTACTGATTTTCAGAGCTCTGAATTGTTTCATACAGTGGGCTTAGGGTTTGATTGATTGTTGGTTCAATTTTGATCAAGCAAGCGTGATTTGGCATTTAATCAGGAATTAGGGTTTTATGGGCATGTTCTCAGAAGAATTTGAATTCCACAGCACTTTGCGGTTTATTTCAAGATTCGGATTAAAATTCGCGTTATCTTGGTTTAATCAGTAAAAGAGACAATGGTTTTGAATTCAGTACGTTTTGATTGGGCCGGTCATATGCAAGATGCAGTATTGGATTCACAGTGTTCATGTGTTTGATCAGTCTATCTGGTTTAATTGCTGCTTTGCTTTGGGTGTTGGATAAGACAGGTTTATTGGATCAATGTTGTTTTATTTTAGTTATTTATTATTCTGAAATTAAAATGATTGAATTTATTTTTCAATTGTTTTAATTCTAAGAATTTTAAATAAATAAATAAATAATAAAGAAATTAGAATTAATTGGATAATTTAAACTTTTATTGATATTTGAATTATTTGTACAGATTGTTGTTTATTACAGACAATAATTTACATTTAATTTAAATATTACATAGAATGAAAAAACTATCCTATTTTCTAATATTCTTCGTTCTTCATTCCGCTCCGGTATTCCATTTTTCATCTGCAAAAAGAAACAAGAAAAGTCAGAAAGCATTAAATTGGAAAGGACAGATAAAAAGTGCTCATCATTAGGGGCCACTGACTGGGATCAGTTGCCCTCTCTGCAAATCACGGGATTTCTCCCGGTTCACAGAGAGGGAAGATTTTCATTTCATGAAATGCAAATGCATAAGTTATAAAATTCAAGCTACATAAGAATCTCAATTTCCCATCCAAAACCATATAGTTCAAATCCAAACTGAAAAATCCAATCCAAACTTTCTATCCAAAAGCAAAGGCTACTGTCAGAATGCCAAAGGTATCAAAGAAATCAAAATAGTGCAAGATGCTAGCAAAGCCTACAAGCTGTCAAAAGGGACCTTTGCCAAGATATCAAGGAAAAGAGCAAGGCGCAAAAGCTGAAGAAGAAATGCAGAAAACATATTATGCAAGCTAATCATCACTTCCCATCATAGCCCCTTCAGAAAAGTACAAATAATAATCATATAAAATTCTTAAATTGTACTGTAAAGAGAGAAGTGAAGAGAGATAAAGCAAACAGGGTTTAGGCATAGTTCAGGTTCAGCAGGCATAGACAGTAGAGGCAGAAAAGATATACAAAAAAGAGGATAATTCGGCATTGTTCAAAAATTACACAGCATAGCCAGTTACCGAAATGGGAAAAATGCCAAGAAACCTTGTGAAACTATCCAGCAAACTTGGGTCAAAGAAAAGACCAAGGTTTTGAATAAAGATTGGGCGCCAAAAGAAAAAATAGAAAAATATATAGCAGTTCAAGGAGTAAGGAAAGGAGAAGAAATATATACAACTCAGTAGATTGCACAAAAGGCTAGCTAACCAATATCAAAAACCTGAACCTTGTCCAAAATCACCATAACCTGCACCAGCATAGGCAACCATATCCAAACCACACAGCATAACACCTCAAACCTGTCTAACCCCTAAACCATTAAACCTGCATCAGTAAAAACCAGGAGCATACCCTGCATTAAGCATACAAACTGAGGAAGCAAAAAAGCCTCATGACTGTCATCAAACACCAATATCCTGCCTCAACCTTCAAAAACACACAAACCTGACAAACAAAATCAAAAGCCTCACTACCAAAAACTAATACCCTGTCATAAAGCCAAAATCTATTAAACCTGAGCAGCCAAGCAAACATACGATCACTACTGTCCAGAACCACCAAACAAATAATCTGAAAATACAACCTCAAATTTAAAAAGATTCAAAAGAAACCTGAGATACCAATACCCAAAAACCTGCATCAAACACAACTCTGCAATAGACACAAACTCAAGCCAAAGCCTACTGTCCAGAATCACAAGACACATAACACATCTCAAACTCAAACCATTACTGTCATACCAGTACCAAACCTCTCAAACAGGTACCAACAACCATACTCATCATCAAAAATGCAAGCAAGTGAGGCAACTAGAAGAAGGAGATAAAGCAATATCAACATAGGCAAAACCAACAAATCAAGGCATCACAGTAAGAAGAAGAAGATAAAGAGGTGAATCAAAAAAAGAACTTCTCAGAACGCATCATCATCAAAGCCCTAACATAAGCCAAGAACGAAGTTACCAGGGTCATCAAGAAGCAAGCCAGCGTCTTCATCACCGAATCTCCGCCATCGAGCCTCCTGAGCGCCACATCCTTTTTCCTCCTCCTTCTCCAAGTCAGGTAGTCAGTTGTTTCTCCCTCTTTCTTCTCCATCACCTCCATAGCAATATAAACTTAAGAATCAAATTCGAATCAAATAATGCATGCAATTCATAAAAGAGAAAAGAATCAGAAAACATCTAAAGCGAACCTTTTTGTATTGAGGCCTTTGAACTCGAACTGGAAGGAGGAGGAAATGTAGGGGTAGCGCTGGTGGCCTCGAAGCAAAGAGAAGTACTCAAGAATGAACGAGGAAGGAGACGGAACTCAGTGAGCGGCGCCGTTCAAACCCTACCGCGTTTCCAATTGAGCAAACAATTGCCTAACCCTAATTTCATTTTTGCTTGACGTGGGCCTGACCCGTTCTCAGTTATGCTAAGCCCATTAATCACTAACCTAAACAATGCTTACTACTCGTTCATATATAACACTAGCCATTCTTGTTATTTTATAAAAGCCATATTTTTATTCCTTAAAAAATACTAACTTAATTAAAATGCTTTTTTTTTTATTATTATCATAAGGTTAAGACTTTTTTTTAGATAATACATTTTGTACATACACATTATATTAAAAATTAATTTTGTACATATCATATAAATTAAATTTGAAAATACTTTTTCTTAATCAAAATACTTTTTTATACACAAATTAAACTTAAAGACATTTTTTTGAAATACATTTGTATATATTATCTTTTCTTTTTTATATATATACATGATTAAATTGAAGATACCTTTTTTAATTAAAATGCATATTTGTACATATTATACATACATAGTTAAAATTAAACTCTTTTTTTTAGTTAATATACATTTTTGTACATAATAATTCGATACATCTTTTAATATTGAAATTCACAAAACATTTTGACTAAAACACTTTTTTTTTTTTAAAAAAGCTTAACATTCTAATCAAAACACTTCATTTTTCTTTTGTACATAATTAAACATACAAAAATCAAGATTCATCTAAGAACATTTATCTAGGTCAAAACCCTAATACGGCTCAATTTCACATTTCGCACTTGTACATATTTACACTTACACAATACATATACATTTGCACTTACACAATATATTGCCCTACACACATTTTATCTTATATTTATACATTCGACATTTATATTTTGATTGTGACATTCGATTTGGTTGTAAATACTATAAGTCTCATCCCCTTGTACATTTATACCCCCACTCATGGATATTATTTTGTAATAGCGTAGATTTACATTCCGCAATTTACAGTTTTCCAATTATACCATGGTTAGACCTAGGGTTTGTATGTACCTAAAATCAAAACGCTAGATAACCTAATACAAGACAAATACATGTAATCAATACACAATCACACTTGCACCCCCTAGGGTAATCCCACCTGTTGCCTTCCAAATGGGCCGTGCTTGCACGTCGAATGTCTTTGGCAAAACAAAATCAAATGATCATAAGTCCCTCGATGACGCTTTCGAAAGTTGCCTAAACGGAATGATCATAGTCCCTTCAAAACAAATTGCCAAAGACACTTGGCATCATTGCATTCATGGTCTATGCGATGACCCGCGCCTGTCCCGAATAAACTTCCTAAATACAAGACTGCCTACCAATTTCAATGGTAGAACAAAATTGTCAAAGGGGTTAAAACACGATGAAAATCTTTTGAGAAAGCTTTAGGGTAGATAAACTCTTAAGTACTTGTCAATTTGCAAAGAAAACACTTGCCTAATTTCAAAACCCACTTCACAAACACTTTTCAAAAATCAAACTTTTCAAACCCTTGAAACATCTTTTTAAAAGATAAAACACCTTTTGTAAAACATTCGAGTAAAGAATTGTTACAAGGTTAGCCTAGCGCAAGGCATCTTTTCAAAACATTTTCAAAACAATCCACAAAGCACCATTTCACACAATTGAAAACCAAGGCAAGATTGATCTAAGCAAGTACCTAAGAGCCCATGGATAACCATGGATGAAAAGGGTGCTAATACCTTCCCTTTTCATAATCTACCCCCCGAACCCACGAAATATCTCAAAAAGGTTTTTGCTGTGCTTTTTAACCTTTCCTTTAGGACAAAATAAAAAGTCGGTGGCGACTCTTGCTCAACCGCACAAGTGCGAATACGAACGCAAAACACACAGTCAGTTCTCCCACCGTATCACACTCCCCATACAAGTATCCCTTTTGGATGTTACCATTAAGTGGTTGAGTATCTACTCACTATCTTTGATTGTAGTCCAGATTCTACCTGGCGCAGTTTTCTCGGGTTTAGTCTTTACTGCCCTTGTTGGTTCATTTCAATGTTTATTGATATACCCTCTGAATACCAGTCTCGCCCTGATATTCATTTTCAGCCTAGTTTCATCTAGTTGCTCTTAGGTTGAATTTTGTCTCGTTACATGTGCGTGCAATCCAGTTTCATCCTGGTACTCATCTTTGGATTAGCGTTATCCAATCTTCTTGAGTCGAGTTAGCTACTCATTTTTAAGTCTCATCTTTGGACCAGTTTTATCTAGTCTTCTTGAGCTGATTTTATAATTGTTATTTGTCTCTTTTATTACTTGGGTTCGTTCAGTATCGTCTATTGTACACCTTCGTTTGAGACTAGCAGGTGTTTTTGAAATACACGCACTTTCGGTCACCTTGCTATAGGACTTAATTTCTATTGTTGTCCTATTGAGTACTTTTTCAGAGCCTAGTTTCGTCTAGTTCCTCTTAGGTCGAGTTTCGTCTTGTTACCTTGTTTGCACACCAGTTTCGTCCTGGCGCATTCTTTATAAGTACTTCCAGAGGTCGAGTTTTATCTCGATAACCTCTACTCAATCCCACCAGCGTTCTGCTAACGTGCAGATGGTATAAGTTTAGTTTTGTCTATTCTTCATTGATCGAGGACAGTTTATTTTTGGTATACCTTCATGGATCCGATATTTATTCGTATCTTTAGAATCTAGTCTTTGTCTAGTTTTTTGGGGTTGAGTTTCATCTCAGTATTGTGATTTGCGGTCCAGTATCGTCCTGGCGCATTTTTTTAGAATCTAGGCTCGTCTAGTTTTCTTTGGTTGAGTTTTATCTCACCATTGTGATTTGTGTTTCAGTTGTTTCCTGACATAATCTTCAAGAGCTACTTTTATCCAATTCTCCTGAGTTGAGTTTTATCTCACCATTGTGATTTATGTTTCAGTTTTGTCTTGACATAATCTTCAAGATCTAGTTTTACCTAGTCCTCTTGGATTGAGTTTTGTCTCACTATCGCAATTTGTGTTTCAGTTTTGTCCTGACACATTATTTGGAGTCTAGTTTTATCTAGTCTTCTTGGGTTGAGTTTTATCTCATTTTCACAATCTCTATTTCAGTCTTGTCTTGGCAAGTTCATTCGAGTGTACTATTATCTAGCTTTCTTTAGTTGGTTTTATCTCACTATCACAATTTATGTTTCAGTTTTATCTTGACACGTTATTTAGAGTCTAGTTTTATCTAGTCTTCTTGGGTTGAGTTTTATCTCATTTTCGCAATTTGTATTTTAGTCTTTTCCTTGCAGGTTCATTCGAGTCTAGTATTATCTAGCTTTATTTATTTGATTTTTATCTCACTATCACAATTTAAGTTTCATTTTTGTCCTGACACATTATTTGGATTCTAGTTTTATCTAGTCTTCTTGGATTGAGTTTTATCTCATTATTTCAATTGGTGTTCCCGTTTTGTCATGGCACATTTTTCTAGAATCTAGTCTCGTCTAACTTTCTTATGTTGAGTTTTATCTCATTATTTCAATAGGTGTTTCAGTTTTGTCCTAGCATATTTTTCTAGAATCTAGTCTCGTCTAGTCTTCTTGGGTTGAGTTTTATCTCATTTTCGCAATTTGTATTCCAATTTTGTCCTGACGCATTCTTCTAAGGTCTAGTCTTATCTAGTATTCTTGGGGTGAGTTTTATCTCATTTATGTGATTTGTGTTCCAGTTTTGTCCTGGAACATTCTTTTAAAGTCTAGTATTATCTAGTCTTCTTGGGGTGGGTTTTATCTCATTTTTGTGATTTGTGTTCCAGTTTTGTCTTGGCACACTCTTTTAAAGTCTATTATTATATAGTCTTCTTAGGGTGAGTTTTATCTCATTTTTGTGATTTGTGTTCCTTTTTTGTCCTGGAAAATTTTTCTAAATTCTAGTTTTGTCTAGCCTGCTTGAGTTGAGTTTTAGCTCATTTTCGCAATTTGTGCTCCAGTTTTACCTGTCGCATCCTTCTAGAGTCTAGCATCCACTAGTTCTCTTGGTGTAAGTCCAATCTTGACCTGGCTTACTTTTCAAGTCCAATCACTACTTGGCTCATCCTTTCAAATCTAATTTCTACTCGGTATATCTCTTAAATTCAGTTTTATATGGCACTCTTTGGTAGAATTTAGTATTTACTAATCTTCTCATCTTCCACCCAGTTTGCTTGGTGTCATCCTTGCAATATACAATTATCAGTTTTTTTGCGCTTTTGTTTTACTCAGAGCGCAAATTTTTGGGTTCCTTTTGTATTCAATCCTCTTCCACCTTGAACATTCGAAAGTTGTCGCTCTTTCTCACTTATTAGGTTTAACATGATAGAATAAGGGCATCTGTTGCACCCCAAAATTTCCCCTCTTTATTTTACCTTATATGGCTTGTGTTTCATCATACATATTCATGCATTCTCATGATAGGATCAAGGTATCTTGACTCCTAAGTTCTTCTACAAGCTATTGAAATTGATTGTATTGACAATCAGTGGAAGAGAGGGTCTCACTCCTTAAATCTTTGAGTCACTCAAGCTTTAAGGGCTTCTCATACCTCAAGACATCCCAATGGTTTCTTTGATTCATCAGAAGATTGAAATTGCAAGTTGAATCTTGAACCATTTCTCTCCTACGCATTTCTTGAAATTAGGCTTTTGACCCGGTGAAGTGTTTGAAGGTTGTATAAGCCAAATTTGTGAAGCATCATCTTCTCATCATCATATGAAGCGTCTTTGTTCAAATAATTTCTTAACAGGTCCAAAAGAATTAGGGTTTTGAAGCTTGATCATCATCTCCTAACATAAAGGGCTAAAATTAGGGTTTTGATTTCAATCAGGAGTTCTCTAACTTTTTGACCCAAACTTAATTCCATGCTTCTTTACATGTACATGAGCATCTATGATTGAAAGATTTATTATCAATTTTGATTTAAAGAGGTTCAATTGATCAAAAGGGGGAAAATAGTCATTTTGACTAAAGTCAACCAAAGTCAATTGTTGGCCAAGGGGACTTTTGGTCAACCATCAATTCAAAGATCCCATTATCATATTTCATGATCAATGGTGGCACAAAATCAAGACGAAGGGTTGATTTGAAGATAACATGTGTAAGAAGTCATTTGGGCATTTTTGAGAATTTTCTCCAAGTATCCATAGTACTGAATTTTGAATGATCACAACTCCTTCAATTTTTATTGAAAATGTGCAAAATCTACATGCTTGGAAAGCTTGAGAAAAATCCTTCAACTTTGTCAATGTGACTTTAAGTCCAAAATATGAATCATTTTGAAAGATATGAGCTTGGAAATTCTAGGCACAAGGCATAAAATTATTAGGCAAGATTGCATGCAAGGCCAATCATTTTTACAAACAGGTGGTGTGCCATTTTCACCATTGACTCTTTTCTAACTCAAGCTTCAATTGAAAAATTCTCAAAGGGGAATTGTAAGTGGATATGTGAGATACATTCAACTTTTTTAATCACTCAATTTATATCATTATTAGATGAGATGTTAAAGATTAAATGTGGGTTCAGGAAGTTGTCACATGAACATGCATGCACACAACGTGCACGCTCCTGGCCTACTAGGAATAATTTTGTCAAGACTTCAGGCCAACCTTTGACCAACTTGCAAGCCTTATTTCTAATTTACATCAACTACAATGTTGTTCCTCATTATGAGAGCTTTCCATAGGCCTTAAGAACTTGCAAAATGCACAAGATATTAGTGATATATAAGGTTCATGAGTGAGGAGAATGATGTGATGTTCAAGCAGCATGATGTTTTCAATTTTTGTATGTAGTCGGGGTACTTTTGTTGCAAGCCTCATGCACATCCAAAACACAGGTTTCCACCTCACCATGCACTCATAACACTCCTTTCCACTCTCTATTTTCCCACTCAAAATAATTACAAGTTCAAAACAGCAACAACACAATACGCATCAAGCTTGCACATTATCTATTTTGATATAAAAGTGCTACAACGGTCTTCAAGCTTACAATGACCATCATACCCCCAGCAAAAATTCATCAACACT
Source organism: Vicia faba (assembly GCA_948472305.1). Taxonomy (NCBI): domain Eukaryota; kingdom Viridiplantae; phylum Streptophyta; class Magnoliopsida; order Fabales; family Fabaceae; genus Vicia; species Vicia faba. The sequence continues at coordinate 589,056,228 of OX451738.1, forward strand.
CATTCCCACTCTATATAAACTCCTCTTCACTCTCATTACAGAGGAGGCTTCATCATTCACACCAAAGCAAAGATCAATTTCTCTCTTCACATTGGGAAGAGCTCTTCAAAATTTTCCTTCGAAGCTTCTCTAATACTCTTTATTTCTCTATATAAAGGAAGATTTCTCTTCACTCCAGAGGTAGATCTTGAATCCTGAAGTTGCATATAAGCTTCTTTTCCAAAATCTGGTTGCACACTTTTTCTGTAATTCACAAGTTTTCTCTCAACTAAATCGTATGTTTTTCAAATTTAAGCTTGCATCTTCATCTTTTGAGCTCAAGGAGAAGATCCATCAGTTTTCTTGTTTAAAATTCAGAGGCACCTAGTGAATTTACTTTTCACTACTCGAGGTAAGTTTCCATTAACTTTGCATCATCATTTCATCATGAATTTGCAATGTAGATCTTGTTCTTATCATGCTAGCTGGCCGGATCTTAGATCTGAAGTATGAACATGTGTGATTTGATGTTGACGTCATTCTTTGCAAGTTACTAGAAATTTTAATTGAATCAGTGCTTTTTGTGCTTATATCCTTACTTGTTCCTGCATCATTTGCAAAATCTATGATCATTTTGTTCTTCCTTGTTATTTTGTGAAGAATTTTGATGTTTGGATCATGTGATTTGGTTGAGAATCGAGTAAGAAATTTGTATCTCAAAACTATTTGATGAATTGCTTAACTTGAAATCATGTTCATGCAACAACTTTCGTGTGGCTTTTTCTTTGTGATTCATGCATCATTTTGTGATTTTCTTGATTCTATCATGTTCTACTCATTTATATCTTGAGGTTTGGTGTTTAAACTTTGCAAATTCATTGAGAAATGAGGGAGAAATCGTAACCTGAAGATTTCATGACGAAATTGTTATTTCGTTAGGGTTTAGCTTCTATTACATGGATTATTATGTGGCGTTTTTTAGTTGATCATGAATTCAAGCCTTTTATAGCGCATTCTGTTTAGGTCATGTGTGGTAGATGTGTGTATTATTTGAATTTCTTTTCATTTTTAATTGATTTCTCCAATTTATTTTAAATAGTTTCCACTATTCAAAAATCATCAAAAAAATATTATAGACTTTATTTTTAGTCTATTTTAATATTTTGAATTTTATTTCATGACTTGTCATTTTTAGATGATTAAATAATTCAATTAGTTTAATTAGCATTTTAATCATCTTTTAGGTTTTAGAATTTTTATTCTCTAATCTTCACTAACCTAAAAAATACACACACAAAATTCTGAGTTTCCTTTTGAGTCTACTTCATGAAAACAATTTTTTCCTATTTTACAAAATTTGTGACACGCTAATTAAATCAATTGGTTAGTTGTGTCATCTCTTTTTCCAATCTTGTTGCAATGTGCAAATATTTTCTGTTTTAACTTTTTTTTATTTCAATATATAATTCAAGAAAAATATGTTTAGCATTCCTTATATATTGATCTAATTGTTCATGATTTTTAATTTAATTTACAGTTCAGTTTGCTTAGTTTTCAAAACTATGCAAGTTAATTGTTGTTTTTGGTCCTATTTCTTGCTTAAGCCTAAAGAAACATTTAATTCTCAAATTCCCCTTGCTTCTAAAAATCAAAGAAAATATATTGGATATTCTTGGATAACTTGAAATAAAAAAACATTTTTGTGGAATTTTAATTTTTGATCTTACATTTTTTACAAATTATTTTGTTAAATGTCTCTAGTTTGCTTCTTTTGCTAACTAGTCTCAATAGTTTCAAATCACTTTCAATTTTCCAAGTTAATCCAAGAGTGTTAAACTATGTTTCTGACTTTTATAAGTCTTTAGGAAGCAAGGTTTAAATTTTCATAAATTAACAAGTCCTTTTCCTATTTTTAACCTAATTTTGACTTAGAGGTATGCATAGGATTTTGCCTTGACCAAAATATTTGTATTTGAGAACTTGTGTGCATAGTTTTAAGCTAATTTTTGGTATAGGGTATGCTACTTACTTAGGGAAATTGTGATCCATTTGTCACAATAGCTAAGTGACTTGTGTGTTGTTGAGCTAAGTGAAGTTAATATTAAATTGTGTTTATGTTATATGTTGTGTGGTTAGTGCTTTCTTTACCATGTGTTGTTTGTTGCAAAACTTTTTCTTTGATTGATCAACTTAGTAATAGGTGACATCTTGGTGTTGAGATAGATCCAATGAAAAGTTTACTTCATGAGTAAAAATGGTTTAAAAAGTAGGATAGATATATTTACTTACCTAGCTTACTTAGATATAAGGAGCTGCAACCATTAAGAAAATCATATATGTAAGTTAATAATGCGCCTAAGGGGGGGTGAATTAGGTGATGTTAAATTGTTTCCTTCTTTTTAAATTTATTATTTTTATGATTATGGTGATGAAAATAATAAAGTGCGGAAAGTAAATGAACATAGGATGTATACTGGTTCCCCTCACAGATCGAGAGTATTCCAGTCCTCTTGCCAACACGGAAGAGATTCCACTATAATTTAGAATAATTGCACAATCCTAATTACACCAAAGGTGATGCCTTACTATCTAATCTATAGGAAGATAAAAGGCTCTTAAAACCTTTAATATCTTCAACACTAAGTGCAAGAAGAACAATCCTCTTCAATGCACACATTTGCTCCAACAATCCTGGAATACAAGGTTAATCTTATACAAAATATAATTTTTTTACAAAGTATGATCAATAATTGAATAAAACAATGATTATCAAGATAATAAGACAAGATTTTAATAGGAAGTTTATAGTCAGATCTAGTGCTTAATATATGTTGAAACAATGATGAGTATGAAAGTTCTAAACAATGTTTCATGCAATATGTAAATTCTCAAAGTTTTACAACACTTAAGAATATTTGAAATTTTGAATGATATGTCTTATGTTATGATCTGAGTGAAAACAAAATTTATATATGAAATGTGTCCTTTTATTACACCCTAAATGAGTAAAAATATGCAATGGTTGGACCCCAAGAGGTATCGTCCGGCAGCCATATAAAACATAAATTTTTTGAATTTTTCATCAGTGGTAACCGGTTAACATAGGGAAGTAACCGGTTACACATGTATGATAGCGCATATATTTTACAATATCCATGTCTGTAACCAGTTACCCAAAAGCTGTAACCGGTTACCACTGAACCAGAATTTTAATTTTTATTTCGTGAAGTCCTGTAACTGGTTACTGTAACCCTGTAACCGGTTACCACTGAGTGAAAGTGATAAAAATATATTTTTTAAGTGATGGACATGCAATGTTTTACTCTTAAATGATCATGACACTTATGTAAAATGTTTATAGTATATTTTGAGCACTATATCATCTTAAAAAACCTCAAATTAAAACTTGTACCTAACTTGTTGATGAATCTTCATAATTCTTCATCTTGAAAGTTTATTGTACACATGTAGAAGACTTCAAAGAGTGATATTGAAATATTATATGATCTTGAATATCTTATTTTCCACAGCCTTGATATTTCTTTGGCTTTATGTATGTTGGTCTTCATCAAATCACTTTGATTGGAGTGCATGCAATCACATTCTCCCTATTTTTGATGTAGACAACCAATTAGAAATTTGTAGCTTGCTCATCAAGGTCTTTGAGTGTAGATTGTATGTGTACCATAGTGATGTGCATTCTCCCCCTAAGTTGGATATCTCCCCCATGATATTATGTAGCCTTTGAAGACTCGTATTTCAAAGAGGAAGTTTTAAAATCTGGAAAAAAGTCTGTATCACTAAACACAAGCACACGATGTGTTCTCCCCGTTGTCAATATCAAAAAGTATCTGGAAAAGACCATAATAAAATAATATATAAAAAACAAGTAAAATATAACACAACTTTATCACAAAACACAAAGTTAACGAATACTTAGAAACATATTGGACATGAGGTCTTTGAAGACATAAACAGTACGAAAGGAAATACAATACGAAATGCAACAAGATAAAACATTACATAGGAAGAACATAAACAACCAACAAAGGTACTAAGACATTTATAACTCTTCATCATCACTCTCAACCATAGACTCCTCATGAATTGGTGTTTAGAGGGCTGTCAATTCTTGACGGATGTCTCAAAATTCCGAAATCATGAAATTTTCTATTGAGCAAAGCTCGTGATAAATCATCTCATTTGAAATTTCTCCGTTACATATGGGTGGTGGAGGATGTGCATCTGGATTGGAGGAAGTTCCTTTTTCTCTATGCTTGAACAATCCATCGTCATCTTTGAAAATGCCCATATTTTTGTTTGCCGCCACAATCGAAATTTCACAATCTCTTGAAGTCATTTTTGTTTCAGTTTCTCCTCGGAAGCTAACTTTTCCAAACACGAGAAGCTTGGTTATCCAATGAGCATATGGAAGTCCACCGGACAGATTTTTGAGATGCTCCATATAGTTCATGATTGAGTATGCCCAATTTATTTGAAGATTATTTTTAATTACAAACAAGACTTTCATCTCAACATCACTTATTTGAGAGTGATTTGAGTTCTTAGGGAGAAAAATGTAAGAAATAAAGTAATGTAGCATATGATCACTTACAGTGAGGTTGGAGGCATACAAAGTAATCGAATTGTTGTAGAACCGGCTTCCTTTTTCTTGTCCAAGATTTCTTTTTCGGAGATACGAGTGATGCTATAGTAGTAGTGATTACGGTTGTAAGCATCAACATCAATAGTATACCCATGCTTTATGTGTAAGCCTTCACTAGAAACACCCAAGAATCTTCCAAATTGAGTGGTTAACATTAAGATGTGCTTCCCTTTTACCTATGATGAAAGAACACCGCTAGAACCAATTTGCATAGTTGTATAAAATTCACGAACCAAATCTACGTAGTAAACTCCACATTCGGTGATGAGTTCACCTACTCCTTGCCTATTCAACATTGATGGAAAACTAAAGCTCGTTGAAGAGAAGGATGAGAGATTTCCAATTTTACCGGAGTGAGAAAGCGGAATCAGAATGCCAATATTGGATTATGTTCTTCTTAATTTTGGGATTCTCCTTCAATTTCCTTTGACTTGCCTTTCTCCTTTCTTAATGGTGCCATGACAAAGGTTGGAGTTTTTCTTTTGAGAGAAAGGGTTTAGGACGGATAAATTTATGTAAGAGGAAGTGTTTGTGTTGTGAGTTGAAGATGTAAGTATGAATGGGTATTTATAGATAATTTTTGGAGGGAGTTACCTTTTTGGTGAAGTAAATGATGGAGGGAGTAATTTTTGGTAAGGGTAATTTTTGGTGGGATGATTTTAGGTGGGAAATAATTTTGGTAAAAGAGGAAAAATAATTGGAGGGAAATGATGTGGGAAATCATAAATGACTTGACAAAACTTAAAAATTTGAGAAATTTCACGCGGTAACCGGTTACAGGATATGGGTAACCTGTTACTGAAGGTGCCTGGAAAGTGAAAAACACTTTTGTTTGCATGGTTACTGACTGAGGGTAACCGGTTACTGATAGTGAAAAAAGAGAAAATACAGTATATACCAGTCCAGAACATGTACCTATCTATTGTAACTTCTACCAAACATGTATAACAACATATTCACAGGTATATATGACATTAAGATAACCATTATATAGAACCATTCAAAGTGAATGTGGTATGAATAGAGATATACTTGTTAAAAATAATATAAAAGTTAATGAAAAGAATACATGCACCTTTTACATTTCAAAGATATAAATCATAGGTCATGTTCATCTAATATACCAAGTTATCGTCGAATCTTGAAGAATGAATCTTTTGCTAGAGGCTTTGTAAAGATGTCTTCTAGTTGGTTGTGTGTATCAACAAATGATATTTCTACGTCACCATTTTTCACATGATCCGGAGAAAATGATGTTGAATATCAATATGCTTTGTCCGAGAGTGCATGACTGGATTCTTCGTGATGTTGATTTCATTTGTATTGTCACATTTTAGTGGGATGCATCCAAGATTAATTCCATGATCACGTAGTTGTTGTTTTAGACATAGAATTTGAGCGCAACAACTTCCATCTGCAATGTATTTTGCTTTAGCCGTGCTAAGAGCCACACATACTTGCTTCTTTCCTGGCCATGATACTAGAGCATTCCTAATAATATGACACATGCCACTAGTGTTGGTTCTATCTGTTTTACATCATGCATAATTTGCATCAGAATAACCATGTAACAAACATATACTACCTTTAGCATACCATAAGACGGCGTCTGTAGTTCCCTTAAGATATTTCATAATGTGTTTAACTGCAGCAAGGTGAGACTCCTTTGGATTGGCTTGAAATCTAGCGCAAAGACATACACTAGATATGGGCACACCGGCTTCATCAAGATCCACATAAGTTCCCGAACCCATTGGTGTGGCAATAGGTTTGCATGCATCCATGTCAAATTTCTTCAATAACTCTTTACAGTATTTTGATTGATGAATAAAAGTCCCCGTTTTAAGTTTCTTGATTTGTAATTCAAGAAAGTACTTCAATTTTCCCATTATGGACATTTCGAATTCTCCTTGCATCATGGATGATAATTCTTCACACAAGTATTTATTTGTTGATCCAAAGATGATATCAATGAAGTACACTTGAAAAAGCAGATTATGATTTTTGATCGTCTTGATAAAAAGCATCTTATCCACTTGTCCCTTTTCAAAGCCCTTTTCACATAGAAAATTGCTAAGTTGATTGTACCATTCCCTTGGTGCTTGTTTTAAGCCATAAAGTGCCTTTTTCAACTTGAAGACAAGTGAAGGATTCTTGAAGTCTTCAAAACCAGGAGGTTGTTTGACATAGAATTCTTCATTGATGTATCCATTCAAGAATGCACTCTTGACATCCATTTGGAAAAGCTGAAAATTCATAGAATAAGCGTAAGCCAATAATAATCTAATTGCTTCTAACCTTGCAACTGGAGCAAAGGTTTATTAAAAATCAATTCCTTCTTCTTGATTGTATCCTTGTGCGACCAATCTTGCTTTGTTTCGGATAATTATCCCATTTTAATCGAGTTTGTTTTTGAATACCTATCTAGTTCCAATGATATGTTTTCCATTTGGTCTTGGTACTAGTTCCCAAACTTGACTTCTTTCGAATTATTTTAATTCTTCTTGCATAGAAATCATCCAATGTTCGTCCAACATAGCTTCTTCTATTTTGGAAGTTTCAATTTGAGATACAAATGCCATGTGTAGACATACATCTTGAAGGTTGAGTCTTGTTGATACTCCTTTTCTAATGTCACTGATAATATTGTCAATTGGGTGATCTTGATGAGTTATCTATTCTTTGGGTAAATCTTGTTGAGAAGTTTCTTATATGAAAGAATCTTGATTGTTATTTTTATTGGCCTTGGTAGCATCTTCTATTGACATATCTAAAATATCACCATCACAAGATATTATATCCTCTTTTGAGGGGTTAGTTTTATTAAAAGAAACATGCATAGATTCTTCTATAGTTAAAGTTCTTTTGTTTTATATTCTATAAGCTTTACTCTTAAGAGAATAACCAAGGAATATACCTTCATCGGATTTCTCATCAAACTTACCGAGATTGTCTTTGTCATTGTTGAGGATAAAGCACTTGCATCCAAAAATATGAAAGTGAGCAATGTTTGGCTTTCTTCCTTTGAAGAGTTCATATGGAGTCCTTTTCAATATAGGTCTAATAATAACTCGATTTCTAACATAACATGCCATACTAACCGCATCCGTCCAAAAATATTTTGGTAGATTTACATCACTTAGCATTGTTCTTTCAAGTTCCACTAGAAACTGATTCTTTCTTTCAACTACTCCATTTTGTTGTGGAGTCCTTGGTGCTGAAAAATTGTGAGAGATACCATGTTCTTCACAAAATTCTTTAAAAGATGCATTTTGAAATTCTCCACCATGATCACTTCTTATGGATACAATCTTTAATGATTTTCATTTTGAATTTGCTTTGCATACTTCTTAAATGCCTTAAAAGCATCACTTTTCTGCACAAGAAACAAAGTCCAAGAATATCTAGAAAAATCATCAACAATAACTAAAGCATATACATTACCTCCGAAGCTTCTTGTTCTTGATAGACCAAACAAGTCCATATGCAACAATTGTAGTGGCCTTGTAGTGGACAGCACATTCTTAGATTTGAAAGTTGATCTATTTTGTTTTCCCTTTTGACAAGCATCACACAATTTATCTTTGAAAATTTTTATCTTTGGTAAGCAATGACAAGATCATGTTTGGTCAATTTATTTAAATGTTCCATATGTATATGGGCTTCCCTTTTATGCCATAACCATGATTCATTATTGTTTACCATAAGAAATTTTACTTTCAAAGACAACTCATCTAAGGAAATCATACAAATATTGCTAACTCTTTTACCTTTGAGTTTCACCTTATTGGTTGTTTCGTCCATGATCAAACATTCATCTTTATTGAATTTGATCTTGAACCCTTTGTCACAAAAATGGATAATACTTAGAAGACTGTGCTTGAGTCCTTCAACATAAAGTACATCTTCAATAGATGTGAAAGGTGGTGCACCAGCTTTGTCAATGCCAAGAATTTTTCCTTTGGTATTATCTCCATAGGTGACATGCCCTTTGGATTTTAATGTTATATGTGAAAATTTGTTAACATCTCCCGTCATATGCTTTGAACATCCACTATCGAGATACCATAGACTTTGAGTGGATTTCAAGCATACATACAAAAAAAAAGAAATTATTTCTAGTTAGGTACCCAAGTTGCCTTGGGTCCTTCATAGTTAGTTCCTTTATTAACCCATACATATTTTCCACTTGCCATACTAAAGTTTCTAACATAGCAAGCATTAGGTGTATGGCCAAGAATACCACAATAAAAACAATTTGGAATAAAGTTGCTCTTATATCTTGGAACTTGTTTTTTCTTAACAACTCTTTTCTTTTTCTTTTGATGATTATGCTTAATTTGCACATTGTTGAATTTCTTGGTTTCAGATTGATTACTAGCCTTTACGAAAATGGTTTTGTTGGAAATTGATTTATTTTCTTTAGAATAACCAAGTCCACTTTTGTCATTAGGATATCTTTGTTGGCTAAGCAATCCTTCAAAACAATTTGGCCTTTTTTCATGTCATTCAATAACTCTTTTTAGTTGAACAATTTGAAAAGTATATGATTCACATTTTTTGCATACAAAGTCTTGTTTTTCTTTAAGAAAAGTTTGTTTTTGACATTCAAGATCCTTGTTCATAGTATCAATATTTTCTTGAAAATAAATAAGTTCCTTTTCTTGTGTTGATATGTTTTTATACAAGACTTTTCATTTATTTAGGAGTTCATCAATTGCACCTTGAGCATTTTCATCATAAAGGGTAAAATTTTTACTAACCTCTTCATTTTCATTATCAGCGGATTCATGAGTAGCCATCAATGCTAAATTTGCACATTTGTCATTCTCCGATTCGGATGATGTACTAACTTCATTGTCATCCCAAACAATGTAGGCTTTCTTGTACTTGGAGTCTTTCCTTCCTTTGTTTCCATCCTTATTGGAGAGGTTTGGACAATCCGGTTTGATATGACCTTGCTTTCCACATTCATAGCATGTAATATTTGATGTGGAGGCTTCTTTATCTTTACTCTTTGAGAATTTCTTCCTTTTGACAAAGTTAGAATTACCAAAATTATTTTTAGGACAAAAGAATTTACCTAACCTTTTTACAAGAAGCATGAAATTTTCATCTTCTTCCAGATTTTCTTCAATAGAGACTTCCTTGGATTCCACCTTCAAAGCAATGCCTTTTGATTTTCTTTCTTGATTTTCATGCTTAGCAAGTCTTCCAAGTTTCGTCTCGTACTTTTGAAGTTTACCGAATAGAGTTGTGGTTGACATATTGGATAAATTCTTTTTTTCCGAAATAGTTGTTACTTTCGGTTACCATTCTCTAGTTAAAGATCGAAGCACCTTTAGGTTGAGTTCATCATTGGTGAGAGTTTTACCAAGAGCTTTTAAATGATTCGTCAAATGAACAAATATTTTTTGCATATTGAGAATAGATTCTCTTGGTTCCATTCTAAACATCTCCAACTCTTGACTCAATGTATTCAATCTTGATCTTTTGACTTCGATTGTTCCTTCGTGTTATTCAACCAAAGTATCCCAAATTTCCTATGTTGTTGTGCATGTCGAAACACGAAAAAATTCATCCATGGAAAGTGCACCTTGAAGAAGATTAATTTCTTTCTTATCATAAAGGACATTTTTCTTATCATCGTCATCCCATGATGTTTTAGGCTTTGATGTTCCAACATCATTGACAACACATACCGGAGTAAATGGACCATTTTGGACAGCATCCCATATTTCTTCTCCTTGTGCTTCTAGAGGAGCCTTCATGCGAATTTTCCAAAAGTCAAAATATTTACCATAAAATAAAGGAGGCTTGTTGTTACTACCACCATCTTTGAAAGTTTGTTGTGTGGAAGCCATATCAAATAGGAACAAGTTACCTTAACTTGTTCTGATGCCAAATGTAAGTTAATAATGTGCCTAAGAGGGGGGGTGAATTAGGTGATGATCGATTTTTCCTTCTTTTTAAAGTTCTTATTTTTCTGATTATGGTGATGAAAACAATAAAGTTCAGAAAGTAAATGAACACAGGATGTATACTGGTTCCCCTCACAGATCGAGAGTACTCCAATCCTCTTGCCAACACGGAAGAGATTTCACTATAGTTTAGAATAATTGCACAAGCCTAATCACACTAAAGGTGATGCCTTACTATCTAATCTATAGGGAGATTAAAGGCTCTTAAAACCTTTAATATATCCACACTAAGTGCAAAAATAACTATCCTCTTCAATGCACACACTTGCTCCAACAATCCTGGAATGCAAGGTTAATCTTATATAAAATCTGATTTTTTACAAAGTATGACCAATTCTTGAATAACACAATGGTTACCAAGATACTAAGAAAATATTTTAATAGGAGTCAGATCTAGTGCTCAATATATATTGAAACAATGATGAGTATGAAAGTTCTAAACAATGTTTCATGCAATATGTAAATTCTCAAAGTTTTACAACACTTAAGAATTTTTTAAATTTTGAATGATATGTCTTATGTTATGATCTGAGTGGAAACTAAAATTATATATGAAATGTGTCCTTTCATTACACCCTAAATGAGTAAAAAGATGCAATGGTTGGACCCCAAGAAGTATCATCCAACAGCCATGTAAAACATAAAAAAAATTGAATTTTTCTTTAGCGGTAACCGATTACCGTAGGGTTGTAATCAGTTACACATGTACGATAACATATATATTTTCAAATATGCATGCATGTAACCGGTTACCCAAAAGCTGTAACCGGTTACCACTGAACTAGAATTTTCATTTTTACTTCGTGAAGTCCTGTAACCAGTTACCACTGAGTGAAAGTGATAAAAATATATTTTCTAAGTTATGGACATGCAATGTTTTACTCTTAAATGATCATGACACTTATGTAAAATGTTTAGAGTATATTTTGAGCACTATATCATATTAAAAAACCTCAAATTAAAATTTAAACCTAACTTGTTGATGAATCTTCATAATTCTTCATCTTGAAATCATGATATTTGACTTTTTGTATGGTGGTCTTCATCAAAACACTTTGATTAGAGTGCATGCAATCATAATACTTATTAAAAGATGTATGCTTGGGTTATAAGTAAGGCTTAGAGATTTTTTCTCTTGCCTTTACATGTTTTTTCTGAATGTTGTAGAAATATACCACAAGATCGTTTTGACCTTGCCTGTCACAACTCTACACAGCATTAACACATAAATGTATAAATGATATTAACGAATATATGCTCAACTCAATCTCTCTTAATATACTTCACTTCCATTTTCATTCTCTATAGTTTTTTTATAAGTAACACGAAACTTATTACCATTAACATTATTATTTCTCACTTATGCTGAACTTGAAAGAATAGAATGTTACTATGTTAAATCTAAGTAACTTTACTCTTTGTGGGTACGATACTCTTATACTTATTACTTGCTACAATCACAACATGTATACTTTCATGTTACAATTTAGAATTGTGATTTCAAACAACAAGTTTTTGGCGCTGTTGTCGAGGAGTAATTTGTTACATTTCTGATTTTGTATATTTTTCTATTGCTTTATTTTAAGCATTTGAGTTTTTAATGTTCTGTTGTATTTTGGTGTCACGGCAGGTGTTGTCATTATGGTATGCATAGACCGTTGAGGCTAGTTTATAGTGGATATTCTGAACCTGAAAGAGAACTCAGAGCCCTAAGGAGAAATAGACTTTCTAGACTCACACTTGGAGTTCCTCTTGCAGCTAATCTGGCTGATTTAGAAGAACCAGTACAAGAACCATTACTAGTTAATTCAAAAGAAGGAGAGGTAACCCCTGTCATGGCTGATAACGATATTATCGGTATTGCCAATGATAGGGTCTGTAACATCAAGGAATATGCTATTTTTGATCTTAACGTTATGAGTACTGGCATTACTTGCAAGAAATCACAGCAACACTGATTGAGTTCAAGCCTATGATGTCTCAAATGTTGCAAACTATATTGGTCAATACTCTGGTTCTCCTAATGAAGACCCTCATTTGCACTTGAGGCAATTTCTAGACGTGGCTAGTAACTTTAAAATTCCAGGTGTGAATGACGATGCCTCCAGGTTGAGGGTGTTTCCTTATTCTCTTAGGGATAGATCTAAAAGTTGGATAAACTCCTTGGAGCCTAATTCCATTGCCACGTGGAATGACCTAGCTGAGAAGTTCTTAGCTAAATACTTTCATCTTTCCGAGAATGCAAAGATGAGAAACGATATCACTTCATTTAGGCAAAGAGGTGATGAATCACTATTTAAAGCTTGGGGAAGATTTAAAGAATTACTTAGGCAAGTCCCTCACCATGGCATCTTTATTTGTATCCAGTTTGAAACAATTTACAGTGGGTCAATTCCTTCCTCAAGGAATATGCTTGATGCATCCAGTGGAGGAGCGCTTTTGCCTAAGTCATATGAAGAATAATATAGGTTGATAGAGATAATCACGGCCAACACTTATCAACATCCAGTAGCAAGAACAACTGGAAATGCTACTCAAAAGAAGCTCACTGCTAGGGTCCATGAAGTCATCGAGACTACAGCCCTTGCTGCTCAAGTGGCCCAAATTCATCAAATGATGAGAAGTATGATGATTCCATAAGTGACTAAACTTAAACCTATGAAGGTGGTTGTTGATGCGTCTGAGGTTGCCTGTGTGTATTGTGGAGGTGCACATTCATTTCAGGAATGTCCTGCAAATCCAGTTTCCGTCAACTATGTTGGCAACACCTACAACAGAAACAACAACCCATACAACAACACTTACAACTCAGGATGGCGCAACCATACTAACTTTTCCTGGAGAAATAAAAAAGGTCAACTGAAGCCTCAAGGTGCCCAACCACCACAAGTTCCTCCTGGTTTTGTTGCACCAAATTATGCAGTGGCAAATCAGGGAAATAACCAATTGGGAGATGTCTTGAAATCATTTATTCAAGAGACTCAAAAATCAGTTTATAGCACAAGGGGTGAGTATCAAGAACCTAGAGAACCAAGTGGGGAAACTAGCCACTGCTTTGAGCTCAAGGCCTATGGGAGCACTCCCTAGTTCTACTGTGAAATTCTGGTATATGCCAGTCTTCAGATGTTATACTCAATGTCTAGACATCTGATATGACATAATACATACACTGCAAGGTAGATACCCAATTTTTAATATTCAATATAACAGAAGCATAGAGGTTGCCATATCTGCAGTTCTCGAACAAATAGCTTTGGTTTGTAAACTATCCATTCACAGCCTGATGTCTCAACATTGGTTGCAACATCATCTATCACATACCATGAGGTAAACAGACCCCTTAGTTCGGTTTATTATGCACACAAACCAGTAGGATATCCATTTATCTCTTTTGACATCATCTGTAACATTCACACAGTTTTATCCAAGCTGTACCAGATACACTTTGAAGGTGCAGAGGATAGATCACACGATGTATCTAGTTCTGTCCATGATCAACAGAGAGCGAACATCCTTCACAATTCTGTTTCTTTTACACAGATGTCAACATGAGGTCTTAACATGTTCTGAGACATCATCTGTTACATACCAGGTTATGATTTACTGAAGTTTAGAACAGTTAAGGTTAATCATGTACTTTGATGTCATGAGGAATGTTGTGACATCAAACACATAACCAAGGCAGAAAGTAAATAACACAAATCAGTTGTTGACCCAGTTCGGTGAGACACACCTACTCTGGGGGCATACCAAGCCAGGAAGAAGATCCACTATTAGCAATATTAATTCAGGACTAAACTTAACAAGTTCCCATCCTTCACTTAATCATCTACCCAGTGCAACCTATACCTAGGAACTCCTAGATAGAAACCTACCAGTTTCCATTCCTATTGCCGCAGCAACAGAAGTCTTACTCCTACCCAAGAAGCAGTGCCTTCCCACTTGATTTCCTACACTACAATGATTATGAAGTAATGCAGAAATACTTGGACTTGCTTCACAGCTTCATCCAAGAACACTAAAACTCTTACCTACAGGTTTCGAGTTACATACATGGTAACCTTGCCACACACCGACAGGTTTACCTCCTAAAACACCCCTAATGTTACATTTTCAAAAGTTACTTAAACCCTAGGTTACAATCTGCTATTTATAACCTATTACCCAACTGGATTTGGGCCTTCAAAATCGCAGCAAGCTTTTCTCCTTGCTGTTACAACTCAGCAACAAACTTCTGCTACAATCAAGGTCTTCAAACTTCTAGTTCCTAAAATATCTCCATATTTAGAAACAGTATTTTCTTCAAATATTCTGATTGATTCTTGATTGATCTTCAGATTCTCCATAAGAAACGCCACATATATTCTCAGAATATTTAAGTACCAGAACTGTAACTGAATTACCAATTCCGTTATCATGATGTCAAGACAGATGTCATGACATTACATCTAACATGTTGGTCCAGATGTTGAACTTTTTCAACACCACATATTAAAACAACAGAGGGGATCTGGGTAAACTTGCTTTCTTATTTGTTTTACAAATGAAGCCAACTCTCCAGCCAGGGCACTTACAATCTCCCCCTTTGGCAAATTTTGGCTAAAACAAATAAGTGCAAGTTGTATTTTTGGACCAGGTTACAACACAGTTGAGATGTTACAACATCTTGTCTAACATCTTCTTTTGTAGAGGCTGATGTCCTTTGAGCAAACAACACACCTCTGTCGTCAACTGTGAGCAACTCCACTCCATCGATGCCCCAAGAGGATTTCTTTTCTCCAGATTATTACTTGTGATCATGTAACTCAGATCACAAGTCACAACTATCCTCTTAACTCAGAACACAAGACACAACTAAAGTCACTTACTTAGGGATCATGTTGCTTTCTCCTGAGTCTTGCTGGACATTGCCGTCTGTTGCTTTCACCTGAGTCTCGCCTGAGTCCCTATCCCTATCTTTCTCCCCCTTTTTGGCCAGAATTTGACAAAGACTGCCCATACAGATCCATACCCATGCACAGTTTTCCCAGATGCTAACAAACTTCATATTGCTGAAACCTTCTGATGAAGAGAAGGAATGGAGAGAGTCTTCATAAATAATGCAACTTTGGCATAGATAGTAACGACCTTGGTACTTTACTCTGACAGTTTCAGTGCCCTAGGACTTGTTTTAATGCAGGTACCTACCCTTGGGTTTGACCCTTTGACCATGTCAGGATGCCCTTTTAAAACAGACATTTGTCTTTTAGAACAGACTGCTCCCTTGTCTTAGGATCCCCTTCCCAAGAAACATCGTTGGTACATTACACTCTGCATTAGTTATATAATACCTTTATTAGATGATAAGTTATCACCTAAACATTCCAGCTCACTAAACTGTTTCATAATGAGACACAACAGCTCTGTTTTCTTAGCAGATGAAAACATGCTCAAATCCTATGTCGTTATACATTCCGCTATTTTCAGATTTAGCAGCTTGAAACCATTCCATTTTCTCAAAGTGGATGGTTACTCCACATGGATTTATTAGTAATAATCCATACTTCATCCAATTTTCCTCCTGTCTGTAGTTTTAGAGGAAATTAGGAACAATGTCATTACCGATGTGATGACATTTGGTCAGACATAGTCTTCTTCAGTTTTGAACACATCATTCCAATAGTTAATAAGGTGCCACACTTTATATCCTACAAGTTTGATGAAGACCTTTTGTACAAACCAATACTCCCCCTGTTAGGGCCAATCACTTCTCCTCATGGAAACAAGTAGGACACATTCAATACTCAGTTGGACCTTCAAAGCAGCTTCTGATTCAAAGTGAATAAGACCCCTTGATGAATGGAAAACATAAGACGCATCTTCATGTCTTCAAGAGCGCACCCTCTGTTCAATTATATTGGTTGAACGCATCCATACTCTGAATCAGCCTTTCTTTAGAACAAGTTAGAACATCCTTGGTCTAAGTCAACCTTCTTCTGATCATAGCATCACAACAAGTCAGAACATCCATACTCTGATTCATGCTCTCTCAGCTGCCACATGTTGATTATCTCCTTCATGAATCCTCATAAGAGGAAATCAAATGCCACCTTTTGACTTCTCCATGTTTCTCAGACTTTTGCCAGAGATATTCTGATCTTCCAATTGAAGTTTGAACTTCAAGCTACAAGTTATCACAAAAGGCTTAGATACACAAAGACAGGAACATGTAACATCTTCTCCACCCAACAACTCCACAGAGTTGCAAAGAGACGATCTTTTTGAAGTATCCAATCTTCAACTTCGTAGATTGTCCTGTCTTAAGTTGATGTGCCACTTCACCAACTAAGAATCTGATGTTGAACCAAATGTCACAACATTATGTTATAACATCTAGTTGTTGAATTCAGCTCCTCCTTATGCCACTTCTTCTTGACTTTACCATTAGCTAATTCACTTCCTTACCTAGATCAGAACCAGACTGATCCAAGTAACCATCATCAAGATTATGATGTCTTCTTTTTCTTGAAGCTTCAAGTCTGAACATGTTTCCAGGAAATCTTTTCAAAGATCAAATGATTTTGCTGTCACCAAAGAGA
This sequence comes from Vicia faba, assembly GCA_948472305.1. Classification (NCBI taxonomy): domain Eukaryota; kingdom Viridiplantae; phylum Streptophyta; class Magnoliopsida; order Fabales; family Fabaceae; genus Vicia; species Vicia faba. The sequence goes on from OX451738.1 coordinate 589,073,432, forward strand.
TAGCTCTAAAGCATCACTCTTCCTGTGATCTTTCACAGGATCTAGAAGAAAGAATGTTCCCACATCTTTAAGAACATCGGTTATCTTGAACTTCAAGGATAATCAATTAAATACTTGTACTTGTCACAAATAGCAATAGATCTTAAATCCTTCCAGATCAGATTCATCCTCAGGAATGAGAGATGAATCCTTCCTTGCAAATATGTCACACCACACCCAGAGCCCATGTGACATAGGTCAACAGCCAGCTAAACACCAGGCTGAACTAATGTGAGGAGGTTAACCAACTCTCCCCCTCAAACTACCAATCATGGAAGCTCCACACAAAATATCCATGCATTGTACGCAAATCTCTTGACATGACATATGACATCCCTTGACCAAACTCTGAGTCTTCATATTCTCACATCTTGAAAGAACTTCCACTTCTAATCATGATGTTTATATGACAAGATTCACGATCCCAATCTACTTGTATGAAGGAGCAATAATGTTGCACCATCATTGACTTTTATTAACCAATGGGCTTGTCTTTCTTCACACCATAGTACTCCAGGGAACAACCGCTCAGTCCTGATCAATTTTCAGGAATAAGCCCACCAATAGGGATTGCACAATGTCACATCTCAACCAGCTTTACTTCTAGAGTTCTGACTCCTAAAAGTAACCTTCGGGAGCACACAGACATGATTGACTCTACCATTGTCAACTTTGCACACACAGATGTCTCCTCTTCCAGGTCAGGAGTAGGTTCTTTGTTTGACACCCAAAACATATGCTCTTCAACTAGTAGCATCCTGAACGAAGAACGTCTTCATGAGTGGACTTGAGAGGACTCAAGTATCTGTGACATCTTCAACAGCTTATGTTGAAATCTTGAATACAGTAGCCTTCAATCCACAAGAGGGGAAACACATCAGAGCTTGAGTTTTGCCAGGTATTGCACAGCGGAAGAACATAATACAACCCAATCTTTGCACACACACTCCACCAGACTAGCCTTCAAAAATAGACCAAGTTTGACTATGGTTCAAACCTCGCATGACTACTATACACAACTTCAGGTGAGCACACATCCTAGGTTTGAAAATAAATTAAACCTAGAGCAGCTACCACACAACCAGGCCAAATGCCAATCACCAAAGACATGTACACACAGCTCCTGTCACGAATAGTCCATCCTCCCACTTCAAGGGACCATTCAGGGAAATAACACGCCATTCCAGGTTACAATCTTCAGTACTCAGATTGACCTTGCAGATACCAGAAAGTATCACCCATGGATCTCATCCAGAAACAGAACAGGATGCCTGCTCTGATACCAATTGAAATTCTGGTATATGCCAGTCTTCAGATGTTATACTCAATGTCTAGACATCTGATATGACATAATACATACACTGCAAGGTAGATACCCAATTTTTAATATTCAATATAACAGAAGCATAGAGGTTGCCATATCTGCAGTTCTCGAACAAATAGCTTTGGTTTGTAAACTATCCATTCACAGCCTGATGTCTCAACATTGGTTGCAACATCATCTATCACATACCATGAGGTAAACAGACCCCTTAGTTCGGTTTATTATGCACACAAACCAGTAGGATATCCATTTATCTCTTTTGACATCATCTGTAACATTCACACAGTTTTATCCAAGCTGTACCAGATACACTTTGAAGGTGCAGAGGATAGATCACACGATGTATCTAGTTCTGTCCATGATCAACAGAGAGCGAACATCCTTCACAATTCTGTTTCTTTTACACAGATGTCAACATGAGGTCTTAACATGTTCTGAGACATCATCTGTTACATACCAGGTTATGATTTACTGAAGTTTAGAACAGTTAAGGTTAATCATGTACTTTGATGTCATGAGGAATGTTGTGACATCAAACACATAACCAAGGCAGAAAGTAAATAACACAAATCAGTTGTTGACCCAGTTCGGTGAGACACACCTACTCTGGGGGCATACCAAGCCAGGAAGAAGATCCACTATTAGCAATATTAATTCAGGACTAAACTTAACAAGTTCCCATCCTTCACTTAATCATCTACCCAGTGCAACCTATACCTAGGAACTCCTAGATAGAAACCTACCAGTTTCCATTCCTATTGCCGCAGCAACAGAAGTCTTACTCCTACCCAAGAAGCAGTGCCTTCCCACTTGATTTCCTACACTACAATGATTATGAAGTAATGCAGAAATACTTGGACTTGCTTCACAGCTTCATCCAAGAACACTAAAACTCTTACCTACAGGTTTCGAGTTACATACATGGTAACCTTGCCACACACCGACAGGTTTACCTCCTAAAACACCCCTAATGTTACATTTTCAAAAGTTACTTAAACCCTAGGTTACAATCTGCTATTTATAACCTATTACCCAACTGGATTTGGGCCTTCAAAATCGCAGCAAGCTTTTCTCCTTGCTGTTACAACTCAGCAACAAACTTCTGCTACAATCAAGGTCTTCAAACTTCTAGTTCCTAAAATATCTCCATATTTAGAAACAGTATTTTCTTCAAATATTCTGATTGATTCTTGATTGATCTTCAGATTCTCCATAAGAAACGCCACATATATTCTCAGAATATTTAAGTACCAGAACTGTAACTGAATTACCAATTCCGTTATCATGATGTCAAGACAGATGTCATGACATTACATCTAACATGTTGGTCCAGATGTTGAACTTTTTCAACACCACATATTAAAACAACAGAGGGGATCTGGGTAAACTTGCTTTCTTATTTGTTTTACAAATGAAGCCAACTCTCCAGCCAGGGCACTTACATACTGAAACTCCAGCAACGACATCTGGAGTAAAGAATGTGGAAACTTGCATGGTCATAAAGTTAAGAAGTGGTAAGGAGTGTGAAGGATCCTTACCAAAAGGCGCTGAGACCATTGGAGTCCTGCTTGAGTAGGACATTTCTGAAGATAAAGAATGACCCAATGAGGAAGTGACCTTAGTTGGGAATAATGAAGAGATTGTTGATAACATGCTAGCTGGAAAGACTTCTCAAACAGGACAACAACCTACAATCGTGACAGAGCTGGACAGAGAGAAGAAGTTTGTTCAAGAAAGACCACCACCTCCTTTTCCTCAAAGGATTAGAAAGGAAAAAGAAGAGCAACAATTTGGAAAGTTTATGGAGATACTCAAGCAGCTCTACATCAACATACCTCTGAAATAAGCCATTGAACAAATGCCAAACTATTCAAAGTTCGTGAAGGATATGCTTACTAAAAGAAGAAGTGTGGGAGAATTTTCTATGGTAGCACTCACCCAAGAGTGTAGCCAATTGGTCCAAGGCAAACTCCCTCCCAAGCTTAAGGATCCAGGAATTTTCACTATTCCATGCAACATTGGAGACTCTTTCTGGGGAAAAGCATTATGTGACTTAGGGGCTAGCATCAACCTTATTCCTTTATCTATCATTAAGAAGTTGGGGATAGGCACAGCCAGGCCAACAACTATCACTCTACAATTGGAAGATAGAAGTATTTGCTACCCTCAGAGAAAGATAAAATATTTCTTGGTAAGGGTTAATAAGTTGGTATTCCTCATTGGTTTCATTATTATGGATTTTGAGGCTGATGAGGACATTCTCATTTTGTTGGAGAGACCTTTCCTAGCTATGGGAAGGACTTTAATTAATGTAGAAAAAGGAGAACTCACCATGAGAGTGAGTGGACAGCAAGTGGTTTTTAATGTTCTCAATGCACTACAATATCCTGATTAGGAGGTTACTGATTGTTCTATGATATCCAGCTGGGAAGGAATTATGCACAAGAGTTTACTGAAGTCAAGCGAAGTCTGGAAAGCTACAGAAAAAATATGATTCACAAGAGGGTATCGTGTATGGACCTATGTGTAAACCCATTGTTAAATAGGAGTCCATGGAAGTTCGGGAAATATCAGTTGATGATAAGAAGCAATGTTCTCCTTCAATAGAAATTCCCCCTAATCTAGAACTGAAGCAACTTCCTGCCCACTTATAATATGATTTTCTGGATGCAGAACAGAAGTTGCTTGTTATTGTTGCAACAGACTTGGCTGAGGAACAAAAGGGCTAGTTGCTGCATATTCTGAAGAAACACAAAAAGGCTATTGCTTGGAAAATTTCTGATATAAAAGGGATCAGCCCTACTATGTGTATGCATAGGATTTTGCTAGAAGAAAATTCCAAGAATAGTATTGAGAGCCAAAGAAGGCTCAACCTCATCATGAAGGGTGTGGTCAAGAAAAAGATTATAAGATGGTTAGATATTAGGATTATCTATCCCATTTCTAACAGTGTATGGGTAAGCCTTATTATGTGTGTGCCAAAGAAGGGAGGCATGATTGTAGTCAGCAGTGAGAAGGATGAACTAATCCCCACAAGAAAAATCATGGGATAGAGGATTTGCATGGACTAAAGAAAGTTAAATAAGGCCACTAGAAAGGATCATTTCCCCTTACCTTTCATTGACCAGATGCTTGATAGATTGGTTGGGAAAGAGTATTATTGTTTCTTGGATGGTTACTCATGCTATAACCAAATAGCCATAGCTCCTGAATACCAAGAGAAGAGGATGTTCACTTGTCCATATGGCACTTTTTCCTTTATAAGGATGCCTTTTGGATTGTGCAATGTTGCAGCCACCTTTCAAAGGTGCATAATGGTTATCTTTTCTAACATTATTGAAAGTTCCATGGAAGTATTTATGGATGACTTCTCTGTTTTTGGGGAGTCATTCCAGAATTGTTTAAACAAATTGGATTTAGTTTTAACAAGGTGTGAGGTGAACAATTTGGTGTTAAATTGGGATATGTGCCACTTTATAGTCAAGGAAGGAATTGTTCTTAGACACAAGATCTCAAAGAGAGGTTTGGAAGTAGATCAAGCTAAGATAGAATTGATTGAGAAGCTTCCCCCACCAGTGAACATTAAATGCATTAGAAGCTTCTTGGGGCATGTTGGCTTCTATAGAATATTTATTAAATATTTTTCAAATATCACCAAACCACTTTGCTAATTGTTGCAACATGACATGCCTTTTAACTTCAATCAAGAATTTTTGAGCTCCTTCAACCACTTGAAGAAAGCTCTCATCTCTGCTCCCATTGTAAAGGTTTCTGGTTGGACAAAACCTTTTGAGCTAAAGTGTGATGCTAGTGACTTTGCAATTGGCATTGTGTTAGGTCAGAGGCGTGACAAGGTATTTCATACCATCTACTATGCTAGTAGAAAATTAATTGAAGCTCAAGTCAAGTACACAACCAATGAGAAGGAGCTTCTAGCTGTTGTGTTTTCCTTTGATAAATTCAGATCTTACTTGGTTGGAACCAAGGTGATTGTCTACATGGATCATGCTGCCATCAAGTATCTTATTTCTAAGAAGGATTTCAATGTTAGAAAATGTGATTGATCTAGAAGGGGGGTTGAATAGATCCTTTAAAATAATTTGCACTTTTTAGAATTATTTTTAGAAAAATATGTGAAAGCTTCCTGGAATCTCCAATCGTCTAAACGATCCTCTATTGAAAAGACCGGATATGCTAAATCGTATGGGTTGTAATGACAAATTAAGAATCAAAGCGTTTTACTCCATTTATCAATTACTTATACACTCTCAGTGATTACTAATTACTACCAATGAGTTGGATGAGATAAGGATAAGCACAATCAATAATTTTGTGGATTAGTCAATTTGTCAAACACCTTGTGAGAAAAGCACCTTAGGTTTGGTTTTACAAAATTGTAGTGGTAATTTTTCTTAGGTATCAATCAAAAGTATTGTTATCAATGTTTTGAAATGAACTCAACACACTAAAATTTCAATAAGTGCAGATTTGACAAATTAATTTTTGCACAGTTTAGTAAGAAAGTATAGACATAAAGAAAAAGAAGAAGAACACACGATTTGCTAAGGTCGTTCCCCTTGTCGTCCTCGTGTAGGGTACGTCTGCCCCCAATTCTAGAATCTAGAATTGAGATATTTGATATTAAGTTTCAAATGATACAAGAGAAGAGATAGTTCACAATACAAACAAACCAATGTTGTTGATATAACAATCTTCTCCCCTTTCCTTGTTTTGAGCAAAACCAAGTGCCAAATTCTTTGAACAAACCTCCAGTTACTGCTACTTAATTAAGCAAACCCACTGTCTCTTAATCCTTTCACTCGGCTGGTTTCGATTGCAAGCAATTTGACCCCAAATCTATCTTCACAATCCTCCGATTACTGCTACTTGATTAAGCAAACACACCATTTCTTAATCCTTTCACTCGGCTGAATTCAATGAAGCAAAGTGTTGTACCCCAAAATTTGCCCTCCCATTCTCTCAACATTTTCTCATCACAAGGCCCTTGGAGCTCAAGAACCAGTTAGGGTTCCCTCTGCAAGACTTCTCCTAGCATTGTTGACCCAAATTAGGGTTTGTGTTTGCACAAATATATTTTGACCTAGAATGCCTAAGATGACTTTCATGCTTCATGTTGGACTCCCAAGTTTATCCATACCAAGTTTTAAGTCTTGATTCCAAATTTTGCCGAGTCAATTGGACAGTTGACCTAGAAATCAGCTGTATTGGGGAAAAGTCAACTGTGGCCAACTGACAGTCAAACCTCATGAAAATTGACCCACATCAACATTATGAACTCATATGGACCGTTTGATCAAGTTTGGATCACAATTCCACAAGAAATTTGATCAGATTACCAAAAGGGCAAAATGGTCATTTTTAGGGTTTTGACTGCACAAAGGCAATTTTTGACTATTTGACCTAGCCAATGGCAAACCAAACTCACATGTGGACTCAAGGACCCCATGGAATTGTCTTGACATACTCAACAAGTTCAAAAGATCCCAAATGCACAAGATTGACAGTTGAATTTTCCAGTCAATTGATCAATTTTGACTGTATACTGAAAAGTCAAACTTTGACTTTTTGGTCAAAATCAAGTGTCAAGATCCATTTTTCATCAAAACATGCCAAATCATGAAACTTGTTCATCAAGAAATCAAGAATTGCAAATTAGGGTTTGAAATGAAGATTTTTCATAACTTAGAATTTTTAAGTTATAAAAAAACCCTAATTTTTTCCTAACTTTATCCCACTTTCTCATCAAGATGCATTTGGATTCAAGGAAAAGTCAAAACATGAAAGTTGTAGTCCATTGCAAAATCTACAACTTTGATTCACAAAGTTTTCTCAAAAGAAGCTTGTAGCTCAAGTTACAATTTTTGGAACAAGGGTACCAAACCATTCTTAACTTAGAGAAATTTTGAACCATTTTAGGCAGGATTTTTGCCTAACTTCAAGACCATTTTTCACATACTTCCACTTGGAATTTCAATTTGCATTTCAAAGATGGATTGTAGTACACATTCCAAGCTTTCCAAAATGTCCAATAACTCATCAAACAATCTCATGGCTATGGAGAATCGAATTTGGCAAGTTGGGAAAAACTCACTTTTGTTATGGCCAATTTTCATGTTCATACACTTAGGCAATTTTGAAATCAGCTTGCACAACTTGATTACAGGTCCTATATCCCATTTGCACTCAATAATTAAATGCAAACCATTTGTGTTCAAGCCTTGCATTATGTGTTTAAGCATTACATAAAGGTTTAGTCCTAAAATAGAAAAAGCAAATTATCCATTTTTGAAAAGGTATGGCTTTATGTCAAAAGCAAATCCAAGAAGTTCCAAGGCATATCTCTGAGGCACAAGTTAAGGAGCATAATACACTGACCAAGACTAATGTATGCAGCATAGATTGGGGGCCTGCACAAGTCTAGAACACCACTTGACATTTTGTTGCTTAAGTGTGAAGAAAACTTGCATAACATACACTAACTCTCATCTTAGCCAACACAACCTTAAGCAAAGTTATCAAACACTTTCTAATCATCAAACCTAAGCTGAAACACAAGCCAACCAAGTTCCAAACATCCTCAAACACAGAATCACCCTAAAACTACAAAAACAGGGCATAAGCTACAGTTGGACTTCCATAGTTCATTTCCATCGTGCACCTTGGCCAAAAGCACTTCAAACACTTTCCCTACCATCCATACAAACTGTCCAAAGCATTAGAAGCAGACTGTAACACTCCTAATCAACATCACCATTTTCATTTTTCTGTTTTGCAGTTGAAGTGCCATAACACGATTCACTTGGTTTCAAAGCAAACTAAAGCTTGGAATAGCATCCCTGGACATCAAGGAAGCTATACCAATCATCACCTTGCATTGAAAACACCTCCATCACCAGATACGATTCCAACTGAACAGGTAAGTTCATGAACTCTTATCTCTCTATCCAGGCATTGTTAGGTTTAGATTTGTGAAGAAATTATGTCACATTCATGGCCCTGAACATGCCCATATAATTAGTTTTCATTTATGTTATGTGTGCTATGAGAATTTGATGTCTGAACATGGAACAAAAACTAGGTCAGGAATTGGGGGAGAAGAAATTCTCTCTCATTTCTGAGAGTTAAATTGATTTCTTTATTTGTCTAGAATCGTGGCTTCAAGCTCTACAGGTTTCATGTTGCAAGATTTGGCAAAAGATCAAGGAATCTGGAGATAGAAAACGCGTGTTGTTGTTGTTCATACAGGTTCTGAGGTTGAAGACAAAGTCTTCTTGGGCTGGGCCTGAGTTGACTTCTTATTTGCACCCTATGTTTACTTTTGAACCCCCTTGGCCCATTGTGCTTATTTGAAACATTTTCTTGACTTTTCTTTTTATTTCTGACTTATTTATTTTTTCTCATAATATTAAAAATATTAAAAATATTTTTCACACCATTTTTGTATTTATTAGGCATTTATTTGTTTAAATTGATGTTTGTACATAAATAATACATAATATCTTTTATTTAAAAAATACTAAAATTAATACCAATACATTTTATTTTCTGATTTTCATTTTATTTTATCTTTTGAAAATATTTTATGAAAATATACTTTTTTTTTGTAAATATTAAATATTTTATTTTTGTACATATTTAATATATTTATCATATAATATAAATATTTACATATTTATTAGGATATTTAGGATAAAAATACCAAAAATATATATATTTTTATTTTATTAATATTTAACATAAAAAATACCTTTTGAAAAATATACTTCTCTTTTATTTATTTTTTGTATATAATTAGTAAATATTGTATATAATACATAATAAATAATTAATACCTTTTATTTAGTAAAATTAGGGTTTTTGCCCTTAACATGAAAATATTCAAAAATTAACTTTCTTTTAATTATTTTTATTTTGTTTGTGAATAAAATATACACTTACACAAAGAATACCTTCACATATACATTGTTCCATTCCTACACATTTATACATTTATATTTGCGCAATTCAATTTGGTTGTAAATATTGGGTACTATCCTCCTATGAAATCTCATCCCCATTTGAACATTTGTGCCCTCATTCCCATGATCATTGTGTAATAACTTAGGACCTTTAAATTTCGCACTTTAAATGCTTTCTAAATATGCCATGTTAGAATTAGGGTTTTGTATGCAAATCAAAAAACAACAAAATACTTTGACCTAAATTCAAGATAAACAAGCATGAAAATGGACAACACTAATCACACTTGCACCCCTAGGGTATTCCACTTGTTGCCTTCAATAATGGGCCATATTGCATGTTAGGTCTCTTTGGGCAAAACAAACACAATTCAGATGATCATAGTCCCTCGATGACGCTTTCGAAAGTTGCCTAAAAAATGATCAAGTCCCTTAAAGAAAAATTGCCCAAAGATACTTGGCACCATTGCAATTATGGTCTAAACGATGACCTGTGCCCGTCCCTTTCACATCCTAACACAAGATTGTCCACCAAATGAAATGGTGGAACAAAATTGTTAAAAGGGTTAAAACATAGCAAAGATCTTTGAGAACTTTAGGGTAGATAGCTCTTGAGTAGTTGCCAACTTGCAAAACAAAACACTTTCCTATTTGTTCAAACCACACATCACTACACTTTCAAAACAACTTTCAAAAACATTGAAAACCTTTTCAAAAGACACACACCTTTGTATACATCCCAACATGGATCATTACAAAGGTTGCCACCATATTGGCCTCTTTTCAAAACATTTTCAAAACACACACACAAAGCACCATTTCAAACAATTGAAAATTAAGGCAAGTTGATCTAAGCAAGTAACTAAGAGCCCATGGATAACCATGGATAGAAAGGGTGTTAATACCTTCCCTTTCTATAATCTACTCCCCGAACCCAAGAAAACATCTCAAAGGTTTTTGCTGTGCTTTTTAACCTTTCCTTAGGATAAAATAAAAAGTCGGTGGCGACTCTTGCTCAACCGAAACATTTGCAAAAACAAACGCAAAACCCTAGTCAGTTCTCCCACCGTATCACAGAACTGGCGACTCTGCTGGGGAATACTTTAAAGTGGAGTAACCTTAGGGCTTAGATCATCTTTGTTTTCAATTGTTTGCCTTGTTTGCTTTTATATTTGTGGGCTTTGCATCGGAGTTTCATAGATCCTAACCCGGATCTAGGGAATACCCTTTTTAGGTAGCATAACCTGTGAGGGACCTGTCCGGCGTATACCGACATGGGTGAAGAAGTGGCTACGTTGGTGTGGCACCTTGGTCTGTACCGATATCCCTTGTGTTGCAACGAGGAGAATATGGGTCTTCTAAGGAGTCATTAAACACCAACCGACCTTAGAACCTTAAATTGACCCAACTTGGCCATAGAACAGTAGCAGTATGCTACACTCATTGAGGCTAAACTCTCGCGATGGTTCTGGCCGCAAGAAAAGATTGCGATGCTGGAGTTATGACCGATTGAGGGTAGTCAATGATTTGAGATCCTCTAGAACCCGGTTACTTTTGATAGGACAGGTTTTAACCAACGAAACTAAAAGAGGGTAATACCTAAACTTCATGCTGGCCTGAAACCTAAGGGTTGTCTTGTGTGACTTGTGTGCCTTATCATGCTTGCCTGTGTGAATACTTGTGGTGTGCTTCATCATAGCATCATGCCATCATACCATTGCATGCATCCTGTATAAGGACTAACCCATTTCAAAGACAAAAAAGTTTCATCTTTGCTCTGTTTTGTAGGACATCATGATGCCCGTGCGTAGGAATACTATCCGGCTCAACTTTGTTCAACCACCAACTTTGCTCAAGGATTTGGTTGGTAGGATTCCAAACACTACTTCCTTCATCAAAAGGCATGGTTCTCTCCTTGGCTTGATCACTTCAAAGTGGGACCAACAACTGATAAGTGTCCTGACCCAGTTTTATGATCCCCTGTATCATTGTTTTACCTTCAAGACTTCCAGCTGGTCCCTACCCTGGAAGAATTCTCTGATTTGCTTGGTATCCCTGTTTTGGAGCAAACTCCATTCACTGGTTGGGAAAAGACTCCTAGGCCTAAAGAGGTTGTTGCAGTCCTCCCCTTGACCAAAGAAGAGGTATTGGTTAACTGGGAAACTAGAAGTGGAGTTAAGGGCTTTTTGGTCAAATTTCTGGTTGGCAAAGCTAATGATTTCTGGAATGACTTAGACTTCAAGGCGTACGAAGACATTCTGGCTCTTTTAATCTATGGTCTGGTATTGTTTCCCAATCCTGACACCTTTATCAGTATCTATGCCATAAGGATCTTCATGTCTCGGAATCCTGTACCCACTCTTTTGGGTGATATCCTTCAACAACTTTATGCTCGTACTGCCCGAAGACGGGGAACTCCATGGTGTTGTGCTCCTTTGCTAGTGAGGTGGTTTATTTCGCACCTTCCTAAGTTCGTGCTGAAGAATGAAGAAGGAAGGGGTTGGGCTCATAGGTTAATGTCTCTCACTGATAATGACATCACTTGGACTCTCAGAGGTTTGGATGAGGTAGCTGTTATTGATCGTTGCGGAGAATACCCTAATGTTCCATTGATTGGTATCCAAGGAGGAATATCTTATAATCCATGTTTAGCTCTCCGCCAGTTTGAAAGAGCCAGAAGAGTAGGGCCTCATGAAATGTTGGTTCCTCACTTCCATTTTGAATTTCAGGTAGACAGTGACAAACTACGCCATGGATTCATTAAGGCTTGGGACATAATTCACAAAGCTGACCCGCATGAGTTGGGACCAAAGACTTCTCTACCAATGGAACCCTATTGCAGATGGGTCCGCATCCGTGCTCAGAAGTTAGGTATGCCGTATGAAGTTGTCATACCTATCATTCTTGAATCTCCTGATGAAGATGGGGTTCCTCCAACTGTCCTCCCTCCTCAGATACCCACTGATTTTGACACACTGAAGAGATCTTGGGCGCAGCTAAAGGAAGAACGGGATTTTTATCGGGAAAAGTTCAACGAACAGGAACGGAAGATCCAGAGGCTGACTAAGCAATTGGAGGAGGAGCGGGTCCTGAATGACTATATCCATACTGAGAAGAGGAGGCCATGGGAGCACTGATGGGCTTTGAATATTTCCTTTTACAGCTTTTATTTCCTTTTCAGTATTTTTCATTCCTGTAATGCCTAAGGGCAAGTTGTTGAACAATTTAAAATTTGAATCTAATGAAGTGTGTTTCCCTTTTGTCTACAAAGTTGAATCTCGTTTGTCTTTGAAAACATAAAACATACGCATCTCATTGCACCATATGCATAACAGGTACCCTTTTTTCCACAGGTTGCTTAATCTTCTTCGCTGTTTATTTGAACAGTCATCATGAATCCTGAATCATCCAGTGAACAAGCAATCAAGGCCCTCCAGGCCCAGAATGCCCAGTTTCAAGAGATGGTCATGAGCTTGGCCCAAGGTCAACAAGAGTTGAAGGCTTTGCTCTTAAAGAAGAAGAAGAAGAAGAGGACTGCGTTATTCAACATTGGACGCAGGTTTGGGAACACACTCCATAACGAGGCTGATCCAACTACTTCCTCTACAGAGAAAGACAGTCCCCAAGGGGGAGGGGCTCCTAGTCCTGCAGTCTCTGACAACGAGACGGATTACAATGACGAACAATACCCTCCTGCTGCTGATAGATACAAACAATTAGAGGACCGCTTGAGTGCCATGGAGATTCAAAATGTGTCGGGGCTGGATTTCGGAGATTTAGGGTTATCTTCTAGGGTGGTAATCCCACACAAGTTCAAGGCGCCTGCCTTTTCCAAATACGACGGGGCTTCCTGTCCAAAGCTGCATCTCAGATCGTACGTAAGGAAGATCCAACCTTACACGGCAGACAAGAATCTTTGGATCCACTTCTTCCAAGATAGCCTTTCGGGGTCACAACTTGAGTGGTTCTATCAGCTAGATGGAACCAGTATCCGACATTGGGAGGATTTGGCTACCGCCTTTTATAGACAATATCAATACAATTCTGACCTCGCTCCTACGCGTACCCAACTTCAAGGTATGTCGCTGGGAACGGGCGAAGGATTCAAAGAATATGCGCAAAAATGGAGAGATTTGGCTGGCAGGGTGCAGCCTCCTTTGACTGACCGTGAACTGGTTGACATGTTTCTAGGGACCTTGTCTGGTCCATTCTTCAATCAGCTGGTTGGTAATTCCTCCGCTGGGTTTACGGATTTGATCCTGACGGGTGAAAGGATAGAAGCTGGCATCAGGTCAGGAAAGATACAGAAAGGAGCCTCCGCAAGTACTGAGAAGAAGCCTTTCAAGAAGGAAGCTAGTGCCGTCTATGGTCCTAGAAGACAAGTCAAGCCAGAACGCCACCAAGCCGTCAATGCCTTGGTAATTTCAAAACCTGTTGCTGCTCCTCAGCAGTACAATCAACAAAGGGGTGAGAGGCCCAAAAGGCAATACACTCGGTTGAGTATGACCCTGTCACAAATCTTATCGCAACTGCTATCAACCAACTTGGTGACCACCAGAGAAGCTCCGAAGGTCGTGAATACTGCATCTCCTAAGTATAAACCAAATGCCCGTTGTGCTTATCATTCTGATAGCCCCGGGCATACTACTGATGATTGCTGGGCCCTGAGAAATAAGGTTCAAGACCTTATTGATGCGAAGGAAATTCAGTTTGAGGCGCCTGAAAGGCCAAATGTGCTAACTGCTCCTATGCCCCAGCATAGAGTAAATGCCATCGAGGAAGATTTGTATGCTGTTTCGGTGAATGATGTTGCTACCCCTCTATTGACTGTTAAGAGGAACCTACTTCTAGCTGGTTTATTTCTGGGTTGTAGCAAGGGTTGCCTCTTGTGTGCTGTTACCCCTACCGGTTGTCCGCTGCTGAAGTCAGGCATCCAAAGCCTGATGGATAGCAAGGAGATTCTGTTCAAGAAAAATGTTGTTCCATTTGTTCCCGCTGAAGAAGTATCTGTCGTCACAATTTTCAACAATCCTACCAAGGCTCCCCCGAGGAAGCCAGTCAAAATTATGTCTGTTGCACCCATTACCATTACTGTTCCGGGGCCCCTCCCCTGTGAATCTGACAAGGCTGTCCCATGGCACTATGGGGCAGGTGTGTATGTGCTGGGAGTGAAGAAGGAGTTCAACACCGGTACCAGTATCAGTAACATCACTGGTCCCGCCAAAATTACTCGCAGTGGCAGGCTCTTCTCGCCTGACATTGCACCACCAGTTATCCGAAAACCTCTTATCATCACACCCGCAAGTGTGCATGTTTCAAATTAAGTTCCTGTGTCTACTACTGCCGCCGAGTCTTCTGATGCTCGGGGCAAAGAAGTTGCTACCGATTTGCCTGCCCGGACGGAGGCACCAAAAAAGACCGCTGTTGAAGCCTCCCAGCAAGAGATGGAGGAAATCCTTAAAATCATTAAAAAGAGTGACTTCAATGTCGTTGAACAGCTGGGGCATACCCCCTCCAAAATCTCTATGCTATCATTGCTGCTGTGCTCAAAGGCCCATGCCAAGGCCCTGATTTCATTTCTGAAAACGGCCCATGTGCCGCAAGAGACATCTGCAGATCAATTCACTGACTGTGTGGCTAATTTGACAGCTGACAATGGTTTGGGTTTCTCGGATGCAGACCTTACCGCCAAGGGAAAAAACCACAATGATGCCCTGCACGTCTCTATAGAATGCAGGGGCACTACTCTCGCACACGTGTTGGTGGACACCGGTTCTTCCCTGAATGTATTGCCCAAGAAGGCCTTAGATCGGTTGGATTGTGAGGGCCTGGAATTGAAACCTAGTAACATCATTGTTAGAGCCTTCGACGGTTCTAAGAGGATGGTGCACGGTGAGGTAGACATTCCTATTCGTGTGGGTTCCCAAGTCTTTGACTCAATGTTCTACGTGATGGATATTCGTCCATCTTATTCCTGTTTGCTGGGTCGACCCTGGATTCACAAGGCTGGGGCGGTAACATCCACTCTACACCAGAAGCTCAAATACCCTGTCAAAGGGAAGATTGTTACTGTGCAGGGAGAGGAGGAATACATGGTTAGTCACCTGAATTCATTCCGGTATATCGAGATGGACGGGGAGTTTATTGAAACCCCTTTTCAACATTTTGAAGAGGTACCTCCAACGTTGGCGTCAGCTGAAACAGTGGTTGAAGAAGACTTTCCTTTGAAGATGGCTTCCTTGAAGGATGCCCGGGCTGTAATCGAGAAAGGCAAGTGCGCAAACTGGGGTCAACTTCCTGACTTCACTCAAAAGACCGAAAAATTTGGGCTGGGCTTCACTGCAGAGGCTCAGAGGGCTGTTCGCAAAGAAAGGATCAGAAAGCCTCTGGTGTTCATCACCAACCCAAGGGTGAATGCTATCGAGGAGGACGTAGAGGAAGCGGAATTTGACAGTTGGATCTATCCAACAACCAACAACGGACCAAGCAACTGGACGGCAAAAGATTTTACGCCTATTACATTTGTCACGCAGTAATGAATCCTTTTGTTTTCAATTTGTAACAAACAATATGTTGAAACTTTTATTGGCCCGGTGTCCTACCCGGGGCACCGTGGCTCCATTTGTGAGGGCCTTTTGTATGACATTTCCATATATCATTAATTAAAACATTGGACGTTTGTTGCATTTCAAATCTTGTGCTCTTTTTTCTTTCTGTGTTATATATTGCAAAACAGCTATATTTACACACACTCACTTATACAGGTTCCAATCCACTTTGGATCTCACTGGTAATGGCTCTGCTACTGCCAGTTATGACTTCGAAAATATGATCAACTTGGCCGAAGAGGAAGGTGAAGATGATTGCGAAGTGCCTGGTGAACTCGCAAGACTGCTACTCCAGGAAGAGAGGGCCATTCAGCCGCATGAAGAGCCAGTGGAGACGATAAACCTGGGTACTGAGACAGATAGAAAAGAAGTCAAGATTGGTGCCAATCTAGAGCTCAGCGTGAAGCAACGATTGGTTCAGATGCTGAATGATTACGTGGAAATCTTTGCTTGGTCTTACGAAGACATGCCTGGTTTGGATGCCGACATTGTAGTTCATCATCTGCCTACCAAGGAAGACTGCCCTCCGATAAAGCAGAAGGTCCGCCGCATGCGCCCAGAGATGTCCGAGAAAATCAAAGCTGAGGTTATGAAACAATTTGATGTCGGGTTTCTAGCAGTGACTTCTTATCCTCAGTGGGTGGCCAACGTGGTTCCAGTGCCAAAGAAAGATGGTAAAGTCAGAATGTGTGTTGACTACAGGGATTTGAACAGGGCCAGCCCTAAGGATGATTTCCCTCTGCCTCACATCGACGTTCTTGTTGACAATACGGCTCAACACAAGGTGTTCTCCTTCATGGATGGTTTTTCAGGGTATAATCAGATCAAGATGGCTCCTGAAGATATGGAAAAGACTACCTTTGTCACTCAGTGGGGGACATTCTGTTACAAGGTCATGCCATTTGGGTTGAAAAATGTTGGGGCAACCTACCAACGTGCCATGGTTGCTTTATTTCATGACATGATCCACCATGAGATAGAAGTGTACGTTGATGATATGATTGCAAGGTCCCAAACTGAGGAAGAACACCTTGACCATCTGCGGAAGCTGTTTGACCGACTGAAGTTGTACAAGCTGAGGTTGAACCCAAACAAATGCACCTTTGGGGTGAGGTCTGGAAAATTGCTAGGTTTCATTGTAAGCGACAAAGGTATTCAAGTGGACCCTGCCAAGGTGAAAGCCATACAAGAGATGCCGACTCCCAAGACAGAGAAAGAAGTCAGAGGATTTCTGGGACGACTGAATTACATTGCCCGATTCATCTCGCATCTAACTGCTACCTGTGAGCCAATCTTCAAACTGCTGAAGAAAGATCAATTAGTACGTTGGAACGATGAATGCCAGGCCGCTTTCGAAAAGATAAAGGAGTATCTCCAAGAACCACCCATTCTTATGCCACCAGTGGAAGGGAGACCTCTAATACTATACTTGACAGTACTTGACAACTCGATAGGGTGTGTGCTGGGGCAGCATGACGAGTCTGGCCGAAAAGAGCACGCTATTTATTACTTGAGCAAAAAGTTTACCGACTGTGAGACTCGGTACTCACTGCTCGAGAAAACTTGTTGCGCTCTGGTATGGGCTGCTCGCCGGCTGAGATAGTATATGCTGACTCACACTACTCTATTGATTTCAAAGATGGATCCAATCAAGTACATATTCGAAAAGCCTGCTCTGTCTGGAAGAATAGCAAGATGGCAAATGATCTTGACAGAATATGACATCCCACATACAACTCAAAAAGCAATCAAGGGGAGTGTATTGGCAGACCATTTGGCACACCAACCTGTAGACGATTACCAATCATTAAACTTTGAATTTCCAGACGAAGATATCATGGTAGTAACTGATTGTGAAGTACCTGGACCGGATGAAGGACCTGAGGAAGGATCCCGATGGTCTATGCATTTTGACGGAGCCTCGAACGCTTTGGGTAACGGCGTCGGCGCTGTGATCATATCCCCTAAAGGTACTCATACTCCACTCACCGCCCGGCTGTGTTTCAACTGCACCAACAACATGGCAGAATATGCGGCATGTATTATGGGTCTTCAAGCTGCAATCGACTTAAGGATCAAGTTTCTGAGTGTCTTCGGAGATTCCGCTCTCGTGATCAATCAGATCAAAGGCGAGTGGGATACGAAACACCCAAATCTTATTCCTTACAAGGAGTATGTGCTGACATTGCTTCCCCACTTCGAGGAGGTAACTTTCGAACACTTCCCAAGAGAGGAGAATCAGTTAGCGGATGCACTAGCTACGATGTCTTCAATGTTCAAAGTCAAATGGGACAACGAGGCTCCCCGGATCATTATCTAGAAGTTGGACGAACCTGCATACTGTTGCGATCTCGAGGCCGAAGAGGTGACCGAAAAACCCTGGTATCATGAGGTAAAGAGATATTTGGAAGCTCAAGAATACCCCGAAGGCGCATCGGTCAATGACAAGAAGTTCCTAAGAAGGTTTGCGGCAAAATTCTTCCTCAGCAACGGCATTCTCTACAAACGAAATCATGATTCAACTTTATTGCGTTGTGTGGATAAGACCGAAGCAGAGAAGATCATGGTAGAACTACATGAAGGTACATTCGGAACACATTCCAGTGGACACACCATGGCAAAGAAAATCCTTCGGGCAGGATATTTCTGGTCCACAATGGAAGCCGACTGTTACCAACATTCTCGAACTTGTCATAAATGCCAGATCTATGCTGATAAGGTGCACATCCCTCCGGTTCCTCTAAACGTCCTGACGGAACCTTGGCCTTTTGCAATGTGGGGTATTGACATGATCGGCGAGATTAGACCTACGGCATCCAACGGGCATCGCTTCATCCTGGTGGCGTTTGATTACTTCACAAAGTGGGTAGAAGCAGCTTACTACGCCACCGTAACCAAGAGCGTCGTGGCACGTTTCATTCGGCATAATCTGATCTGTCGGTACGGCATCCCGGAAAGGATCATTACGGACAATGGTACCAATCTTAACAACAAGATGATCACTGAGCTCTGCGAGCAATTCAAGATACAGCACCACAACTCTTCTCCTTACAGGCCGAAGATGAATGGGGTTATAGAACAGCTAATAAGAATATCAAGAAGATTGTGCAGAAGATGACAGTGACCTACAAAGATTGGCACGAAATGTTACCATTTTCTCTTCATGGGTACCGTACCTCAGCAAGGACGTCAACCGGGGCAACACCCTTTTCCTTGGTCTATGGCGTGGAGGCAGTCTTGCCGATTGAAGTCCAGATACCCTCTCTCCGGATAATGAAGGATGCAGACTTGAGTGAAGATGACTGGATCCAGACTCGACTTGATCAATTAAACCTAATCAACGAAAATAGACTCACTGCTATTTGCCATGGTCAGACATACCAAAAACGGATGATCAGGACATTTAACAAGAAAGTCAGACCACAAGAGTATCAAGTTGGGGACCTGGTAATCAAACGCATCATCCTTCCTCAAAGTGATCCCAGGGGAAAATGGACCCCTACGTACGAAGGGCCATTTGTGGTTAAACATGTGTTCTCAGGAGGAGCCATGATTCTAACCACCATGGATGGCAACGACCTTCCTCACCCCGCCAATGCAGACATAGTAAAAAGATACTACGCATAAATAAAAGACCCGCTAGGTTGACATACCTAGGCAAAAATAAGGGCTTCCCGGCGAACCAAAAGGGTTCGGGCAAAAATAAGGGATGAAATGAAAAGAATCTGTACACCCGGCAAGTCGAAAACCTGAAAAGGCGGCTTGGGCAAAAATGGGTATCCCGGTGGACTGAAAACCCGAAAGGGCGGTCCAGGCAAAAGTTAGAGATAAAGCGTAACACTATGTCTCATTGGATCATCTTGTATCCAGAATTCGGCATCAACTTTTGGGCTCAGACTTCGGCATCTATCAATCAGCTTCATCTTCAACTAAGCAGCAAAGTGATGAGACGCTTGAAGACATAAAGGCGATAGCAGAGTTGGAACCCAGTGGGGATGTTGTTCACGTAGCTGTTTTGTTTCCTTTTCAAAATTGTATAAACTTTATGTTACTCGGCAGCGTTCTCTTACTAGGACGTCAGCCTCTTGTACAAAAACGCCTATTTTCAGGCAAAATCAATACAAATTCACTTTTCCAAACAAATTGCCAATTGTTTTTTCCTCTTTCTGTTTTGTCTTGCGAAGAGCGTCCAATGTTCATTTTTGATATATGCATTTGACATTAAATTGCTAATTCATAATTACTTACATACGAAACAAAAGACTAATTACAGGTGACATCAGAAACAGGGGCAATGTAGAATTGTCCAGGCAGTCTAGTTGCTTTGTCCGCCAAGGTACCAAGGTAGGTTCAACTGAAGAATATAACCAAGTTGCCTCAACTTCCCATAAAGTAAGACCAGATTCAGCAATACTCTCCCCAGGAAGAGTTAGTCTATCATCAGCCCTACAATAGGCACCCTATTCCCTAAGAAAGTCAGCAATACTCTCCTCCAGCAGAGTTAGTCTACGGCCAGCCTAAAGGAAGTTGGGTATCCCCAGAAGATATCAACATTCCCCAGCGGAGTATAGGCAGTCCTCAGCAAGCATCCCCGGCAGTCTTGATCTAAGATTATTCCCCGGCAGAATACAGACACCCCAGTGGAACCATTTTCCAGTGCACTCTGAAAGTCTCCCCAGGAAAATTGGAATCCATATCCCCAGCAGGTCTTGAAGCTTATCCCCAGTAGATTCTAGAAGCTCATCCCATGTAGAGTACGGACGTCTCTCTCGAGCTTTATTCAAAGTTATTACTCACAAGGGCTTATAACTGGGTTATCCTCAGCTAATTGCCACGGAAGATCGCCCTCGGCGAAGTTCTTCCAATCCCCAGCGGAGTTCATCAAAGTTCCCCAACATAACTTATCAACAGAATTCCCAGCGGAGTTTATCATTGTTATCCCCAGCGGAGTCCATCATTGAAATCCTCAGCGGAGCTCTCATCAAAACTTCAACAGGGTATCTCTTCCCACAGAGTAATTCCCCTCAGAGTAATCTCTCCAACAAGTTTATTCCCCAATAGAGTCATCTTCTCCTACCGGTGTATTCTTGCAATCCTCATCCCTAGCGGAAACGAAGAACTCTACTCTTCAACGTCGGCCCAGGATTTAATTCCCCAGCCGATCGTCAAGGATTTATTTTCCTAGACGAAAATACATTCATAAACATTTCACATTTCATACATCTTGCTTACATACATGATAAAGTGCATACAACACTATCTCATTTTGAACATCATGACATCATGCATTTCATACATCATGACATTGCATACAACTGATGTTTTGCCTTTTCAGGGAAAAAGACAACCCAAAAGACAACTACCTTCAACTATCACAATTCTAGATTCGATTCCTGTATCTAGCCAGGGCACATCTATGAGTGATCAGTTTCCAGATTCGATACCTGTATCCAACCAGGGCACATCTGAAGAGTTTGAAGATTTGATTCCTGTATCCAGCCAGGGCATATCTATTGACGACTAATTCCAGATTCGATTCCTGTATCCAGCCAGGGCATATCTGTAGACGACCAATTCCAGATTCGATACCTGTATCCAGCCAGGGCACATCTGAAGAGTTTGAAGATTCGATTCCTGTATCCAGCCATGGCATATCTGTTGACGACAATTCCAGATTCGATACTTGTATCCATCCAGGGCATATCTGTTGACGACAATTCCAGATTCGATACCTGTATCCAGCCAGGGCATATCTGCATGAAGAGATTGAAGATCAACACTTGTAACAAGCCAGGAAAACATCTGTCTTTCTCAAAATATGCAGGTTCTCGCTAAGGAATCTCTTATGCGATCAACACTTCCAAATGGCATCTATAAGCCCATTCCCGACATCACATTTGCTAATGCTCCAACATGCGAGTGCAAATTTCCGGGCACTCTAGTGTCCAATCTCCTTTTACCCTCGAGTCACGAAAGGCAAACCTGCCAATCTAACTCTTCAGGTTCAAGAAGATTGAACAGGGGAAACTGTTGTACCCCAAAATTTGCCCTCCCATTCTCTCAACATTTTCTCATCACAAGGCACTTGGAGCTCAAGAACCAGTTAGGGTTCCCTCTGCAAGACTTCTCCTAGCACTGTTGACCCAAATTAGGGTTTGTGTTTGCACAATGATATTTTGACCTAGAATGCCTAAGATGACTTTCATGCTTCATGTTGGACTCCCAAGTTTTAAGTCTTGATTCCAAATTTTGCCCAGTCAATTGAACAGTTGACCTAGAAATCAGCTGTATTGGGGAAAAGTCAACTGTGGCCAACTGACAGTCAAACCTCATGAAAATTGACCCACATCAACATTATGAACTCATATGGACCATTTGATCAAGTTTGGATCACAATTCCACAAGAAATTTGATCAGATTACCAAAAGGGCAAAATGGTCATTTTTAGGGTTTTGACTGCACAAAGGCAATTTTTGACTGTTTGACCTAGCCAATGGCAAACCAAACTCACATGTGGACTCAAGGACCCCATGGAATTGTCTTTACATACTCAACAAGTTCAAAAGATCCCAAATGCACAAGATTGACAGTTGAATTTTCCAGTCAATTGATCAATTTTGACTGTATACTAAAAAGTCAAACTTTGACTTTTTGGTCAAAATCAAGTGTCAAGATCCATTTTTCATCAAAACATGCCAAATCATGAAACTTGTTCATCAAGAAATCAAGAATTGCAAATTAGGGTTTGAAATGAAGATTTTTCATAACTTAGAATTTTTCTAAGTTATAAAAAACCCTAATTTTTTCCTAACTTTATCCCACTTTCTCATCAAGATGCATTTGGATTCAAGGAAAAGTCAAAACATGAAAGTTGTAGTCCATTGCAAAATCTACAAATTTGAATCACAAAGTTTTCTCAAAAGAAGCTTGTAGCTCAAGTTACAATTTTTGGAACAAGGGTACCAAACCATTCTTAACTTAGAGAAATTTTGAACCATTTTAGGCAGGATTTTTGCCTAACTTCAAGACCATTTTTCACATACTTCCACTTGGAATTTCAATTTTCATTTCAAAGATGGATTGTAGTACACATTCCAAGCTTTCCAAAATGTCCAAGAACTCATCAAACAACCTCATGGCTAGGGAGAATCGAATTTGGCAAGTTGGGAAAAACTCACTTTTGTTATGGCCAATTTTCATGTTCATACACTTAGGCAATTTTGAAATCAGCTTGCACAACTTGATTACAGGTCCTATATCCCATTTGCACTCAATAATTAAATGCAAACCCTTTGTGTTCAAGCCTTGCATTATGTGTTTAAGCATTACATAAAGGTTTAGTCTTAAAATAGAAAAAGCAAATTATCCATTTTTGAAAAGGTATGGCTTTATGTCAAAAGCAAATCCAAGAAGTACCAAGGCATATCTCTGAGGCACAAGTTAAGGAGCATAACACACTGACCAAGACTAATGTATGCAGCATAGATTGGGGGCCTGCACAAGTCTAGAACACCACTTGACATTTTGTTGCTTAAGTGTGAAGAAAACTTGCATAACATACACTAACTCTCATCTTAGCCAACACAACCTTAAGCAAAGTTATCAAACACTTTATAATCATCAAACCTAAGCTGAAACACAAGACAACCAAGTTCCAAACATCCTCAAACACAGAATCACCCTAAAACTGCAAAAACAGGGCATAAGCTACAGTTGGACTTCCATAGTTCATTTCCATCGTGCACCTTGGCCAAAAGCACTTCAAACACTTTCCCTACCATCCATACAAACTGTCCAAAGCATTAGAAGCAGACTGTAACACTCCTAATCAACATCACCATTTTCATTTTTCTGTTTTGCAGTTGAAGTGCCATAACACGATTCACTTGGTTTCAAAGCAAACTAAAGCTTGGAATAGCATCCCTGGACATCAAGGAAGCTATACCAATCATCACCTTGCATTGAAAACACCTCCATCACCAGATACGATTCCAACTGAACAGGTAAGTTCATGAACTCTTATCTCTCTATCCAGGCAATGTTAGGTTTAGATTTGTGAAGAAATTATATCACATTCATGGCCCTGAACATGCCCATATAATTAGATTTCATTTATGTTATGTGTGCTATAAGAATTTGATGTCTGAACATGGAACAAAAACTAGGTCAGGAATTGGGGGAGAATAAATTCTCTCTCATTTCTGAGAGTTAGATTGATTTCTTTATATGTCTAGAATCGTGGCTTCAAGCTCTACAGGTTTCATGTTGCAAGATTTGCAAAAGATCAAGGAATCTGGAGATAGAAAACGCGTGTTGTTGTTGTTCATACAGGTTCTGAGGTTGAAGACAAAGTCTTCTTGGGCTGGGCCTGAGTTGACTTCTTATTTGCACCCTATGTTTACTTTTGAACCCCCTTGGCCCATTGTGCTTATTTGAAACATTTTCTTGACTTTTCTTTTTATTTCTGACTTATTTATTTTTTCTCATAATATTAAAAATATAAAAAATATTTTTCACACCATTTTTGTATTTATTAGGCATTTATTTGTTTAAATTGATGTTTGTACATAAATAATACATAATATCTTTTATTTAAAAAATACTAAAATTAATACCAATACATTTTATTTTCTGATTTTCATTTTATTTTATCTTTTGAAAATATTTTATGAAAATATACTCTTTTTTTTGTAAATATTAAATATTTTATTTTTGTACATATTTAATATATTTATCATATAATATAAATATTTACATATTTATTAGGATATTTAGGATAAAAATACCAAAAATATATATATTTTTATTTTATTAATATTTAACATAAAAAATACCTTTTGACAAATATACTTCTCTTTTATTTATTTTTTGTATATAATTAGTAAATATTGTATATAATACATAATAAATAATTAATACCTTTTATTTAGTAAAATTAGGGTTTTTGCCCTAAACATGAAAATATTCAAAAATTAACTTTCTTTTAATTATTTTTATTTTGGTGAATAAAATATACACTTACACAAAGAATACCTTCACATATACATTGTTCCATTCCTACACATTTATAGATTTATATTTGCGCAATTCAATTTGGTTGTAAATATTGGGTACTATCCTCCTATGAAGTCTCATCCCCATTTGAACATTTGTAACCCCATTCCCATGATCATTGTGTAATAACTTAGGACCTTTAAATTTCGCACTTTAAATGCTTTCTAAATATGCCATGTTAGAATTAGGGTTTTGTATGCAAATCAAAAAACAACAAAATAGTTTGACCTAAATTCAAGATAAACAAGCATGAAAATGGACAACACTAATCACACTTGCACCCCTAGGGTATTCCACTTGTTGCCTTCAATAATGGGCCATATTGCATGTT
This sequence comes from Vicia faba, assembly GCA_948472305.1. Classification (NCBI taxonomy): domain Eukaryota; kingdom Viridiplantae; phylum Streptophyta; class Magnoliopsida; order Fabales; family Fabaceae; genus Vicia; species Vicia faba. Next base: position 589,098,767 of record OX451738.1, read on the forward strand.
AGGTCTCTTTGGGCAAAACAAACACAATTCAAATGATCATAGTCCCTCGATGACGCTTTCGAAAGTTGCCTAAAAAATGATCAAGTCCCTTTAAGAAAAATTGCCCAAAGATACTTGGCACCATTGCAATTATGGTCTAAACGATGACCCGCGCCCGTCCCTTTCACATCCTAACACAAGATTGTCCACCAAATGCAATGGTGGAACAAAATTGTTAAAAGGGTTAAAACATAGCAAAGATCTTTGAGAACTTTAGGGTAGATAGCTCTTGAGTACTTGCCAACTTGCAAAACAAAACACTTGCCTATTTGTTCAAACCACACATCACTACACTTTCAAAACAACTTTCAAAAACATTGAAAACCTTTTCAAAAGACACACACCTTTGTATACATCCCAACATGGATCATTACAAAGGTTGCCACCACATTGGCCTCTTTTCAAAACATTTTCAAAACACACACACAAAGCACCATTTCAAACAATTGAAAATTAAGGCAAGTTGATCTAAGCAAGTAACTAAGAGCCCGTGGATAACCATGGATAGAAAGGGTGCTAATACCTTCCCTTTCTATAATCTACTCCCCGAACCCAAGAAAAACATCTCAAAGGTTTTTGCTGTGCTTTTTAACCTTTCCTTAGGATAAAATAAAAAGTCGGTGGCGACTCTTGCTCAACCGAAACATTTGCGAAAACAAACGCAAAACCCTAGTCAGTTCTCCCACCGTATCACACAAAGACTTGTGCAAAAACCCTCGCACCAATAGGAATCTTGGAGGAGAAAATCCCAATGATTTTATTCAAGAACAACCCACAATTGCTCAACCCAAATCTGAATTGAATTCTTGATTTGAACATTATCGCCACAGCAATTTTCTTGAATCAACAACCATGATTATGTGTAGATGTTGATTTTTGAGAAGAGAGGATGAAGATGATGAGCACTATGTGTATCTTTCACTAGTTCTTGTTAAATTCCAAGAATGATGCATAATGAATATATATATATATATATATATATATATATATATATATATATATATATATATATATATATATATATATATATATATATATATATATATATATATATATATATATATATATATATATATATGTTACCTAATAGCCAGGATTCATAAACATAGAAGAAAATCAGTTGAGGCAAGCGAGGGTCAACGTAACCAGAAGCAGGGGTCGGCGCGACACAACCCGCACCCAGAGGAAAAACTGTTTTAAAGTGTAATACATCGACCGCTTCAGGACTTGCATCAACACAAACATCAAATATTCTGATTCTCAGGTTGAGTCGACCGGAAGGGTCAACGCGATATATCCAGCAGTCAGAGAGAAATCTATTTTGAAGTGCAATGTATCGACCGCTTTAGGGCTTGCATCGACATAAACTTTGAATTTTTTGAATTCCAGTTTGAGTCGACTGGAAGGGTCGACCTGACACATCCAAGGCTTGATTAAAGATAATGAGTCAACCGCACCTATCTTTGATTCGACACACAGATTGTATTTTCCCAAAACTACTTGTTTATGCGGATCTTTATTCCAATAATTCCATTGCAATATTGTTCATAGAGCCAACCAAGATAGAGAGATTTATAATTGTTTTTACATCATTAAAATACTTATAGAGGGACTTTGCCTTCACAATCAAGCCGAGGCTTATTAGATGGGTATTATTGTTGCAAGAGTTTCATCTGGAGATTAGAGAAAAGAAGGGAGTTGAAAACCCGGTAGTTGACCATTTGTCAAGATTGCCATAGGAAGTGCAAGATAAGAGTGATGGAGAAATCCAGGAGGCATTTCCTGATAAAAAACTACTGACAATAACTACAGGTGTGACTCCATGGTATGTTGACATAGTTAACTACTTGGTCAGTAGCTATGTCCCATCTGAATTCAAATCTCAACAGAGGATGAGGTTCTTTCGCATGACCATAAGATATTTCTGGGATGAACGTTTTCTTTACAAGAAGTGTGATGATCAATTGCTAAAAAAATGTGTGGATCAGCCAGAGGCACGATACATCTTGTCTGCCTGTCATGAAGCTCCTTATGGAGGACATTTTTTAGGGACCGGAACTACATCTAAAGTTCTACAATCAGGTTAATTTTGGCCCTCTCTTTTTAAAGATGCTAATGATCTGGTAAGAATATGTGATAGATTCCAAAGAGTGGGAAATATCTTCAAGAGGAAAGATATGCCTCTTACAAACATCTTAGAAATTGAAATTTTTTATGTATGGGGCATTGATTTCATGGGGTCATTTCCTCAAACTTTTGGCAACCTATACATATTGGTAGTTGTGGATTATGTTGCTAGATGGATAGAAGTAGTGGCAACTCCTACTAATAATGGTAGGGTGGTGACAAAAATTTTGGTGAAAAATATTTTGTCTAGACATGGCACCCCTAGAGTGATCATTAGTCATGGAGGAACCCATTTTTGCAATAAAATATTTGAAAATTTGATGGCAAAGTATGGAGTGAAACACAAAGTTGCTACTTCCTATCACCCACAATGTAGTGGGCAAGCTGAAATTTCAAGTAGGGAAATAAAAAGGATTTTAGAGAAAGTTGTTAACCCTTCTAGGAGTTACTGGTCTAGGAATTTAGATGATGCCTTATGTACTATGGGGAATCCTCAAACAACACAAGGACCACCATGTTTTAAATGATTCTATCTGAATTTTTCTATAGTTGGGCTAAAAACTATAAAACAGTGCTACTATGAGGCAGTCCGATTTAATATTTATTTGTTTTTAACAGCAAAAGAACCTCCAAAGAAGTCCCCAGTTAAGGCTGCAACTGTGAAACCCAATCTTTCGGAGCCTGCCTAGAAGGAGACTAGGAAGAAAGCTAAATAAGATTCTGCCCAGCAGAAGCCCTCCAGGAAGAGCAACAGGCTTCGTGCCTAGCTGGTAAGCTTAAAGAACAGAGGCACGCCACATCCCTTCTACTGAACAGTGAGGACATTGTCCTAACTTTAAGTTTGGGGGGAGTGGTGGCTAGAGTCATGACTCGACTCAAATCACCTTATCATATCATAATCCTATTGTTTAGTGCTATTTTTTTTGTTGGTTGTTTTAGACTTTGATTAATGTTGTTGTTTTGAGTGGTTGCTTGCAACCCTTTTGTTTAATTAATGAACTATTTTCATTTTGATCGCCAATTAGTTTTTGTTATGTGTTGTTAAAAAAATATAATAAGGACAATAAGAACAAATTTGAGAAACACTTACCTTATAATAGACCATCTGAATAGACTTAGGTAAAATTCTATTGGGCCTTAATTTCAGAAGACAAAGACTTGAGGAGTATCTATTGCACTAAGTCTTGTGTTACTGACAACCCCTATCGTGACTTTGATAGTCTACAAAGTAGACAGCTTGTAGGAGAGATTGATTTGTTTTTTTTAAATAGTTGTAAAGTTTAGTTGGGGTGGTAAATACTTTTGTTATAAGGACAGGAACACTATGGGAGCACTGCATTAAAATGAAAATAATTACACAAAGGTGTGTAAGAAGTTGCCAAAGAGCACTTCTCAATTAAAGTTCTTTTTCCCGTGTCTGGAGGAACAACTCTTGTGCCTGAAACTGGAAGAGCAAACAAGGTCTTGTTCATGTGCCCAAAACTAGAGGAACGATAGTTGTCCCCACCATTATTAACAAGATTGGACTCATGATTAAGTGAGATCATTTAAGCGAAAGATGAGAAAATACAAAATACTTTGAATAAATACAATTGTGGTCCTAGGTGTAGGTTCAAAGAACAAGAAGTCAAAAAACCCCCCACTAGGGTGGAAGCTAAGGAAAGACAAACAAAAACTTGATATTAGGTTGGATAACTTAACAGAAGAGATTTGTCGTGACAGGGAGTGTTGGTAATCTAAAGAACACACACAATTAAGATTGAGCCTTAGTACTGAGTAGTACCTATTTTTAAGATAGTCCCTAGGAGAATAACTCTGAGTTTTGTAAGGATGGGATCTGATAAAAGAGGGATTAGTTTCTTGAAGTTATTATGTTTGTATTTGTCTGTCGCATCACCTAAAGACGGGTAATGATTCAAGTTTGGGGGTGTGTTAACACACATTTTGTGAGTTAATTCATGCCTTTATTATTTGCAATTTTAGTATTCTAATTATTTTTTAGTTTAATTTCTTGCATTTTAGAGTTAATTTAATGTTTAGTGTGGAGCACAATAAGTGCTACCTTTTTTAGCTTTTAATTGTGCTTTTGTGTGATCAAAGGTTAGTAGGGTCGAGCAGTGGCAAGATAGAGTTGGACTACTGCAAGTTGCACAAAATGGAAGTTTAAAGAATAATTATTAGGCAAGAGAAGTTCAATAAGGGAAGTTGTTGGCCTTAAGGAAAGCGTGGAAGTTGAATTAAAGAAGGGAAAACTTGGTGGTATAGAAAAAGAGGATAAAGTTATTCAAATTCAAAAGTTGATTATGGAGTATCTAGAAGACAAAAGCGGGTACAACCATACCCTGCTCTAGTCAGACCAGCATTGCCTGTAATTTCTGCAGATTCCGACATACACTACCTTGTCTCTCGTTGTTGTCCCCTTTGTGCAACTTCCTTGTTTGTCTAGCAGCAGTTGGTGTTTTGGCGCAACTCCATTTGGGCTTGATGTGATGCATAAGAAAAATCCCATGATCCAATGCAAGATATCAACCTTAACTCGTGGCCTATATAAAGAGAAGCTAGCTGAAGAGAGGGGGAGTTATGTTGTTCGAAGACAATATTCACAAAGGGTTTTATGTGCTTGGATAGTGAAGTGGAGAGACTTTTTATTTCCTCATCCATTTTGGTGCTAACTGATGAGCAGTGGCGTCACTGAAGCTGCCTCTTGAAGATTATCCATCTTATGGAGACCTTCAAGTCCTCTCTTAGGTTTATATCTTTTGTCATCTCCTTTTTCTTAAAGTGTTTATTGTAAGAGCTTTTCTTGGTGTTTGTACTCGGCTCATCATGAGTTAAAACCTTTGTAGTTGAGCTAAGTGAAGTTAATATTAAATTGTGTTTATGTTATATGTTGTATGGTTAGTGCTTGCTTTACCGTTTGTTGTTTCTTACAAAACTTGTTTCTTTGATTTATCAACTTAGAAATAGATAATAGCTTGGTGTTGAGAGAGATCCAACAACAAGCGTACTTTATGATAAAAATGGTTGAAAAAGTAGGACGGATATATTTACTTGACCTAGCTTACTTAGATATAAGGAGTTTCAACCATTAAGGAAATCATATTGATTAAAAGACGTATGATTGGGTTATGAGTGTGGCTTAGAGATTTGTTCCCTTAATACACCACAAGATCATTCTAACCTTTCCTGTCATGACTCCACACAGCATTAACACATAAATGCGTAAATGATATTAACGAAACTACAGTCAACTCAATCTCTCTTAATATACTTCACTTCCATTTGCATTCTCTATAGTTTTGTTATAAGTAACACTGAACTTATCACCATCAACATTATTATTTCTCACTCATGCTTAACTTGAAAGAATAGAATTTTACAATGTCAAATCTAAGTAACTTAACTCCATGTGGTTACGATACTCTTACACTTATTATTTACTGGAATCACAACATGCATACTTGCATATGACAATTTAGAATCGTGATTTCAACCAACAAGAAGCTTTGGTGGTCGTTTTGTGTAAAACAACTTATTTGAAAAGCACTTATGGAAAGATGGAAATCTAAAGTTTCGAATAAAAAACTTGTTTCCAAGTTTGAGGAAATTGGTTTCCACCACTTGTTTCAGTTTCTGGGTTTGTTTTTTAGTTGGGGAAACTGGTTTTCCTGTATTAGGAAACCGATTTCTAGTGCGATAATTTTTTGTTTTAAGCTGTTTTTGGGACAGTTTGGTTCCAATTGTGTTTTAGGTATATATCCTATAAATAACCCTTTATGTAAAATTATTTGTGTTCATGCCAAATAGAATATTTTTCTCCTCAATTTCTCTCTCTCTCTCTCTCTCTCTCTCTCTCTCTCTCTCTCTCTCTCTCTCTCTCTCTCTCTCTCTCTCGTAATATGAAAATTGTCTCTCTAACTTCATCTTCTCCAATTAACCAGTTTTCACCATTAACTCACCAACTTATTTTTGTGTATGTTTCAACATTTAGCATCAAGAGCCTTGGTTCTGATCCATTAATCCAGCGCAAACATTATATCGTTTCCAATGATCGAATCCCTAACAATCTTCAAACCCTTGACTCCAAGAACTATGACAAATGGTGCAAACAAATTAAAGTTTTGTTTAGGTATCAAGATGTTCTTGAAGTGGTTAACGATGGTGTTACAACACTTGGGGCAGAAGCTACAGCTGCTCAACAGGCTACATTCAAGGAAGAGAAGAAGAAAGATTACAAGGAACTCTTCTTGATACATTCTTGCGTCTATAACGACAAATTTGAAAAGGTTGGTGATTGCGCATCGACAAAGCAAGTGTGGGATGTCTTGAAGAAATATTATGAAGGGGTTGATAGATCAAAGGTTGTAAGATTACAAACTCACAAGAGGTAGTTCGAGATAGCGCAAATGGAAGAGAAGAAATCAATCAATTATTATGTTATGCGTATAACGCGTTTGGTGAATCAAATGAAGTCTTGCAGTGAAACCGTGTGGGTGAAAAATGTGGTAGCAAAAATATTATGTTCTTTAGCGTCAAGATTTGAAAACATTATGGTTGCAATTGAAGAATTAAAGGATCTTCTTGAATTAAGAAAGGAGGAGCTTCAAAGTTCATTAGAGGCTCATGAGTAAAGGATGGATGAAAGAGGATATGACAAGGCCAAAGTGGAGATTACGTTGTAAGCACGGTTCGATAAGAAGAACAAGAGATCGAAAGGAAAATGGTATTCGAAAGGGAAGACAGATTTCTAGAATTCTGGTGGAAAAGATTCATAAATTCAAAGGCTTCGATGGCACAAAGAGATGAGAGAAGTTCCAAATATAGTGGTTAAGGTAACTACACCAACAAGTTTGACAAGAGCGGTGTGAAGTGTTACAATTGCCACAAGCTTGGGCATTTCGCAAAGGAATATAGTGCAAAATCGAGAGAAAATCAAAGTGCTAAGGCTAAGGTAGCTCGACAAGAGGTAGATGATGATAACACACTTCTGGTCATGATCACAGAGGAGAGTTATGGCAAGGAAAAGCTGTTGGACAGTAGCAATAGCAGCAGTGGTTGGGCAGTAGCATTTGCAGTGTAGAAAAAGCTATGAAACATATTCGGAACAAAACGTAATGGTAACTGTTCGAGATGGAGTTCAAGGAAGTGACAAGTGGTACTTGGATTCCGGTTTTTCAATGCATATGACGGGTAGAAAGGATTGGTTTGTCAAATTAATCAAGCCACAAAGAATAAAGTGAAATTCTCTGATGACGCCATTTTAGAGGCTGGCAATGTCAGTGATGTTTTGATCATGAAGAAGGATGGGAGTCATTATTTTATCAAAGATGTGATATACATTCCTGAAACTAAACGTGATCTCTTGAGTAGGCCAATTGCTTAAGAAGAATTACATAATTCACATGGAAAACAAGATTTTGCGCGTTTTGGACCGAACCCATGGCTGCAAATCGTACTTTCAAGATATAGTTGAAAGTGATGGAGAATAGGTGTCTTGCTACAGAGGCAAGTCGTGATGAGTGGTTGTGGAATTACTGTCTTGGACATATCAATTTTTGAGACCTTGACACGTTACAAAGAAATGGTATGGTGACTGTGTTGCCTAAGATCAATGTTCCAGTTGAGATATGTGATGAGTGTGTTCAAGGGAAGCAACACAAGGATTGTTTTAGCAATGATGTTGGTCATAGGACCAAACATCACCTTGAGGTGGTGTACTCGGACATTTGCGGGCTAATCCAAGTCGACTCGTATGGTGGGAATAGGTACTTTGTCACATTTATCGATGATTTTAGTAGGAAGTTATAGATTTATCTAATCAAGAGGAAATATGAGGTGTTTGATGTGTTCAAGTGTTTTAAATCCATGGCGGAGCGGCAAAGTGGTCACAAGTTGAAAATTCTCAAAATTGATGGTGGAGGTGAGTATACCTCGAGTAATTTTGGGAACTATTGTGATGATGAGGATATAGTGCGTGAGGTTGTGCGATCTTATACGCCTCAACAAAATGGAGTTTATGAGAGAAGAAATCATCGATAATAAATATGGTTCGTAGCATGTTGAAGAGTAAAACTTTATCAAAAGAGGTGTGAGGTAAAGTTATGTCTACAGCCGCCTATTTGTTGAATAGGTTCCCTACAAAGAAGCTTGATAAAGTAACTCCAGAAGAGTTATGGTATGGTTTTAAACCAAACTTAAGTCATTTAAAAGTTTTCGGTTCGGTTGTATTTTGACATGTTTTGGGTCAGCTTCAAAAGAAGTTGGATGACAAAGGGGAAATGATGTTACTTGTTGGTTATCATCCTACCCATGGCTACAAGTTGTTTGATGTGAGTTGTAACACCCTTCTAAACCCCCAGGAATATTCACAATTATTTTAATAAATAGATCTGAGTATATCTTCAACATGTGTGGCACATCTTCATATAAAACATCATAACGATAAATCCTGCTCCATAACACGGGTTTTCAAAACACTTAACAAGATATGTTCAATATTTAGTCCTTCAAATCATTGCAGCGGAAATCATAGTTCAAAACCCCTCATTATAATACTTCATAAAATTAGTCGTACTTCATAACACATACTTATAATTTAAAACATCTCGAGTACCACGTAGGGTGACTCAATATCTTAAAATAAAACAAAGCACATAAGTTCCAATCATTCGATCCCAACCCTGATGTTACATATCAGAGAAAGACTCCCTGTATTCAACAAAAGTAAATAAACACACTCTGAAGCTATCCTCTAATGCTTTTACGGACTATTCTCGATCACCTGGGTGTTACCCACGTGGAGGCAACATTCAAACAGAAAGGGTGAGTAAATCATAATGATTATATAAGACATAAGGAATAGACATGGTAAATATGCACATAAGCAAGGTTTCTCACATCATCATATCTTCAAGTTATACTCACACCTTCACAACCTCATCATTACACGAACACATGTCATCATACGTAATGTATCATCAAGCATCACAAATAAATCATTATGCAATGTCACATAGAATGTAATGCAACATCGTAGACTCATGCATATGGTACCAAAACTTCACTGATGACTCTGACATCGTTATCTCCAAGGATCCCCACTATAGGATCGATTCCCACTTGGAACCATAGCACTTCACAAGTTTGCACTCAATCTATACTATGGGATTATGCCTTCACTAGAAAATCGTCCTATCATCTTCGCTGGACCGAAACCCTATTAACATCACTGAACTGAAGTCCTAACTATGCCATGAATGCAATGATGCGCAACAACATATTTAATACGATCACGGCTAGTCAACACGCATCACCATTCATGATTCATCCCAAACATCATCATATCATCACAGTAATAAACACAACATTATAACATCATCATAGTAGTTAACACAACTGTGAAATCAAGCTTTCCAAGTGTTTTTATGAAGACAAACTAGCATGCAAAAATGAATGGATCAAGATAGAAGATTTATCTCAAGCAAGATTCATTGATCAAGATCAACATTTCAAGACTTATGGCTTTAGGTATATGAAATTTTTGACCTTATGCTCTTAGTGCTCAAAACTATTTTTAATCATGCATTTACTTTATTAAAATAATATTTTGAGTATATACTATGTATGATTGAAGAAGGGTGTTTTAAATTGCTTCAAATATTTAAAAAATAATTATTTTTCAATTTTTGTACACAAGAAATCGATTGTCATGCTAGGACAATCGGTTCCAGTCAAAAAATAAAAGTTTATGTTTTGAAAACAATCGATTGTCATCTAGCAGCAATCGATTGTCATGTGTTTTATTTTCAAATTTTTTGAACGTTGGCCTATGAGCAACCGATTGCTCCTCAATGACAATCGGTTGTCATAGTTATATTTTTCAAATTTTTTAAACGTTTCTTTTACAGCAATCGGTTGTTGCTTTAGTGCAACCCGTTGTTGTGCTTCAGATTTTGAAAATTTTCATTTTTCCAGCAACTTTTTGTAACACCTTTTCATGGCAATCTTTGTATCTTTTCAAATACTTTTTTCTAGTAAAAATGGTTTAAACATTGCTATGATTCATTGAAGAGGTATTACTACACTATAAATTATTTTCTATTTAGAATTTTGAAAATAACAACAATCACCAAAAACAACTATTACTTTCTATTCTTTTAATCATACTCTCTATACTCAAGATTTCTGTTTATCATTTTCACATGCATACTGAAAATTGTTCTTGAGCACTTAGAAGAGTATTCCATCTTAAATGTAATATTGAATAGAAAAGATCAATCAAGTGATTGAAATTTCTCTTTCATTATTCAAACTCTTATACAAATCAAACAAACTATTGTATCCTTGTTTTCAGGATTGTTTGAAACAAGAAAGTCACTTAGAGAGGATTGTTCTCTTTGTGGTCTTAGTGAAAATCCAAGAGGATTGTTCTTGGTTGTTTGGTAGTCTTTGTACAAATTACCAACTATAAGGAAATCTCTTTCATGTTGAAAGGGGACTGGAGTACTCTCGGACTGTGAGGGGAACCAGGATACATCTCTGTGTTTTTTACTTTCCGCATTTACTGCTTTCATCACTTATCAGAAAAAGAAAGAAAAGAAACTCGTGCAAAAATATTCATACAATTCAGAAAAAAAATTTAAAGAACCTAATTCACCCCCCCCCCCCCCCCTCTTAGACGCATCTGAACTTACAATTGGCATCAGAGCAGGTTATAGGTAACATGTTCCTACTAGATCCAGAATGGCTTCCGCAAACAACAATTTTGTGTTCAGAGACGGTGGCAGTAGCAACAAGCCTCCTCTATTTTGTGGTGAATACTTTGATTTCTGGAAGATCCGTATGAAGGCTCATCTAGAAGCACAAGGAGAAGAAATATGGGATGCTGTCCAAAATGGCCTTTTTGTTCCGGTAACTGTAGTAAACGGTGTTGGCTCATCAAAGCCTAAAACTACATGGGATGATGATGATAAGAAAAAGGTCTTGTATGACAAAAAGGCAATAAACCTCCTTCAAAGCGCACTTAGTATGGATGAATTCTTCCGTGTCTCAGCATGTACAATGGCAAAAGAAATTTGGGATACACTGGTTGAAACACATGAAGGAACAACTGAAGTAAATAGATCGAGACTTAATACGTTAAGTCAAGAATATGAATTGTTCCGTATGCAACCCGGAGAATCCATTCTTGATTTACAAAAGAGATTTGTGCATCTAACAAATCATCTAAGGGCACTTGGAAAAACATTGACCAATGATGAGTTGAACCTAAAAGTGCTCAGATCCTTGACTAGAGAATGGAAACCAAAAGTAACGGCAATCTCAGAAAAGAAGAGTCTCGCTACTATGACATCCGCAACTTTGTTCGGGAAACTTCAAGAATACGAGACAGAACTTGGTAGATTGGAAAAGTGTGAAAATCAAGAAAAGAAGTCTAAGAACATTGCCTTGAAGATTGACTCCAAGGAAGACGAAAAGAAAGATAATCATGATGAAGATGAAAACTTCATGCTTCTCATTAGAAGACTTGGAAAATTCTTTGGTAAAAATGACAAAGCCTTCTCGCACTCAAAGAAGGAGAAACACTTCAAGAAGAAGGAAGGATCCTCATCAACACAAGAAGTTACTTGTTATGAATGTGGTAAACAAGGCCACATCAAACTGGACTGTCCAAAACTTTCAAATAAAAGTGGCTACAAAGGCAAGAAGGAATCAAAAGATAAGAAAGCATATGTTGCATGGGAAGATGTTAAAATAAGTTCGTCATCCGACTCCGATAGCGACGAAAGTGCCAATCTTGCGTTAATGGCATCACACCACTCCGAAAGCGAAGATGATGAGGTAAGCTTGACGACCACTTCAAATCTATGGTATCTCGATAGTGGTTGTTCCAAGCATATGACGGGAGATATCGAAAAAATTTCACATCTAACGCTTAAGGCCAAAGGTTATGTGACGTATGGAGATAACAACAAAGGAAAGATTCTTGGCATAGGCAAAGTTAGTGTTCCACCTTTCACATCAATTGAAGATGTTCTTTATGTCAAAGGACTAAAGCACAATCATCTAAGTATTAGCCAACTATGTGACAAAGGTTTCAAGATCAAGTTCACTAAAGATGAATGTTTGATAGAAGATGAAGTCACACATGAGGCTAAACTTAAAGCAACAACTTCGTGACTACGGACTCGACCTTAGATGTATTCCACTCCGATGCGACAACACAAGTGCAATCAACATTACAAAAAATCATGTGATGCATTCTAGAACAAATCATATCGACATTCGACATCACTTTCTTCGTGATCATGTACTTCAATGAGATGTCGAAGTCACCTTCATGGATACGCATAATCAACTAGCAGATATTTTCACTAAACCATTGGCAAGAGAACCATTCTTCAAGATCCGAAGAGAGCTAGGTGTCTTGGACGAAAATGACATTATCTAATTAAGGTACATGGCTATGATCTTTATGGTAATATATCATGATCCATGTTTTTATTACTAAATTTTTTATATATGACCATGAAATCCCCAAAAATTAAGTATTTTTTCACTTTTTCACTAATGACAATCGGTTGTCATAGAGTGACAATCGGCTGTTGCTAAAAAAATTTAGCTTTTGTTTTCATAACAATCGGTTGTCACTCCACGACAACCGGTTGCTCTCTCAATTTTTCGCCCCTGTTTAAATTTTTCAAAGGGTGCAATCGGTTGTCATCAAACAACAATCGATTGCACAGTTCAAGATTTTGAATTTTTTATTTTTTTTTCAGTTACACTCTCTTTTATTCTTTCTCTTCCATTGCCATTACTATTATTTATTTTGTACCAGATTTTTATTCTCTTTTTGAATGTTTTAAGTGTTTGGTCAACAACTTTTTAATGCTTAGTCTTTTTCTATGACACAATTTTTTGGATAGTCACACACTCAAGAATCTCTATGCTACAAGTCTTTATTGTCTTGACTAAACCATTGAATGCCTTACTTATCCATTGAATGCCTATCCATCTATAAAAGCCCAACCAAAACCTAAAAACTTCATATATCCTCTTTTGTCTCAAGAAATCCTAAAAACACCAAATACCCTTTTCCCCTTCCAATTCTCTCATTCCTCACCATGTCAACATCAAAGAAAGGCAAGGGAAAAGCTTCTTCCTCATCTCAAAGTGATGATGTCTCCAAACTCATTCCATCAAGAATCCAAAGGGAAAGATTTGTGTCTCACTTTCAGAAGAAGATGGTTCTTCTACCAAGGTTCGGTAATCTGGACAACTTCTATTCCGAATGCTTCAGTTTTCCAGCATTATTTAGATCTCAAGGGATAGATAAGTTGATTGGTGTTAATGGACCCATTTACCCCACTTTGGTTAGGATTTTCTACAGCAATCTAACCATTAGTAGAGGATGCATGATCTCAAATATCAAAGGGGTTCCTATAGATCTCACAGTGCAGAATTTTGGTGAAGCTTTGGGTATTCCACATGATGGTGCTTGCATTAAACTTTTCTTAAATGCAAATCAGCCTGGCTACAGCAAAAGAGACTTCTACTGTGGAATTGCAAGAATTCCCAAGCATGATTTTATTCAGAAAAGGCAAAGGCTTATTGGTGGAACTCCGGAGATGAACTCTTGGTCTGCAGGAACTCTCACTATTGATGATCATTTGATCCACTACTTTTTGGCGTATGTGGTTATGCCAAAGTTCTCAAACATTTCCAATGTTAATGATTGTGAGATGCAGATTTTGTATGCGATGAAGAATGGGATTCAAATCAACTGGTCTTATGTGATTCTACATCACTTGGCACTACATAATGAAAATGCTTCTGCTCTTCCTTATGGATCCTGGCTTACCCTTGTGTTTGAGAAGTTCAATGTTCCCTTGTCTAGTGAATACATGGTGCCTATGACTAACCCCAAACATGAAATCACTCTGAAGAAAGTATGTAATACTAAAACCGGCGTCAAACTTGATCCGATTAATAGAACCATCACATACATTCATACTCCTCCACAAAACTAACCTCCACAAGAACAACCACTTCAAAAACAACCTCCACAACAAATGGAAAACTCTTTCAACCAAGTTTTTGACTACCTTCAATACATGAACAACAACATGAACAATCAATTTGCTCATCTCTATGCCCATACAAATGTCCCTCCTTATGAAGTTCAAACCTATCATTACCCTTTCATTCAACCTCAAACCAATGAAGGCAATGATGGTGAAGATCAAGATGATGAAGACTTTGTTGAAGGCATGGATGATTAGTTTTTAAGTTATTATATTCTTAGTACTTTATGTTCTTATGTTTTATGTCGTTTTTCTAGTTTCGTTTAAGACACTTCATGTATTGTGATCCCTTTCGTTTTGTGCACTTTGTTTCTATTATATCTATGTATGCAAACTTTATTTATGCTATGTTGTTTCTATGTGCAAAAATTTTATGATCTTCTTTCCCATTCCTTTTTGCTAATGACAAAGGGGGAGAAGACTTTGTAGTTTCTTTTGTGTTTCTCTAACCCAAATTGCAGCAAGCAAGCAATCTTCAAAACCCTCATGCAATAGATCAAGGGGGAGTCTTTGACTTAGGGGGGGGGGGGGGGTTTAAACAACTTGATTAGAGAAAACCAAGATGCACTCCAAACTTCAAGCAATGGTTGTCATCATCAAAAATGGGGAGACTGTGAAATCAAGCTTTCCAAGTGTTATGATGAAGACAAACTAGCATGCAAAAATGAATGGATCAAGATAGAAGATTTATCTCAAGCAAGATTCATTGATCAAGATCAACATTTCAAGACTTATGGCTTTAGGTATATGAAATTTTTGACCTTATGCTCTTAGTGCTCAAAACTATTTTTAATCATGCATTTACTTTATTAAAATAATATTTTGAGTATATACTATGTATGATTGAAGAATGATGTTTTAAATTGCTTAAAATATTTAAAAAATAATGATTTTTAAATTTTTGTACACAAGCAATCGATTGTCATGCTAGGACAATCGGTTTCAGTCAAAAAAAAAAGTTTATGTTTTAACAATAATCGATTGTCATCTAGCAGCAATTGATTGTCATGTGTTTTGTTTTCAAATTTTTTGAACGTTGGCCTATGAGCAACCGATTGCTCCTCAATGACAATCGGTTGTCATAGTTATATTTTTCAAATTTTTTAAACGTTGCTTTTACAGCAATCGGTTGTTGCTTTAGTGCAACCGGTTGTTGTGCTTCAGATTTTGAAAATTTTCATTTTTCCAGCAACTTTTTGTAACACCTTTTCATGGAAATCTTTGTATCTTTTCAAATACTTTTTTCTAGTAAAAATGGTTTAAACATTGCTATGATTCATTGAAGAGGTATTACTACACTATAAATTATTTTCTATTTAGAATTTTGAAAATAACAACAATCACCAAAAACAACTATTACTTTCTATTCTTTTGATCATACTCTCTATACTTAAGATTTCTGTTTATCATTTTCACATGCATACTGAAAATTGTTCTTGAGCACTTAGAAGAGTATTCCATCTTAAATTTCATATTTAATAGAAAAGATAAATCAAGTGATTGACATTGCTCTTTCATTATTCAAACTCTTATACAAATCAAACAAACTATTGTATCCTTGTTTTCAGGATTGTTTGAAACAAGAAAGTCACTTAGAGAGGATTGTTCTCTTTGTGGTCTTAGTGAAAATCCAAGAGGATTGTTCTTGGTCCAAGAGGATTGTTCTTGGTTGTTTGGTAGTCTTTGTACAAATTACCAACTATAAGGAAATCTCTTTCATGTTGAAAGGGGACTGGAGTACTCTCGGACTGTGAGGGGAACCAGGATACATCTCTGTGTTTTTTACTTTCCGCATTTACTGCTTTCATCATTTATCAGAAAAAGAAAGAAAAGAAACTCGTGCAAAAATATTCATACGATTTAGAAAAAGTTTTAAAGAACCTAATTCACCCCCCCCCCCCCTCTTAGGCGCATCTGAACTTACAATACACAACATCATAACATCATCATAATAGTCAACACAATACCATAACATCATTGTCATAGACAAAGTATCATCATAAATAAAACATCATTGTGATTCAACGCGGGGAACCTAATTCTATTCTAACTTAGGTCTTGAAGATATAATCCTTAATTCTCATATTTTTCCATATAATTAAATTTTATTGTGTTAGATATCCAACGCTTTGAGCGCACCTTAATCTGTGCTCTATAACTAAAGTTATGATCATTTTAAGATTTCCAACTTGGACAACCAATTTTTCCTTTCATTGTCTGGAGACACACTTCTGTCTCCTAGCGATGCTACCTTTGCGTCACGCTTTACCCGGTGACACTAGGGGCGGCACACTCCAGAAGCGTCATTTTTTCTGCCTCCCTTCGTCCTCACTTTTTCCTAGTGACGCATCTTCTCTTGGCGACACTACCTTCGTCGCCCGACAACACAACGCGGACAAGGTTTTCCTATTGTGATTTCCTGCATAAACCAGTCCAATTCTCTTGCAATTTTATCATGTTACAAGTCCTAAAACACCATCTAATCACATGATTTCATTATCTATCAACAACCTATAATTCTATACTCATTATACATCAATTATAAACCATTATTCATCACCAATTCATCAGTTTCTTATCAAACAACACCAAATCACTATCTACCAAAACCTAAGGCAATCTACCAATCATCTAAGCCTTAAATCAAATATAATAACAATGATAAAACTTCTCTTACCTTAAGATTATAGCACTAATTCAATTTCTCTTTGGTTCTCTACTAAAATATCTTGCCTCTTTGTGTCCTAGCCTCATTTCTCCACAACGTCAGTTTCTTTCTCCCAATTCTATGATTGTTCCACAATGACTTTATTTTCCCCTAATTCCTTGTATAACCTTTAGACCTCTAATATCAAACTTTCCGCCTTGTCCTTACTTATTTTCCACTAATTACCATCTTGACCTTATTTTCTCTACACTTCTATTATTTTATTATGATAATTAAAATAATTCTAAATAGTTATTTTAATTATTAAAAAATACTAATAATCCTCTTAATTAGTCTAATTCCCACTATGCTACACATAGCAACCCATCATATATCATAGTCATCCAAACATCATATTCAAACATCATATGTGTCTCAATCATCCTGGTACACTTCATATTCATCGTAATATCACAAATCTCTATAAAGGTTCACATATAATCATCAAGACATAAAACACTTCACATTGACTCATATAATCACGCTAAATTAATTAATTAAATAATTAATCTAGAATTTGGGGTGTTAAATGAGTAGCAAGAAGATTGTGATAAGTCTATATGTGATCATGAACAAGTTGAGGTTGTTTGACAGCAGAAAAAAGCCAATATCAGAACTAGAAACTGATTTCCTAGATGAGGGTAACCAGGTTCCTTCGCGATTTTTGCATCATGAAGCTACTGGATCTGATTTTTTGGAAGCAGAAATCAGTTCCTCTGTTTCTCGAAACTAGTTTCCATAGGAAAATGCATAAATGCAGAATTCTGCAAGTATAGTTCAGCAGTCGGTTGAAGTCAAAAATGGTGAATCTAGTAGATGACCAACAAGGCGCAGAGGTCTACCTCAGAGACTCCGAGATTGTGAAGTATTCCATGATAATAAGATCAATAATGATGGTGATCTTATTCACTTTACGCTTATGACCGAATCCGAGCCTGTGACCATGGAGGAAGTATTAAGCGATCCAAAGTGGATGTGTGTGATAAAAGAGGAGCTGGAATCGATTGAAAAAATAGTGCTTGGGAGCTGGTTGATCTACCGGAACAAAAATAGCCAATAGGAGTGAGATGGTCTATAAAGTGAAGGCAAATCCAAAAGGCGAAATTATCAAGCATAAGGCTCGACTAGTTGCGAAGGGATTTTCGCAAAGAGAAGGTATAGACTATGATGAGGTTTTTACACCTGTGGCTAAATAAGAAACTATACAGTTGGTTACTGGTATTGCGAATAAAATTATTGGTCAATGTATCAAATGGATGTAAAATCCGCATTTTTGAATGGTCCACTTAAGGAGGGAGTCTTTGTAAAGCAGCCCCTTGGTTTTGTGGTGACAAATGAAGAGGGAAGAGTCTATCAATTGAATAAGTCACTTCATGGTTTGAAACAAGCTCCTAGATCTTGGAACAAATGCATTGATGCTTTTCTAGTTGAGGTTGGCTTCAAGAAGTGTGTATCCGAACATGGTATTTATGTGAAGACTAATGGAGGTAAAGATGTGATCATACTTTGCTTATATGTGGAAGATTTATTGATCACGGGAAGTAATAAAGAGAATATTTCTAAGTTCAAGAGTGAGCTTATGGAAGAATTTGAGATGAGTGACCTTGGCTTGATGAATTACTTTCTTGGCATAGAGTTTCATAAGTCAAAAATGGGGTTACTTATGCATCAAAGGAAGTATGCACTTGAGATCTTGAAAAGATATGATATGGAGCATTGCAATATTGCCATAATACCGGCTAAATCAAGGTTGGAGATGTCCATAAGTGATGATAAGCAAGATATGGATCCAACTCAATATAGGAGGTTGATTGGATTGTTACGTTACTTGTGTAATACGTGGCCAGATTTGGCGTTTAGTGTTGGTATTGCAAGTAGATTTATGGAGAGACCAAAGGTGTCACACTTGGCAGCAGTTAAGAGGATCCTAAGATACATCAAAGGAAATCTCGGTTGTGGAATTCTCTTTCCCACAGCTGATACGGGCATAAAATGTGAATTACTCGGTTACACAGATTCCAATTGGTATGGAGATAAGGACGGTTGAAAGTCTATGACTGGTTATGTATTTTTGTTCGGTGGAGCTCTAATCTCTTGGTGCTCTAAAAAGGAACATGTGGTGGCACTCTCTTCTTGTGAGACCGAGTATATTGTTGTGTCGATGTATGCGTGTCAGGTTGTGTGGCTTGTGAATATGCTGGAAAAGTTGGGCAACAAGGTTGAAAAAACTGTCACACTCTTGATTGACAATGTTTCAGCCATTAATATTGCAAGGAATCCCATAGCACATGGGAGGAGCAAGCATATAGAGATAAGATTTCATTACTTGAGAGAAATGGTGTGTGCAGGCCAGCTGAGGTTAGGATATTGTCGAAACGAAGAACAACTTGCAGATTTGTTAACTAAAGGTGTGACAATGATGTGTTCAAGAAGCTTGTGAGGAGTTTAGGAATGAAGAATGTTGAGCATTGAAATTAAGGTGGTGTATTAAAATTTTAAAAATAATTCAAATACATTCTAGAAGCTCTGTGGTTGTTTCGTATAAAACAGCTTATTTGAAAAGCACTTCTGAAAAGCTGGAAATCTGAAATTTCAAAGAAGAAACTGGTTTCTCAATTTGAGGAAACCGGTTTCCACCACTTGTTTCAGTTTCTGGGTTTGTTTTTTAGTTGAGGAAACCGGTTCTCCTGTTTTAGAAAACCTGTTTCTAGCGCGAGAATTTTCTGTTTTAAATTTTTTTTTGTGACAGTTTGGTTTCAATTATATTTTAGGTGTATCCTATAAATATCTCTCATATAACATTGTTTGTTAATGTCAAATAGAATTTTTTTCCTCAATTTCTCTCTCTTTCATAATCTCGAAATTCTCTCTCTAACTTCTTCTTTTCTAATTAACTATTTTTCACCATTAATCACCTTTTTATGCATGTTCCAACGTATATGAATAGATGTCATAACGTAAAAACCAACCACCATAACATAAGTTGCAATAACAAAATTTAAAGGAAAAAAAAACTAAAAGGCATAACTTGTAAGAGAATTTCCAAAATAATATTAAATTAAATGATTGTATTATTTGAATTAATAATATAAATATTATATTCATATATATATATATATATATATATATATATATATATATATATATATATATATATATATATATATATATATATATATATATATATATATATATATATATATATTATTTAAATTAAATGATTGTTGGTATAATGTGCCGTGTCAATTGATTACCTATTAATTAGGAACAGTTGCAATTTACAAGCAAACCATTGATATTTCTATGCAAAACGTTGTTAATGATACGTTGTTATCAAAAGGTGTAATTCCCTTTCATGGAGAAGCATTTGTTCCCAAAAAGATTGTAGTCTCACTATAAATTGAATGTTTATTGGCACAATGAAGAAGATAAAAGAATAATCAGTCTCAAATCATTTTCTCATACTAAATCATCTTTATCTTCTCTAATGCATGAGAGCAAGAAAAAGAATTATTCTTCTGTAAAATACTATTAAAGATACGCTTAGAGAGATTGTGCAATTCTCTTCAAGGATTCCAAAGTATCCTACAGGAAATTTGCCGGTAAACCCTTTTGCATCCAACATAGAAAGATTGGTGGGGGCGAATTGTTCCTTAAGCTTAGTATGGAAACATACGCTTTGGAATTTTCTCAAGCAAATTTATTTCTCTATTTTTCATCTTCATTCATTCTCACTTTTGCAGCAGCCCCATAAAGACAAATTTATAACAATCTTAAGGTACAATCTTTTATTCAATGGCTGCCTCACTCAAAGAGATGACTTCTGACTTTGTAAAATTAGAGAAATTCGATGGAGGCAATTTTATTCGTTGGCAGAAAAAAATGAAATTCCTTCTCACAACATTGAAAGTGGTGTATGTCCTTAACATTCCAAAACCGGAAGAAAAAGAAAATGAAACTGTTGTTGAAACTAGATAGAGACAAAAGTGGGACAATGATGATTATATATGCATGGGACACATCCTCAATGGCATGTGTGATTCGTTGTTCAACATTTATCAGAGCAGTAACTCCGCAAAAGAATTATGGGAGAAATTGGAATCAAGATACATGCAAGAAGACGCTACAAGTAAGAAGTTTCTTGTCTCTCAATTTAATAATTATAAAATGATAGATGGTAGGTCTGTTATGGAACAAATGCATGAAATTGAACGTATTCTCAATAATTACAAACAACACAATATGCACATGGATGAAACTATAATTGTATCCTCCATAATAGATAAGCTTTCTCCTTCTTGGAAAGATTTTAAAAGAACCATGAAGCATAAGAAGGAGGACATTTCTCTTGAACAATTGGGTAATCACCTTCGTTTAGAAGAAGAGTATCGAAAACAAGATGATACTAAAAGCCAATTTACTCAAGAAAAGGTCCATGTGATGGAGGAAGGGAATTCAAGTAAAACTTCCATGAAAAGGAAACGAGATTTTGGAAAATCTCATGAAAATCATAATGGTAAAGGCAATAACAACTATAGAAAGAAAAATAAAGGAAGTTGTTATCATTGTGGAAAACCAGGACATTTTAAAAGTGAGTGTAGGTTCTTGAAAAGAGAAAATAAAGAAAAGAATTCAAAAGTAACAAAAGACAATCTTGTTGCTGTCATTTCTGAAATCAACATGATAGAAGATGTTAATTCTTGGTGGATAGACTCTGGTGCTACCCGTCATGTATGTAAAAATAAAGAACTATTCAAGACCATTAATGAAGAAGATGGTAGTGTTTTGTACATGGGAAATGCTTCTACTGTCCAAGTCAAAGGAAAAGGATCGGTAGAGATTGAATTCACATCTGGAAAAATACTCACTCTTAAAGATGTATTTTATGTCCCTGAAGTTAGGAAAAACTTGATTTTTGTACCTTTACTTAATAATTATGGTTTCAAATTTGTATTTGAGGGAGATAAATTTATTCTCCCCAAAGGGGGAATGTTTGTGGGGAAAGGTTATCTTTGTGAGAATATGTTCATGTGTAATATTGTTAATAATAATAATAATGTGATTTCTGCTTATACTGTTGAATCTTGTGATTTATGGCATATGTGACTAGGACATGTTAATTTTAGAAAATTAAATGATATGATAAAATTAAATTTAATTCCAACATTTGACAAAAAATTCAAATTCATGTACTACTTGCATGTTAACTAAAATCACAAGACAACCTTTTAAATCAATTGAAAGAAGTTCTAAAGTATTAGATTTAATTCATTCTGATGTATGTGATTTACATGGTTGGCCTACAATTGGTGGTAAGAAATACTTTGTCACTTTCATTGATGATTGCACTAGATTTTGTTATGTTTATTTAATGCACTCTAAGGATGAAGTCTTAGACAAATTCAAAATTTTTAAAGCACAAGTAGAACTTCAACATGAAACTTTTATTAAATGTTTTAGGAGTGATAGAGGGGGAGAGTTCTATCATCCTAATTATTTTGAGTCCACTGTTATTATACATCAAATAACTGCACCCTATTCCCCACAACAAAATGGGATAGCAGAAAGGAAAAATAGGGTGTTAGAAGAAATGGTAAATGTCGTGTTATCCTATTCTGGTTTATCTAAAGGTTATTGGGGTAAAGCCATGCTAACTGCATGTTATATATTGAATAGAGTTCCTAATAAAAGGAACAAGATAACCCCATATGAACTCTGGAAGAAAAGAAAACCGAATCTCAAATATTTAAAAGTTTGGGGTTGTAGAGCAATTGTAAAGGTGCCTGAACCAAAAAGAAAGAAATTGGGAGAAAGAGGAATTGAATGTGTATTTCTGGGCTATGCTGAAAATAGCAAAGCATATAGATTCATGGTTATTGAATCTAATGACTCATATCCTATTAATACCGTGATTGAATCATGAGATGCAATTTTTCAAGAAAGTAGATTTACCTCAATTCAAAATCGCAAAGACAATGTTCATTATGATGTTCAAAGTCTAGAAAGTAATGTATCAAATAATGATATCTTGGGACGTTCAGAACCTAGAAGAAGTAAAAGAATACGAAAAGTAAAAAACTATGGATCAAACTTCTTCATGTTTCTTGTAGAAGGAAATAATAATTCCATAAATCGTTATGGACCAATTTGCTATAACCTAGAGAAGGATCCAGAAACATTTGAAGAGGCAATAAAATCTCAAGATTCGGCCTTTTGGAAAGAAGTCATCCAAGAGGAAATGGACTCAATTATGGGTAATAAAACCTGGAAACTAGTAGATCTTCCACCAGGATCTAAACCAATAGGTTGTAAATGGATCTTTAAAAGGAAAATGAAAGTTGATGGTACCATTGAAAAACTCAAAGCTAGACTTTTCGCTAAAGGATTTACACAAAAAGAAGGAATTGATTATTTTGATACTTATGCACCTGTTGCAAGAATTGCATCAATTAGAGTGCTTTTAGCACTCGCCTCCATCTATAAATTTGTCATTCATCAAATGGATGTCAAAACTGCTTTCCTAAATGGAGAATTAGATGAAGAGGTGTATATGAAACAACCCGAAGGGTTTGTTATCAAAGGCCAAGAACATAAAGTGTGTAAATTAACTAAGTCTTTATATGGGTTAAAACAAGTGCCCAAACAATGGCATCAAAAATTTGATCAAGTTATGTTGGCCAATGGATACAAAATAAATGAATCTGACAAATGTATTTATAGTAAATTTAACAATGAAAAAGGGGTTATGATTTGTTTATATGTGGATGATATGTTAATCTTTGGTACTGAATTAAAAGAGGTAGAAAAGACTAAAGCTTTCTTATCCAAAAATTTTGATATAAAAGACTTAGGTGAAGCAAATGTGATTTTGGAATTAAAATCATAAGAGATGGTGAACATATTGGTTTATCCCAGTCTCACTATATCGAAAAGGTGCTTAAGAAATTTGATCATTTCGATTGCAAATCCGTTTCTACTCCATTTGATCAAAATGTTAATTTGCAACCACATAAAGGGTGTCCAGTGGCACAACTTGAATATTCAAAGGTTATCGGATGCTTGATGTATGCTATGACCTGTACTAGACCTGATATAGCTTATGTTGTTGGTAGATTAAGTCGGTATACAAGTAATCCAAGTATAGATCATTGGCATGCTATTAATAGAGTATTAAAATACTTGAAAGGGACGATTAACTATACTCTAACTTATAGTGGATATCCTTCGGTTTTAGAAGGATATACAGATGCCAGTTGGGTAACGTATGTGGAAGATCACGCCTCCACTAGTGGGTGGATCTTCAATCTTGGTGGAGGTGCAGTTTCTTGGGGTTCAAAGAAACAGACTTGCATTACCGACTCCATCATGGCTGCAGAATTCATTGCTTTGGCTGCAGGTAGTAAAGAGGCGGAATGGCTAAGAAACTTGTTGTATGAGATACCTATTTGGCCAAAGCCAATAGCACCTGTGTCCATACATTGTGATAGTCAATCCACACTATCCAAAGTATATAGCCAAGTATATAATGGAAAATCTAGACATATTGGTATAAGACATAGCTATGTGAAAGATTTAATTTTAAATGGAGTAATCTCCATAGTGTACGTAAGAACTAAAAATAATCTTGCAGATCCTTTGACGAAAGGTCTGACAAAAGACATGGTGTTGAAGACGTCATTGGGGATGGGTCTCAAGCCCATATCTAATAGATCACCAATAGTGGAAACTCAACTCACACTTGATAAAAATCAAGTCTTGAGTTCAATGATGAAAGTACATTATTAGAGTGATTGAAGTACTTAACAATAGAGACACCTCAAGGGGCAAAAAGTACTTAGACCATAAAAGGTGAAGTGATAGGATGAGATTATTCTCTTAATAGATATATAGCACATATTTGCTGAAATGTTTATTATGGAAGCATTTCCGATATAGTCTACCTATATGAGAATGAAGTTGGCCGCTTCATAGAGTTCAAGGGCTTGACTCTTAAATTCTCATGAAAAGGATACATGACATAGGGCCTTATCAAATGTGTCATTTTTACAATTCTTTTGATAGTATCGAGATTTCATGTGTAAGTGTTGCACACTTGTTCTAATGACTAGTTGGTTCAAAGCTTGTCTACTAATGTCTGTTCGGGATGAGTGAAACTCATAGCTTACTAATCGTAAGATACCAATATCTGAAACCATGATATTTCCAGAATTATGAGATTTAGTTATTTTGAAAATGGTGGGGGATTGTAAGAGAATTTCCAAAATAATATTAAATTAAATGATTGTATTATTTGAATTAATAATATAAATATTATATTCAGATATATATATTATTTAAATTAAATGATTGTTGGTATAATGTGTTGTGTCAATTGATTACCCATTAATTAGGAACAATTGCAATTTATAAGAAAATCATTGATATTTCTATGCCAAACGTTGTTAATGATACGTTGATATCAAAAGGTGCAATTCCCTTTCATGGAGAGGCATCTGTTCCCAAAAAGATTGTAGTCTCACTATAAATTGAATGTTTATTGGCACAATGAAGAAGATAAAAGAATAATCAGTCTCAAATCATTTTCTCATACTAAATCATCTTTATCTTCTCTAATGCATGAGAGCAAGAAAAAGAATTATTCTTCTGTAAAATACTATTAAAGATACGCTTAGAGAGATTGTGCAATTCTCTTTAAGAATTCCAAAGTATCCTACAGGAAATTTGCCGGTAAACCCTTTTGCATCCAACATAGAAAGATTGGTGGGGGCGAATTATTCCTTAAGCTTAGTGTGGAAACATACGCTTTGGAATTTTCTCAAGCAAATTTATTTCTCTATTTTTCATCTTCATTCATTCTCACTTTTGCAGCAGCCCCATAAAGACAAATTTATAACATAACTAATATTATTAATATGAGAAAAATACAAATATTATGTAAACACATCTCAGTCACCACATGATACATATGTAATGTAATGTCCACAACCCACTTTCTAGTTTTTCTTTTGATAAGCCACTTTCTAGTTAAAATGAGGCACCAGTTATCTTAATTAATTCCACGAAGATGATAAAGTAACATTAAAGAAGGGAATGCTTGTGGCAAGAGTAAAAGTGATATCAAGTTGCATGCATGGACTCAATTTCAGTTTAAAAATTAAAAAAAAAAAACAAATGAAAGTTATGCAGTCTAAAAAGTGGATATAGTAAGCTTTTGCCGGCAATTAACTAAAATAATGAATTGTCATTGTAGGTATTGTATAATATAATAGTGTTATATTTTATATGGATCTTTAACCGTCCATCCACTCTAAAGTTGAGAATCGATGCCTCTCTCTCATGCTTTGCTTCCACTCACAGTTACAACAGCACTCAGCACACCTATATCGCCGCCCAAATTGATAAACCACTATGTCTGGTCAGGGTTGTTTGGCTTCTTTTGTCACTCATATCATATTGCTACCCGATGATAGTGGCGGTTTATATAAGCATAGTGGCGGATAAGAATAGGTTTCATTTTAGAACATAGAATAGTACTACTATAGCAAACTCTATTGAAATGCTGGACATTATGATTAGGAATAAACAGCTTAGAATTTAAGTGCATCGATAATGTAAGTTGAGAAATGGTGTGGAAATTTAGTCTTTTGGCCGGTTAAAGTTTTAAAAAATGATTTTTTTTTAAATATTTTTTATAAATAAAAACATTAAAATTGTTAAAATTATTTTAACTTATTTATTATAATTTAGAAGTCTGTTTTTAATATTCAGTTGCATATATATATATATATATATATATATATATATATATATATATATATATATATATATATATATATATATATATATATATATATATATATATATATATATATATATATATATATATATATTATTAAAAATTAAAATATAATCAAAATTACATAATTATTTTTGAAAATATGTATTTTAAAAATAATTTTTATGAAAATTTGTTTAAAATAATTTCAAATGTAATTGATTTTTTTTAAAATTTGTTTAAAGTTATTTTTATGAAAATTTGTTTAAAAAGATCGTACTCTTTTAGTCAATATCTCTATGTCTTTGTAGTTGTACTATTGAGGTAAAGTTTTTAAGACTATGTTTATACTATAAACTTATTGCCATCACCTGTGAAATTCTAATCTCTTATGACTACTTGTTTTATCAAAGGTCTCATTAAATTGTTTTAAAGAGTTTTGTTTTTTAAGTAGTTTAGTGGTTGAAATTCACCTTTTAAAAATGAACAAATGAAATGTAGCGGTTTCAAATATGTGCTCTTAAATCTGACGTTTATGTGCAGTTATCAACTGAATTGATTTAATGGAATAAAGAATTTTGAATTTACAAAAACATAAAATACAATATGAATATATCTATTTTTTTAGTTTTAGTCCTTAATCACGAGGGATTGTTTTTATCTATTTGCTATATGACTTAGCACTTACTGGCATATTATTCATTTTATTTATAATATTTAAATAAAGATGTTTATTATCAATTGTTTGACAATTTAAAAAGGTTGGAATGGATAAAAAAAATTATTTTAGGACAACATGGACACAAACTCTCTGCTAGGATTTTTGGCTATTTCTCATGACGGTAATGGAAAGAGTCCGCAGAACGCAACAGATATTGGCTTTCAGAACACAGGTGATGGCGAGAAGGTGGTTACGAAGGATGGGAAGGTAGACAGGGATGGATTATGCGAGAACGATTTTCTGCTAAATTATATATGGAGATGGTGGTGGGGGATGCAAGGAATGGGGATGGGAGAATGATTGGATGAGTCGGAGTTAGATGAAGAAGAGGGTTCACTGAATATAGAGGACAAAGACGGAATAAGAGTAGAGGAACACAAAATAGGCAATTATGATTGCCCGATATTTATACTTTCCAAAGCGGAGGACAGGAGAATTTATAAGTTATGGAAACAGGGGGTTATTGTGAAATTGCTTGGGAGAAGGATTGGATGCAAAGCGTTGGAGACTGTGTTGAAACAGATGTGGGTGAAGAATAGAATTATTAACATTATTTATCTCAGTAATGACTATTATCTACTGACATTCTCTCATGAATATGACGATGCAACAGCCTTGACAAATGGCTCATGGTTCATATATGATCACTATCTTACGGTGAAGAAGTGGTGCCCAAATTTTCAGCCACAAAGTGATCAAATTCACCAGGTTGCAGTGTGGGTGAGAGTTCCAGGTTTTCCAATAGAATACTATGATGCTAGGGTACTAAACATATTGGAAACAAGATTGGAAACACAGTGAAGGTGGACAAAAATACTTTGAGACAAGAAAGGGGGAAGTATGCTCGAATTTTTGTTGAAGTAGATCTCTCGAAACCTTTGCTCGCTATGTTTATGATTAAGGATCGAAAATATAATGATGGGTATGAAGGATTGCATATGCTTTGCACAATTTATTGGAAATATGGGCACTATAAATAAGGTTGCTCTGAAAAATCAATGACTAATGGAGCTGATAGTAGGGGTAATAATGCAAATAATTTTCAAGGAGGAAAGGATCTTATATGAAACAAAGTGGATGGACGATGGATGGTTGCCCAGAAGCAACGACGACCAAGGAAAGGGAAGGAGAAAGAGATTGTGACAGCATGTGAAGGACGCAGAGGGCCGGAAAGAGTTAATGGAGATAGCAGTAAATCAAGATCTATATTTGTAGCATTAAATGATGTACTCATTGGAAGCATAGATATTGTCAGGGATCTTTTTCAGGAAATAAATGTGATAGGAACTAGTGGGGCATAAAATCTGAGGAAAGAGAAAAATAATTCTAAGAGTAAAAATAATGCAGCTGTTGTACCCCAAAATTTGCCCTCTCATTTTATCAAGATTTCTCCTCACAAGACTTCTTGGACTCAAGACCAGATTAGGATTTGCTCAGCTCAAGACATCTCCTTGCACTGATAGCCTGAAATTAGGGTTTGAGTTTGCACAAGGATTTTTGGACTTCCAATTCCTCATGTGACTTTCATACTTCATGTTGGACTTCTAAGATTGCCCATACCAAGTTTCAAGCCTTGAATCAAATTTTTGCTCAGTCAATTGGACAGTTAACCTAAAAATCAGCTGTATTGGGGAAAAAGTCAATTGTGGCCAATTTACAGTCAAACCTCATAATTTATTGTCCACATCAACCTTATAGACTCATATGAACCATTTGATCAAGTTTGGACCACAACTCCTCAAGAAATTTGATCAGATCATCAAAAGGGCAAAATAGTCAAAATTAGGGTTTTGACTGTAGAAGGACAATTTCTGATTTTTAACCTAGCCAATGGAAAATTGGGTTCAAGCATGGTTTCAAGGACTCAATGGCATAATCTTTACCTAATCACAAGGTTCAAAAGATCTCAATTGCATTGGATTGACAGATGAATTTTCCAGTCAACTGATCAAAAATCAACTGTACACTGAAAAGTCAAACTTTGACTTTTTGGTCAAAATCAAGTGCCAAGGGTCATTTTTCATCAAAACAAGTCAAAACATTAAACTTTTTCACCAAGAAACCTAATTTTGAAAATTAGGGTTTAAGTTTGAAAATTTTCATAACTTCGAATTTTTCTAAGTTATGAAAATTTCTTATTTTTTCCCGACTTTTCCCAACTTTTTCACCATGATGCAATTGGATTCAAAGAAAACTTCCAACATGAAAGTTGTAGTCCTCCACAAAATCTACAATTTTTATTCACAAAGTTTTCCCAAAAGATGCTTGGATCTCAAGTTATGATTTTGTGAATAAGGGTCCATAAACTTTTTAACTTAGTGAAATTTTGCCCTAGTTTAGGCAGATTTTTTACCTAACTTCATGGCAACTTTTCACCTAGTTCCAAGATTAATCTAAAAATTCATTTCAAATATGGATTTTATATCATGTTACAAGATTTCCAAAATGTCCAATAACTCTCCAAGATCATTTATGGTTAGGGAGAATCGAAGAAAAGAAAATGGCCATTTCTCACTTTTGTCCATGGCATTTTTCACATTGCTACAAGTTGCAAATATGTCCTAAGCATGCTTGTACTTGGTTTACAAGTCTTAATCCTTTCCACACTCCTTAATTGGATTCAAATACATTGGACAATGGCTTTGTTCTGAGCTTTAGAGCATTGTACATTGATTTATTCCATTTATGGCAAAAAGTTTACATTGTTATTTTGATAAAGCATGCTTTATGTAACTTTGTTTATCTTGAGCCATGGACCCAATATCTTTTGGAAAACAAGATCCATAGATATCAGGCAATTGGTACCAACTCTTATCAGGCCTTGAGCTAGCCTGTACAGGCTTTGAGCTTTGTCAACTCACTTTTGCTTCAAAAGCAAGTAAGCTTGCAAAAAGTCCATAACTTGAGTATTTGTTAAAACCAAGTCTTGGCATCTTTTCAAACAATTTCAGCATATTGTCTCAATCCAGAAACACGATTTGCTAAGCTCTCAAACACCCTAAAACACAAAAACATCAACTTCTGCCCAAAACAGGGCCATCTCTGCAAATCACAAGCCACTTCCATATTCCCTTGTGCGTTTTGCTTGAAACCACTTCAAACACACTCCATACATCACACCTAAGTTGTCCAGGCCTTTGTCCAACAACTGTAACCCCTGTTTCGTGCTTCACCATTTTCAATTTCTGAGTTTGCAGGTTGACTTCTACAAGGATATTCAAGCCATTTCAAAGCAAGCTGAGCATTGGGAAAGCTTGAGGGAACTTCAAGCAAGCTCACAAGTACTTCATGCCTCACTCAAAGTTGCTACATTACCATAACCAAACTCAACTGAACAAGGTAATTTTCAAAGTTTTATCTCCTTATTTAGGCATCATTAGGCTTAGGTTTGTGAAGTAAAAATGTAGTCCTTAAGTTCCTTGAGTTGTACATATGCGTAGATTTCATTTATATTAACTGAGCTAGGAGTATTTGATAGTTGAAGTTGCTGAAAAAACTAGGTTAGAATTTAGGGCCACTGAAATTCTCTCTGTCCTTTGAGAGTTAGGTCACAAAATGGATATGGTTGGAATCGTGATTGAAAATGCTATAACTTTCATGTTGTAAATTTTTTATTTCATGCAAGCAATAGAGAGAACAGGTTTGAACTGAACCAGGGCGCACGCGCATGTTCAGAGGACAGGGATGAAGTGAAGTGGGCCTGGCGCGCTTGGCCTTGTTTCTTTTTGCACCCTCCATTTTCCTTTCTGCACCCCCTTGGTCCATTTTCTATATTTTTGTATATTTTTCATTTCTTTTATATTTTCTGACTTTATTATTTTTTCTAAACATTTAAAAATCTCAAAAATATTTTCTTAATTTTTTGCATTTTTATTTTATTTTTTATTATTTTTTTGGACATAAAAATAGTTTATTAATAATAATATAACTTATTTTTCTAAACAAAACTTGTAAATAATATAAAAATATTATATATTTTTATTTTTATTATTTATACACTTAAAATCATATTTTCTCACATATTTTATTTTTTTAACATTTTTGTATATATTTTTATTTATTTTCTTGTACATAAATGAAATAAATAATATTAGAATATATTTCCTATTAAACAAAAATTAGGGTTTTCACCCTTTTCAAAAATAATCATTATATTTTTCTTATTTTTAAGACATAAACAAATTCATTTTTCTCATGCATAAAACAAAATGCAAAAACATTTTGCATATTTACAATTTATTGCATATTTAAATACTTGTTTATTTATTTATTGTTGTATAAATTCAATTGGGTTGTAATAGTAAATTAGGGTTTTATTTTGTGCAAATATCCCCTATTCAAACTTGTACCCCCTTCCCATAATAATGTTGTAATAGTCTAGATTTACTTTACGCACTTCATTGCTTTTATATGCATGTTTAGTAAATTAGGGTTTTGTATGCAAAGACCAAAAATCAAACAAATAGCATGACTAAACACAAGACAAAAATGCATGAAAAATGACAACACATTACACACAAGCACCCCTAGGGTTTCATCCAATTTGTTTCCTTAAAACATGGCCATGGTATGCATGCTAGGTATCTTGGCAAAAATCAAACAAAAACAAAAAGGTCATAGTCCCTCGATGACGCTATCAAAATGGTGCCTAAAAACAAATGATCTTAGTCCCTAAAACTTGCTAAGATACTTGGCACCATTGCTATCATGGTCATACGATGACCCACGCCCGTCCCGTTTAACATCCAAAGATAGGGTTGTTTACCAAATACAATGGTAAAACAACAATGTCAAAAGGTTAAAAATGTACAAGAAAGACTTTTGATTAGGTAGATACTCCTAGTTACTTGATCAATTTGCAAACCATACTTGCTATTTTCAAACAAACACGCACAATTTCAAAACAATTTCCAAACAAACTTTCAAACATTGAAACATTTTTCAAAAGACAAACATCTTTGTATACATTCTTCAAACAAGAATCATTACAAAGATTGCCAAAACGATGGCCTCTTTTCAAAATACTTTCAAAACCACACAAAGCACCATTTCAAACAATTGAAAAAGCAAAGCAAGTGATCTAAACAAGTAACTAAGAGCCCATGGATAACCATGGATGAAAAGGGTGCTAGCACCTTCCCTTTTCATAATCTACCCCCCCCCCCCCCCCCGAACTCAAGAAAACATCTCAAAGGTCTTTCATGTGCTTTTTGACCTTTCCTTTGGATAAAATAAAAAGTCGATGGCGACTCTTGCTAAACCGAAACATTTGTGAACACAAACGCAAAACCTCAAGTCAGTTCTCTCACCGTATCACAGCAGCCAATCAGGAGAAAAATGTGAAGATTAAAAAACTTGGAGCACGTGCAACTGACATGTTCAAAGGGAAGGTAATAAGAAAAAGTATTGGGAAGAATATAGTGGAAGAAAACAAGCTTGCAAACTTATTCAAACATCATTTCAAACATGTTAGAGATATGGAAGGGCCTGCGAAAAAACAACAAGGAAATGATGATAGTGTAACTAAGAATGGAGGTTTGAACTTTGGTTTGAACCTTGGTTTCCATGGTGAAACGAACCTAAAGAAGATAAAACTTCCAAATTTTCAAGGAATGGCCACTAGTGATGATAAATTTCTCAATCTAAGTGGAGAAGTAACAATTGTGGGAACTTAAAATGATTGTGAAGATCTGGAGAAAATGGAAGTTATGGTTGAAACTCCATTGGGGAACCAATAAGGGCGTAATCCTTATTCATGTTTATTTATTTAATGATTTTACAAAATAAAATCATCTTTTGGAACTGTCGTGGGGTTGCAAGTCGTGGTTTCTTTCGTTATTGCAAACAGTATGTAGTAACTTGGAATCCCAATATGCTAGTGATTTTTGAAACAAGGTGTCAACTTGATAGGTTGAATAAAAAGTTCAACTTATTAGGATATGATGGTTTTATAGCTTCAAATAATGATGGTTTTGTGGGTGGAATTTGTGTCGCTTGGAGAATGGATTGTATGCATGTACAGACTAATATTACCAAGTTTCAATTCCTACACTTGAAAGTTAAGCATAATAGAGGCTTTGATTGGTTTTTCACGGAACCAATGTTATCCCTAATGAATAAAATAGGAGGTTATTGTGGATAGACTTACATAAAATTGTGAGGAGTATGTATGATGCTTGAATATTAGCAGGAGATTTTAATGACATTATGAGTTTAAGTGAGAAGAGAGGGGGGCTGCCAGCTAGTACCCGAAAATGAAACCAGTTTAATGACATGATTGATGCTTACAAACTTTTGGATATGGGGTTTGTGGGATCACAGTTTACATGGTGTGGTATGGTGTATTATGGTGGACAGAGAATCCTTGAGAGACTCGATAGAGGGCTTTACAATGAAGATTGGTCTCTTGCTTTCTCGGATGGTTATGTTAAAGTGATTCCTAGATTGGAATTTTCAAACCATCATCCGTTACTCATTTGCCCTACGGATGGTTCACACACCTAGGGCTGTTTTTGGGCTTCAGGAACCGAGATCCACCCGAGAACCGGACCTGTAGACCTGGCCCATTAGACCGACCGAAATAATGCATGGACTAGTAATGGATATAAATTTAATTTGAATCCAGAATGAAGATCCAAACCATTTATCCAATGAGTACTCGAAACAAATAATATAAATTTTGTTTTCATTTCTTCACTTTTTCCCACTCCTTCAGTTACGCTCCCCATGTATCTCTTCCCTTCCTCCCTCCGATGACCACTTTTTCCCCTTAGCTCTTTCTGATATGGTTGATTATCTTATTACTGATTTTACGTGTTCTTCTTCTTCTTCGTGGGTGTTGAGTATATCTGTTTCAGAGAGAGTTATAGTTAATTGTTTAAGGATTCCATAAACTTGCAATGTATTCAACCTATTTTGTTTGTTATTTTCCTAATACTATTCTTTATCTTTACCATGTTTGCATGTTTGATTTGATGAATCGTTTATTACCATGTTTCAGTTTTGACCTTTTTTTTACCTAAAGTGTTTTGTTACTTTCTGACCTAAATATTTTGATTGTTTGGGAGTTTGTAAATGCGTGCTAAAATTTTGACATGAGTTTTGTGTTTCACGTTTGATTGATAATAATAATAAAGAGTTAGGGTTTTCTGTTGCTGAGTTTTGGTAATAATAAAGGGTTAGGGTTTTCTGTTGCTGAGTTTTGTGTTTCACATTAAAAAAATTATTTGACTTCTGATCTTAATAAAGTAGAGCTTATGTTGCTGAGTTTTGTTCTAATTTCCTATTACATTATTGTTTGATTCATTGTAATTTATTCCATGTCTTTTCAACCATGGATGATCTGATTGATATCACTATGTTGCTTGGTGACATTGGGGAAGAGGAGACAACGAATGGAGGTAACTTAGAGATTGGTAAGATGATTGATTTGGAGGTTCCAGTTCCAAATGATAACACTACTTAAAATACCCCCACTGAAAATAATACTACTCAAAATAACACTACTCAAAATACTACCAATACTAATGGGTCAACCCCTCAAGTTGACCAAGATCAAAGTTCTCAGAGTCATAGAAATGCTTTTGGTAAAGCTCCTCGTCCCAAAAAATTTGTTGTTCATACTGAAATGGTGCTTATTGAAGGACTGATGGCATTAAGAATGGTGTGGTAAACTTTACACATATGATACGAAATGGAAAAGTACCTCTAATGGTAAGAAACATTTAGAAGCTTGTATTCAAAGAAAGTTGAGGTTGAAAGGTAATAATGACAAAGAGGTTGCACAGTCTAGGTTAAACATAGGTGATATCACCCCTAGTTTGGAAACCTAAACATATAATCATGCTAGGGTTATAGAAATTGCAGCACATATGATTCTAGGTCATGAATTTTCGCTATGGAAGGTGTTATATTTAAAGAGTTTCTTAGAGAGATTTATCCATGGTACAAAAAGATTACTATGCAACATGCTACGTTTGATTGTAAGACATTTTATGAGGTTGATAGAGTTAAGATGAAAAGTTTTATAGCTTTGATTAACAGGGTCAGTCTCACCACTAACTTGTGGTGGTCTGGTGAACAGAGGATAGGTTATATGACTGTGACTGGTCATTTCATTAATTCAAAATGGAAGCTTCACAAAAGAGTTTTATCTTTTAAGAATGTGTCACCATTATATTCTGGGGAGGTTTTATGTAGGGAGTTGATTAAGGTGATGGATGATTGGGGAATAAGGGATAAGGTAGCTTCAATTTATGTAGATAATGCTAGTGCCAATGATAATTGCATTACTAGATTGAACTGGGATTATTCTGGTAGAAGAAATTTACCATTAGATGGTAAACTGTTTCATATAACGTGTTGTGCACACATCTTAAAGTTTTTGGTTCAGGATGGTCTACATATGATTAAGGTGAGTGTTGATAAGATTAGGAATGGTGTCAAATACTTGATGAATTTTGAAATAGATGCAAAGCATTCAAAAAGTATGTTGATGAGTTGCAACTTGAAGGTAGAATGCAAGTGTTGGATACCAAGACAAGGTGGAACTCAACTTGGTTGATGTTGTCCACTGCCTACCACTACAAAGATGTGTGGCCTAGATATGCTGCGGAAAATGGTGCATTTATCAGTTTTTTCATGCGACAAATGATTGGGAAGATGTTCATGATATATGCAAGTTTTTGGAGGCTTTTGCTGATGTTACATCAATTATAAGTGGCACCTCTTACCCTACTGCTAATTTGTTTTTGGTTGAGCTTTACAGGGTGAAGGTTCTACTTGATAAACCTTCAAGCATCTCAAATAAACCTCAGCTGCAGGTGTTGTACCCCAAAATTTTCCCTCTCATGTTTTCCAAGATTGTCTCTTACATGGGTGGTTACAAACACTTGCTTAGAGAAAATATAAATTATTTGAAGATAATCAAGTGTCTTTCAATTGGCATATGAACAAGGTATTTTGATTGGTCGTTTGACACTCTTCGATCATGCTTTGATTAGTAAGCTTAGATTGGGTATTTGGCATCCTTCAAGCAAGCTTTGGTCCACAAGTATCATTCCAGCAGTGCCTTCTGTGCAAGCTTTCAGCGCACTAGGCAAATACTTCCTCTGTGCGTGCCTTCAGCGCACAAGGCAAGAACCCCCTACAAATTTGCTTTGATTCACCAGCAGTGGACTCCTGCATACAAGCTTCAATTGGGCGTTGAGTCTCCTTCGATCAAGCTTAATTTACAAAGCTTCCACTGGGCAAAAGGCCCTTTCAGCTTGCCATCAGTACACGTACGCCTTTTCATGCTTTCCTTTGGTATACTAGGTAAAATCTTCCTCATTCTTGCCTTGGATTCACAAGGAAAAGGCCCATCATCTTGCCTTCGATCTGCAAGGCAAAAGGCCCCTTTCACTGGTCTTCGATTCACAAGACAAAAGGCAGCCTCGGACTTGTCTTCAATCCATAAGGCCAAGGCCCATTCAACTTTCCTCTGTGTTTGCTTTTGATCCACAAGAAAATGACTTCCTCTGGGCTTGCCTCTAATACGCAAGGCAATGGTTTCCCTTCATGCTAGCACCCATAAAGTAGTGGTTTCGTTTCATATTTGCTTCGATTCATTAAGCAGTTGGCTTCCCTCATGCTAGTTTTGACTCCACAGTTTTCCACATTTTGACACCTAGTAAGGTCCATTCGAAGGACACACCGATGGTTCCTTCGAAGGACATACATGTAGTCCATTCGAAGGATACATAATTGTGGGAAACAAGCTTGGTTTGCCTTTTGATGAGTATTGGTTTAAGATGCTTGCCTTCAGTGCACAAGACAAAGGCTTCCTTTTCAACTGACCTTCGATCCACTAGGAAAATACTCCCTTTATGCTTGCCTTCAACGCACAAGGAAAAAGTTTCCTCTTCATTCCTAACTTCGTTTCTACATTATGAAGACATTGGTGGCCCATTCGAAGAATGCACCAGGGGTGCATGTAGGCCATTCGAAGGACACACAAATGGTGCCTTCAAAGGGCATACATTTGGTCCATTCGAAGAACACACAAATGGTGCCTTCGAAGGACCCACAAATGGGTCCATTCGAAGGATACATAATTATGAGAAACCAGTTTGTTTTATGTTGAGTCCTGGTCCAAGATGTTTGTTGGCCAAAGTCCAACATGTTGCCAAGCCCAAGTCTCCTGCACAAGTACATTCATGTCAAAGGAAGCTTCGACTGGCCAGAATGAAGTCTTTCAATTGGGCTAGTTGGGTAGTTTCAGAGCCAATCTAAGAACAAGGAAAATAGGGACTCAAGCAAAAACACCACCATGATGAGGCTTGGAGACATTCGAAGGAGACAACTCAGGACCAATCGAAGAGCAAGGCTTGAGGGCATTTGAAGGAGCCAAACATGTACAGGTTCATCCCAAGACCCAAAAGGGTAGGAATCCCTCAAAAAAGGCAATCTCTTAATGTGTCTGATTTGGCCTTCAAAGCCTAGTTAATGGTTATCCCTTGCCGTTTCTATGTTATGACCCTCTCCCCATCTCCTATAAATACACACCATTTCTACAAGCCAGAGGGTACAGACTACATACATACGCACAAGGAAAGACTACACACACACACACTGCCTCATAAGCCACACCAAAGTTATCAAAAATATCATAAGTGATCCAAATCGAAGCAATCTTCAAAAGGCTCCACTCACTCGCTAAAGTTTGCAGGAGGCGTTCCCAAGCACTAGGCAGGCCCAACGTACACTGTAGCATCACTCACATAATCTTCCTATTGATTAAGCGCAGGGGTTAGGATCGTGCCATGGCTTGGGCACGATCCATATTTTCTTTCGAATATCAGGGTTCACGAGGTTATAAGACAGACGAAGTAGCTTTCGATTCAGACCCAGATGATCCCAATTAGGATTATGCAGCCATAGGTTGTCGAATCTAAGACTGGATTCGACCCAAGTCTGGATTTTTATCTTGTTTTCTCTAATAAATTTCCTGCAGGAATACAGCATACACCTCCAACAATATTCTCTGCTGGATTGAAGGCCATATCCTTCCCTGGATCGAAGGCCACATGTTGTACCCCAAAATTTGCCCTCTCACTTTTCAAGGCATTTCTCACAAGGATTCTCAAGGTTCAAGCTTGCACAAGTACAATTGGATTTTCCAGTATCAAGTTAAAAAGGAAACTGTCCAAAAAGGGAAAATAGATAAAAATAATCTTTTTGACAAAATTGGAGAAAAAAACAAGTCTTTCGATTCAGCTCCTTTGATTGGCCTTTTGGCCTCTTTTGATGCAAGCTTGGCTTGCATCCTTCGAATGGGCATGGGCCACTGGCGCATTGGTTTTGGTTCACAAGGAAGGAGCTTCATGTACGCCACCTTCTATTGCACCTTTGGTCTCACAGGGTTCACCATGCAATGACTGCTTATGTGCCTACTTCGATTGGATGTTTGATGTGTGCATGCCTGCGTTGATTGGACAAATATTCCCCCATAATTGCTTTGATTCACAAGTTGATGAGTAGCTGCATACAAGCCTTCGTTTAAGCCATAACTTCTTTCTTGCGCGTAAAAGGCTTCCCCCATGCTAGCATGCACAAGGCAAAAAGCCTCTTGTAGTCTCCTTCGATTACAAGGCAAAAGTCCTCTTGTTGGCATCTTTCGATTGCATCCTTACCTTTTGCATGTAGGCTTCGACAGGGCATTGGCTATATTTATACTAGCTTCGACTGGACAACAGTTCCCTTTAGCATGTTTCAATTCTACCCTTGACAACCTTCATCACACTTAGTGGTGTACTTGAAGGGCATACATATGAGTCCATGTCAAATGGTATACCTTACTAGTCCATTTGAAGGACACATTTGTCCCTTTTCAAAGAAGCATACGTGATCCATTCAAGGGACACATCTGGGCATCACATTTGAAGGACATGCTTGATGGCCCATTTGAAGGATTTACAAAACCCAACTTAAGGCATGTTTTGGTGACTCATTTAAGGGTCACACATTTGGCTCCTTCGAAGCAAGCATAAAAGTGACCTATTCGAAGGATACTTGTTGGAGGAAAATCAAATAACATTGTTGGAAGAGGAATATGGTCGAAGGAGGGTCAAAACGAAAGAATGAAATGTTTAAAGATGCTTACTTCCAAGTTCAGGCCTGGTATACTGGCCAAAACTGCTGCACAGCAGTCCTGAAACACTGCCCCATTCTTGCACCAAAATAGCATACAAAGCACTGTCCCTCAAAAGCTACAAGGAACAGTTTACTCAAATTGTTCAAATTATTTTGTTTTCCCTCCAAAAGCTTCAGCTAGCTTTTCCTATAAATAAGAAGCTCCACAACATGTTTGAAGAGGACTTTTTGGCCAGAGGAACGAATCTTCAAAAAATTCTCAAACATCATCAAAATCTCAAACACATAAACTCTCATCAAACACAAACCCAAAATCTAAACATTTGTCCCCTTTGAATCTGAAATATCCCCACACCTTGTTACTCTTCGAATCCAGTAGAAAGAACATTACACTTTTTTCTTCTCATTTGAATCTAGCCTTAGAGAGGTCACCTTCGTTTCCTCCCTTCGAATCCAGAAGCACTCAAGGTCCAGCACACGCTCCAGCCCCAAACAAGGTAAGTCACTCTTAACCTTGAACCTTTCGCTTCTAGCATGACATGTGAATAAACTTCCTTTTCGTTTCAAATATGTATATACCATTGTTTTTCTTTTTGTTTCCACCCTTTTAACTTGCTTTAATTAATAACCTTCTTGGTTTTGGTTCTTGTTTATTTAAACATGCTTTAAGAACTAACCTGGGCCTAAGGGGATGCTAGCATGGCCTTAGGCCATGTTGTAATTTAAGACTCAAACAAAAGAAACGGGATACAGGAGCATGCAATGAAGCCTTAGGCTTCCTCATTGACTCCAGGTCCAATCGAAGGATGCACCAAAGGACTTAAGGTGAAGAGGGCACACCATGCTGACTCCTAGGCCCCAGTCGAAAGGTAAACCATGCTGATTCCAAACTTCAGTCGAAGGAGGAAAAAAGGCAGAATCGAAGTCTGCATCTCATGCCTCAGGTTAAGCCCAAATCGAAGGGCATGACTTCACTGACTCTAGGCCCCAAATCGAAGGAGGTCAAAAAGTGCAGAATCGAAGGGTGTTTCGGCCTAAATCGAAAGACCCATTTTTCTTGCTTTTATTTTATTTTGCCTTTATGTTTTCATGCTATTCAATATGGTTGTAATAGTGTAGGATTTTATCTTTCTGCATTTTATTACTTTTGTATGATTGCTAGTAAAATAGGGTATGCATGGCAAGATAAAACCAACAAATAGACCACCCTAATCTAAGACTAAATGCATGCAAATCAAACAAACTATTCACACATGCACCATTAGGGTAATATCACTTGTTTCTTCGGAGAAATAGTCATGTCCCTCGAATATGAGTGTTTTAGAAAAGACCCTCGATAAAATATCGTAGTCCCTCGATGACCCTTAATGTTGCCTTCGGTAAACGATCTAGTCCCTAAACGACATGGATAAAATGTCCCATAGGTTGCCTTCTATGACTATACAAATGTCCCACGCCCGTCCCTTCACATCCAATGACGGGGCTTCTTACCAAATCAATGGTAAATAACAACATCTAAAGGAGGAGGAAAAGAACATTAGACCTTTTGAGTACGTAGGATGCACCTAGTCACTCGCTTGCTCACAACAAAAACATTTTATACACCAACACTTTCATTTGAAACATTTTCAAAAGACAAATATTTTTGTATGCGTTCTTATAGAGACGAGAACCATTACAAAGACACTTTTCAAAATCACTTTCATAAACACATTCCAAAAACACTTCTTTGAAATATTTTCAAAACCAACACTTTGTACGCGTTATTATAGAAACGAGGACCATTACAAAGATGGTTTTCAAAATACTTTCAAAACCCACACCACAAGCACATTTTCAAACAAAAGCAAGTGATCTAGCAAGAAACTAAGAGCCCGTAGATAACTACGGATGGAAAGGGTGTTAATACCTTCCCTTTTCATAACCTACCCCCCGAACTCAAGAAAATAATCTCAAAGGTCTTTCTTGTTCTTTTCACCCTTTCCTTATTGGATAAAAGAAAAGTTGGTGGCGACTCTTGCTATCCGCAACAATTGCAATCAAACGCAAAACACCCAAGTCAGTTCTCCCATTTATTACAGAACTGGCGACTCTGCTGGGGAGTTTACTTAAAAGTGGGGTTACCTTAGGGCTAGATCACCTTTACTTAATTTTCATTGTTTGACTTGTTTACTTTACATTATGGTTCCTTGTTTGGGTTTGCTTTGATCCTCTACCCGGATCTAGGGCACCTTTTTAGGTAAGTAGCAATAAGTTGTGGAAACTGTGCGGGGTATACCGACATGGTCTAAGCAATAGATACATTAGTGTGACATATTTGTTGGTACTGGTATCCCTTGAGTAGTCAAGGAGAATACGGGGCCTTTGTGTGGGGTCATGAAGCACTAACTGACTTTAGAATCTTTACTTGAACAACTTGGCCATTAGGAAGTAGTGAGGTAGCCGGATTTGGTGCAGTCTGAAGTTGGTTGATACTCGATACTACGCTCATTGAGATTGGACTTTTGGGATATTTTGGTCGCAATTAAAGAGGCTTGCGCTGAAACAATGCCCGATGAAGAAAGATCAGTGGTTTTGAGATCCCCTAAAACCCGATTACTATTATTAGAACAGGTTCAGCCAACTAAACTTCGAGAGGGTACTTGCCTAAAAACTCCATGCAAGCCTAAACCTAACGACTTGTCTGCTTTGTGTGTATATGAATACTTGTACATAACAACTTGCTTACTTTGCATACTTGTACATAACATCATGACATCATACCATAGAATTTCCAATAGCTATTTCAAGGATCTTGAGGGCCTATGATGCAGGGTCACGTTGAACCAGACGTCTATCAAGGGGCAAGAGGATTTATTTTCCTGTAACCAAACGCTGTCAAAGATCAAAGTACAACAAGTTGAGTCAGGGGCTATGACCCACTTGACATGGTGAAATTAATTCTCGTGAAACGACATCCACCGATACGAAGTTATCCAATCAAAGTTGTAAGCAACTTCTAACATCTTCTTGTATTTACCCCGCAAGATCCTTGAAAACATGCATCCACATATCATGCATCATATCATGACAGGTTTCTCCCATACAGGTCTCCTTATCTTCCTATTGTTTATTTCAGTAAGATGGATATGGAACAAACGGTGAAGGATCTCCAAGCACAAAATGCCCAATTCCAACAAATTTTCCTGGCTATGGCTAAAAGGCAAGAGGACCTGAAGACTCTTCTTCTGAAAGACAAGAAGAAAAATTCAAAGAAGTCAGTAGACATCCTGAATTTGGGAAGAAGACTTAGAGGACCAGTCAAGAGAGCTCTATATCTCTCAACTCCGTCAACTGAGGGGGACAATCAAACAAAAGAAGGAGATAACAGCCCGGTGACTGATGAAGATGAAGATGACTTCTCTGAGGAACAATATCCTCCTGCTGATGATAACTACAAACAGCTGGAGGATCGCCTCAACACTATGGAGATTCAGAAGATGCCTGGCTTGGGCTTTGAAGAGTTAGGTTTGGTTTCCGGAGTA
Organism: Vicia faba; assembly: GCA_948472305.1. Lineage (NCBI taxonomy): Eukaryota > Viridiplantae > Streptophyta > Magnoliopsida > Fabales > Fabaceae > Vicia > Vicia faba. The sequence continues at coordinate 589,141,875 of OX451738.1, forward strand.
GTCATCCCTCCAAAGTTCAAAATCCCTACCTTTGCCAAGTATGATGGGGTCTCTTGTCCTAAGATGCATCTGAGATCTTATGTCCGCAAGATCCATCCTCACACTGCTGATCGGAAGATATGGGTCCATTTCTTCCAAGAAAGTTTGGCTGGCACTCAGCTGGAGTGGTTCTATCAGTTAGAAGGAACCGACATTCATACCTGGGAGGACTTGGCTCCTGCTTTCTACAAGCAGTATCAATATAATGCTGATCTTGCACCAACTCCTGTGCAATTGCAAAATATGACCATGCATTCCAACGAGGGCTTCAAAGAGTACGCCCAAATATGGAGAGACTTGGCAGGTAGAGTGCATCCACCCTTAACTGATAGGGAGATGATTGACATCTTTATGGGAACCTTGACGAGACCTTTCTTCAATCACCTGATCCGAAGCTCCTCAGATGGGTTCATCGAGCTAATACTGACTGGCGAAAGAGTCGAAGCTGGCATCAAAAGCGGAAATATCCAAGGAGCTATATCCTCTGATACTCAGAAAAAGCCATACAATGGGAAGAAAGATTCCAATGTTGTGTAAGGCCAAAAGGGTCATAACAAGAGCAACCACGACTAACATGTAGGGGCAGTCCTGATCTCCGGTCCTGCATCGCAACGACAACAACAAAGGGGAAATCAGCGAAGGCAAGACGAGCCCAAAAGACAGTTTACCAACATCAACATGTCGCTATCTCAAGCACTGCAACACTTGTTGAATATGAATCTGATTACGTTGATAGGACCTCATCCAAACCCCAAAACTTCTTCTCCTAACTAAAATCCTGATACAATATGTGCATATCATTCTGGCAGTCCTGAGCATGATACTAACGATTGTTGGGCGCTGAAATACAAGATTCAAAACATGATTGACGCCAAGGAGATCGAGTTCGACCTTCAAGAGACTCCCAACGTGATCACCACTCCCATGCCAAATCATTAAGCGTTCCAGTTCATTTTGAATTTTCAATTGTAATTTCTTTTGTTATTCAAATACTTATTTGTTAATGTTAAACTTTGTTTCATTAATACATCGCATATGTTTGTCTTGAATTCATCCATTTGTTTTAATTATATTTAAACTGTGTTGACTTTACTCCTTTTATAATATTCAACTCTTGTTTTAAAAGTTGCAAGCCTTTAGAGGGAGGATGACGAAAACAATGCCATAATCTCATACAGTATGCTTTTGGACAGACCCTACTGACGTTGTACAGGCGTTTGTTTCAATTCCTAAACACTGGAGTTATAAGGAAGATAATACCTAGTCAACCCCTTCAAGCCAAAGAAGTAGGAGTTTTTCTTTTTCACACAAATTGAAACCATTAATTAAAACCTGGGGCAGGTTAGTTTCTCAGTTACTTCAAACGCGCGTTCAGTCGCAAACTTTCACTTCGTATACAACGAATGACATCAAAAACATTCCTATGGAATCAAAAGACGGTGATGGTTCCCTACCATATAGGCAGTCATTGTCTCTTAAAACAAAATCCCACTAAGTCAAAACCTACGAAGGAGACTTAAGAAAAACGGGGGCGTCCCGCTGGCTGTAATCTTAAAATAAGAATAGTCAGGCAAAAATCAGGGATAGAAGATCAAAAAAGAGGACACTACAAATCCTCAACAACATGGAAAATATGGCAAAAATAACTGCCTTCCAACAAAATTAACTTGTCTGAACCATCACCAAATGTCATGCCAGACTCATTTGGAATTCAAACACACAATTAACTGAGTTTAGGACTGAAGAACATCATGAAGAACGGGCGGGTACAATTACACTTTGAGCCTTATCCTTTGTTTCTTAAACCATGAACCCAATCTATGTTACAACCCTTTCAAAATCCTAATTGAAGCATGGGTTAGTTCGAAAGCATACTGTTACAAAAGGTATCCTGACTCCAGTAAGGCTTACTCTAAATTCGGAGTTAAATTCACATTCTTACAAAAACTCTTTTATTTGCTAAAATGCATTTCCAAAACTTCAAGACAAGCATAAACTTTACATTATTTTGAATACCATTGTTTGCATATAGCTATTTGTTTGACAGCAGAGGAATTCACACGATGAATATCCAGCGAACGAAATCTCTCTCAGTGAACAAAATCACTTCAAATAGGATGACACTTCCAATGAAAAATCTCCTATAAACAAGGGGCATGACATGTCACTGTCCAACTCGTCTGGGGGTAGTCAAGTCAAGATTCCAAGAAATCTCTCAAGAAGTGCTGAATAACCAGGGGCAGGTACTTATCTGAATCACTTGGGGCATTAAACGTCAATTCCTGTAAAGGGTTACGTATGGTCAAGCAAACATTTCCTAGTATTACTACAAACACTTGCTACTAGGGGCAATGGTAAAAACCCCACAAAGTCCTTTTCGTAGGGTGATCCCCAGCCAGAGTTTCAATCTCTAAAAACTTCTCCCCATGTGAGTTAATCTCAAGAATCTTCGAGGAGTTATACCAAAAGAAAATACCTCTCTAGAAGATTGGCAACAAGGTTTATTTCCCCAACAAACTACATATCCCCAGCCAGAGTTTCAATCTCTGAAAACTTCTCCCCAACTGAGTTAGTCTCAAGAATCTTCGAGGAGTTCTGCCAAAAGAAAACACCTCTCCAACAGATTGGAAACAGGGTTTATTTCCCCCAACAAACTACAGATTCCCCAGCTTGAGTTTGCCTCTGCCTCTCCGAATACTACAAATCAAGAAACCATAACTCCTCTTCCCTAGTAGGCTTTCCTATAATCCCCAGTAAGTTGCTACAAAACCTAGAAGACAATTAGATAACAGTTAACAAGTTATTAATTTCCTTTCTCTTCCATCAAGAGATAGCTCCCTAGAAGAGCAACGAAATAACTAAAACTCCTTAATTCTTCTCCCCAAGCAGGAATCAACACTCTCCACAGAGTTTCCCTCAAACAAATTCAATATTCCCCCAGCGGATTTCTCCTCAAACAACAAAAACAGGAATCCCCAGTGAAAACGTTCTAAGCAAGGTTTGAAGATACACATACTCTTCAACGGCAGTCCGGGAATTTGGCTTCCCAAAGTTCCCCAACATTTGTCAAGGATTTATCTTCCAAGATAAAAATATATTCCAACAACATTTCGCATTTCATGCATCATATACATGACAAATGCATACGGCACAATCTCATTTATTTTGAGAATATCATTACACCATGAATTTCATACATCATGACATTGCATGCAGCTAACTCTTTACCTCTTTAGGAAAGATCAAACAATAGGTAACTATCGTCAACAACTTTCAACAGTTCCAGATTAATACCTATAACAAGACAGGACAACTATCTGTGGGCAACCGATTATAGATTAATACCTCTAACAAGCCAGGAAAGTTATCTACATAAGCAGATTGAAGATTAATACATGTAATAAGCCAGGAAAACCATCTTTCTTTCTAAGGTCAAAGATCAATACCTGAAACAAGCCAGGGAAACTATCTACACGACCAGCTGAAGCAACCCTACCCAGGTTCCTTCTCAGACATTTCCAGATGCAGTTTTACCCGAACTCATCATGAAGTAACCCTACCCAAGTTCCTTCTTATTTTCAGATGCACTTTTAACTGGACTCATCATGAAGCAACCCTACCCAGGTTCCTTCTCATTTCCAGATGCAGTTTTACCCGGAGTCATCATGAGCAACCCTACCCAGGTTCCTTCTTATTTCCATATATTATTTTACCCAGACTCATCATGAAGCAACCCTACCCAAGTTCCTTCTCATTTCCAGATGCAGTTTTACCCTGACTCATCATGAAGCAACTCTACCCAGGTTCCTTCTCATTTCCAGATGCAGTTTTACCTGGACTCATCATGAAGTAACCCTACCCAGGTTCCTTCTCATTTCTAGATGCAGTTTTACCCGGACTCATCATGAAGCAACCCTACCTAGGTTCCTTCTCATTTCCAAATGCAGTTTTACCCGGACTCATCATGAAGCAACTCTACCCAGGTTCCTTCTAATTTCCTGATGCAGTTTTACACAGACTCATCCTAAAGCAACCATACCCAAGTTCCTTCTCTTAAGTTCTAGGTGAAGATTCACATGGATTCATCCTGAAGCGGCCCTACCCAGGCTTCCTTCTCATATGTCTCCTAAAGTATCCCTACACAGGCCCATCATAAATTAAAGAATATTTAAGACCTCTGCTATTTCAGTTTAAATCGATCACTGGTTTATCCTGATTCCTTCCCGGTAGACATTTTCTCTAGTTCAGATAAATCGCTCCAAGATTTGTTCTGATTCTTTTCCAGTTGAAGTCAAGTTTAGACTTAGTCTAATTTCCGTCAACAATCACCTTTGGATGGCATCTATAAGACCATCTCAGAAAACTCTCTATCATCTTACCAAATAGAATCTTTAAGCCCACTCCCTACACCATCAACCACCACATCATCAAGTGAAAATTTATGGGCACTCTAGTGTTCAATTATCTTCCACCTTCAAGTCACGAATGGCAGATTCGCTAATCTAACTCTTCGGGTTTAAGAAGATTGAACAGGGGCAGCTGCTGTACCCCAAAATTTTCCCTCTCATTTTTCAAGGAATTTCTCACAAGGATTATCAAGGTTTAAGCTTGCATAAGTACAATTAGATTTTCCAGTATCAAGTTAAAAAGGAAACTGTCAAAAAAGGGAAAACAGATAAAAATAATCCTTTTGACAAAATTGGAGAAAAAATAAGTCTTTCGATTCAGCTCCTTCGATTGGCCTTTTGGCTTCTTTCAATGCAAGCTTGGCTTGTTTCCTTCGACTGGGCATGGTCCTCTGGCGCGTTGGTTTTGGTTCACAAGGCAGGAGCTTCTTGTACGCCACCTTCGATTGCACCTTTGGCCTCACAGGGTTCACCATGCAATGGCTGCCTATGTGCCTACTTCGATTGGATGTTTGATGCGTGCATGCCTGTGTTGAATGGACAAATATCCCCCCATACTTGCTTTGATTCATAAGTTAATGACTAGTTGTGTACAAGCCTTCGTTTGAGCCATAACGTCTTTCTTGCACGCAAAAGGCTTACCCCATGCTAGCATGTACAAGGCACAAAGCCTCATGTAGTATCCTTCGATTACAAGGAAAAAGGCCTCATATTGGCATCCTTTGATTGCATCCTTACCTTCTGCAATTAGGCTTCGATAGGGCATTGGCTATGCTTATACTAGCTTCGACTGGATAACAGTTCCCTTTAGCATGTTTTAATTTCACCCTTGACAACCTTCAGCACACTTAGTGGTGGACTTGAAGGGCATACATATGAGTCCCTGTCGAAGGGTATACCTTACTAGTCCATTCAAAGGACACATTTGTCCCTTTTCAAAGAATCATATGTGATTCATTCAAGGAACACGTCGGGGCATCACATTCAAAGGACATGCTTGATGTCCCATTCGAAGGATTTACAAAACCCACCTTAAGGCATGTTTTGGAGACACATTCAAGGGTCACGCATTTGGCTCCTTCGAAGCAAGCACAAAATTGACCCATTCGAAGGACACTTGTTGGAGGAAAATCAAGTAACATTGTTGGAAGAGGAATATGGTCGAAGGAGGGTCTAAACGAAAGAATGAAATATTCAAAGATGCTTGCTGCCAAGTTCATGCCTGGTATACTGGCCAAAACTGCTGCACAGCAGTCCTGAAACACTACCTCATTCTTGCACCAAAATAGCATACAAAGCACTGTCCCTCGAAAGCTACAAAGGGCAGTTTAATCAAATTGTTCAAATTATTTTGTTTTCCCTCCAAAAGCTTCAGTCAGATTTGCCTATAAATAAGAAGCTCCACATCATGTTTGAAGAGGACTTTTTGGCCAGAGGAACGAATCTTCAAAAAATTCTCAAACATCATCAAACACAAACCAAGAATCCAAACATTTATCCCCTTCAAATCTGAAATATCCCCACACCTTGTTACTCTTAGAATCCAGTAGAAAGAGCATTACACTTGTTTCTTCTCATTGAAATCTAGTCGTAGAGAGGTCACCTTCGTTTCCTCCCTTCGAATCCAGAAGCACTCAAGGAAGTAACTCAAGGTCCAACACACGCTCCAGATCCAAACAAGGTAAGTTACTCTTAAACTTGAACCTTTCATTTCTAGCATGACATGTGAATAAACTTCCTTTTCGTTTCAAACATGTATATACCATTGTTTTTCTTTTCGTTTCCACCCTTTTAACTTGCTTTCATTAATAACCTTCTTGGTTTTTCTTCTTGTTTATTTAAACATGCTTTAAGAACCAACATGGCCCTAAGGGGATGCTAGCATATCCTTAGGCCATGTTGTTATTTAAGACTCAAACGAAAGAAACAGGAGACAGGAGCATGAAACGAAGCCTTAGGCTTCCTCACTGAATCCAGGTTCAATCGAAGGATGCAGCAAAGGACTTGAAGTGAAGAGGGCACACCATGATGATTCCTAGGCCCCATTTGAAAGGCACACCATGATGATTCCAAACTCCAGTCGAAGGAGGAAAAAAGGCAGAATCAAAGGCTGCATCTCATGCCTCAGGTTAAGCCCAAATCGAAGGGCATGACTTCATTGACTCCAGGCTCCAAATCGAAGGAGGTCAAAAAGTGCAGAATTAAAGGGTGTTTCTGCCTAAATTGAAAGACCCATTTTCTTGCTTTTAATTTAGTTTGCCTTTATATTTTCATGCTATTAAATATGGTTGTAATAGTGTAGGATTTTATCTTTCTGCATTTTATTACTTTTGTATGAATGCTAGTAAAATAGAGTATGTATGGCAAGATAAAACCAACAAATAGACCACCCTAATCAAAGACTAAATGCATGCAAATCAAACACACTATTCACGCATGCACCCTTAGGGTAATCTCACTTGTTGCCTCGGAGAAATAGTCATGTCCCTCGAATATGAGCGTTTTAGCAAAGACCCATGATAAAAGATCGTAGTCCCTCGATGACCCTTAATGTTGCCTTCGGTAAATAACCTAGTCCCTAAACGATATTGCTAAAATGTCCCATAGGTTGCCTTCTATGACTATACAAACGTCCCACGCCCATACCTTCACATCTAATGACGGGGCTTCTTACCAAATCAATGGTAAGATATCAACATCTAAAGGAGGAGGAAAAGAACATTAGACCTTTTGAGTAGGTAGGATGCTCCTAGTTGCTCGCTTGCTCACAATAAAAACATTTTATACACCAACACTTTCATTTGAAACATTTTCAAAAGACAAATCTTTTTTTACATGTTCTTATAGAGACGAGAACCATTACAAAGACACTTTTCAAAATCACTTTCAAAAACACATTCCACAAACACTTCTTTGAACTATTTTAAAAACCAACACTTTGTACACGTTATTAGAGAAACGAGAACCATTACAAAGACATTTTTGAAAATACTTTCAAAACCCACACCACAAGCACATTTTCAAACAAAAGCAAGTGATCTAGAAAACAACTAAGAGCCCGTAGATAACTACGGATGGAAAGGGTGCTAATACATTCCCTTTTCATAACCTACCCCCCGAACTCAAGAAAATAATCTCAAAGGTCTTTCTTGTTCTTTTCACCCTTTCCTTATTGGATAAAAAAAAAGCTGGTGACGACTCTTGCTATCTGCAACAATTGAGATCAAACGCAAAACACCCAGGTTAGTTCTCCCACCGTATTACACCACCCTTCATTGGATCGAAGGCCACCCTTCATTTGGATCGAAAGCCATTTTTTTCTTTGGATCGAAAGGTTGTTGCTTCTTGTACTTTTATTTTTGTTGCTCATTTCTTTTTTATAGTTTCCCTTTTTAAATTAACATAAAATAAAAAATCATCATAAAAATTAGTATTAGATTTTGTTAATTAAATTAATTTCTGAATTAATTAATTAATTAACTTTAACATCTTTTTTCTCAAAAAAATTAAAATAAATTAGAATTTAGGTTTAATTTTATTTTTCTCAATTTATTTTCTTTTCATAAAAACCAAAAACAAAACTGTTGTACCCCAAAATTTTCCCTCTCATTTTACTCAATACATACTCCTAGAGATCCCCAATTTGCTCAAGCTTGCCCAAGAGTTGGCCAGACAAACTCTCTCCTAAGGCAGTGTACCTCAAATTAGGGTTTCCATTTTCATCAAGATGGGTGAACCACAAAGGCCTCATATGCTCTCTGTTGTACCCCAAAATTTTCCCTCCCATTTTCTCAACATTTTTCTCATCACAAGGCCCTTGGAGCTCAAGATCCAATTAGGGTTTCCTCTACAAGACTTCTCCTAGCAATGTTGACCCAAATTAGGGTTTGTGTTTGCACAAAGATATTTTGACCTAAAATGCCTAAGATGACTTTCATGCTTCATGTTGGACTCCCAAGTTTATCCATACCAAGTTTCAAGCCTTGATTCCAATCTTTGCCCAGTCAATTGGACAGTTGACCTAGAAATCAACTGTATTGGGGAAAAAGTCAAATGTGGCCAATTGACAGTCAAACCTCATGAAAATTGACTCACATCAATATTATGAACTCATATGGACTATTTGATCAAGTTTGGATCACAATTCCACAAGAAATTTGATCAGATCACCAAAAGGGCAAAATGGTCATTTTTAGGGTTTTGACTGCACAAAGGCAATTTTTGACTGTTTGACCTAGCCAATGGCAAACCAAGCTCACATATGGACTCAAGGACCCCATGGAATTGTTTTGACATACTCAACAAGTTCAAAAGATCCCAAATGCACAAGGTTGACAGTTGAATTTTCCAGTCAATTGATCAATTTTTGACTGTATACTGAAAAGTCAAACTTTGACTTTTTGGTCAAAATCAAGTGTCAAGATTCATTTTTCATCAAAACATGCCAAATCATGAAACTTGTTCATCAAGAAATCAAAAATCACAAATTAGGGTTTAAAATGAAGATTTTTCATAACTTAGGATTTTTCTAAGTTATGAAAAACCCTAATTTTTTCCTAACTTTGTCCCACTTTCTCATCAAGATGCATTTGGATTAAAGGAAAAGTCAAAACATGAAAGTTGTAGTCCATTTCAAAATCTACAACTTTGATTCACAAAGTTTCCTCAAAAGAAGCTTGTAGCTCAAGTTACAATTTTTGGAACAAGGGTACCAAACCATTCTTAACTTAGAGAAATTTTGACCTATTTTAGGCAAGATTTTTGCCTAACTTCAAGACCACTTTTCACATACTTCCACTTGGAATTTCAATTTGCATTACAAAGATGGATTGTAGTACACATTCCAAGATTTCCAAAATGTCCAAGAACTCCTCAAACAACCTCATGGTTAGGGAGAATCGAATTTGGCAAGTTGGGAAAAAATCACTTTGTTTATGGCCAATGTACATGTTCATAACTTGTGCAATTTTTCAAATCAGCTTGCACAAGTTGATTACAGGTCCTATATCCCATTTACACTCATAAATTAAATGCAAACCCTTTGTTTTCAAGTCTTGCATTGTGTGTTTAAGCATTACATGAAGGTTTAGTCCTAAAATAGAAAAAGCATTATGTCCATTTTTGAAAAAGTAAAGCTTTATGTCAATTTGCAAATCAAGACGTACACAGCAAATCTCCTTGGCACAAGTTTTTGAGCTAATCCCACTGATCAAGGGCAAGCTTAGCAGCACATTAGAGGGGCCTCCATCAGTCTAAAACACAACTTGGCATTTTGTTGCTTAAGTAAGAAGAAACTTGACATAACAACTACCAACTCTCATTCCTATCAACAAGAGCTTAAGCAAAGATTGTGAACATTTTCTAAACACCAACCCTGACCTGAAACACAAGCCAACCACTTCCATTACCTTCTCAAACACAGAATCACCATAAAACTGCAAAAACGGGGCATAAGCTGCAGTTGGACTTCCATAGCTCATTTCCCTCGTGCACCTTGACCAAAAACACTTCAAACACATCCCACACCATCCCTTGAAACTGTTCCAAGCCCTAAACACGACCTGTAACACCCCTAGCTAACATCACCATTTTCATATTTTCTGTTTTGCAGTTGAAGTGCCATAACACGATTCACTTGGTTTTGAAGCAAACTAAAGGTTGGAATAGCATCCTGGGACATCAAGGAAGCTATACAAATCATTACCTTGCCTTGTAAGCATCTCCATTGTTGCACACGTTTCCAACTGAACAGGTAAGTTCATGAACTCTTATCTCTCTATCCAGGCATAGTTAGGTTTAGATTTGTGAAGAAATTATGTCACATTCATAGCCCTGAACATGCCCATATCTTTACTTTCCATTTATTTTGCATGTGCTATGAGAATTTTAAGTCTGGACATTGAATGAAAACTAGGTTAGGAATTGGGGGAGAAGAAATTCTCTCTCATTTCTGAGAGTTAAGATGAGTTCTTTATATGTCCAGAATCGTGGTTTGATGCTCTTCATTTCTTGTGTTGTGAGTTTGTGCTAAAAATCAGGGAATCTGGAGATAGGAAAACGCGCGTTTTTGTTGATTCAAACAGGTTCTGAGGTTGAAGACAAAGTCTTCTTGGGCTGGGCCTGAGTTTGACTTCCTATTTGCACCTTGTTTTTACTTTTGAACCCCCTTGGCCCATTGTCCTTATTTGAAACATTTTTTGACTTTTTCTTGTTATTTCTGACTTGTTTATTTTTCTCATAATATTAAAAATATAAAAAATATTTTTCAAACCATTTTTGTATTTATTAAGCATTTATTGGTTTAAATTAACATTTGTACATAAATAAATACATAATACTTTTTGTTTAGAATATTAGGAATAATACAGAATATATTTATTTTCTAATTTTTATTTTATTTTATCTTCTGAAAATATTATATATAAAATATACTTTTCTTGTGAATATTAAATATTTTATTTTTTGTATATATTTAATCTATTTAGTAAATAATGCAAATACATGTATATTTATTAGAATATTTAGGATAAAATACAAAATATATACATTTTTATTTTTATTAATATTTAACATTAAAAATACCTTTTGACAAATATACTTCTCTTTTATTTATTTTTTTGTATATAATTAATAAATATTGCATATATCATACAATAAATACTTTTATTTGTAAAAATTAGGGTTTTTGCCCTAAATGCATAAAAATACCAAAAATTAATTGATTTTATTTTTGCTTATTTGATGCATGATAAATACTTTTTACATACATATGAAAAACTTCTTTTTTACATTTTGCATATTTATCTTATTTTTATTTGAATATTGTGTAAATAAGTACCTTGCAAAATTCCAAGTTTGATGTAATAGTCTAGGGTTTTAATTCTTGTCAAAATACCCCCATTTGAACATTTGTACCCCCCTTCCCATATATTGTGTTGTAATAACTTAGGAACTTTATTTTTCGCACTTTAAAGCTTTCTAATTATGCCATGTTAGAATTAGGGTTTGTATGCAAATCAATTAACCAAAAATAGTTGGACTTAAATTCAAGATAAACAAGCATGAAAATGGACAACACCAATCACACTTGCACCCCTAGGGTATTCCACTTGTTGCCTTCAATAATGGGCCATATTGCATGTTAGGTCTCTTTGGGCAAAACAAAACAATTCAAATGATCATAGTCCCTCGATGACGCTTTCGAAAGTTGCCTAAAAAATGATCAAGTCCCTCAAAGGAAAAATTGCCCAAAGATACTTGGCACCATTGCAATTATGGTCTAAACGATGACCCGCGCCCGTCCCTTTCACATCCTAACACAAGATTGTCCACCAAATACAATGGTGGAACAAAATTGTTAAAAGGGTTAAAAACATAGCAAAGATCTTTGAGAAATTTAGGGTAGATAGCTCTTGACTACTTGCCAACTTGCAAAACAAAACACTTGCCTATTTTTCAAACCACACATCAATACACTTTCAAAACAACTTTCAAAAACATTGAAAACCTTTTCAAAAGACATACACCTTTGTATACATCCCAACATGGATCATTACAAAGGTTGCCACCACATTGGCCTCTTTTCAAAACATTTTTCAAACCCACACACACAAAGCACCATTTCAAACAATTGAAAATTAAGGCAAGTTGATCTAAGAAAGTAACTAAGAGCCCATGGATAACCATGGATAGAAAGGGTGCTAATACCTTCCCTTTCTATAATCTACTCCCCGAACCCAAGAAAACATCTCAAAGGTTTTTGCTGTGCTTTTTAACCTTTCCTTAGGATAAAATAAAAAGTCGGTGGCGACTCTTGCTCAACCGAAACATTTGCGAATACAAACGCAAACCTCAAGTCAGTTCTCCCACCGTATCACAGAACTGGCGACTCTGCTGGGGAATATTTAAAAGTGGAGTAACCTTAGGGCTTAGATCACCCTCTTGCATGACTAAATTGTTTGTTTTGATTGCTTTATATCTTGGCTCTCTTGTTTGGGTTTACAATCCTACACCCGGATTTTGGGAAACATTCATAGATAGCAATACGTTATGGAAACTGTGCGGGGTATACCGACACGGTCGAAGCAATAACTATATTAGTGCGACATATTTGTGAGTACTGGTAACCCTTGAGTTCAATCAAGGAGAGTACGGGGCCGCTGAGTGATGTCACTAAGCACTAATGACCTAGAACCTTACTTGACCATCTTGGCCTTTCATTAGGGGTAGTGAGATGACCGGCTTTGGTGCAGTCCGAAGTTGGTAGATACTCGATACTACACTCATTTAGGGTTGTTTTCTTGGAATATTTTGGTCGCTAGTTAAGTGGCTAAACCAAAACGATGAACAATGAAAACAATCCCGTGATATTGAGCTCCTTAGAACCCAGTTACTATTTATAGAACAGGATTTTAAGCCAACTACACTCAAGAGGGTACTTACCTATGAAACCCCATGCAAGCCTGAAACTAGGGTTTGGTGTGAATTGCTTGTACATATGCTTGTGCATACATCATGAACATCATAAAGCATCATATGCATTTACTAACCACTTCAAGGGTTTATATCTTCATCTTTGTTCTTGTTTTGTAGGTCATGGAAATTCCTCTCAGAAAAACCATCCAAGTCAACCTTGTGAGAATCCCTCCTCAACTCAAGGAGCTCACATCAAGAATTCCGGAAAGCTCTCCCTTCAGTGAAAGACATGGTAGACTGCTCAGCTTAGTCAACACCAACATTGAAGAGGACGTGATGAAAGTTCTATTCCAGTTCTTTGACCCTCTTCACCACTGTTTCACTTTCCCCGACTACCAGTTGGTGCCCACTTTGGAGGAATTTTCTCGACTCCTGAGAATTCATATCCTTAATCAACTACCTTTCAACGGTACGGAAAAGGAACCAAAGCCTGAAGATGTTGCTCGAGCACTACATCTACAGCCATCTGACATCAAGGGGCATTGGGAAACTAGAAGCGGTGTCAAAGGCTTCTTAGCAAAATTCTTGTTTGAAAAGGAACAAGAGTGTTGGAATTCATTGGACCTACAAGCCTTTGAAGAGATTGTGGCACTCCTTATCTATGGGTTGGTCCTGTTCCCAAATCCTGACCAGCTTGTAGAGGTCAACGCCGTCAAAATCTTCTTGTCCAGAAATCCAATACCAACATTGCTTGGGGACATCCTTCACTCATTTTACACACGAACAATGAGAAAGAGGGGTGTTCTCATGTGTTGTACTCCTCTCCTTGCAAGGTGGTTTATTTTTCACCTTCCACAATCTGTCTTGAAGAATGACCAAGGCTCAAGGTGGTCCCAACGGTTGATGACTCTTACTCACTCTGATGTACATTGGTGTTCTCGGTCCAGAGAAAATATCATCATCGTCGATCGTTGTGGAGAGTTTCCTAATGTTCCATTACTTGGAATTAGAGGAGGCATTACCTACAACCCTTGCCTAGCTTTGAGGCAATTTGGATATGCACGGAGGGATGGCCCTCACGACATGTTGATTCCTGACCTAGTTTTTGACTTCGACAACGATGCACAAGGACTTCGCCAAAGATTCATCAGAGCTTGGAGGATGCCCAACAAGGTTGATAGCAAGACACTGGGGCACACGAACTCCATCCCTCTTGAGCCTTATCTCAAGTGGGTACGAGCCCGAGCCCAGAGTCTAATGATGCCTTATCCTCATGTTCTCCCTGTGATTAAAGAGCCCGTCAAGGAAGGAGAGGTTCCCTACACCATCCTACATCCTGACATGCCTACATCGTGGGAGGAGATGCAGAAGAGTTGGATCCAACTCAAGGAGGAACGGAACACTTTTGAAGCCAGCTTTTACGCCAGCGAGAAGAAGGTTCTAGAGCTCACCCGCCAACTCCATGAGCAAGAGGCCCTCAACACCTACATCGCACCAAAGAGGATGCGCAACGTCTTTTTACCTTTAGAAGTTGTTTTTTGTAATATTTGGCCCATGGGGCATTTATGTACTAACAAATTTCTTCTTATTAATATGACGTGCGTTCTTTTGTTTGCAATAATTGAGAATTTCTAAAATACTTGAATGCATTGCATAGATAGCATCTCATGCATCATGTGCATAACAGGTACCCCTTTTTTTCTACAGGTTGCTTAATCTTCTTGGCTGTTTATTTTGAACAGTCATCATGAATCCTGAATCATCCAGTGAACAAGCTATCAAGGCCCTCCAAGCCCAGAACGCCCAGTTTCAAGAGATGGTCATGAGCTTGGCCCAAGGTCAACAAGAGTTGAAGGCTCTGCTCTTAAAGAAGAAGAAGAAGAAGAAGAAGAGGACTGCGTTATTCAACACTGGATGCAGGTTTGGGAATACACTCCATAATGAGGCTGATCAAGCTACTTCCTCTACAGAGAAAGACAGTCCCCAAGGGGGAGGGGCTCCTAGTCCTGCAGTCTCTGACAACGAGACGGATTACAATGACGAACAATACCCTCCTGCTGTTGACAGATACAAGCAATTAGAGGACCGCTTGAGTGCCATGGAGATTCAAAATGTGCCGGGGCTGGATTTCGGAGATTTAGGCTTATCTTCTGGGGTGGTAATCCCACACAAGTTCAAGGCGCCTGCCTTTGCAAAATACGACGGGGCTTCCTGTCCAAAGTTGCATCTCAGATCGTACGTAAGGAAGATCCAACCTTACACGGCAGACAAAAACCTTTGGATCCATTTCTTCCAAGATAGCCTTTCGGGGTCACAGCTTGAGTGGTTCTATCAGCTAGATGGAACCAGTATCCGACATTGGGAGGATTTGGCTACCGCATTTTATAGACAATATCAATACAATTCTGACCTCGCTCCTACGCGTACCCAACTTCAGGGTATGTCGCTGGGAACGGGCGAAGGATTCAAAGAATATGCACAAAAATGGAGAGATTTGGCTGGCAGGGTGCAGCCTCCTTTGACTGACCGTGAACTGGTTGACATGTTTCTAGGGACCTTGTCTGGTCCATTCTTCAATCATCTGGTTGGTAATTCCTCCGTTGGGTTTACGGATTTGATCCTGACGGGTGAAAGGATAGAAGCTGGCATCAGGTCAGGAAAGATACAGAAAGTTGCCTCCGCAAGTACTGAGAAGAAGCCTTTCAAGAAGGAAGCTAGTGCCGTCTATGGTCCTAGAAGACAAGTCAAGCCAGAACGCCGCCAAGCCGTCAATGCCTTGGTAATTTCAAAACCTGTTGCTTCTCCTCAGCAGTACAATCAACAAAGGGGTGAGAGGCCCAAAAGGCAATACACTCGGCTGAGTATGACCTTGTCACAAATCTTACCGCAACTGCTATCAACCAACTTGGTGACCACCAGAGAAGCTCTGAAGGTCGTGAATACTGCATCTCCTAAGTATAACCCAAATGCCCGTTGTGCTTATCACTCTGATAGCCCCGGGCATACTACTGATGATTGTTGGGCCCTGAGAAATAAGGTTCAAGACCTTATTGATGCGAAGGAAATTCAGTTTGAGGCGCCTGAGAGGCCAAATGTTGTAACTGCTCCTATGCCCCAGCATAGAGTAAATGCCGTCGAGGAAGATTTGTATGCTGTTTCGGTGAATGATGTTGCTACCCCTCTATTGACTGTTAAGAGGAACCTACTGCTAGCCGGTTTATTTCCGGGTTGTAGCAAGGGTTGCCTCATGTGTGCTGTTACCCCTACCAGTTGTCCGCTGCTGAAGTCATGCATCCAAAGCCTGATGGATAGCAAGGAGACTCTGTTCAAGAAAACCGATGTTCCATTTGTTTCCGCTGAAGAAGTATCTGTCGTCACAATTTTCAATAATCCTACCAAGGCTCCCCCGAGGAAGCCAGTCAAAATTATGTCTGTTGCACCCATTACCATTACTGTTTCGGGGCCCCTCCCCTATGAATCTGACAAGGCTGTCCCATGGCACTATGGGGCAGACGTGTATGTGCTTGGAGTGAAGCAGGAGTTCAACACCGGTACCAGTATCAGTAACATCACTGGTCTCGCCAAAATTACTCGCAGTGGCAGGCTCTTCTCGCGTGACATTGCACCACCAGTTATCCGAAAACCTCTTATCATCACACTCGCAAGTGTGCATGTTCCAAATCAAGTTCATGTGTCTACTACTGCCGCCGAGTCCTCTGATGCTCGGGGCAAAGGAGTTACTACCGATTTGCCTGCCCGGACGGAGGCACCAAAAAAGACCGTTGTTGAAGCCTCCCAGCAAGAGATGGAGGAAATCCTTAAAATCATTAAAAAGAGTGACTTCAATGTCGTTGAACAGCTGGGGCATACCCCCTCCAAGATCTCTATGCTATCATTGCTGTTGTGCTCAGAGGCCCATGCCAAGGCCCTGATTTCATTTCTGAAAACGACCCATGTGCCGCAAGAGACATCTGCAGATCAGTTCACTGACTGTGTGGCTAATTTGACAGCTGACAATGGTTTGGGTTTCTCGGATGCAGACCTTACCGCCAAGGGGAAAAACCACAATGATGCCCTGCATGTCTCCATAGAATGCAGGGGCACTACTCTCGCACACGTGTTGGTGGACACCGGTTCTTCCCTAAATGTATTGCCCAAGAAGGCCTTAGATCGGTTGGATTGTGAGGGCCTGGAATTGAAACCTAGTAATATCATTGTTAGAGCCTTCGACGGTTCTAAGAGGATGGTGCATGGTGAGGTAGACATTCCTATTCGTGTGGGTTCCCAAGTCTTTGACTCAACGTTCTATGTGATGGATATTCGTCCATCTTATTCCTGTTTGCTGGGTCGACCTTGGATTCACAAGGCTGGGGCTGTAACATCCACTCTACACCAGAAGCTCAAATACCCTGTCAGAGGGAAGATTGTTACTGTGCAGGGAGAGGAGGAATACATGGTAAGTCATCTGAATTCATTCCGGTATATCGATATGGACGGGGAGTTTATTGAAACCCCCTTTCAACATTTTGAAGAGGTACCTCCAACATTGGCGTCAGCTGAGACAGCGGTTGAAGAAGACTTTCCTTTGAAGATGGCTTCCTTGAAGGATGCCCAGGCTGTGATCGAGAAAGGCAAGTGCTCAAACTGGGGTCAACTTCCTGACTTCACTCAAAAGACCAACAAGTTTAGGCTGGGCTTCACTGCAGAGGCTCAGAGGGCTGTTCGCAAAGAAAGGATCAGAAAGCCTCTGGTGTTCATCACCAATCCAAGAGTGAACGCTATTGAGGATGACGTAGAGGAAGCGGAATTTGACAGTTGGATCTATCCAACAACCAACAACGGACCAAGAAACTGGACGGCAAAAGATTTTACACCTATTACTTTTATCACGCAGTAATGAACTCTTTTGTTTTCAATTTGTAACAAACAATATGTTGAAACTTTTATTGGCTCGGTGTCCTACCCGGGGCACCGTGGCTCCATTTGTGAGGGCTTTTTGTATGACATTTCCATATATCATTAATCAAAACATTGGACGTTGTTGCATTTCAAATCTTGTGCTCTTTTTCTTTCTTTGTTATATATTGCAAAACAGCTATATTTACACACACTCACTTATACAGGTTCCAATCCACTCTGGATCTCGCTGGTAACGACTCTGCTACCGCCAGTTATGACTTCGAAAATCCGATCAACTTAGCCGAAGACGAAGGTGAAGATGATTGCGAAGTGCCTGGTGAACTTGCAAGACTGCTACTCCAGGAAGAGAGGGCCATTCAGCCGCATGAAGAGCCAGTGGAAACGGTGAATCTGGGTACCGAGACAGATAGAAAAGAAGTCAAGATTGGTGCCAATCTAGAGCTCAGCATGAAACAACGATTGATTCAGATGCTTCATGACTACATGCAAATCTTTTCTTGGTCTTACAAAGACATGCCTGGTTTGGATGCCGACATTGCAGTTCATCACCTGCCTACCAAGGAAGACTTCCCTCCGATAAAACAGAAGGTCCGCCGCATGCGCCCAGAGATGTCCGAGAAAATCAAAGCTGAGGTTATGAAACAATTTGATGTCGGGTTTCTAGCAGTGACTTCTTACCCTCAATGGGTTGCCAACGTGGTTCCGGTGCCGAAGAAGGATGGTAAGGTCCGAATGTGTGTTGACTACAGGGATTTGAACAGGGCCAGCCCTAAAGATGATTTCCCTTTGCCTCATATCGACGTTCTTGTTGACAATACTGCCCAGCACAAGGTGTTCTCCTTCATGGATGGTTTTTCAAGGTATAATCAGATCAAGATGGCTCCTGAAGATATGGAAAAGACAACCTTTGTCACTCAGTGAGGCACCTTCTGTTACAAGGTCATGCCATTTGGGTTGAAAAATGCTGGGGCAACCTACCAACGTGCCATGGTTGCTTTATTTCATGACATGATCCACCATGAGATTGAAGTATACGTCGATGATATGATTGCAAGGTCCCAAACTGAGGAGGAACACCTTGACCATCTGCGGAAGCTGTTTGACCGACTGAAGTTGTACAAGCTGAGGTTGAACCCAAACAAATGCACCTTTGGGGTGAGGTCTGGAAAATTGTTAGGTTTCATTGTAAGCGACAAAGGTATTCAAGTGGACCCTGCCAAAGTGAAAGCCATACAAGAGATGCCGACTCCCAAGACAGAAAAAGAAGTCAGAGGCTTTCTAGGACGACTGAATTACATTGCCTGATTCATCTCACATCTAACTGCTACCTGTGAGCCAATCTTCAAATTGCTGAAGAAAGATCAAGTAGTATGTTGGAACGATG
The DNA here is from genome assembly GCA_948472305.1 of Vicia faba. Lineage (NCBI taxonomy): Eukaryota > Viridiplantae > Streptophyta > Magnoliopsida > Fabales > Fabaceae > Vicia > Vicia faba. The sequence continues at coordinate 589,161,039 of OX451738.1, forward strand.
AATGTCAGGCCGCTTTCGAAAAGATAAAGGAGTATCTCCAAGAACCACCCATTCTTATGCCTCCGGTTGAAGGGAGACCTCTAATACTATACTTGATGGTACTTGACAACTCAATGGGGTGTGTGATGGGGCAGCATGACGAGTCTGGCCGAAAAGAGCACGCTATTTATTACCTGAGCAAAAAGTTTACCGACTGTGAGACTCGGTACTCACTGCTCGAGAAAACTTGCTGCGCTCTGGTATGGGCTGCTCGTCGGCTGAGACAGTATATGCTGACTCACGCTACTCTATTAATTTCAAAAATGGATCCAATCAAGTACATATTCGAAAAGCCTGCTCTGTCCGGAAGAATAGCAAGATGGCAAATGATCTTGACAGAATATGACATCCAGTACACAACTCAAAAAGCCATCAAGGGAAGTGTATTGGCAGATCATTTGGCACACCAACCTGTGGACGATTACCAATCATTGAACTTTGAATTTCCAGACGAAGATATCATGGTAGTAACTGATTGTGAAGTACCTGGACCGGATGAAGGACCTGAGGAAGGATACCGATGGTCTATGCATTTTGACGGAGCCTCGAACGCTTTGGGTAACGGCATCGGTGCTGTAATCATATCCCCTAAAGGTACTCATACTCAACTCACCGCCCGGTTGTGTTTCAACTGCACTAACAACATGGTAGAATATGAGGCATGTATCATGGGCATCCAAGTTTCAATCGACTTAAGGATCAAGTTTCTGAGTGTCTTCGGAGATTCCGCTCTCGTGATCAATCAGATCAAAGGCGAGTGGGATACGAAACACCCAAATCTTATTCCTTACAAGGAGTATGTGTTGACTTTGCTTCCCCACTTTGAAGAGATAACTTTTGAACACTTCCCGAGAGAGGAGAATCAGTTAGCAGACGCACTAGCTACGATGTCTTCAATGTTCAAAGTCAAATGGGACAACGAGGCTCCCCGGATCATTATCTGGAAGATGGACGAACCTGCATACTGCTGCAATCTTGAGGCCGAAGAGGTAACCGAAAAACCCTGGTATCATGAGGTGAAGAGATATTTGGAAGCTCAAGAATACCCCGAAGGCGCATCAGTCAATGACAAGAAGTTCCTGAGAAGGTTTGCGGCAAAATTCTTCCTCAGCAACGGCATTCTCTACAAACGAAACCATGATTCAACTTTACTGTGTTGTGTGGATAAGGCTGAAGCAGAGAAGATCATGGTAGAACTGCATGAAGGTACATTCGGAACACATTCCAGTGGACATACCATGGCAAAGAAAATCCTTCGGGCAGGATATTTCTGGTCCACAATGGAAGCCGACTGTTACCAACATTCTCGAACTTGTCATAAATGCCAGATCTATGCTGATAAGGTGCACATCCCTCCGGTTCCTCTGAATGTCCTGACGGCACCTTGGCCTTTTGCAATGTGGGGCATTGATATGATCGGCGAAATCCGACCAACGGCATCCAACGGGCATCGCTTCATCTTGGTAGCGATTGATTATTTCACAAAGTGGGTAGAAGCAGCTTCCTACGCCACCGTAGCCAAGAGCGTCGTGGCACATTTCATTCGGCATAACCTGATCTGTCGGTACGGCGTCCCGGAAAGGATCATTACGGACAATGGTACCAATCTTAACAACAAGATGATCACTGAGCTCTGCGAGCAATTCAAGATACAGCACTACAACTCTTCTCCTTACCGGCCGAAGATGAATGGGATCGTGGAAGCAGCTAATAAGAATATCAAAAAGACTGTGCAGAAGATGACAGTGACCTATAAAGATTGGCACGAAATGTTACCATTTGCTCTTCATGGGTACCGTACCTCAGCAAGAACGTCAACCGGGGCAACACCCTTTTCCTTGGTCTATGGCATGGAGGCAGTCTTGCCGATTGAAGTCCAGATACCCTCTCTCCGGATAATGAAAGATGCAGACTTGAGTGAAGATGACTGGATCCAGACTCGACTTGATCAATTAAACCTAATTGACGAAAAGAGACTCACTGCTATTTGCCATGGTCAGACATACCAAAAACGGATGATCAGGGCATTTAACAAGAAAGTCAGACCACAAGAGTATCAAGTTGGGGACCTGGTAATCAAACGCATCATCCTTCCTCAAAGTGATCCCAGGGGCAAATGGACCCCTACGTACGAAGGGCCATTTGTGGTTAAACATGTGTTCTCAGGAGGAGCCATGATTCTAACCACCATGGATGGTGACGACCTTCCTCACCCCGCCAATGCAGACATCGTAAAAAGATACTACGCATGAATAAAAGACCTGCTAGGTTGACATACCTAGGCAAAAATAAGGGCTTCCCGGCGAACCAAAAGGGTTCGGGCAAAAATAAGGGATGAAATGAAAAAAATCTGTACACCCGGCAAGTCGAAAACCTGAAAAGGCGGCTTGGGCAAAAATGGGTATCCCGGTGGACTGAAAACCCGAAAGGGCGGTCCAGGCAAAAGTTAGGGATAAAGCGTAACACTATGTCTCATTGGATCACCTTGTATCTAGAATTCGGCATCAACTATCGGGCTCAGACTTCGGCATCGATCAATCAGCTTCATCTTCAACTAAGCAGCAAAGTGATGAGACGCTTGAAGACATAAAGGCAATAGCAGAGTTGGAACCCAGTGGGAATATTGTTCACATAGCTTTTTTGTTTCCTTTTCAAAATTGTATAAACTTTATGTTATTTGGCGACGTTCTCTTACTAGGACGTCAGCCTCTTGTACAAAAAACGCCTATTTACAAGCAAATTTCAAAATCAATACAAGTTCACTTTTCCAAACAAATTGCCAATTGTTTTTTCCTTTTTCTGTTTTGTCTTGCGAAGAACGTCCAATGTTCATTTTTGATATATGCATTTGACATTAAATTGCTAATTCATAAATACTTGCATACGAAACAAAGGACTGATTACAGGTGACATCAGAAACAGGGGCAATGTAGAATTGTCCGGGCAGTCTAGTTGCTCTGTCCGCCAAGGTACCAAGGTAGGTTCAACTGAAGAATGTGACCAAGCTACCTCAACTCCCCACAGAGTAAGACAAGATTCAGCAATACTCTCCTCCAGCAAAGTTAGTCTACGGCCAGCCTAAAGGAAGCTAGGTATCCCCAGAAGATATTAACATTCCCTAGCAGAGTATAGGCATTCCTCAGCAAGCATCCTCGGCAGTCTTGATCTAAGATTGTTCCCCGGCGGTATACCAGACATCCAGTGGAGCCACTTCCCCAGTGCAATTCCAAAAGTTTCCCCAGGAAAGTGGAATCCATATCCCCAGCAGGTCTTGGAGCTTATCCCCGGTAGACTCTGGAAGCTATTCCCCTGCAGAGTACGGACGTCTCTCTCGGGCTTTATTCAAAGCTATTCCTCACAAGGGCTTATAACTGGGTTATCCTCAGCTAATTACCACGGAGGATCGCCCTCGGCAAAGTTCTTCCTATCCCCAGCGGAGTTCATCAAAGTTCCCCAACATAACTTATCAACAGAATCCCCAGCGGAGTTTATCATTGTTATCCCCAGCGGAGTCCATCATTGAAATCCTCAGTGGAGCTCTCATCAAAACCTCAGCAAGGTATCTCTTCCCACAGAGTAATTCCCCTCAAACTAATTCCCCTCAGAGTAATCCCTCCAACAAGTTTATTCCCCAACGGAGTCATCTTCTCCTACCGGTGTATTCTTGCAACCATCATCCCTAGCGGAAACGAAGAACTCTACTCTTCAACGTCAGCCCTGGATTTAATTCCCCGGCCGGTCGTCAAGGATTTATTTTCCTAGACAAAAAATACGTTCATAAACATTTCACATTTCATACATCTTGCTTACATACGTGATAAAGTGCATACAACACTATCTCATTTTGAACATCATGGCATCATGCATTTCATACATCATGACATTGCATACAACTGATGTTTCGCCTTTTCAGCGAAAAAGACAATCCAAAAGATGACTATCTTCAACTGTCATAATTCCAGATTCGATTCCTGTATCCAGCCAGGGCATATCTGTTGACGACTATTTCCAGATTCGATTCCTGTATCCAGCTAGGGCACATCTGAAGAGTTTGAAGATTCAATTCCTGTATCCAGCCAGGGCATATCTGTTGACGACTATTTCCATATTCGATTCCTGTATCCAGCCAGGGCACATCTGAAGAGTTTGAAGATTCAATTCCTGTATCCAGCCAGGGCATATCTGTTGACGACTATTTCCAGATTCGATTCCTGTATCCAGCCAGGGCACATCTGAAGAGTTTGAAGATTCGATTCCTGTATCCAGCCAGGGCATATCTGTTGACGACTATTTCCATATTCGATTCATGTATCCAGCCAGGCCATATCTGAAGAGTTTGAAGATTCGATTCCTATATCCAGCCAGGGCATATATGTTGACGACTATTTCCATATTCGATTCCTGTATCCAGCCAGGGCACATCTGAAGAGTTTGAAGATTCGATTCCTGTATCCAGCCAGGGCATATCTGTAGACGACAATTCCAGATTCGATACCTGTATCCAGCCAGGGCATATCTATGAACAACCGATTGTAGACTCGACACATGTATCTAGCCAGGGCATGTCTGCATGAAGAGATTGAAGATCAACACCTGTAACAAGCCAGGAAAATATCTGTATTTCTCAAAGTGTGCAAGTTCTCGCTAAGGAGTCTCTTATGCGACCAACACTTCCAAATGGCATCTATAAGCCCATTCCCGACAAGGTTCTGTCACGCCTTCAGATGGCATCTATAAGCCCATCTCCTTATCCACCATCTCTCTAAATTGAATCTATAAGCCCATTCCCGACATCACATTGTTGATACTCCAACATGCGAGTGCAAATTTCAGGGCACTCTAGTGTCCAATCTCCTTTTACCCTCGAGTCACGAAAGGCAAACTTGCCAATCTAACTCTTCAGGTTCAAGAAGATTGAACAAGGGTAACTGTTGTACCCCAAAATTTGCCCTCCCATTTTCTCAACATTTTTCTCATCACAAGGCCCTTGGAGCTCAAGATCCAATTAGGGTTTCCTCTACAAGAATTCTCCTAGCACTTTTGACCCAAATTAGGGTTTGTGTTTGCACAAAGATATTTTGACCTAAAATGCCTAATATGACTTTCATGCTTCATGTTGGACTCCCAAGTTTATCCATACCAAGTTTTAAGCCTTGATTCCAATCTTTGCCCAGTCAATTGGACAGTTGACCTAGAAATCAGCTGTATTGGGGAAAAAGTCAACTGTGGCCAATTGACAGTCAAACCTCATGAAAATTGACTCACATCAACATTATGAACTCATATGGACTATTTGATCAAGTTTGGATCACAATTCCATAAGAAATTTGATCAGATCACCAAAAGGGCAAAATGGTCATTTTTAGGGTTTTGACTGCACAAAGGCAATTTTTGACTATTTGACCTAGCCAATGGCAAACCAAGCTCACATATGGAATCAAGGACCCCATGGAATTGTTTTTACATACTCAACAAGTTCAAAAGATCCCAAATGCACAAGGTTGACAGTTGAATTTTCCAGTCAATTGATCAATTTTTGACTGTATACTGAAAAGTCAAACTTTGACTTTTTGGTCAAAATCAAGTGTAAAGATTCATTTTTCATAAAAACATGCCAAATCATGAAACTTGTTCATCAAGAAATCAAAAATCACAAATTAGGGTTTAAAATGAAGATTTTTCATAACTTAGAATTTTTCTAAGTTATGAAAAACCCTAATTTTTTCCTAACTTTGTCCCACTTTCTCATCAAGATGCATTTGGATTAAAGGAAAAGTCAAAACATGAAAGTTGTAGTCCATTTCAAAATCTACAACTTTGATTCACAAAGTTTCCTCAAAAGAAGCTTGTAGCTCAAGTTACAATTTTTGGAACAAGGGTACCAAACCATTCTTAACTTAGAGAAATTTTGACCTATTTTAGGCAAGATTTTTGCCTAACTTCAAGACCACTTTTCACATACTTCCACTTGGAATTTCAATTTGCATTATAAAGATGGATTGTAGTACACATTCCAAGATTTCCAAAATGTCCAAGAACTCCTCAAACAACCTCATGGTTAGGGAGAATCGAATTTGGCAAGTTGGGAAAAAATCACTTTGTTTATGGCCAATGTACATGTTCATAACTTGTGCAATTTTTCAAATCAGCTTGCACAACTTGATTACAGGTCCTATATCCCATTTGCACTCATAAATTAAATGCAAACCCTTTGTGTTCAAGCCTTGCATTGTGTGTTTAAGCATTACATGAAGGTTTAGTCCTAAAATAGAAAAAGCATTATGTCCATTTTTGAAAAAGTAAAGCTTTATGTCAATTTGCAAATCAAGAGGTACACAGCAAATCTCCTTGGCACAAGTTTTTGAGCTAATCCCACTGATCAAGGGCAAGCTTAGCAGCACATTAGAGGGGCCTCCATCAGTCTAAAACACAACTTGGCATTTTGTTGCTTAAGTAAGAAGAAACTTGACATAACAACTACCAACTCTCATTCCTGTCAACAAGAGCTTAAGCAAAGATTGTGAACATTTTCTAAACACCAACCCTGACCTGAAACACAAGCCAACCACTTCCATTACCTTCTCAAACACAGAATCACCATAAAACTGCAAAAACGGGGCATAAGCTGCAGTTGGACTTCCATAGCTCATTTCCCTCGTGCACCTTGACCAAAAACACTTCAAACACATCCCACACCATCCCTTGAAACTGTTCCAAGCCCTAAACACGACCTGTAACACCCCTAGCTAACATCACCATTTTCATATTTTATGTTTTGCAGTTGAAGTGCCATAACACGATTCACTTGGTTTTGAAGCAAACTAAAGGTTGGAATAGCATCCTGGGACATCAAGGAAGCTATACAAATCATTACCTTGCCTTGTAAGCATCTCCATTGTTGCACACGTTTCCAACTGAACAGGTAAGTTCATGAACTCTTATCTCTCTATCCAGGCATAGTTAGGTTTAGATTTGTGAAGAAATTATGTCACATTCATAGCCCTGAACATGCCCATATCTTTACTTTCCATTTATTTTGCATGTGCTATGAGAATTTTAAGTCTGAACATTGAATGAAAACTAGGTCAGGAATTGGGGGAGAAGAAATTCTCTCTCATTTCTGAGAGTTAAGATGAGTTCTTTATATGTTCAGAATCGTGGTTTGATGCTCTTCATTTCTTGTGTTGTGAGTTTGTGCTATAAATCAGGGAATCTGGAGATAGGAAAATGCGCGTTTTTGTTGATTCAAACAGGTTCTGAGGTTGAAGACAAAGTCTTCTTGGGCTGGGCCTGAGTTTGACTTCCTATTTGCACCTTGTTTTTACTTTTGAACCCCCTTGGCCCATTGTGCTTATTTGAAACATTTTTTGACTTTTTCTTGTTATTTCTGACTTGTTTATTTTTTCTCATAATATTAAAAATATAAAAAATATTTTTCAAACCATTTTTGTATTTATTAAGCATTTATTGGTTTAAATTAACATTTGTACATAAATAAATACATAATACTTTTTGTTTAGAATATTAGGAATAATACAGAATATATTTATTTTCTAATTTTTATTTTATTTTATCTTCTGAAAATATTATATATAAAATATACTTTTCTTGTGAATATTAAATATTTTATTTTTTGTATATATTTAATCTATTTAGTAAATAATGCAAATACATGTATATTTATTAGAATATTTAGGATAAAATACAAAATATATACTTTTTTATTTTTATTAATATTTAACATTAAAAATACCTTTTGACAAATATACTTCTCTTTTATTTATTTTTTTGTATATAATTAATAAATATTGCATATATCATACAATAAATACTTTTATTTGTAAAAATTAGGGTTTTTGCCCTAAATGCATAAAAATACCAAAAATTAATTGATTTTATTTTTGCTTATTTGATGCATGATAAATACTTTTTACATACATATGAAAAACTTCTTTTTTACATTTTGCATATTTATCTTATTTTTATTTGAATATTGTGTAAATAAGTACCTTGCAAAATTCCAAGTTTGATGTAATAGTCTAGGGTTTTAATTCTTGTCAAAATACCCCCATTTGAACATTTGTACCCCCCTTCCCATAAATTGTGGTGTAATAACTTAGGAACTTTATTTTTCGCACTTTAAAGCTTTCTAATTATGCCATGTTAGAATTAGGGTTTGTATGCAAATCAATTAACCAAAAATAGTTGGACTTAAATTCAAGATAAACAAGCATGAAAATGGACAACACCAATCACACTTGCACCCCTAGGGTATTCCACTTGTTGCCTTCAATAATGGGCCATATTTCATGTTAGGTCTCTTTGGGCAAAACAAAACAATTCAAATGATCATAGTCCCTCGATGACGCTTTCGAAAGTTGCCTAAAAAATGATCAAGTCCCTCAAAGGAAAAATTGCCCAAAGATACTTGGCACCATTGCAATTATGGTCTAAACGATGACCCGCGCTGATGGCTGAAGATTTTGATAAAGTTATTTAGAAGCCAAAAGGGATAAACGTTCTGATCGAAATGGAATTAAACGCCATATTTCGAAGTTGCAGAAGCAGTGTTTCGAATAAGTGTGTCAAAGCTTGAAGCTTCGAACGGTAATTATGAGAACATATCCAAAGGAGTCTCGAAACAACAGCAAGGCTATGTTTGGAAAGAACGCTCGAAATAGAGAGACACCAAAAGCATTTAAAATTCAAATGGAAGCGGGACTTTCAAAGTTTGAAAGTTATGTGTTGGAGCATTTGGGGACACGTGGAAAGATGAAAGAAGCATTGTCTTGCATGTTCGAAACGTGGCATAATCCTGTAGCGAGACCGTTAGGGTCGAATTAGTATAAATAGAAGTCTTAGTATTAGGATTTCGGTGTGTCATATCTGTTATACAAAATACTCAATAACATTCAAACTACCACATGGCAAGGGAAACGAATGCAAGAGAAATGTATGTATGATAGCACCATATATTTCTAACTTAATGAAAGCCTTTTTACCATTTCCAATATTTTCTTCTTTTCTTTTTGTCGAATAACATTTGCAAGTTTTCTTATTTACTATCTTTTCATTTCAAAGTCTTTTCCTCAAAGTTTTATGTTTTACTGTTTTCTTTATATTTCGAGCAGTTTATATTTCAGAGAACTGTCACATTTTCAATACCTTTACTTTCAAGTATTGTTCTTCAAGCGCATACTTTTATTTAAAATCATTTACAGATTTCTTGCATTAAACGCTTTCCTCACATTTTAAACTTCTACCTTCCAGAAACCTTTTATGTTAAACGTTTTGTAAGTCGAAACTATTTACTTCATTTTTCATTCAGTTTTATATGTCTCTACAATCAGCATTACAATTAGCATTTATTCGTATAACTTAGTTTTCATATACATTTTGATCACAATTTTAAACTCTTAGAGAGAGATCGAAGTAAGCCAAACACTTGTACAATAGCAACCATGAATAATTGTTCGATTGTGAGAGTAACCTTAATATCCAAGGAGTCCTAGGATCAATCTAGTCGATCCTGTGAGTTACCAGAGAGATTGAATAACGTTAAGAAAGATTATTCGATAGTTTGGAAGACTAGCGGTTGTTTACCAGAAATCACTGGAAACAAATTGGCACACCCGGTGGGACAAATAATTGGATATCAGAATTAAGGATTGTCGAGACGTAGCCATTACAAAAACGTAGGAACCTAAGAAGTTTGCTGTTTTATGAACCTGAGAAGTGGTAAGATAACCAACAGCAACCAACCTTTATCCAGAAGAAAACGTTTGGACAAAATGTCTAATTCAGACAATCAACAAGGAGACCAAGGTGGCCCACATGCAACAGGCACTAACGCATCCATTTCGAGCGGAACATCTAATGTAATCCCTTCGAATGCACAGTCTGTTGCATCTTCAACCAGTAACATAGCCACCAATGTAGTAAGTGGCATATCAACTAACAGTTCGATCTTAGGAAATACTGGAACTATGGGCTACCCTGGGGGATTCGTTCCACCATCAGGGACACAATCCCATTTCGCCACACCATTGACTAGACCACCCGGCTTCGATGGGAATAGAATTAGAAGTTCTTCGTACGGAATGCCAACATCTTTTATGGCAGGTTTACACAATTCCACATCGAATTCATCCCCACAACTAGGATCTGGGTCTGGGGCGAATCAGTTTATGACAAATAACCAAGGGTCAGTGGGTTATAGCACGTTGCCTATCCTAACCACAGATAACCAGTTGGCTTTTAGGCAATTGATGGATGACAGCAACCACAATATGATAGGGGTGTTAGCGCAAACCATGCAGGAAATATTTGCCCCAATAGTTCAGAATGTGACTGTGACGAACAGGGAAAACGCTGACAATATGAGTCGAATAGCAGATTTCTTTGCTCCCACAGAAAGGCGTAGGCAGAACCAGGCGGGATTTCGAACAAACATGCCTGTTATAGAACAAATTGCTAACGACCCAATTCATAGACCACCCAGAGAAGAAGTTAACTTAGGGGCCAGAGCACCAAGGTTAGAAGCCCCAATAATTACGGGTCCACAAAGGGAAGTTATAGAACCAGGGGCAAGGATCGAAAGGCCAGAAGCCCCAGAATTTCGAGAAGAACAACCTAGGGGAGTTGTTTTGGTTGGTCGAAATCAAGATGCCGATGCCGTCGTTCATAGGATTCGAAACGATAACATCTTGGCAGAAAATAACCTAACCACCATGATAGAGAGGATCATGGCCCAGAATGGCCTCAATACGGGAATGAGGAGGCCAAATTACGCTTCTCCTATACTGGATTGTCTAATGCATACTGATTTACCAAGGGGATACAAAGTCCCTAAATTTACAAAGTTCGCTGGGGATACCAATGAGTCAACAGTCGAACACATAGCGAGATATCTAACCGAAGCGGGAGATATAGCCAATAATGAAGATCTCAGGATCAAATACTTCCCAAGTTCCCTGACAAAAAACGCCTTCACTTGGTTTACCACGTTGCCTCCTGGGTCTATTGACACTTGGGCTCTTTTAGAGAGACTATTCCATGAACAATTTTACATGGGACAATCGAAAATAAGTTTGAAGGAGTTGGCGAGTGTTAAGAGAAAATTCACCGAACCCATAGATGATTATTTGAATAGATTTAGGCTGTTGAAATCCAGATGTTACACAGTAGTGCCTGAACATGAGTTAGTCGAAATGGCCGCTGGGGGTTTGGATTATTCTATTCAAAAGAAGCTAGACACTCAGTATTTGAGGGATATGGCTCAGTTAGCCGATAGGGTTCGACAGGTCGAAAGACTAAAGGCCGAAAAAGCCAGAGTCTTTAAGAATAGTAAGAAAGAAAGGATTTCCTATGTTGGGACTGAGGAAGTAGAAGAATATCCTGAATTCGAATTCGAAGAGGTCGAAATCGACCTCGCTGAATTAAAACAGGCCCCGCCTTACTCCTGCAAAATGTTAGTTCCCACAAAAGGGAAAGATATTGTTGAAAATGAGAAAAGTGACAAGTTTCCAAAGAAGGTTTATACCTTCGACGTCACTAAGTGTGACGAAATTTTTGACTTGCTTGTCAAAGATGGCCAGCTAATTGTTCCATCAAATGTCAAAATACCTCCTTTGGATCAGAGGAAGAAGAGGGGATTTTGCAAATATCATAGTTTCCTAGGCCACAAGACCTCACAATGTTTTCTTTTCAGGGACTTGATTCAAAACGCGATCAAAGATGGCAGACTAAAGTTTGCTGATAAGGTGAAGATGAAAGTGGACGAAGATCCTTTGGACGTCGCAGACACCAACTACTCCGAGCCTGCATGCATTGGAGAGGTCAACATGGTGGAAACTGATCGAAGCGACGCCCTAACAGAAGAAAAGGACACTGGAGTCAAAAACTGGGTGATGGTCGAAGTCAGCGAGGAAGTCACTGAAGACATCCAGAATATGCTAGACACTTCGATTGCTGCACCTGTGGCTGTTGCAGGAGAAACCCAGGCTACTGAAGGCCAAGGGAATCAAAACGAAGGATTAACACAAGTCACTGAGGGCTTGAGGCTGGAATTGGAGAAGGTTCAAATTACGCAGCCAATTCCCCCTCAGAAGGAAATATGGGACACTCTAGGGGAACCCAGTGGAAAATTTGACTATCTGGTCAAATATTCTGCCCCAGAGAGTTCGAAGGTCCAGATTGAAGATATAAAGCCCACAGGGTGGGGCGATGACGAAACCAAAGAGGGGGATGTGGAAATAAATATGGTGGATATGGAGAGACCCCGCTCTGAGATGGAGGAAGTGGAAAAATACTTAGAAAAAGAAAAGTACCGAATGGGGGATAATCACACTGGAGATGCTAGTCTCAAAGATTATCTCATGACATGCCACAAAGGAGATTCAGGCATGATATTGTGCCCTAGGTGCAGCATCCTCTGCAACCAAAGGATTGCTGCGAATTTCGAAAGGGTATAGAGGGCTCGAACTGGCAACAATTGGCGCCAGGATAACCAGCTTTTTAGGTGTTATCCCAAGGCTGGAGAGAGTCTGCTGGAGTTCGTTTTTCGCTGCTACAAAGGGGCAACCAAGTGTTTGATTTGCCCAAGGTGTTCTGCTGTGTATGACCAAAGCATGGCCAGGGCCTTCTAAACGATTCCCTTCGCCCCTTGCTGGAACCATCAAGAAGCTGCCCAGATGGGCCCACATTTCGACAGCAGACACAAACAGCGAAGGCCTGATAGCCCTCACCCCAAAGCTGCTCGAAGAGTGACTTTCAAACTCCCTGCTGAAGTGCCAACCGATAGATGGCTACAAGTCAGAAATGACAAAGGCAAAGACAGATGGAGGAGTGCTGAACGAAATGCACGCCATGTTGTGACATACAGGAGGCAATTCAACACACAAAAAAGGGAGGAAGTGAGATTAGAGAATTACAAAGGAAGGAACCCCATGTCAAGATCCCAGTGGCGCAGACAGCAAAGGATTCGAAAGGCTGAGAGAGAAGCTGTGGCAAACAAAGGGGATACTTCAACGAAGATACAAGGTGAATCGAGCACCAACAAACCAAAAAATCAAACTGAAGAGAAACCTCCAGTCAATAGGAGGCTTTTTTCTGAAGACCAACGAGACGAACCAAAGGAATACACTCCAGGCCCGGAAGAGGACGAAGATATGATAACAGATAACTTCGAATCAGAGGGGGAGTCGTCATTCAACTTAAACTGTAACGTGGTGTCTGTGCTTCCCTGCGAATTTGGGCAGGAAACCGAAATCAATGAATATGAGGAGGAAGATACCACAGATTTAATGAAACATAGGCCCGTGTGCTACTACGTGATGGACAATGGGGCTGTTGAGGAACAAAATGCATTCTTCGAACGTCCAGAACCTGCAATGAAGAATCATCTCAAGCCACTTTTCATTCGGGCGAAAGTAGGTGTCCATGGGGTGAACAAAGTTTTAGTGGATGGGGGTGCTGCAGTCAATATGATACCCCATTTCATGCTAAAAAGATTAGAGATCCGCGAAGGAGATATCAAGCCCCATAATATGGTTCTGTCCAATTATGAGGGAAAAGTGGGCAAAACACTGGGGGTGGTCCAGTTGGAATTGACAATAGGCTCAAGTTGCAGGCCCACCATGTTTATGGTGATCGAAGCCAAGGCCAACTATAACCTGCTGCTGGGAAGAGAGTGGATCCATGGCGTGGGGGCAGTTCCTTCGTCTATGCATCAACGACTAGTTCTGTGGAGAGATGATGGAATAGTGGAAAACATCGAAGCAGACCAGAGTTACTTTATGTCAACTGTCAATTTAGTTGACAAAAGGGATTATGATAAAAATCTGGCAAAGATTGCCCCATGTGTTCCAAATGATGAGATAAATGAAACTAGAAACGTCCACTACTACATGACACTTCGTCATGATGGCCTTTACTGGGATAGAACAATAATCAGTGAAGAAGAGGAAGTTGAAGGTGCTATACAAAAACGGCCAGCAGGCTGGAACTTCGACGACCTTAACCATGACTGAATCTACCTTTTTCGAAAGGATTTCGGCCTACATGGCTGAGAATGAATCAAAAGCGGCCTTAGAGGCCGAAATAAATGAATCAACTATAAAGACGAATGAAGTTAGTGGCCGGGGTTCGAAAGGCTCACCCGTCAAAGAGTTGGAGATGGATCAAAGGTTGGATGCCATCTATGATAAAGAACCCTTAGGCTTCGAAAGGGACCCCATAAACTCAGGTGTCAAAATGTTGGCACAGGATCCGCTCGAAGAAGTCAACTTAGGGGATGAAAAAACGAAAAGAGTAACCTACATAAGTGCTAAACTTAACCCAGGCCTCAAGGAGAAAGTGATCGAAGTCCTTAAGGAAAACAAAGATTGCTTCGCTTGGGATTATGATGAGATGCCTGGTTTAAAGAGGGAGTTGGTCGAACACAGACTGCCAATCAAAGATGGCAAGAGGCCCATCAAACAAACTCCCAGGAGATTCGCACCAGCAGTCCTCACAAAAATTAAAGCTGAGATCGAAAGGTTGTTGCGCTGCAAATTCATCAGAACAACAAGGTACGTTGAATGGTTAGCAAACATAGTACCTGTTATTAAGAAAAATGGTTCTTTAAGAATTTGCATAGATTTTAGGGATTTAAACACTGCAACCCCTAAGGATGAATATTCCATGCCCGTGGCAGAAATGCTAGTAGATTCTGCTGCAGGATTCGAATACTTGAGCATGTTAGATGGATACTCTGGATATAACCAGATTTTCATTGCTGAAGAAGATGTTGCAAAAACAGCATTTCGTTGCCCAGGAGCCTTAGGCACCTACGAATGGGTGGTGATGCCTTTTGGTTTAAAAAATGCTGGGGCAACTTATCAAAGGGCGATGAATTCAATTTTTCATGACTTCATCGAAACCTTCATGCAGGTGTATATTGATGATATAGTCATCAAATCTATATCTGCAGAAGCACATTTGCATCATTTAAGCCAATCATTCGAACGAATGAGAAAACATGGCTTAAAAATGAATCCCCTTAAATGTGCATTTTTTGTGCAGGCTGGAGATTTTCTTGGTTTTGTGGTCCACAAGAAAGGAATTGAAATCAACCAGAACAAAACCAAAGCCATAATGGAGACGAAAGCACCTGCGTCAAAAAGAGAGTTGCAATCTCTACTAGGGAAAATTAACTTCCTCAGAAGATTCATTTCGAACCTGAGTGGAAGGACCCAAGCTTTCTCTCCGTTACTTCGTCTGAAGCAAGGTCAGGCCTTCGAATGGAACGAAGCTCACCAGGAGGCGTTTGACAAAATAAAAGAATACCTTTCCCAGCCTCCTATTTTGTCTCCACCATCATGGGGGAAGCCCATGAGATTGTACATATCTGCCTCTGAAGTTAGCATAGGTAGTATGTTAGCACAAGAGGATAACAATGGCGTCGAAAGAGCCATATACTATTTAAGTAGAGTGCTAAATGATGCAGAGACCAGATATAGCAATTTAGAAAAGCTATGTCTCTGTTTATATTTCTCTTGTATGAAACTCAAGTATTATATAAAACCTGTTGATGTTTATGTTTCATCTCATTTCGATGTCATTAAACATATGCTTTCAAAGCCAATAATGCATAGTAGAGTTGGAAAGTGGGCTTTAGCCTTAACAGAATATTCATTGACTTTCATGCCTTTAAAAGCTATGAAAGGTCAAGTGATTTCTGATTTCATTGTGGATCATTCGTTGGTTGAGCAGACAAGCATGAGTTACGTCGAAATGCAACCATGGAAATTGTACTTTGATGGTTCAACCCACAGGAATGGAAGTGGTGTTGGAGTCCTTCTAATTTCTCCTGAAGGAATTCCAACAAAATTCAAGTATAAATTGGATGGCCCTCGTTGTTCGAACAACGAAGCTGAGTATGAAGCGCTCATTGTTGGACTTGAAGCTTTGTTGGAATTGGGGGCAACCAGAGTCGAAATTAAAGGAGACTCTGAATTGGTGGTCAAACAAATCACAAAGGAATACAAGTGCATAAAGGAAAATTTAATGGTATACTTCGTCATAGTCAATAGGCTATTAAGGAAGTTTGAATACATGGATATTCAACACATACCAAGATTGGAGAACCAAGAAGCAAATGACTTAGCGCAGTTGGCTTCAGGTTATAAAGTATCCACCAAGAATTTTAAGGATTTGGTCGAAATAAGGGGAAGAGTTATGGCTACTAGATTCACACCATCGGATCTGGAAAGTATGAGATTGGGATATGATGAGAAACAGGGATTCGAAATTCTAGCCATAAATACTTTGTCAGATACAGATTGGCGAAGTCCATTAAAGAGTTATTTAGCAGACCCAACTCTAAAAGTGGACAGAAAAACAAAATATAGAGCATTGTCATATCTCCTCATGGGGAACGAATTGTTCAAAAAGACCCAAGAAGGTGTACTATTGAAATGCCTAGGAGAAAGTGAGGCATATTTAGCATTGTCTGAAGTCCATAATGGGGCATGTGGGGCACATCAAGCAGGCCACAAAACGAAATGGTTGCTATTTCGATATGGTTTGTATTGGCCTAGCATGCTCAAAGATTGCATAGACTTTGCTAAAGGATGTGAGGAATGTCAGAAACATGCAGGAATTCAACATGCCCCTGCAAGTGAGTTGCATTCGATCATCAAACCATGGTCATTCAGAGGATGGGCATTGGATTTGATAGGAGAGATAAATCCTGCTTCGTCCAAAGGACAGAAATATATCTTGGTGGGAGTAGATTATTTTACCAAATGGATCGAAGCTATACCTTTGGTAGTTGCTGATCAAGAGGCAATTATTGAATTTATACAAAAGCACATTATCTATAGGTTTGGATTGCCAGAAAGTATAACTACAGACCAAGGCTCTGTATTTACTGGTAGAAAGATGCAAGGATTTGCCCAAGAAATGGGGTTTAGATTGCTAACATCAACACCATATTATGCTCAAGCAAACGGACAAGTCGAAGCAGCAAATAAAGTAATAATAGGATTAATCAAGAAGCATATTGGCAAGAAGCCAAGAAATTGGCACAAAACTCTGGACCAAGTGTTATGGGCTTGTAGAACATCTCCTAAGGAAGCCACTAACACTACGCCTTTCCAACTTACATTTGGCCATGATGCAGTGTTACCAGTAGAAATTCATCTGCAATCAGTTCGAATTCAGAAACAAAACGAAATTCCAGCTGCATTATATTGGGAAATGATGATGAATGAATTAGTTGAGTTGGAGGAAATTAGATTACATGCGTTGGAAATTTTGATGAGGCAAAAAGAAAGAGTGGCCAGAACATACAATAAAAGGGTGAAGAAAAAAGTATTCGTTATTAATGACTTGGTTTGGAGAGTCATATTGCCTATGGATAAGAAGAACAAAGCATTAGGTAAATGGTCACCTCATTGGGAAGGACCTTTTCGAATATTAAAAGTATTCTCAAACAATGCATACGAAGTCGAAGAACTCTTGGATGATAAACGTGTCCTAAAGGTTAATGGGAAATATTTAAAGAAATATAAGCCAAGCCTGCGGGAGATTCGAATAGTAACAACATAAACAAAATATTATAAAAGCCAAGATGGCAAGATAGAATGCCAAAATGGCGTTGTTCGAATATTACATGTAAGAAACCAAAGTTATAGTACGATAAACATCAAAATCTAGAAATAAACATTATTTTTCAATCGATTAAAGGTGCTTCGAAATGTCTCAAGTCTTTGCTGAGCGAACCGCCTGGCACCTTCTAAGGTTGCCACTTCTCCTTTGAGTTGTTCTGCAGTCTCCATTTCTGCAAGCCCCTGGTTGAGAAGCTCTTCGAATTGGTTACCTGCAGGATTAGCTTCGAAGGCTAGTTGTTGTTCCTTAGCCTCCTTAACTTTCTGCTGAAGTTCCAGAATCTGCCTTTCCCAAATAAGAATGGACTCAGCTCGAGCCTCATATTCAGTTTTCGCCTGCTTCAGATGCATAGCTTGATCCTCAGCTTCTTGAGAAAGTTTCGAAGCTTGTTCATAAGCGGCATCCATGGCAATGCGTTTCTCGTGAACCTTCTTGGCAGCATATTCATCTTGGAGAAGGTAGCCAGTTACGTTGTCCAGCAAATTCTGAAGATCAAACAAGAGAGTACTAACTGGCAAGGAGCAGTTGGAAAGATTAACCTTTGTGAGCAGCTCCTTCATAGTATAGCAAGCAGTACTATCTTGCTTAAGCACTTCGAATATATCCACATTGAGAATAGTTCTCCTAATTTTGTTGAGAAGAACAACTCTTTCATCTGTGGGAAGAGGATAGCTGGTTGAACTTGTGCCAGCCCTAGCGAGTGGAACGTCCCTCTGAGCCAACTTTGCCTTCATATACCCAATGGGGTCATTTCGCCTCAGAAGTGCCAGTTCCTCGTCAGTCATTCGAGACGGAGAGGATTGGGGGAATTCCACGCGTAGGGGAACCACGTTTGTTTCAACCTCTAGGGTCTCGTTGATTGCATCACCATCCCCTTCATTTGCTTCGTGCTCCTGGTCTTCTTCATCCTCGTCCAAATCTACCACTTCGATACCATCCCTTTCGCCGCTATTTGCGTTAGACTCCGTCCCGGCAGTCGAACCATCATTGACGTTTTCCTCGTCATTGGCGTTTTCCTCCTCAGATTCTTCGTCTGCAGATTCTTCGGCTCCTTGCCCAGAATCAGCTTTTTCTTCTTCAGTCTGAGTATCCTTTGGGTCCTCTTGAAGAGTTTCAAGAGGGGACTTTTGAAGAACCCTTTGTGAATCCTCTGCAGACGTTTGAATTATCGTTTCATTCACCTCTTTCAGAGGAATGGAGGTACCTTGGTCATCTGGCTGTTCAGAAGTTCCAGCCAAAACCGCCACATTCGAAGAACCTTTGTTTTGGACCAAGTTGCTGGAATCTCCTTGAGGAGAGGAGTTAAGCGGAGCAGCAGCTCTGGATGGTGAGGTCGAAATGGTAGAAGTGGGATTCAAAATGTCCTGCAAAGAGCAGCAGAATGTTAAAGAAAAACATTCACCAAGGTAATAAGAAGTTAAACATTTTTTAGAAGAAGTTCGATTTACCTGTGGACCCTCAGAGGAGAGGTTACTAGCTATGCGTTCCAACGTTGGGTTGGAGGTCGAAGGTGGATTTTTGGATTTGGGTAAGGGAGCAGCATCCCTGGAATCGAGTCCAGAGACACTAGTCGGAACAGTGCTTTTAGGAGTATCTTTCTTTAGCTTCTTCTTCGAAGCAGTATTTGAGTTTCCTCCAGCCTTGGGGTCTTCCCCAGTAGTGCTTAATTTCCGCTTCTTTGGAGTAGTAGGAGGAAGCTTGTTGGTCTGAAAGGATGTGAACGAAGTTAGATATAAACCACAAAGCTTGAGTAAATTCGAAACATAAAAAACTAAGTGATTACCGTTGGAATTGGGGCACTTGTTGTTGTTGGCATTATTGTTGTCGTTGTGGTTGCAGCAGTAGTAGTTGTTTCGGGTGGATTAGCTTTTTCGGTGGTTTCGATGGAGGCTTGAGAGGCACTCCCTTCCTTCGATTTCGAGGCAGCGGTCTTTATCCTGATAGCTGAGAATCAAAACAATTAAAGCAAAGGTTAAAGATATGGAAAATAAGAGACATTTGGGATTTTTCCCAAGCATTCGCACCTGTGCCTTGATCAGATTTAATTGACATGGCAGAAAGGTCGTATCGAAGGTGTCCTGGGAAATCATGAAGCCAGTATCGAGCCCATGTCACAGTCTCAGATGGCTTTGGTTTCCTTTGAAGATATTTGAACATCTCTTTGCAAGTAAACCACCATGGATATGGGGGAAACCAAGCCAGAGCCAGTTCTGAGGTAGGTAATCTGGGAAATTTAGGTGGATGCATTTCGAATTCCAACCTATACCTATCCTCAGGTGACAGCCCTGAAGGAAGTTTTAGCTTAGAAACTTTTTGTTTAAATTTTTCCTTCAAGGTCTCAGCTGCTTGATGCACAGTGGAGTCCAAGCGCGTGGGGTCGTAAGTAGTTTCAAAATAATTTTGAAAAGCTTTTATCTCTTTGGCATGAGTAAACATACCTTTCTTTGCTGGTACCTGCACATCGAAGGCATCAATTAGTTTCTGTCGAATTGTAAGTGTATCGAACATACAAGTTTGATAAAACTTAATCCACCACTCCAGAAATCCTTTAGCCGCGAGATGGGTAGGTTCAAAGGCTATCAGCTCAAATTGGGCAAAGCCTTGATATTGTTCTTGCTGGATCTTGGCTTCCCTTGCCTTGAAAGTTCGACCAGATGTGATGGTGCTCTCAGTTTGGAACAAAGGTTCAGGAATCAGTTGGCATAAGCCAAACTGCCTCGAAACGAAGTTTGGTTGGTAGGAAAAGAGAAGAATTTGGTTCTTAGCTGGGGTTATCCTTGAAGAGATGAGTCTAGGAAGCAAGAAAGCTCTCCATACATCTTGGATCTCCTTGCTCTTGATGGCTTCTGAGAGAGCCATGGTGAACCAAGAAGGCCCATGAGCCCTCGAAGCAAAAGGTGCCATGGTCTCTTCGAACTTATGCCTTTTAGAGAGTATCATGATGTAATTCGAGAATTGAACCTTGAAGTCATCCTTGTCATCATTAGGAGTTAGTCTTCGAAGCCTAGTGCCTTCGACTATCCTATCACTTATTTCTGAATCTTGCTCATCTATGGTGTTGGCGGTTGATAAAGAAGGTTCGAACATGGCATTTAGCCATAGTTGGAGTAACCAAAATGGGCCAGCTAATAGAATGTTTTTAGAGGTGTGGTATTTGAGACTCGAAACGGCTGACCTCAGGCTCTCATAGAGGTCAACTAAGAGTAATTCACTTAGGCACACTTTGCGATTTTCATGTAAATCCCTAGCTAGAGGAATGAACCTACTAGCTACCTGCAGGGATCTACTGCAAAAAACGTACCTAGACAGCCACAGGGTTAAGAATGCAATGTGCTCTATGTCAGACACATTGTCCCCTTCAGCATGATAATGGCTGATAAATTTGGAAAAGCTGGCTAACTTGACTTCGAAGTCAATTATGCTGGAGTGCTCTTCATTGTCAGGAACATAAGTTTCTCCCACTGGCGACAGCCCAGTAATGGCCGCTATATCGAAGAAGGTTGGGGTAATCATTCCACCTGGGAGATGGAAAGTGTTGTAGGTACTATCCCAGAAATAAAGGGACGCAAACAGCAGAGGATGGCTATAGGTGAATCCAGGTTTCGATAGCTTAATGAGGTTATAAATGCCTAATTCTTCCCATTGCTGGGATTTCTTGGCTTCTACTTTTGTGAACCAATTTTGATAAGCAATATCAGAAGTAGGGCAAGATCGAAATGGCTTAAAATTGCTTTTTACATAATCCAAAATAAATGGGTCCTTGGGAGGAACAGTTGGGGTTTCTACGGTATTCGAACTAAGAGATTCTACTGCCCTAGGGGCATCCATTTTGTTGAATAAGGGTTTGAAGTTATAACAGACGGGAAAAATTGTCCTGGTGTCCTTTAATATTTCAAAAACTGTAAGAGGGCCATTTAAGGCTAACCTCTTACCAGCAACATGGGTAGGGATGAGTACCTGTGATGCGTACAGCATTTCTTTTTCTTTGGAAATCATTTGAGGTGCAAGAGCAGATTGGCCTTGAATGGTGACGATTTTACTCTCCATAGTTGCTCCTGTAGTTTTTCCTTTCTTCTTGGAGACTTTCTTGAGTTGGGATGAGGTGGAAGAAGACATTTTTGTTGTTTGAAAGCTTAGATTGTTTGATGAGAGAAGAAGAGTAAAAATCCAGAGTATGAAAGGTTTAGAGTGTAAAAAAGAAAAAGGAAGATTAAATTGATGTTTTATAATGAGAAGATTAAGCATCCACCGAGTAAAGGTGTGATACATGGAGATCATGGGTTGGTGTGATGAAGAGGTGGCGTGAAGTTGATATAGGTAATAGGCGTGATTTAAAGAATAATCATTACTTATAACTGCACCACGCTGTGAAGTGACTCTGGGCGGTTAAGGAACCCAAAAGGTGCTATGATTGATGTGACTGGAGTCAAATGCATTAAATGTTACGATGATTCGAAAATCCTATCAAAATCTTGTATAAATGTTTAAAATAGGTATTTCTCAAAGAGATCGAAATACATATTTTAAAGGGGCAATTTGTTGGCTGAAGATTTTGATAAAGTTATTTAGAAGCCAAAAGGGATAAACGTTCTGATCGAAATGGAATTAAACGCCATATTTCGAAGTTGCAGAAGCAGTGTTTCGAATAAGTGTGTCAAAGCTTGAAGCTTCGAACGGTAATTATGAGAACATATCCAAAGGAGTCTCGAAACAACAGCAAGGCTATGTTTGGAAAGAACGCTCGAAATAGAGAGACACCAAAAGCATTTAAAATTCAAATGGAAGCGGGACTTTCAAAGTTTGAAAGTTATGTGTTGGAGCATTTGGGGACACGTGGAAAGATGAAAGAAGCATTGTCTTGCATGTTCGAAACGTGGCATAATCCTGTAGCGAGACCGTTAGGGTCGAATTAGTATAAATAGAAGTCTTAGTATTAGGATTTCGGTGTGTCATATCTGTTATACAAAATACTCAATAACATTCAAACTACCACATGGCAAGGGAAACGAATGCAAGAGAAATGTATGTATGATAGCACCATGTATTTCTAACTTAATGAAAGCCTTTTTACCATTTCCAATATTTTCTTCTTTTCTTTTTGTCGAATAACATTTGCAAGTTTTCTTATTTACTATCTTTTCATTTCAAAGTCTTTTCCTCAAAGTTTTATGTTTTACTGTTTTCTTTATATTTCGAGCAGTTTATATTTCAGAGAACTGTCACATTTTCAATACCTTTACTTTCAAGTATTGTTCTTCAAGCGCATACTTTTATTTAAAATCATTTACAGATTTCTTGCATTAAACGCTTTCCTCACATTTTAAACTTCTACCTTCCAGAAACCTTTTATGTTAAACATTTTGTAAGTCGAAACTATTTACTTCATTTTTCATTCAGTTTTATATGTCTCTACAATCAGCATTACAATTAGCATTTATTCGTATAACTTAGTTTTCATATACATTTTGATCACAATTTTAAACTCTTAGAGAGAGATCAAAGTAAGCCAAACACTTGTACAATAGCAACCATGAATAATTGTTCGATTGTGAGAGTAACCTTAATATCCAAGGAGTCCTAGGATCAATCTAGTCGATCCTGTGAGTTACCAGAGAGATTGAATAACGTTAAGAAAGATTATTCGATAGTTTGGAAGACTAGCGGTTGTTTACCAGAAATCACTGGAAACACACGCCCGTCCCTTTCACATCCTAACACAAGATTGTCCACCAAATACAATGGTGGAACAAAATTGTTAAAAGGGTTAAAAACATAGCAAAGATCTTTAAGAAATTTAGGGTAGATAGCTCTTGACTACTTGCCAACTTGCAAAACAAAACACTTGCCTATTTTTCAAACCACACATCAATACACTTTCAAAACAACTTTCAAAAACATTGAAAACCTTTTCAAAAGAAATACATCTTTGTATATATCCCAACATGGATCATTACAAAGGTTGCCACCACATTGGCCTCTTTTCAAAACATTTTTCAAACCCACACACATAAAGCACCATTTCAAACAATTGAAAATTAAGGCAAGTTGATCTAAGCAAGTAACTAAGAGCCCATGGATAACCATGGATAGAAAGGATGCTAATACCTTCCCTTTCTATAATCTACTCCCCGAACCCAAGAAAACATCTCAAAGGTTTTTGCTGTGCTTTTTAACCTTTCCTTAGGATAAAATAAAAAGTCGGTGGCGACTCTTGCTCAACCAAAACATTTGCGAATACAAACGCAAACCTCAAGTCAGTTATCCCACCGTATCACACTCTCCATGGTCTTAGTATGTTCTCAAGACCCTACATGTCAAGTTTCATGCCTTGCACAAGAAGTTTTCTCAGTCAACTGCCCAGATGCTTGAGAATCGACTGTATTAGGTCAAAAGTCAAATGTGGCCCACATACAGTCAAACTTCAAGATTTTTGGTCAACATTAACATTTTGAAGTGACTTTCATCATTTGATCAAGGGTTGATCATGATTACCCAAGGAATGCTCCAAATTCATCAAAACCCAAAAGTTGCAAAATTAGGGTTTAGTAGGAAAAGTCAACCCAACTTTGACCAACCATAACTTCTTCATACTTTATCAGAAATTTTCCATCCAAGTCTCATTTTGAAGAGGATGCAATTCCCTACAATTCATATTCATCCCTCAAGTTTAAAATATGCACTCATAAAAGATATGAATTTTTACATTATAGGTCCTTTTGAAAAGTCAACAAAAACACCTTTTGGGTCAAAGCTTCATGCATGAACATGGAAGATCCAATTGAAATGAGACCAAAAGGGTTGCTTAGGGGACATCATAAGCTTTATAAAAAGTCCAAGAAAACCTCTCTAGGGTTAAAATTGGAAGAGATATGCCTTGCCAAAGTTGACCTTTTTTGCAAAATTGCCAAAAGTCAAATATGCTCAAAAGTGCATTTTTTTACCAAATGGGCCTCACATTTCATGATTGCACCTCACTTATAGCATGGTCCACGACCCAAAAACCCAACCTCATGTTATTTGCTTCATTTTTCAATTTATTTGGATTTTTTGTTAATTAAAATTTCAATTAAATCAAATAATTGATGAATAATGGAAAAGATATGTTGTGATCTGATTTTTGGACAGGATCTCAATCAAATAATGCAAGGATATCATGATCAATTCGAATCAAGGCTAATTGGAACAAGAGAGGGATAATTTGGCTCATTATAGCAAGTTTACATATGCCATGAAGATCAAATCAAATCTTCAAAACTTTCAAAGATGTGCAGCCAGGAAAACCATCTATATGAGCAGATTGAAGATTAATACTTGTAACAAGCTAGGAAAACTATATTTCTTTCTAAGGTCAGAGATTAATACCTGAAACAAGCCAGGACAACTATATCAACGACCGACAAAAACAAGTCCCAGATTAATACCTGAAATAAGCCAGAACAACTATCTATTGAAGACCGATGGTAGAATAATACTTGTAACAAGCCAGGACAACTATCTCAATGACTAACAAAAGCAAGTTCCAGATTAATACCTGAAATAAGACAGGACAAATATCTATGAACATATGATTGTAGATCAATTCCCGAAACCAGACGTGGCGACTATCTACATGACCATTCTGAAGCAATCTTACACGGGTTTCTTCTCGTGATCTCCAGATGCAGTCTAACACTGACTCATCTTGAAGCAATCTTACATGGATTCCTTCTCGCAGTTTCTAGATGCAGACTAACACGGACTCATCCTGAAACAGTCCTACACAGGCTCTTTCTAATACATTTTCAGGTAACTGTTAACTCCATTATCCCTAGCAAGTTACTGTGAAGCCTGGATTTCAACCAGAAAACAACAAACTTTCATCTCTCCAGTCTAGAGATAACTCCTCAATAGAACCTTGGACAACTGAAATTCCTAGACTCTATTCCCCATAGAGTTTTCCTCAAGCAGGAGAAGAACAGAAACCCATATTCCCCCAATGGAGTCCCCCTCAGACAGCAGGAGCAAGAATTCCCCACAAATGGACCTCCTATGAAGTCAGCATCTACTTTGGATTGCATCTTTAAGTCCATCTCTGACGACTCTCAGACATGTTCTCCAAATGGCATCTTTAAGCCCATTCCCGACATCATCTAC
Source organism: Vicia faba (assembly GCA_948472305.1). Taxonomy (NCBI): domain Eukaryota; kingdom Viridiplantae; phylum Streptophyta; class Magnoliopsida; order Fabales; family Fabaceae; genus Vicia; species Vicia faba. Next base: position 589,186,863 of record OX451738.1, read on the forward strand.
CATCGGTGTTACTTCATGCGAGTGCAAATTTCTGGGCACTCTAGTGTTCAATCATCTTCCACCCTCTTATCACGAAAGGCAGACAAGGCAATCTAAACCCTCAGGTTAAAGAAGATTGAACAGGGGCAGCTGTTTTACCCCAAAATTTTACCTCCCATTTTTACTCAAGACATGCTCATAGAGGTTCCCAATTGCTCAAGGTTGACTAAGAATTGACCAGACAAATTCTCCTCCTAAGTAATGAACCTCTAATTAGGGTTTCACTTTTAATCAAGATGTGTGAGCTCCAAAGGTCTCAAATGTTTTCCATGGTCCTAATATGTCTTCAATATTGTTCATGGCAAAGTTTCATGCCTTACACTACAAGTTTGCTCAGTCAAGTGCTCAAATGTTGGAAAATCAACTATGCTAGGTCAAAAGTCAACTGTGGCCCATGTATAGTCAAACTTCAAGATTTTTGGTCAACATAAACATTTTTAAGTTATATCCATCATTTGATCAAAGTTTGATCATGATTCCTCAAGAAATGCTCCTGATCTATCAAAAGTCAAGAATTGTTAAATTAGGGTTTCTATAGGAGAAGTCAACTGAACTTTGACCAGGCATAACTTTCACATACATAATCAATTTTTTCCCAACAAAAGCTCATTTTGAAGAGAATCCAATTCCCTACAACTTATCTTTTATCCTCAAGTTCAAGAGATCCACCCTTTGAAAGATACAAGCTTATACATTACAGGTCATTTTAAGAAAGTCAACAAAAGACACTTTTTTCCAAGACCTTTTACATTAATATAAAGTCTTCAAATGCAAATTTGATCAAAATATGGATTGAAGTAGACATCTTGGGATTTATAAAAAGTCTAATATCATCATCATGAAATAAAAATTGAGCAAGTTATGGGCTGCTCAAGTTGGAAAAATTTGAGAAAACTCATGAAATGCAAATTCAGCAAAATTGAAATTTTGAACCAATGAGCCTAATTTTTTATATATTAAAACACACTCATAACACACTAGAGGACCTATAAAATGTATTCACGTATTTTATTTATTTTCATTATTTTTTTGAATTTTTGTTCATTTAAAAAAATAAATAAAATCCAATAAAAATGGAGAAATAGTGTAAGGTTTGGGCTTGTTGAATTCAGCCATTTTGCATGCCCATTACATCATGACAAGGCCTGTGAAAAACGTGACCTGTTTCATTACAAGCTTAAAATGGCAAGGATATAACAAAAGTGGAAATATTTCAAATTTTGATTTGTTTTGATGAAGAGTCTTCATGGCTTGATTCAATACCATGTTTATCAGCCTTATACTCCCTCTATAAATACTGTAAGATCAACATACATGAGGAGGTGGGGCAAGTTATCTCAAAATAACCAAAAATCTCTCAAAAATTTCTCAAGCTAGGGCAATCCAAAAACTTGTTCTCTAGTCACTCTCAACAAGTTCTTGCAATCCATTAGTCTTCCTGACGTTCTCAGGGACAAACCCAGGCCAAGATCACTCTTAGTCGTTTCCAGAAGAAGCCAAGCCACATTATCCGATCGGTAAAAATTCTTGCATCCGAAATTTTAAATATATGCATTGTTTACTAATGTTTTGTGGCTAGATGTGATCAGGGTGATGGTTAGGACTGAAATGAGGCTTTACATGCAAGCTCATACGTGCACATGGTTGTTTTCCATTTTTAACCATGTGATTTGCAATTGTATCATAACTCTCTTTCCATTAGTTTTCAGACAGTTTTGACCCCGGATTTGGACTCAGGGTGAAATTTCATGCAGGATAAGGCCTTTTCTTTTTCAATTTGACACGTTTTTACAGGTTTGATGTTGAAGACTGCCGGAGAAGACGATGGTTTCCACAATCTCCGATCGGCCAAACTTTTGCAGACGGTTGTCAAGGGTTTGCTGGCCAAACGGCCTTCCCTAATTCGTCCATTTGAATATTACAGGGACCCACTAGACGCGTGTGTATGCTGATCTGGAATCAGTTTACCATATCATATTATATTGTTTTGTCTTGATTAATATAACGAATGAGTAATATGGTCCAACGACAGCGCGTACATTCTAACCCCCTCCAAGTCCTGGGTTCGGCCCAGGCAACAAGCAAATTTTATTTTTTTCTAACATTTGTTTCAGATCCAGTGTGTATAAGGTTTAACAAGCGCGTGATATGGCTTAAATCAGCACCATCAGATTATCAGATCACAAATCAAGCGCTCCAAAGAAATGATGACTATGGTGCACTCCTAAGCGTGCTTCCCCATTGGATCACACGTTAGCTCCTGGGCCCAAGTTGTGACTGGGCTTGACATAATCTGATTTACACCTCCCATTTTATTTTTTCACATCCAGGCCCAATCCTTTTCATTTTTTTATTTTAATTATTTAATTATTTTCTAGGATTTTCTTTGAAATCTTTTTATCATAAAATTAAAAAAATAATAATAATAATTAGACTTAGAATTTTTTCTTAAATTAATTTAATTTTCATAATTTAATTTACTTAGTTATTTTGACTTATTTTAATTAATTTAAAATCAATTAGAAATAGGTTTTTTAATTTAAATACTTTCTTAACAAAAATACAAAAAGATATTAGAATTAGTTTTCTTTTATTTATTTAATTAATTATGATTAAATTTAGTCTTTCTCATTTAATTAGATTTAATTATTTTCTTAAAATAAAGAAAATCAAAAATATTTTCTTATTTCACTTGGAATTTTTTTTTAGGGCTTTAGACGTCTCTTTCCATTTTACACACGTTGTTTATTTTCGCATTTTTTATACTAATGTATCTGCTGACAGTATGTAATAGCTTAAACTAGGGTGTTACTTTATCATTTTCTTTATTTTCCCCATTGTTGGACATGTAAATATCCCCCTCCCCATAGCCTTGTAATAGCGTAGGATTTATGATTCCCACACTTTAAATTTCTGCAAAATATTAACTGTTCGTAACTAGGCTTGTATGGAAATACTTAAAACAAAGCGCTAGCAAACCTAATAACAAAGATAAATGAACCAAATTTAATCACTTGCACATATACACCTCTAGGGTACACCCACTTTGGTTGCCTTTCAGAAAATAAAACAGTCGTGTCCCTCGAAAACGGGGACGCTTTAGAAAAGACCCTTAAATCAAAAGATCATAGTCCTTCGATGACCCTACAGTGTTGCCTTTCGGTAAATGATCTCGTCCCTTAAACAAAATTGCTAAAGTGTCTCCATATGTTTCCTTTATGACTATACGTCCCTTTGTATGTCCCTCAAACATCCAACGATAAGGCTACCTACTCACTAATAGTAGGATAGCATTGTCTAAAGGATAGGAGTAAAAGAATGAACCTTTTCGAGTATAAGTAGATAGTTCTTAAATGCTTGCTCAAAAACAAACTTTTCACACTTACACAAAACATTTCAAAAAACACTTTCAAAAAACGCTTTATCAACACTCTTGAGGACTGATACAAGAGTTATCATAAGCGAATCTCCGCACTAAGGTATTTTCAAATACTTTTCAAAAACACAAAGCACAAGGTATTTAAAAAATGAGCTAAGCATCTAAGAGCCCGTAGAAAACTACAGATGGAAAGGGTGCTAAGACCTTCCCTTTCCATAATCTCCCCCCCCCCCTTACTCAAAAATTCTCGAAAAGGTCTTTTTCTGTTCTTTTCACCCTTTCCTTAATTTTGATAAAAGAAAACTTGATGACGAGTCTTACTTACTGCAACATTTGAGAACACAAATGCAAAACTAGTATAACAGTCGGTTCTGCCACCGTATTACAGAACTGGAGACTTTGTTGGAGAGTATGAATAAAAAGTGGGGTTACCTTAAGACTTAGTTCATTTTAAAAATGTTGTAATTACTGGCTTTGTATGCTTTATCCTTGGAGGGTTTTTACTATAGATCCTACACCCAGATCTAGGGGCATCTTTTAGGTAAACAGCAATAGATCGTGGAGACTGTACAGTATAGACAGATATGGTTGAAGCGATAGTTGTGTTGGTGTGACACTTTGGTTGGTACCAGTATCCCTTGTGTTGAATCGAGGAGAATACGGGGCCGCCGCGTAGTGTCGTGAAACACTAATGAACCTTAGAATCTTAGTTGAACAAACTTGGCCATTAGAAAGTAGTGAGATAGACGGCCTCAGTGTAAAGCTAGGGATTGGTTGATACTCGATGCTACACTCATTGAGATCGAACTTTCGAGATGTTTCAGCCGCAAGAAAAGATTGCTAAGCTTAAATAATGCTCAATAATGAAAGATCAGTGATATTGAGACTCCTTAGAACCCGGTTACTTTTCTAAGACAGGTTGAACCAACTAAACTTCAAGAGGGTATTTACCTATAAACTTCATGCAAGCCTAAACCTAAGGTCTTGTTTGTTTTTCTTGTGTGTGATTAATTTGCTTAAACATGACATCATGCATCATAAAATCCATTTTTCATTACACTGACCATTTCAAGGACCAAGGGAATTTATCTTTGTTCTGTTTTGTAGATCATGGCTTCCGCTCGTAGAAATACTATCTGAATCAGCTTTGTAACAATACCTCTCCAACTCAAAGAGCTAGTATCAAGGGTTCCTGAGACTTCTTTGTTCACCAAGAAATATGGTCTACTTCTCAATCTAGTTACCTCGGGATTTGATGAGAAGATGATGAGTGTACTCTTTCAATTCTTTGACCCTAAACACCATTGCTTCACTTTCCCAAACGTCATTGCAACAGCTTTGCATCTGAAATGGTCCGACATTGTATCTAACTGGGAAACAAGAAGCAAAGTCAAGGGTTTTCTATTCAAATTCCTATTAGAGAAGGCTCAGTTGTTTTAGGATGATTTAGATTTCCAAGATTTTGAGGAGGTTTTGGCCTTTCTAATCTATGGTTTAATGTTGTTCCCTAATCCAGACTTACTCATAGATGTGAATGCTATCAAGGTTTTCCTCTCTCGTAACCCTGTGCTTACTCTACTCTGAGACATCTTGTATACCCTCCACACTCGCACCATGAAGAGAAAAGGGATTCTTATGTGTTGCGTGCCATTGTTGTTAAGGTGGTTTATTTCTCACCTCCCTAAATCAGTATTAAAGAATGAAGAAGGTTTGGGTTGGCCGCGAAGGATAATGTCACTTTCTCACTCAGATATTCTATGGTATTCCCGATCTATGGGAGATATTTCTGTCATTGACCGCTGCAGGGAATTCCCTAATGTCCCACTACTCGAAATTAGGGGAGGCATAACTTATAATCCTTCTCTGGCTCTACGACAATTTGGTTATGCTCGAATGGATGGTCCTCACGATATGCTTATCTAGGGCATTGTGTTTAACTACGAGGATGATGTTCAAGGGTATTTGTGATCGGTGGGAATGAGAACTGACTGTTTTGGAATACTGGTTCGCATTTGCGTTTGTTTTTGCAAAATGTCGCGGTAAGCAAGAGTCGCCACCGTCTTTTATTTTATCCAACAAGGAAAGGACAAAAGCACAGAAAAATTCGTTTTCGAGATGTTTCTTGGGTTCGGGAGGTAGATTATAGAAAGGGAAGGTGTTAGCACCCTTTCTATCTGTGGTTATCCACGGGCTCTTAGGTACTTTCTCACTATGTTTTCAAAAGTTTGCTTTTCTTTGTGTTTGTGGGTTTGAAAAGAGTTTTTGTTTTGAAGAGAGTGTAAGTGCGAAAAGTTTTGTTTTGTTTTTAAAGGAGCAAGTACTTAAGAACCTCTACCTACTCAAAAAGGAATTAAACTGTGCAAATGTCCTTTAGACAGTGCTATCCAACTATTGAGGAGTAGGTAGCACCGTCGTTGGAGCTTTTCAGGTCAATTCGATTTAAGGGACGTGTGGCCACTAAAGCAATGTTAGGACGCCTTAGCGGTAACCCTAATGTCTTAGATCATTTTTCCGAGGCAACCGTTTCGAGGTAACTTATGATCTTTGGACAAAAGGGCGACCTCTAAAACATCCTATACTCAATGACCACGTTCGAGGAAACCAAGTGAGGCGTACCCTAAGAGTGGCATGTGCGAGTGTATTGTTTTTCAGTTATATTATCTTTGTGCATTTAGGTGATCTACCATTTGTTTTCAGATCTTGTCATGCAATCCTAGTTAGCATACATCTAAACAGTTAATATATGTATAGGAATTTAAAGTGCGGGAATTATAAATCCTACGCTATTACAAGGCTTCGGGGAGGGGGATTATTTACATGTCCAAAATTGGGAGAATAAAGCAGTAAGGTGTAAAAGTCTTAGTTAAGCTATTACAAACCAGTAGGCAGTTACAATAAAATAAACGTGCGCGAATATGAAAATAACCTCTAAAAATCCTAAGAATAAAATCTTTTTGTGTTTTATTTTATTTTGGGAAAAATGTTCTAAATCTTCTTAATTTTAGTTTTGAGAAAATGTTAAGATAATTAAATGATTAATTGACAAAGTTAATTTAATAGAAAAAACTAGCCTAATGTTTTTGTGGTTTTTCTTTTAATTGATTTTTATGTTGATTAAAAAAAGAAATAAAATAGTCAAAACAAAGATGAAATCGAAGGAAACAGACAGTAAATCAAAAAAAGGTATAATTCTGGAGGCCTGGATCGAAAGAGGTGTGGGTTGTCTTTCGATCCAGTGAAGAGGCTTGATCGAAGGTGCATGAGGGGCTGCACTTTGGGGGTGTTCGATCTGGATATGTCATCCTTCGATCTGGGAACCCTGGATCCAGTTCGAAGCTAAGCTGCTATGCTTCGAAGCTCTGAACAAAATTCTGAGAAGATATTTCCTGCAAAATGAGATAAATATTAAAGATCTAGGGGGGATTTTACCCCCTGATTCGAATCTCCCCCTAATTCGGATCCTTCCTCAACTTGAATCTGCTGAATCTGGGTCTGGGTTTGTTTTATCCTGAGATTTGAAGGAGAAACTTAGATCGTGCCCAAGCAATGACACGATCTCATCTTTGCGCTGTAGCTTACATGCAACATAATCAGTAATAACAAGAATACATATGCAATGTGTATTTAAATGTCATGAAGGTGCAATTTTGGTTTTGCAAACCCTTACCAATTGAAGATGTATGATCTGTGGCTCTGGGTGTGGAGATGTTTGCAGAATGGCTGCTTTGGCTTGGATTACTTCTGAAAATGTTGACAACCTTTGGTGGGTTTGTGGGCAGCGTATCTCCAAATCCTTCATGTTTCTCCTTTTTCGTTTTTTTGTTCCTGTTCTATGTCACTGGCCTCGTATTTATAGGAGTGTGATGGTCTAGTAACGGCAAGAGACAACCAATTAAACAGGCCTTTAAAGCCATGAGACAAGAATCAGACATATTAAAAGATTTCCTTTTTTGAATATTCATGTCTCTTTGGAATCTTGAATGAACCTGGACACCTTTGATTTTCGAATGCCTCCAGGCCATGCTCTTTGATTGGTCTTGAGTTGCCTCCTTCGAATGGATTTCTTATGTACCCTTCGAATGGGCCTTCTTTGCCAGCTTCAAAGTCCAATTCGAATATATTTAGAACATTCCCTATTAGACAACTTCGACCATCCCTTGGCCTTGTGATGAGTCTAAGTTCTGATTCGAAGTGTTCAGAACTTCCTTCATCAGAGCATCTTAGATTAAGAGAAACTCTGCACTGAAATGTCATTCAAAGGTCATTTCGTTCTGATGTTCTTATTAAGGGAAACTCTGAAGTTCCAGTCAAAGGACACTTTGAAGTTCCAGTCCAAGGACCTTTTGAAATGCCAATTGAAGGGTATTTGTCCATATACCAATCAAAGGGTACTTGTTAAAATTCCAATCGAAAGGCTTTGTTAACATGCCAATTGAAAGGTGTTGTTCATGCTAATCGAAGGACATGGTTAACATGCCTGTCGAAGCTGCCTTGACACAATGCTAAATCGAAGGATCCCTTGGCATGCCAATTGAAAGGCTTGGCCCAGGGTGCCAAACGAAAAGGTCTTTCAGAATTCCAATCGAAGGCCTTGACACAATGCCAATCGAAGTGTTTGTCCATAATGCCAATCGAAGGGAATTATCCATGCCAATCGAAAGGCTCCTTCAGAATACCAATCGAAGGGTCTTTCAGAATGCCAATCGAAAGGTACTTAAAGCACCACTCAAAAATTTTCTTTTTCCTTAGGCAAGGGTTTCTGGTCAACCATGCAGGGGGAAGACTTTGGAAAACATGAGAGGGAAAATTTTGGGGTGCAACAGTTGTCCCTGTTCAATTTTCTTAAACCTGAGGATATAGATTGGCTTTCGAGCCTTTCGTGATCCGAAGGTGGAAGATAATTGAACACTAGAGTGCCCAGAAATTTGCACTCGCATGGTGTAGTATCAGCATTGTGACATCGGGAATGGGCTTACAGATGCCATTTGGAGATTGTTGGTAGGAGGATGGGCTTAAAGATGCCATCCAGAAATGATTGTTGGACTGTATTTGAATGAGTGACAGAATTACATCCGAATCTGGATCATATCTGGACTGTTATTTGAAGGTCTCTGATTGCCTGTCATTAACTGGAAGAAATAAATCTAACCAGAGGAGGTCTTTTTTTATAATGATGTGTGATGAAGGAATCTGGGACGATTGCTACTCCAAACAGATGATGAAGGAATCTTGGACGATTACTACCTCAGCAGGATGATGAAGGAATCTTGGATGATTACTACCTCAGCAGGATGATGAAGGAATCTTGGATGACTACTACAACAGCAGGATGATGAAGGAATCTTGGATGACTTCTACCTCAGCGGGATAATGAAGGAATCTTGGATGACTTCTACCTCAGCAGGATGATGAAGGAATCTTGGATGACTACTACAACAGCAGGATGATGAAGGAATCTTGGATGACTACTACCTCAGCAGGATGGTGAAGGAATCTTGGATGACTTCTACCTCAGCAGGATGGTGAAGGAATCTTGGATGACTTCTACCTCAGCAGGATGGTGAAGGAATCCTGGACAATTACTACCTCAACGGGATGATGAAGGAATCTTTGACGACTGCTACTCCAAAAGGTAATGACTTTTATCTGTTGATCGATCTTTTCTGAAAAGGTAAAGAGTTAGTTGTATGCAATGTCATGATGTATGCATTGTGTAATGATGTTCTCAAAATAAATGAGATTCATGTTATATGTATTTTGTATGCATATGCTATGAATGTTATTGAAATGTAATTTTGTCTTGGAGAATAAATTCTTGACAAGTGTTAGGGAGTTATTAAATCCTGGACTGTTGTTGAAGAGTAGGTATGTCTTCAAACTTTGCTTAGAATGTTTCCACTGAGGATCCTTGTTTTGTTGAGGAGAACTCTGTTGGGGAAAGTTATGAACTCTGGAGAGTATTGATTCATTCTTGGGGAACAAGTTCAGGAGTCTCGGTTGTCCGTTGCTCTACTGGAGAGTCAAAGTTAAACTGACATCTGGTCGGGTCCAGGTTTCACAGTAACTTGCTGGGGATTGTAGAGTAGTCTACTGGGGAAGAGGAGTTGTGGTCCTTTAATTTGTAGTAGTCGGCGAGGCAAACTCAAGTTGGGGATTTCTGCCATTTGTTGGAGAAATAAACCCTGTTGCCGGTCTGCTAGAGAGGTGACGACTTCGTTGAAGTTGTCTCAGCTGGGGAAAGGTTTTCAGAGATTAAACTCTTGCTGGGGAATCATCCTATGAGAAGGATTTTGGGGAGATTTGTCACTGCCCCTAGCAGCGAGTGTTTGTGGCACTGCCTGGAAATGTTTGATTGTATGTAACCCTTCACTGAGATTGATGTTCAATTCCCCAAGTGACGGAGATGGAGACCTGCCCCTGGTTACTCTGCACTTCTTTGAGAGATTTCCTGGAATCTTGACTGGACTGCCCCAGGTGTGCTAGATAGTGACATGTCATGCCCCCTTGTTGATAGGAGATTTGTCAATGGAACTGTCATCCTTTTTGAAGTGATTTTGTTCACTAATAGGGCTTTCGTTCATCAGATATTCGTTGTGTGAATTTCTCCGCTGTCAAACAAATAGCCAAATGCAAACAGTGATATTCAAGTGATGCAAAGTTTATGCTTGTCTCGAAGTTTTTTGAAAAATGCATTTTTTTTAGCAGAAAACTTTTTATAAGACAAATTCAACACAAGATTTAGGAAAAAGCCTTACAGGAGTCAGGATACCTTTTGTAACAGTATGCTTTCGAACTAACCCATGCTTCAATTAGGACTTTTGAAGGGTTGTAATGTGGCTTGGTTCACGGTTTAATAAACAAAGGATGAAGGCTCAAAGTATATTTGTACCCACCCGCTCTTCGTGATGTTCTTCAATCCTAAACTCGGTTAATTGTGCATTTGAACTCCAAATGAGTCTGGAACGACGTTTTTGGTGATGGTTCACACAAGTTGAATTTGTTGGAAGGCAGTCATTTTTGCAACATTTTTCATGTTGTTGAGGATTTTTAGCGACCTCGTTCTTTTGATTTGTTATCCCTAACTTTTGTCTGACAGTTCCTGTTTTCGAGATTACATTCAGCGGGATGCCCCAGCTTTCTTAAGCCTCCTTTATAGGTTTTGGCTCAGTGGGCTTTTCTCTTTTGAGGGATTGACTGCCTATGAGATAAGGAACCACCACTGTCTTTTGATTCCAGAGGAATGCTTTTGATGTCATTCGTTGTATTATGAACTGAGATTTTTGCGACTTAAAGCGCATCTTTTGAATTAAATGAGAGACTATCCTGCCCCAGGTTTAAATTAAAGGTTTCAATTTGTGTTTAAAACAGAAAACTCCTACTTCTTTGGCTCGAAGGGGTTGACTAAGGATTATCTTCCTTATAACTCCAGTGTTTAGGATTTGAAAGAAATGCCTGTACATCGTCAGCAAGGTCTGTCCAAAAGCATACTGTATGAGATTATGGCATTGTTTTGTCATCCTCCCTCTAAAGGCTTGTAACTTTTAGCAAGAGTTGAATGTCATAAAGTGAGTAAAAAAACATAGTTTAAATGTAATGAAAATGAGTGGATCAATTCAAGACAAACATATGCAATGCATTAATGAAACAGAGTTTGACATTAATAGATAATTGTTTGAATAACAAAAGAGATTACAACTTGAAAATTCAAATGAAACAAAGACATTCTCAATGATTTGGCATAGGAGCAGTGATCACATTTGGGGTCTCCAGAGGGTCAAACTTGATCTCCTTGGCATCAATCAAGTCTTGAATCTTGTTCTTCAAAGTCCAACAATCATCGGTGTCATGTCCAGGACTGTCAGAATGGTATGCACACCTTTCATTGGGATGATAGGTAGGGGCGGAAGTATTTGGGTTCCGGAGAGGAGCCTTTAACGTAATCAGCTCTGCCTTCAACATGTGTTGTAGAGCTTAACCCAGTGACATGTTAATCTTAGTGAATTATCTTTTAGGCACGACCTCCTTACGCTGATTACCCCATTGATGCTGGCGAGGTTGTTGCTGGGCTTGTGACCCTAAAGCAAGCTGGGGAGCTTTTCCTTTGTCTTCTTGTCTCAAAGGAGGTTGAACGATGATTTGATCTTCAACCCTAGTTGTTTTCCCCACTTGGTTATTTTGAAGCAGCTTGTTGACGAGGACCCTGAGCTCTTCTTGTCTTTGAGATAAGTCTTGGATAAGAGTCATCTGCCCCAGCATCTGGGTTTTCATGGCACTGAACTCAGCTTGCAGTTGTTCCAGTCGTTCGTCCTTATTGTCTTCAGGATTTTTCTTGACTAAGTCCCCAACGAGGAGTGTTTTCAACTCTTCCTGCCCCTTGGATAGGTTTAGGAAGATTTCCCTGAACTGAGTCTCTCGAGTTTGAAGATCTTGATTGTCTAGTTGGAAATCCATTGCTGAAATAAACAGCGAGAACATGAGAGACCTGTATTGGGAGACCTGTTATGCAATGATATGTATGATATATGCATGCAATATTTTCAAGGATCTCGCGGGGTAAACAAGAAACTTGTTAGAATTTGTTAGAAGAAACTTCGTGTCGTTAAGATTCCTTCTTCAAGAGTCAAGCTCACCATATCGAGTGGGTCATAGCCCCTGACTCAAGTTATCATGTTTTGATCTCTAGACGACATTGGCTAGAGGAAAATAAATCCCCTTGCCCCTTGCTAGACATTTGATTTACCATAACCTGCATCACAGACCCTTGAGATCCTTGAAATGGCTAAGGAAATATTAAGGCATGATGTTATGATGTGTATGCTATGCGTTTAAGAAAAAGTGTGAGGTGATGTAAGTAAGACCTGCAATAAATCCAGATTATTGGATAAGGACTATAAACAAAACCTGCAAGAAACTCATGTTGTCAGATAACAAGAATGTGCAAGTAGTTCAAGTTCGAAGGAACACAAGTCACACAAACAGCCTTAAGTTTAGGCTGGCATGGAGTTTAGGTATTACCCTCTTTCAGTTTAGTTGGTTCAAACCTGTCCTAAAAATAGTAATCGGGTTCTAGAGGATCTCAATATCACTGACTACCCTCAATCGGTCATAATTCCAGTTTAGCAACCTTTTCTTGCAGCCGGAATCATCGCGAGAGTTTAATCTCAATGAGTGTAGCATACTACTACTATTCTATGGCCAAGTTGGTCAATTTAAGGTTCTAAGGTCAGTTGGTGCTTAATGACTCCTTAGAAGACCCATATTCTCCTCGTTTCAACACAAGAGATATCGGTACAGACTAAGGTGCCACACCAACGTAGCTACTGTTTCATCCGTGTCGGTCTACGCCGGACAAATCCCTCACAGTTTATTGCTACTTACCTAAAGGGTATCCCCAGATCCGGGTTAGGATCTATAGAACTCTGATACAAGCCCACAAAATTAAAAGCATACAAAGCATACAATTGAAAACACAAGTGATCTAATCCTAAGGTACACCTCACTTATAATATCCCCAGCAGAGTCACCAGTTCTGTGATCGGTGGGAATGAGAACTGACTGTTTTGGAATACTGGTTCGTGTTTGCGTTTGTTTTCGCAAAATGTCGCGGTAAGCAAGAGTCGCCACCGTCTTTTATTTTATCCAACAAGGAAAGGACAAAAGCACAGAAAAATTCCTTTTCGAGATGTTTCTCGGGTTCGGGGGGTAGATTATAGAAAGGGAAGGTGTTAGCACCCTTTCTATCCGTGGTTATCCACAGGCTCTTAGGTACTTGCTCACTATGTTTTCAAAAGTTTGCTTTTCTTTGTGTTTGTGGGTTTGAAAAGAGTTTTTGTTTTGAAGAGAGTGTAAGTGCGAAAAGTTTTGTTTTGTTTTTAAAGGAGCAAGTACTTAAGAACCTCTACCTACTCAAAAAGGAATTAAACTGTGCAAATGTCCTTTAGACAGTGCTATCCCACTATTGAGGAGTAGGTAGCACCGTCGTTGGAGCTTTTCGGGTCAATTCGATTTAAGGGACGTGTGGCCACTAAAGCAATGTTAGGACGCCTTAGCGGTAACCCTAATGTCTTAGATCATTTTTCCGAGGCAACCGTTTCGAGGCAACTTATGATCTTTGGACAAAAGGGCGACCTCTAAAACATCATATACTCAATGACCACGTTCGAGGCAACCAAGTGAGGCGTACCCTAAGAGTGGCATGTGCGAGTGTATTGTTTTTCAGTTATATTATCTTTGTGCATTTAGGTGTTCTACCGTTTGTTTTCAGATCTTGTCATGCAATCCTAGTTAGCATACATCTAAACAGTTAATATATGTATAGGAATTTAAAGTGCGGGAATTGTAAATCCTACGCTATTACAAGGCTTCGGGGAGGGGGATTATTTACATGTCCAAAATTGGGGGAATAAAGCAGTAAAGTGTAAAAGTCTTAGTTAAGCTATTACAAACCAGTAGGCAGTTACAATAAAATAAACGCACGCGAATCTGAAAATAACCTCTAAAAATCCTAAGAATAAAATCTTTTTGTGTTTTATTTTATTTTGGGAAAAATGATCTAAATCTTCTTAATTTTAGTTTTGAGAAAATGTTAAGATAATTAAATGATTAATTGACAAATTTAATTTAATAGAAAAAACTAGCCTAATATTTTTGTGGTTTTTCTTTTAATTGATTTTTATGTTGATTAAAAAAAGAAATAAAATAGTCAAAACAAAGATGAAATCGAAGGAAACAGGCAGTAAATCAAAAAGAGGTATAATTCTGGAGGCCTGGATCGAAAGAGGTGTGGGCTCTTTCGATCCAGTGAGGAGGCTTGATCAAAGATGCATGAGGGGATGCACTTTGGGGATGTTCGATCTGGATATGTCATCCTTCGATCTGGGAATCCTGGATCCAGTTCGAAGCTAAGCTGCTATGCTTCGAAGCTCTGAACAAAATTCTGAGAAGATATTTCCTGCAAAACGAGACAAATATTAAAGATCCGGGGGGGATTTTACCCCCCTGATTCGAATCTCCCCCCAATTCGGATCCTTCCTCAACTTGAATCTGCTGAATCTGGGTCTGGGTTTGTTTTATCCTGAGATTCGAAGGAGAAACTTAGATCGTGCCCAAGCAATGGCACGATCTCATCTTTGCGCTGTAGCTTACATGCAACATAATCAGTAATAACAAGAATACATATGCAATATGTATTTAAATGTCATGAAGGTGCAATTTTGGTTTTGCAAACCCTTACCAATTGAAGATGTATGATTTGTGGTTCTGGGTGTGGAGATGTTTGCAGAATGGCTGCTTTGGCTTGGATTACTTCTGAAAATGTTGACAACCTTTGGTGGGTTTGTGGGCAGCGTATCTCCAAATCCTCCTTGTTTCTCCTTTTTCGTTTTTTTGTTCCTGTTCTGTGTCACTGGCCTCGTATTTATAGGAGTGTGATGGTCTAGTAATGGAAAAAGACAACCAATTAAACAGGCCTTTAAAGCCATGAGACAAGAATCAGACATATTAAAAGATTTCCTTTTTTGAAATATTCATGTCTCTTTGGAATCTTGAATGAACCTAGACACCTTTAATTTTCGAATGCCTCCAGGCCATGCTCTTCGATTGGTCTTAAGTTGCCTCCTTCGAATGGATTTCTTATGTACCCTTCGAATGGGCCTTCTTTGCCAGCTTCAAAGTCCAATTCGAATCTATTTAGAACATTCCCTATTAGACAACTTAGACCATCCCTTGGCCTTGTGATGAGTCTAAGTTCTGATTTGAAGTGTTCAGAACTTCCTTCATCAGAGCATCTTAGATTAAGAGAAACTCTGCACTGAAATGCCATTCGAAGGTCATCTTGTTCTGATGTTCTTATTAAGGGAAACTCTGAAGTTCCAGTCAAAGGACACTCTGAAGTTCCAGTCCAAGGACCTTTTGAAATGCCAATTGAAGGGTATTTGTCCATATACCAATCAAAGGGTACTTGTTAAAATTCCAATCGAAAGGCTTTGTTAACAGGCCAATCGAAAGGTGTTGTTCATGCTAATCGAAGGACATGGTTAACATGCCTGTCGAAGCTGCCTTGACACAATGCTAAATCGAAGGATCCCTTGGCATGCCAATTGAAAGGCTTGGCCCAGGGTGCCAAATGAAAAGGTCTTTCAGAATTCCAATCGAAGGCCTTGACACAATGCCAATCGAAGTGTTTGTCCATAATGCCAATCGAAGGGAATTATCCATGTCAATCGAAAGGCTCCTTCAAAATACCAATTGAAGGGTCTTTCAGAATGCCAATCGAAAGGTACTTAAAGCACCACTCAAAAATTTTCTTTTTCCTTAGGCAAGGGTTTCTGGTCAACCATGCAGGGGGAAGACTTTGGAAAACATGAGAGGGCAAATTTTGGGGTGCAACAGTATCGTCAGAGGTTCATACGAACTTGGGACATGGTAAACAAATTTGATACCAAGACCTTGGGGCCTAAGACTTCCATCCTTATGGAACCTTATCTCAAGTGGGTATGAGCTCGTGCTCAGACCTAGATGATCCGAATTAGAATTATGCAGCCACAGACTGTCGACTCTAAGACTGGACTCGACCCAAGTCTGGATTTTTATCTTGTTTTCTCTAATAAATTTCCTGCAGGAATACAGCATACACCTCCAACAATATTCTCTGCTGGATCGAAGGCCACATCCTTCCCTGGATCAAAGGCCACCCTTCATTGGATCGAAGGCCACCCTTCATTTGGATCGAAAGCCATTTTTTCTTTGGATCGAAAGGTTGTTGCTTCTTGTACTTTTATTTATGTTTCTCATTTCTTTTTTATAGTTTCACTTTTTAAATTAACATAAAATAAAAAATCATCATAAAAATTAGGATTAGATTTTATTAATTAAATTAATTTCTGAATTAATTAATTAATTAATTAATTAATTTTAACATCTTTTTTCTCAAAAAATTTAAAATAAATTAGAATTTAGATTTAATTTTATTTTTCTCAATTTATTTTATTTTCATAAAAACCAAAAACAAAACAAAAGATTTTTATTCCATAGGGTTTTAGACGTCTTTTCCAATTCGTGCGCAATTTTATTCTAGCATTATCATATTATTGTATCTGCTTCCTGGTTGTAATAGACTGTAATTAGGACTATTTTATTTTTACCGCTTTCTTTATTTTCCCCCAAAGTTTTGATATGTAATAATCCCCCTCCCCGAAACTTTGTAATAGCGTAGGATTTACAATTCCCGCATTTTATTCCTGTACATATTAACTGTTAGATGTATGTAATAGGATTGTATGGCAAAAATAAAACAAAATGCTAGCAAACCTAACAAAAAAGACAAAAATAACTGAATATAACACACTTGCACATATACACCTCTAGGGTACTCCCACTTTAGTTTCCTTCGGAATATAAAACAGTCAAGTCCCTCGAAAATAGGGACGCTTTAGCAAAGACCCTCGAATCAAAATATCATAGTCCCTCGTTGACCCTTCGGTGTTGCCTTAAACAAAATTGATAAAGCGTCTCTACATGTTTCCTTTATGACTGTACGATGACCCGCGAATGTTCCTTCATACATCCAAACGACTATGGCTACCTACTCACTAATAGTAGGCTAGCCTTGTCTAAAGAAAAGGAGGAAAAGAACGTATTTTTGAGTAAAAGTAGATAGCTGTTAGATGCTTGCTCAAAAACAAATTTTCACACTTACACAAAACAAATTTCAAAAACATTTTCAAAAGCTTTATCAACACTCTTGAGGACTGATACAAGAGTTATCATAAAGTAAATCGCTGCACTAAGACCTTTCAAAATACTTTTCAAAACACACAAAACACAAGGTATTTTCAAAATGAGCTAAGCATCTAAGAGCCCGTAGAAAACTACGGATGGAAAGGGTGCTAACACCTTCCCTTTCCATAATCTATTCTCCTTACTCAAATAATCTCGAAAGGTTTTTTTCTGTTCTTTTCACCCTTTCCTTTGTTAGGATAAAAGAAAAGTCGGTGGCGACTCTTATTTACCGCAACATTTACGAACACAAATACAAAATCAGTATAACAGTCGGTTCTGCCACCATATCACAGCAGACTCTTGCTAATGAAATGAAGTTGAAAT
The DNA here is from genome assembly GCA_948472305.1 of Vicia faba. NCBI lineage: Eukaryota > Viridiplantae > Streptophyta > Magnoliopsida > Fabales > Fabaceae > Vicia > Vicia faba. The sequence goes on from OX451738.1 coordinate 589,204,384, forward strand.
ATGACAAGTATTGGTCAGATTCTATATAACCTATTTTAAATATAAAAGACTATAAAAATATATTTAAAAAAACTATTAATTATTAATTATTAAAAAATTATCAATAAATTATTTTATTATTTAAAAAAATATAATCATTTTTAGACATTATTATTCTTATATATAATAAAAAATATTTATTATTATTTTTATATATAATAAAAAATATTTATTTATATATAATCAGTTCAACCTCGATCAAATCTTAAAATTTGTCAAAGTCATTTAAATAGTCATAATAAGAGTTAGCTATTGATTGTGTTTTTTATACCATTACTCCCTCCTCATTTTAGGTATTTCTTTTCAACTTTACCCTTTTTAAGTAATAATTAATTTCATTAATTTCAATAATAAAATAAATTTTGTTAACTAAAATAATTTTATTAATTGTACTTAGATGAATTGAAGTACAAAAAAAAAAACAATTATTGGAAAGATGGAGTGAATAGTTCACTTTAACAAATTGTTAGTTCTCTAGTTCCTTATCTTGGTTGTAATTGACTCTTTTGCAAGTAAGACAATCTTAGAAGGCAAAGTTCTCATTGCTAAGGGGGAATACCAAGCAAGCTTTAAAGCATCTCTAAATAAACAATTGTTCTAGTTAATATTTAACACAATCTGTTGAGAGTAGAGAAGGTCAAGAAAACAATTACATTGTAAAAAAAAAAAAGATCAAGGTGATGTGGTTTTCTTAGTTAGAAACGGTTCAAACAAATCAATGAAACAAATAACAAAATGGGGGGACTATTAACAACCTGAAACTAGATACAATTCTACTAATATGAAGTAGATGATATTTACACAAGACAAGATTCTAATCTAAGTCTATGACACAAACAAGGCAGATTGCTTTCTTGCGTGAGACGGAATCAGCTTCACCAGCATTTCGGCAGGCACTCCCTTAAGCTCTGTGACAGATCAAAAGCAACAACAGTATTACACAATAGTTCAATGCGTTATATTAAGAACCCGATGCTTGGATGAAAGTTAGTTCTTACCATTCGCTTTGAAGTTAAATAAAGGAGGAAGATGGCGCCCATTTGGTAAGCGGGTATTTGGATCACGCAATTCATCGAAGAATGGATGAACCAGGGCCTCCAACTACATTGCACAAGGCACAAAACAATACAATTTTTATAATTCTACACTGAAAATCATTATAGGACTATTTACAGCTTCTACATATCTTGATAAAATTATACACTCACAGCTGTGCTTCGAAGATTAGGAGAGTATTGCAGTAGTCTTGAGACGAGATCCACGGCCTCAGGTGGCATACGCTTGCGAAAGATCTGATGATGACCATTTTTATATATTATGAATAGCAAATATGAAATAATATGAATAAATGGACTGGAAAATATACCATTACAATACCTTGTGCCACGGATGAGCTTTGATTTGTGGGAATTTGAACTCTGTGTAATTAGGATTCATACACTTTATTTCTTCCCTTGTCGGGGTACCTAAAACCTGCAAGTTAATCCCAAAATTCGTAAGTGATGAAAGTCATCGCATGGCATTGAACATCATAAAAGAAGGGGACTAATTGTAAAGGATGTCTACAAGTAGTTACATAGATTGAACTCATTGAGGTGAGGATTACTTAAAGCAAGTATCATCATTGTGCAAAGAAATAAATGACAGTAAACAGAAAGCTTAGATTTCAGAGTAAAATATTTTAGATTTCATCAAACCTTGATAATCTCAACGAGCTGATCAACTCCACTTGCACCAGGAAAGAGAGGCTGATAAGATTATGAATTCATTCTTAGTTTCTAGAGATATGAATTCCAAATAAACCATAATCAGTTATACTTAACAAGTAGATACCTGGCCAAGCAATAGTTCCCCAAGTACACATCCAGCTGACCAAATGTCAATGGCTGCGGTGTACTCAGTTGCGCCAAATATAAGCTCGGGAGCTCTGTAATATCTTGAACAGATGTAAGATATGTTTGGCTCACCTTTGACCTGTCAAATATATACAAAATTTAATCCTGATAATATAATAGATAGACAGTGAAAACAGACAATAGGTTTTTCAGGTTGAAGATAACAAACCAGGACTTTTGCACTCCCAAAATCACAAAGCTTCAGCTGGTGCGTGTGAGGATTGACCTGTTATGAGGTAACAGTCAAAAGAGATATACATAAACTATTCTATCGGATATGAAACTAAACTAGTCTCACCAAAGAAGGAAAAGTACATCTAGAAACAAACTAGAACTACTCCATACAATGATTTAGGTTGCACGATGCAAATCAATGCAAAAAGACCACAAACATTAAAGAAAAAAGTTTACCAAACATACCAGTAGATTTTGAGGTTTTATGTCCCTATGAGACACTCCAACACAGTTATGTATATAAGCTAGTGCTCTACATATCTACAAAAAAAGAAATAGAAGGAATGAGAAACAAAAAAAGTAGTATGCACAGAAAATAAATATCATAATATCTATAAAATTTACAATAAACAAAAAATTTGATAAAGTACAGCGAAACATACCTGGTAAGAATAAAGTTTTACATATATCAACGGCATCCTTTGATTCATTTTGCTGTAGTGTCTGATCACACGATGGACAGTCTCAGGAACATACTCAAGTACCAAGTTAAGATAGAGCTCATCTTTTTCAGTTGTTGAAAAGAAACAATGCTTCAAAGTTACAACATTGGGGTGGTCCAAAAGGCGCATTGTTTGTAATTCCCGGTTCTTGTACCTCTTGTCTTGAAGAACCTTCTTTATAGCCACGGTTTCACCTGTCTCCAAGCATTTTGCCTGCACGGTAAATTAAACGCATCCGTTACTTCGAAATGTATCCAATTAAAAGATGCAAATGAAAGAACATGAAAGAGACTAACCTGGAAAACTATACCAAATGATCCTTGTCCAACCGCACGCTCAGCCATGTAACTTATTGTCTACAATCATAAAATTGTCGCAAAATTCAAACAATACATAAATGACCATGTAAATATCAACACACACACAGACCAATAATCCATCCCACAAATGAAATAACAGAAACTAACCTGCTTTGGCTGGCCATTTTTACCACCAATAGTAGTGACAATCACATGTCCTGCTTCAGTACTACTTCCATCTACCACACTTGCTTCCATTTCCTGCATTTTTTTCGACAAATTTTTAACATAAGCTAAGGGTATGTTTGGATATTCCATACCTTATGTAAAAGCTATTTCTATATAGAATAAAATGAACTATTTTCATATAAGCTATAAAATAGACTTTTTCTATGATTTATATTCACCTTATCATCCTTAATTCTCATGCCAAGAATCTCATCAGGTAACCTTTCAGCAGCAATTACTGAACTTGCATTTACATCTCTTAATCCAGAAGCAGGTGCTGCACCCGCTGTTGCCATCACCACCACCACAAGCAAAGTAGATCAGAAAAATTTCTTTCACCTTCAATTCAATCAACTATCAAGCTCATAAAATCTTTATCTAGAGGAAAATATAACTAAACCCTAAACAAAAAAACTTGCTATTTCAACACCAATTTTAACTCAGCACCAAAATCTGCACAAACAAAAAATAAATAAAAAAATTGTTAATTTAATAACACCAAAAAAAAATGGTTAAAATGATTATAAGAATAAAACCTAATTATTAATAGATTACATCCAGAAAAAAATATGAGAGGTTGAATTGGGAAGAGAAACTTACGGATCCAGATTGAGGGAAAACAAGAGAAGAGTGAAAGAAAATGCAGAGATGTTATTGTTTTGTGGTGTGTGATTTTATCTTGTTATCTAATCTTTGTTAGTCAACAAAGACAATAAAAGCGCCCAGACAATTCTTGTTCTTTATTTCAGCTCTTTTGACCGTTCAATGAAACATAACCAACACCTTTTACTTTATTGATAAACACGTTACACATGGCACGTTATCCTTCATCGTACGAAACCACCTTATACCATTGGTTTTCATTAATTAATTTATCAATCAATAAGAAATCCGTGCTATACCCTTGTTTATCAAATTTGCATTCATTTATTTAGTGCATTAACATTCATATAATTATAAATATAATAAATGTTTTAAATCAGTCTTTTTATTTATTAAAAAATTTGTAATTTATTTTTGTTTATAAAAATTATATTAATAGTTTAATTTTTTATATTTATAAAAAAATTTGTATCTTATATTCATTTTATAAAAATTATTGTAATTTATTTTCGTTTATAAATTTTTTATATTTATAAAAAAATTTATATCTTATAGTCATTTTATAAAAATTATTGTAACTTATTTTCGTTTATAAATAAATTTCTTTGTTTATAAATGTCTTCAATCTCTATGATGATTTGTAAAATTATTTTTAACTTATTATTATTAAAAATAATTGTATCAATAGTTGATTTTTTTCATTTATATATATATATATATATATATATATATATATATATATATATATATATATATATATATATATATATATATATATATATATATATATATATATATATATATATATATATATATATATATATATATATATATATATATATATATATATATATATATATATATATATATATATATATATATATATATATATATATATATATATATATATATATATATATATATATATATAACTTATTTTTATTTATAAAAATTATTGTAATTTATTTTCGTTTATACAAATAATTATATCAATATGTAAATTTTTTTCCGTTTAGAGATGTTTTGAATCCGTGTTATCATTTATAAAAATATTTTTAATTTATTTCTGTAAAAACAATTCTATCAATAGTTAAATTTTTATCATTTATAAAAATATTTGTAACTTACTTCTACTTATAAAAATAATTATAAAATTAAATATTTACATATCATTTTAAATTTATTTATTCAATAATAACAAATATGTGTCTCATATTTAATTATATTTATAGATAAATATTGTCTATTAGTGATAAATATTGAATTTATTATTTTAATATCTAATTAATTTGTTGTCAAATAAAATAAATATTCTAACTAAGTAAAATAAATATTATATAGAAAAAAAGACAAACTTATAAATTTTAATTTTTTTTATATTATAAAACTTTATGATAAAAAAATAATTTATTTTTATTATACTATAAACATAGGAATAAAATTTTATTTTTTATTATAATTAAATGTTATAATAATTATGAGTGGATTTATTTTAACATGTTGTCAAGTAAAATAAATATTCTAACTAATTAAAATAAATATTATATAAAAGAAAAAAAGTCAAATTTAAAATTTTTATTTTTTTATATTTTAAAATTTTATGGATAGAAATAAAATTTTATTTTTTAATATATTATAAAATTTAAAGATGTCTATTAATTTTTATTTATTTATTTATTTATTTATTTAGAATCCATCTAAATCATATCTTTTTTTTTTAAATTATTCATATTTTTATTTTATTTTTACCTTAGTATGTTTTTTACAATATAGTAGTTGAATTTTTAAATTATTTATTTTTTAAATTATTTATTTTTTAATTATTATAAAATTATTTCTCAATTTTAAATTATAAAATCAATTTGATTTTTTATTTTGTATTTTTGTTACTGTTGAATTGAGAAAATATTTTTTAAATTTTAATCACTTATTATTTTAATTTGTGAATAGATTTTATCTATCTTTATCAACGAGAGTATATCCATCTATCTATTGAAAAATTATGATTAATATTGAAAAATAATAATTTTGATAATACATTTATTTTAGCTTTAATATAAATTTATTATTAATAATCAAAAATTACAATATTAAATAATAATATAATATTTATTATTGTAGATATCATTAGGGAAAAAATAAATAATTAGTTCTAAGAATATCAAAAAAATCAATTACAATATTAAATGATAATTTAATATTTATTATTGTAGATATTTGTAGGAAAATAAAAAATTAAATCTAAGAATATCGAAAGAGAGAACGAAAGAAAAGAGAGAGATGAAATATTTTTTATTGATTATTTAGTTTTTCTTTTTAATAGATTTAATTATTTTTATTTTATTTTAAGTTATTTAATTTGATAATTAATTAATTGGTGTATTGTGAGTTGTGCAATGTTTTAAAAATCAGATTGAACTTTCTAGTTCAACTAGTTCGACAAGGATTCGAAGGTGACTGGTTTGGTCAGCCTTATAAATTGCAGGCGGGTCATAACCAGAATAAAATCAGAAAAATCTGATTGAACTGCTCGAAATCATTCAAACCAAAGAATCATAGTCGATTTTATAAAACCGTCCGGTTCAAAAAATGTTTGTCAGTGGCTAATTTTAATAATTTTTTAATAAAAAATTAAAAATTATTATTATATTAGAATTAATAATTAAAATATTTTCCCTTCACAAAAAAAATATGATGTTTGTAATGAATTTTCAAATATTTATTTTAAAAATTTATGAACTTATAATTATGTGACTTATCCATAAAATTTAGTTTTATATTATTAACTTATTTAATAAACTATTCAATTATAAGTTTAACCGGTTAAATAGAACATAAATAGAAGGCATGTATTTTGAGTTGTGTATCATAAATGCGATGTATTGTAAATAGTTTTTTACTTTTGAATTTTTCAAATTTATTGTAGTGTAATTTGTAGGGAACCAATTAAATGATGACTAAATAAATGTGAGAATAATTTAAATTTGAATTTAAATCAATTTGAATTTAAATCAAATGTAAAATAATATTAATTTGAAAATATTTTGTTTTGTTTTAGAAAAGGGTTAATCAATTCAAAGATAAAAAAAAATTATATGTAAAATCAAAGCTAAAGTCTAATTAATATTGTTTAAGTTTACTTCGATTAAATTAACAAATTATTTTTTGTTCTTCTATAGTTATCCCCCTCTCAATTCTTTTTATTGATTACTTAATTTTTATTTTTAATAGTATTTAATTATTTATTCTTTATTTTAATTAATTTAATTTGGTAATGTAATAATGATCGTAATGTGAGTTGTGTATCATACATACAATGCATGTATTGTGATTATTACTAAATTTTATTTGTTAATAATATTATTATTAAAAAAGTGATTGAAACAATTGTATTACTTTTTTATTAATGATGCCTGAAGGTGCAACAATAGATCGTAATTTAAATGTAATTATATGTTTCATATATTTTATTATATTATCATGACAAAATTAAGATAAATCATTAAAAACACATTAGATAAATGGAGAAAACGAAACAATATCATATTAGTTGATTAACAAATTTCTACATCAAATAACAATAGTTCTGAAATGAGAGGATAAGAACAATGATAAAGTGTATTTAAAAAACACTTTATCAAACAACGACATAATAATAATAATAATAATAATAATAATAATAATAATAATAATAATAATAATAATAATAATAATAATAATAATAATAATAATAATAATAATAATAAAATCTATATTGTCAAACCTGAAAAACAATCAATCAAAACAATGATGCCTGAAGGTGCAACAATAGATCATAATTTAAATGTAATTATATGTTTCATATATTTTATTATATTATCATGACAAAATTAAGATAAATCATTAAAAACACATCGGATAAATAGAGAAAACGAAACAATATCATATTAGTTGGTTAACAAATTTCTACATCAAATAACAATACTTCTGAAATGAGAGGATAAGAACAAATGATAAAGTATATTTAAAAAACACTTTATCAAACAACGAAATAATAATAATAATAATAATAATAATAATAATAATAATAATAATAATAATAATAATAATAATAATAATAATAATAATAATAATAATAATAATAAATAATAATAATAATAAAATCTATATTGTCAAACCTGAAAAACAATCGATCAAAACAATGAATCAATATCACAAAATGTATATTTCAACACAATTTATATTTCAACACAGTTTTCCTTCAATTCAAGAAAAATAGAAGGGAATACAATTAAGGAAAGCATCAGTATGATGACGTGAAAGTATATATTTCAACACAATTTATATTTCAACACAGTTTTCCTTCAATTCAAGAAAAATAGAAGGGAATACAATTAAGGAAAGCATCAGTATGATGACGTGAAAGTATAGAGCGGTGGCCCGAAGAAAATAGAGAGGAAAATTGTGGAGGATAGTTAAGATAAAATGTAGAAAACATAATTTCAAGTTGTAGAGGGACCTATGGTCCCCAAAAAATCAAAAAAATTTATTAATTGAAAAAATGATTGAATATGACTAACAAAATATTAATAACAATATGGTTTAAATCATTTTGAAGAGAATAAAAATCAAAAATAGGTTATATTACCTGTAACACAAACAAAATCATATAATTTAATCTAAACGGTTTATTCTTTAATTGCTGCTTGAGAATGTTCTTTTGCATATGTTGTTCATATAGTTTCTCCAAAACATTATCTTTGACAGCAGCAACCCGTGTAACATGTCTTGCAAAGAACAAAAGTTATATATTCTATGTCAGTCAAACACACACTATAATATGCAGTCACATGATATAAATTGTTATAATTTATAAGGTATTTTTGTGGAGTACATGTGAAAGAGAGAAAATTGCAAATGTTAATTGTTAATTAAACGATATTAACATAATCGCTTTTATGATAAGCACTTATGTATAAGCTATGTCTGTAACAAAATAATATAATAAAGATGAATTAGTTTCATATAAGTTATAAGTTAGCTTCTAAGAGTTTAAGTAAATAAGTTGAAACATTCGAATTGCTTCTTCAGCATACTCCACGCTCCTCATTGTAACAAACGCAAACATCTGCTTATATTTGTGATATCATCATACACAATCTACATAAATCAAACTAAATAGAAAACACAAACCAAAACAACAATCACCCCAACATTCCAAAAACAAAAAATCTTAAATTGAACAACAAAAATGATGAATTTGATTAAAATTTTGCAATAAAGTCGCATTGTTAAAGCAATATCACATTTAAATCTTGCCATCCATATAGACATGTGGTTTATCCTTCTGTCATCTACAACAATGTCAAGAAAAAAAAGACATGGGATTTGCGTGAAGATATTTTTGGACAAATCGAAAAAATCATCGTAAAACACCGCACAATAAAGAAACAGAAAAAATACTGCAAAATAAAGAAACAGAAAAAAACACCACAAAACAACAACATGAATCCCTCTTTCATTTTCCAGAACAAATCAAAACCACATCTTAGCAATCAAAATCATAATCTTGCATAAACTAAAATGAAATAATCGAAAAGGATAAAGGATATTGGGAGGAAAGTCAGTGTACAACATTGTGACAGTGGTGGATCTGACGACGGTGGTTAGAGAAGCATCCATGGTTGTTGTTATGCGATTCCATAGAGGGTGTTGAAATCCGTGTGATATGGTTTGCACGAATGGAAGTAGGGTGGTTCTAGTGTGCGCAGTAGTCACTGATTGTGATTGGTTTTCGGCAGATGTAGCATTTCTGACGAGATGGGTTTAGGGATTATATGTGTTTTTTAAGGTGTTTGGATTTCTTTTCTTCTTCTTTTTATTTATTTGTTGAATCTAATGGATTGTTGTTGTTGATGGTGAATAGAGGATGTAGTAGAGAGTGTTTCAAGTGATAATAAATTTTTGGTAGAGATGATAATGAAAGATTCTTGTTATATGCTACGTTTACTTTTTCAAAGGATAGATAGAGAGATGTTTTTCAATTTTCAATGTGCTTCTTGAGTTGCTCTTAGATTTAAAATATTAGAGATTTAAAGAAAATAAAAAATAGGAAGGAAAATTGGGAGAGTGACACATCTGCAACAATAAATGTCAAATGAATATAAGTGAAGCGAGTATGAAATAAGACACTTGTAACCCTGGAATCAGAAAAGTTTAAACGTAAACTCATAAGGGTATAAGTGGATTTTCCAAGTACTTTAACTTTTATATATTTATATTAATTTTTTTAATTAAATTTTAAATATTAAATTTTAGAGTAAAGATCCATTTTAGTCATTCGCATAAATTAGAGAGGACAAATTAATCCATAAGAAAAAAAGTCTATATTTAATCACTTGTAAAATTTTATAAAATTTAACTGAGTCGTATTAGTTCCTCTTTTAATATTTTTTAAATCTATTTTTTCCTACTTTTAAAGTGTGACTGGACTGTCTATGTGTATTATTTTTACTTACGTGGATTAATTATTTTCATTTCCAGACCAAAGATCCCATGGTGAATGGACAAACTGCTCTACTACTAAACCAATGTATTTATCTTGCTTTAACTTACAAATAACACTTATATCATTACATTTTCTTATTATTTTTTTAAATATTAACAATAATTTATACATTTTGATCTCTAATAAAAATTATGTTAGCCCATATGTTCAAAATTTCATTGGTCCTAACATTTTGATCTCTTACAAAATTTAATTGAGTTATGTTAGTCTCATACATTCAATCATACATTATAGTGCCATCACATTAAAACCAGACAACAAAAATTTTACATTCTTGAAGCGCCTCTAAAAATAATAAGCAATGAAGTCGCCACTAAACTTTATTTATCCTAAAGAGGGAAAGGAAAATATCAAGAAAACCTCTAGGATGGGAAAGAAAATGGTCTTGCAACCAATAGATGGGTATGAAATTCGATTAGCAAGGGGGAGATATTAGCACCCCTCATGTTCGTTGTACTCAACATGATCCACTCTTGTTGTTCTAATCAATGGGTGTGTATAACTAAAAACTTACTTGCTAAGAGAATGCATGAATAAATTATTAAAGGGGAAAATAAAAGGTTTTTATTATTGAGTTTGTCTGAGTTTTGCAACTCAATGTCTACGTATCCCAAGGGGAATCAAAACTTTGTAGTTCTTCTAAAAAATGTTTGTTTGTTGTGTGGTTTTTCTCATGGATGATGCTAAGTTCGCATTCTAACAGTTAATATTTTTCGCTCGAACTTTAGAGACTCACGTGTTATTGTATTGTGTAGAATGAAGATAACATGTCCTTTAGAAAAGGTTTTAAATGAAAAATAGCCCTAAGGAAAAAATGATTTAGATTTGTTGGAGTGTTTTGTTAGGAGAAATATCTTAAGTGGTTCCTTTAAGTAAGAGATACTTAAGTCTTTCCTCCTTTAATTTTTGAAAGGGGTTTGAGATAATGGTTAAGTATTTTTGGATTTTTTATTAAAGAAAGACGAGTTTTTATTATTAGAAGAAAAGAAAATATGCTAAAAAAGCAAAACCAAAGGGACGTTAAAACCCTAAATTTGTCATGCCAAGGTGGACTTAAAGTTGTGTTTGAAATTGAGAAATTCTATCCTAAAGTTGACATGCAAAGGTTTCGATCCTAAAGTCTAACTCAATATAAAATGATCAAATAGAGTTTAATCATTTCATGGAATCACTTAAGGGAACATGTGAATCAAACAAGTAATGATTATCAACAATAAACAAGTGTCAAGACAAATCAAGATAATCATCAATACAAGTATGCACTAGGCAAGTGAAATGACCAAGGATCAAACAAGTAGTGATCAAGATTTAAAAAATCATAATGTCAACACAAACATCAAGATCATAAAAGATACATGGCAAGATAAGCAACATGATCAAACATTGAGACATACCAAGAGTAGGCATCAAGAATCAAGTAAAGAGATGAAACATACAAGAAAATAGCAAATCATATAAGCATACTCACAAGAATATTTAAGCAAGCACACATGATTATTTCTAATAAGCTAAGAGTTAAAAGAAAATCTTTTTATTATTTTTTATTTATAAGGAGAAATAAAGTTTTAAGAATATACCTAATAGAAAAAGATATAAAATGAATGTATAAATTTAAAATTAAACCAAATGTTTTTGTATTTTCTAAAATAATTAATAAAAGAGAAAAAATGAAATAGAAACTAAACTTAAACAAAATTAATACTTACTATGTTTTTTTAAGAAAAATAAATTGATATTTTTTCTAAATGAAACCTAAAATAGGAACAAACAAAAAACAAAACAAAAATGGGCCTTGATCCAGATTCAATAAGCCCCGATGAATCAACAAAAATGTATTGCCAAAAATAAGAGAAAGAAAAGAATCTAAGTCGGACCGGGTAAAGTTGGACTCGGCGCCCTTACCACTAAAATTGGGTTGTAAAAAAAACCTAACAAATCTAAAACGGCCCCCTTTTCACGATATTCCATATTTCAATCGTTATCCATTTTTTGTTCACCAAATCCCTAATATTTCTCTGTTCGGCTTCTACGAATCGAAAACAGAGGAATAAAAAGCTTTATCTCTCAAAAAATCTCACTGCACCAACATATCTCCTCAACCTCATTTCCCTCATCTCATATCTCTCTGTTTATTCGGTTCAGATCAACAACAAAGCAAGAACCCTAATCGACACCCACCCCAATTTTCATTAGTGATTTCATGATTTACAGAGCATAATATGGATGCAATTGAAAGCAATAGATAATCTATAACAATAGACAACGATAAAAACATGTACGCTACATTTCGATCCTGCTTCGCTTCTTCCTCTTTTCTGAATGAGTTATTGTTACGTGTGTGAATCGGTTGTGGATTGATTCTGTCGAGAGCGTGTAAGTTCACTGTGGGTATTGTTGCTATGCAAGTGTGGTCTAAAATACTATTGGATTTGAAGATGAATGGTGTGAGTGGGTGTTGGACGGTGTCGTGAGGTCTGGGTTTTGAGGTTTCTACGGGGTGAGGGAAAGTGTATTAAGCAAAGGTTGTGGATGAGTGGTATTAGGTGTGTTTACAGAAGGTTGTATATGAATTGATGGTTTATATAGAGAAGTTTTAAGAGTGTTTTCTTGGTCTTTTTTCTTATATCCAAATGAGAGAGAGTGTTCTAATTTATAGGTTAGATTGAGTGAGTTTTGGGGGGAATGGGATAGGTTTTGAATTGTATTAATGCACTGTTTTAATGCTTTCTAACGTAGATTTTTGTTTTTCCATTTTTGTGCAATTTTTTTACTGTTTTATGAACTGGTGTAGGGTTATTTTTCTAGTTTAATAGGTTTTTCGCAACAACATGGTTGTGTTGTATAGTTGTACTGGTTTGGACAGATTTTCAAGTTTGGTAAGATTTGTTGTTTTGTGCTAGGTTTAGAGAGGCACAAGGCATCAAGTTGCAAAGTGGATTGGTAATTCAAGAAGGCAATTAGAACTTAGGAATTTTAGACATGCTTGTAACAATGTTTTAACTCTTGTTTCAAAGTAATGTAACAAAGAGCTTGTAACCTTGTATGAAGCCTTGGATGTCATTGAAATTTTGAGTAGAACTTGTAGGCTTGTAATGAAACATGAAGCTTTAGATGTTATTAATGGAACTTGAATGAATGATGTTTGAATCTTATTTGAATAAATTTGATGATTCTTGATGGAACTTATCTTAAATAAACCTTGTATTTTTGATGAAGTAATTTGAACTTGAATAAACCTTATTGGATTTTTGAACTTGTACCAAACTTAATGAAACTTGTTTGATAAAACCTCCTTTGAATAGACTTAGAATAAAATATATACCTTGACATGGATATTTGCCACACCTTCGAATCATAATCATGCATAATGGATATAACTTTGACCAAATTCAAAGAAAAGATCCAATGTATCTTGAATCAAAAGTTGTAATCGAATTAACTCCTATAAGAATTTGAGTCAAGCCTACCTTGTATGCCATGTTTGTGCAAGAACTTGAATATGAACAACCTTGCAATGCTATATTTGAATCCCCATGGAAACCCTAATTGAGTTCTTTAACCCATGCCCATAATGCCTTGCATTCTATGTCCAAGTAGATTAGAGACCATGAACAAAAACCCTAGTTAATTAACTAAGGATTTGATGAATCCATACTCTTCATTTCTTACACTAATGCCATGATCATTGTCTTATAATACAATGACCCTTTTGCATGAGGAAAGGACATATGAATACACTATGTGATAGCTCTTGATGAAACCTTATCTCAACTAATGAACAACACATATGTTTAGGTAACTTGATTCATTAGCCACAAAGAAGATCTTAAACCCAAGTACACACCAATAATGTTGACTTGTGCCAACCAAGAAGTTAGGATATTCCATCACACTTGAAATGTAAAGGAAATGACGCTAAAGGTAGTTGTGATACGGTGGGAAGAACTGACTGTTTTTGGAATGCTGGTTTGTGTTTCGTGTTTGTTTTCGCAAAATGTCGCGGTAAGCAAGAGTCGCCACCATCTTTTATTTTATCCAACAAGGAAAGGAAAAAAGCACAGAAAAATTCCCTTTTTGAGATGTTTCTCGGGTCCAGGGGGTAGATTATAGAAAGGGAAGGTGTTAGCACCCTTTCTATCCGTGGTTATCCACGGGCTCTTAGGTACTTGCTCATAGTATTTTCAAAAATTGCTTTTCTTTGTGTTTGTGGGTTTGAAAAAGTTTTGTTTGAAAGGTGTAAGTGTTGAAATGTTTTTGTTTTTTTGAAAGAGCAAGTACTTAAGAACCATCTACCTACTCGAAAAAGGAATCGTTCTATGCTATCTTCCTTTAAACAATGTTATCCCACTATTGATGAGTAGGTAGCACCGTCGTTGGATTTTAATGGTCAATTCGATTAAGGGACGTGTGGTCACTAAAGCAATGTTAGGACGCCTTAGCGGTAACCCTAATGTCTTAGATCATTTTTCCGAGGCAACCATTTCGAGGCAACTATGATCTTTGGACAAGAGGGCGACCTCTAAAACTTCCTACACTCAATGACCACGTTCGAAGGCAACCAAGTGAGGTGTACCCTAAGAGTGCGCATGTGCGAGTGTGTTATTTTCAGTTATTTATCTTTGTACATGTCAATGGTTATCTATGTTGATTTTAGGTTAAAACATCTGATCTTGTCATGCATTTCTATTATCAAACATCTAACAGTTTATAAGTTGCGGGAATTAAACTGCGAAAATTAAATCTAACTATTACAAGGCGTCGGGTATTTACATCGCCAAAAGCAACCCTTGAATAATAAATAAAGCGATAAAAAGTAATAAAATGTCCTATTAACTATTACAAACCGGGAACAAATATATTATGATATAAAAGAAAATAAATCGCGTGCGAGAAATTAAATCGAGCGTAAATAGGGTTTTGACCCTTTTTGAGAGAAAATATCTTTTTTTGTTGTTTTTGAATTAAGAAAGAAACTATCCTAAATTAGTTACTAAATTAAACGAATTAATTAATTAATAAAAATAAATATTTTTGGGTTTTTGTGTTATTTAAAGAAAGAAAATAAAATTGATCAATGTTAATAAAAACCTAATTATGTCCAAGTTAATTTTAATTATTTACAAAATATATTAAAGTTATTCCTAATTAATGGCCTAAATTAATTAAATTAATATTTGTTAATAAAAATTAAAATTTTAAATTTATTTGGACATAAAAATATTTTTGTGATTTTTGATAAAAAAAAGAAAATTAATTAATTGTTAGTAAAAATAATAAATAAATTACTTAAAGAAAAATATAGAAAAAGGAAATAAAGGGTGAAAATGGACCTGATTTTAGGGTGCAACATCTGTTGGTGTCATGGGTAAGCTATTCTGTTTTGGCCATTTGTGTTTTGACTTCTGGCCATTTGTGTTCTGGCCTCAATGTTCCTTAACGTTCTCAGGATGTCTGTCTCGCCATGTATTGGTGTCATGTGTAAGCTGTTCTGTTTTGGCCATTTGTGTTTTGGCTTTTGGCCATTTGTGTTTTGGCCTCAACGTTCCTTAATGAACCTGCATGGGATCCTGTCTAAATCTGCAGTGTTGAATCTCATGAACACATTAAATAAATTATTATATATCATAAAATACAAATAAAGTCAATATATGAAGAAATTTAATGTTTAGGCCCAATATGGCATGTATGGATGATTATATCCTTTTGATCATGGAGATCAAATCAGCCTTACCCTTGGAGAAGTAGTGATATAAATGCTTTTATGCCTTTTGATCATGGAGATCAAGCCAGCCTTACCCTTACTGGAGAAGTCGTGAGATGTTGGTTTGTAACCGGGATGACTTGTTTGTAGTGAGAGAGGGATTTGTAATAAGGATTTCAAGGTTCTAGGGTTCTTGAAAGAATTTGATATTCTGACAGCATTGTGGAAAGGGTTTTTTTCTCTCCTCCCTGTTTGTGTGAAAAGAATGAGATTATATAATGGAAATTAGAGCAAAGAAAATGGGCTTTGAATGTGCAATTGGGCCTCCAATGTTCACTTGAGTTCGTCACGTTGCAGGCTAAATCGCAGGGGCTTAAGTGCAATTTTTGAATTTGAAATGTGAAAACAAAATGTATCCGACATCGAGAACTAACTCCTGTCCGAAAATCGGCTCAATCGGATAAACGGTAAATTAGTTATGAATTTTTGAAGTTTCAGTCCAGACAAATTTATTTTTGGCTCCAGTGTCAACTCTGACACGTTCTTCAATAAAAAACTGGTATTGATCAGAGCATAATCCGGTCTTGACTTTTGAAGCAAAGTTGTAGATATATGAGTCAGTGACCTTGTGTAAAAATATGAGCCCAATCTGATAAAAATTGACCGAGTTATGAATTTTCGAAGTTTCGGCCCAGATGAAATAATATTCAGCATTCAGGATTTTCGGCGCGTCACGCGTGCTCTGAGTAAAAAACAAAGACCTTTTGGATACCGTTCGAACTCAATACCTTCTGTGAAAACTTAGCCAACTCAATTTGTGAAATTTGTGCGCCGGAACCAGCTCAATACGATGAAAATCGACCAAGTTATGATTTTCTGAACATGACGCAAATAAACTTCTGTCACAAATTTTTTGTACGAAAATACTTGATAAATCCACATTTTTGAAGACCTTCTGATCGAAATTGGCTTCCATCCGTGAGAGATGAAAACATAGATGACGTCAAGACGGAATTTTGGCCACCGGAACGGGTTCAAAACGAGCCACTATCTTCAAGTTATGGATTTTTTAGCGCGTAAAAACTGCACTTTCAGCATACTTTTTCACCATATTTCTTCGAGAAAACCCACACATTCGGATACCTTCTTTAAAGAATTGACTCTTGAGCCGAACCTGAATTTGAGAATATGTTATTAGAGATATCTTGGCGAAAGAACACCTAAATATGACGCGCCAGGTTGGACTTGTGAATCTTTCTTGAAATGTTTTGAGAAATATGGGAGGGCAAATTTTGGGGTACAACAGTAGCCAAAGTACCAAAACCCTAATTCACAAGATTCAATTGTTGAAGTACTTCGAAGAAGCCCTAACACATGATATTGATTTGAAGTATAACAGATGAAAACCTTAATCTTGAGGAACACTGATGCAAGAAAGCTTTTCATGTTGAATATAAACCCTAAGTCACTCCATACTCAAACACAAAAGATTAAAACCCTGATCTTCTGAGAAATAAAGAGAAATAAACCCTGATTCAAGACCTTGGTGAATTTTGGAGAAGAAAACCCCTTGTAGCTTGATGAAGAAGGACGATAAGCCTTGGAGCTTATGGAGAAAGAAGTCTCTGATACCCATACCATAATTGTATATTCTAATTTAGAAATATAAAAAATATTGTGAAACCTTTGCTTGCATAGCCACTGCTTGTACGCCATGTTTGCGCAAGAACTTGAATCAAAACAACCTTACAATGCTATATCTGAAGAGAAAACCAAAGATTAGAATAAAACTCCACCTCTTATGAATGTGTGCATGAAATGTATGAATGTATATGCAAATGGCATGTTCTGTTAATTTCTAAGGACCCCGAACTTTGATTCAATTTTTAAGCGAGAGAGAATTAACAAAAGTTGACATTTAAGATTTTAGTACAAAGTCAAGAGTCTAAAGGCTAAAAATAAAAATCAAAGAGATCCCAATCAATAAGCCTGATGGTGATCATAAAAAATACAAAGCATAAAACCTTAAGATGTTTCCCTAAACTCTACATTAGCAAGGGTACCCCAACCTAGATTCTCATTACTCCACTCCTGGGCTTCTTTGAAGAGCTCTTTTGTTGCTTTGTTTTTTGTCTTCTAAATCAGCTCTTTGATGAGTATATCCCTTATGTTGATAATACTTCCCAGATGATTAATCTCTTCTTAAAGTCGAAGGTTGTAAAAATCTTCTTTCTGAGCTTCATCTCTAGACTTCTTGACCTCAGCTTGAACTGGTGTATGAACATTGTAGCTGAGGGTATCCTTCTTTCTAGAGTCCCTCTCTGAGGAATAAGCTTAATGCACGAATTAAAGACAAGGTTCCCTAGAAATGAAATTAACATGTAGGTCACAATTATGCCATGATGTTATGAATGCAAATACATAGGATTACAACTTAGCACAGTCTGGATAATTGTTTTACTCAACCTCTGAACAAGGTGAATAACACAGGTTCAAAAGTTCCCCTTTGTAAGAAAACCAGAAAAATAGGGTAGGATGAAATCCAAGGTATCCCGTCAAACAACCCAAGCCCCTCTCACAGGTGAGTTCTAGTCTTGAACAGAGGTTCCTAAAACGTTTCCAGAGTCGATAGCCCTCTATGAAAATACCTTGTCTATTACATAAGCATGTAGGACAAAGGTATCCCAAGAGGTCCTCGTTTGGTGTGGGTCTCATGTTAACTCTTACGTGTCAAGCGTCACAGTAGTCAACATGTTCATCCACTATAATCATGTGGTAAATTCAAGTTTGGGGAGTGGACTTATCACCCAAAGTGTCATCCCATCCCAACAAGGACAACAGGACAATAGTATCCAAAAGGCATATATAAGCAAATAAAAATGCAATGAATACGAGACAAATAAAGCAAGTAAAGCACGTAGAAAAAAACCTAAAGAAAATAAAACAAACAAGAGTTAGGACTAACTTGCTTAGGTTTCCCCAGTGAAGTCGCCAGCTAAAGCGCCTCTAAAAATAATAAACAATTAAGTCGCCAGTGAACTTTATTTATCCAAAAGAGGGAAAGGAAAATATCAAGAAAACCTCTAGGATGAGAAAGAACATGGTCTTGTGACCAAGAGATGGGTATGAAAGTAGATTACGCAAGGAGAAGGATATCACCTCTCACGTCTATTGTACTCAATGGGATCCACTCTTGTTGTTCTAATAAATGGGTGTGTATATTTAAAAACTTACTTGTTAAGGGAATGTATGAATGAATTATTAAAGGGAAAACAAAATGTTTTTATTATTGAGTTTGTCTGAGTTTTGTAACTCAGTGCTTACGTATCCAAAGGGGAATCAGAACTCTGTAGTTCTTCTAAAAAATGTTTGTTGTGTATTTTTTATAAACGGTGCTAAGTTAACATTCTAACAGTTAATGTTTTCTGCATGATCTTTAGAGACTCACACGTTGTTGTATTGTGTATAATGGAGTTAACATGTCCTTTTGATAAGGTTTTAAATGAAAAAGAGCCCTAAGGCAAAAATGATTTGGGTTTGTTGGAGTGTTTTGTTAGGAGAACAATCTTAAGTGGTTCCATTAAGCAAGAGATACTTAAGTCTTTCCTCCTTTAATTTTTTAAAGGGGTTTGAGATAATTGTTGTACCACAAAATTTACCCTCTCTTTTCTCAAGACATTTCTCACAAAGATCTTTAAAAGCTCAAGCTTGCATAATTATTGACCAGGTCAAGCCATCTCCTCAACACTGATACCTCAAAATTAGGGTTTGAGCTTGCACAAGGACAATTGGACTTCTAATACTTCAAATGACTTTGATGGATCATTATGGACCTTCAAGAATGCTCATGTCAAGTTTCAAGTCTTGTATCACAAATTCTGCTCAGACAATTGACCAGATGACCAAAAATCATCTGTACTGATGAAAAGTCAACTGATACGCCAAAAGTTAAACTTTGAATTTTTGGTCAACATTAAGTCTCAAAGATCAAAATTCATCAATACATTCAAGAATGTCAAGCTTGATCATCAAAAAGTCAAAAGTCAATTTGAAAAGTCAAACTTTTCAAAACTTAGGAATTTTTCTAAGTGTTTTGCACATGTTTATTTCATAACTTCATACCAATTTTTCACCATGATGGAAAATGATTCAAAGGAAACTTTCAACATGAAATTTGTAGATCTTGATGAATTCTATGACTTTGTATTAGAGGGTTGATGTCCAAAAAATGCTTAGATTTAAAGATATAAGCCCATGAAGTCATAACAATTTCATCTAACACTTAGAGAAATTTTCAACAGATTTTGGTCAGGATTTTATCCAACTTCTTGGCATTTTTTTCACATAGTTCCAAGATGATTTTTTCACCATGATGCAAGTTGATTCTGGAAGAACTTTTGACACAAGATTTGTAGATTTCAATGAGATATAAGACATTGTAGAATAAAACTTCTCCTAAAAATGTTGGGATTTCAAGTTATAAATCTTTGAAGACACGTCCATGAAACTGAAGCACTCAGTAAATTCTGGACATTTCCAAGACAGGATTTGGTTAGAACTTCTGGGCCAGTTTTCACGTAGGTTCAATCAGAATTTTCAAGAGTAATTTAAAGAGGGTCTGCAAAGCATGTTACAAGCTTTCTAAAAAGCCTGAGAACTCCTTCAGAACATGCTGGAGCAGGGAGATTCAAAGATCAGAAGTTGGATATTCGTTCTAAGTTACACTGATGTTGAACTTCTGATCCAGATTAAGCTATGATACATAATCTCATATTACAGGTTTTCTATTTTGATAAATCTCATCATCATTTAATGCTCACATCCACTTTTGAGTCTTTATCTAAAGGATTTCCCCACGTGTGGCATAGAAGTACGATTGTTGTCCTTGAAAAGCAAACTTTTGTACAAAATTTATGTTGGGCCCATGCTTTACTTTTGCTTCTGAGGGTACTTTTCCATAATTCATGCTTACAAATTCAGATTAAGTGCGGCTAAAGCTTCTAACCACCCTACCTTGTGCCTTGAACCATACTTATTTAAACTTGCTTCAAGAACAAGTCAGCACCTTAGGATATGATGGTTATACTCCTGGCTTCTCCAAGCTCCTAAATCCTTGCCTATAAATTGAACTTCATTTGCAACTGTTTAAGAGGTCGAAGATTGGAGAAAAAGCCTTGAAACCTTGCTAAAATTTCCCAAGAACTTGAAGCTACAACCCAAACACGAAACCTGCTAAGCTTCTGTTTTTTTACACTCAAACTCTAATTTTCTTGCACATTTCTTGGCCATATCACCCACACAGTTTTTGATATACATTTAGAAACAATCCCAACTTCTGTTTACATACACCAAACTCCATTTCAAAAATCATAACTTTTCTTCTTGGTTGCTTCAAAACATTACAACCATTCATAACCCAAGTTGAGGTTTACTTTAGCTTTCTAGGAACATGAGAAAGCTGACCAGAACATCACAACAATCAGAACCAGGCTCTAGTTCACAGAACATTTTCCAGCTGCAAGGTAAGCTTTTGCTGACTTTTATCACACTACTTAGGCATTGTTAGGCTTGCATTTTCAAAAATACAATATAGACATCCTGACTCTAATTTTGTACATATTCATAGATTTCATGTATTTTTTCCTAAGTAGAGAGAATTTCAGTTCAGAACTTCTTGAGGAAATTAGGATTCAGAATTAGGTTTAGAAAAATTCACGCTTGCTATATTTACAGTTCTGGTGCTTTATATTTCTAAAACCATAATGAAATCTGCCATAATTGCTATGTTTGCATTCTTCATTTTTGTTGAGGAATAACTAAGTTGCAGATGCTCTGGTTGGCGTGGAGAAGGAGATAAAGCTCATCATCAGAATTTACTTTGTAATATCTGTTTATGTTTTTGTTTCTGATACCGGATGTATAGCCACCCCAGTGGTTGAGAGTGAACACTTAAGGCATTAGTGTTAAGGGTCCTGAGTTCTAGCCCAAAAACACCTTTTTATGTTTATTTTCTGACTTTTTTACCCCATTATTTGTTTAAAAAAATAACCCTGGACCAGAACTTCTAGATGAAACCCCTCCCGTTTGTTTGTCAAAATAGTGACCCTAGATCAGAACTTCTAGATATCTCCATACAACAGCATTAACACTTCACTTGCCTATTATCAGAACTTCCAGGTTTCCAATTGCTTTAGAACCTCTAAGCTCTCTCAAACAACCAGAACTTCTGATCTGCCAATAACATTAGAACTTCTAGGCTCCCTCAGCAATTAGAACTTCTAGGCTTTCCTTTATTCCCAGTGACCCCAGAGCTTTAATGCGTCCGGATCCATAAATTTTGACCTTCCTCTTTTCTGCTAACATTTTCTTTCTGATTTGTAGCGCATTATAGTCAGAGTTTCTGCCCCTTACTTCTGTCCTTTCAACAATGCGCTAATTCTGATTCTTTTCTTTTCTCTTATTATTTTTATCATCACTTTATTTTTATTAATCAAAAACACCAAAAAATACTTTATATTCATACACTTTGTTTTACTTTCTTTTAGAACAAAAAGACTAAAAATATTTTCTTAAGCAAATTTATTTATTTCTTAACCAAAACAAAACAAATCCATTTTTCACATTTCATTTCTTGGACATTATTTCAATATGGTTGTAATAGATAATTAGGACTTTAATTCCTCGCAAACCCCATTTGTAAATTTGTACACCCCATCCCCCTAATGATTGTAATAGCGTAGAATATTTACTTTCCACAATTTATCACTTTCATATAAATGCTAGTAAAGTAGGATTTGTATGGGAAGATAAAAATCAACAAGTAGCCAACCCCTAATCAAATACTAAATGCATGAAAATCAAACATACTATTCACACATGCACCCCTAGGGTTAACCCCACTTGTTGCCTAAAAATGGTCATGTTATGCATGTGAGACGTCTTAGCAAAACAATCAAAATACAAGATCATGGTCCCTCGATGATGCTACGAATGTTGCCTTAAAAATGATCTTAACCCCTCAAGAGAAATGCTAAGATATCTCACAATATTGTTATCATGACCCATGCTCGTCCCTTTACATCCAAAGATAAAGCTTCTTATCAATCAATGGTAAGATAGTAACATCTAAGGGAGGAGGAGAAGAACGAAGACTTTTTAGTAGGTAGAAACGTTCTTAGTTGCTTGCTCATTTTCAAAACAAGCATATTTTCCAAACACACACTAAACACTTTCAAAACATGAAATATTTTCAAAAGTCTTTTATATACATTCTCATAGAAACGAGAATCATTACAAAGTTTGCCTAAACGAAGGCTCTTTTCAAAAATACTTTCAAAAACCACCACAAAGTATACTTTCAAACAAAAGCAAGTGATCTAGCAAGCAACTAAGAGCCCATAGATAACTATGGATGAGAAGTATGCTAACACCTTCCCTTTTCATAATCTACCCCCCGAACTCAAGAAAATAATCTCAAAGGTCTTTCCTGTTCTTTTCACCCTTTCTTTCATTAGATAAAAGAAAAGTTGATGGCGACTCTTGTTAATCGCAACAATTGCGATCAAACACAAAAACATCTCAAGTCAGTTCTCTCACCGTATTACACTGGGTCCTAAGAGTTTATGGACCAGATATATTGGGAGAATTATTAATAATAAGGAGTTATTATTAATTGAAGGATAAATTTATTTGAAAATTTATTAGAATTATTGAATTATAATTAGGAGTCGGTTTTGTTTTGGAAAATTGAATTCTATTCCATTAAATGAGAAAACATACGTTACTATTATATTTTATTATAAAATTAAATATAATTTTAACTAGTAGATTATAAATAGGATTGAATTTTCTTTAGAAAAAAATCCACCGTATTTCATCTTTTCTAGCGTTCCAATTTTTCTCCTAAAATCTTTCATCCTCAACCTAGCAGTTGAGACAAAGGATCCAGATCTTTGCTCGGGTGGATCAACTAGAGGAGTTTCAAGTGAGGCTCTGAATCTCTTCAGAAAAAGGACTTTGAACACACATAAAAAGGTAATCATTTTAATCTTATTTATAATCCAATTGATCTATGCAATAGATCTTCATTTAGATGTTAGGAAAATGTTTCATGCAATTCCTTTTAGAGCATCTAAAACCCTATATTTTCTGCATCAGTCTCGCTAAAACGATGATTCTCGATTCGTTCACCGTTGGATCGAGCTGAAATTTGGTGGGCTTGTTTGAAAACACATATATTTAAATTTTGACTGGTGGGAGATATTCAAAACAAGGTATGAGTTTAGAGATATCGGCTTCGCACTAAAGTTGTAGATTTGGGAAATTTTCCAGCTTTTTGATTTTTTTGTAAGTTAGTTTGCTTTGTGATTTGCGGTTATTATCACTATTTTGTGAATCACTTTAAGACTCTCTTGTAACCTCAATTGATTATAGGGGATCTATTTCTTTGGTCTGGATGACTCATGATTTTTACTCTCATATTGAGGGGTTTTCCACGTTAAAAATATCAGAGTTTGTTTGTAACTTTATTATTCGATTGTCGTCTTTTATTTTTTGTTGATCCTAAAGGTTCCTACAAGTTTGGGAAATATTATATCCTCTGCGTATTAGTCTATTATTGTGTCTTAATTTCCCATAAGAGTGGCATCAGAGCTCTTGGTTAAGGGCTATTTTACTTGTTCGAATGATGGAGTCAAATACAAAGATGAAAATGGTATTGATGAATGGTTCTAATTACCATTTATGGAAGGACAATATGAAAGACTTACTATTTATGAAGAAATTTTATTTACCGGTTTTTAGTTCCACAAAAGTTGATTTTGTATCCGATGAAGAATAAGAGTTTGAACATCTACATGTATGTGGTTTTATTCGACAATATATAGAAGATAATGTTTATAATCATATTGCTAATGAGACACGTGTAAAAACTTTGTGGGAGAATATAGATTCCTTGTATGCCTCTAAATCAAAGAATAATAAATTGTTCTTGTTAAATAAATTCACAAGTTTGAAGTATAAGGAGGGGACTTCTATTTCAGATCACTTAAGTGAATTTTAATGGCTCCTTGATCAGATGTCAGGAATGAGTATCAAATTTGTTGATGAACTTTTGGGACTATTTCTATTGTTATCTTTACTAGAGTCTTGGGAGACATTTTAGGTTTCTATTACAAGTTCTGCTCCTAAAGGTGTCGTTTCTTTAGAAACGGCTAAGGGTGGTATTTTTAATGAGGAGATGAGAACGAAGGCACATGGTTCTTCATCTCAATCCAAGGTACTTGTCACTGAAAATAGATGGAGAAGTCAGAAAAAGGAAATGAAAGGTGGTAGAGAGAATAATATAAGTAAGTCAAAACCACGATACAAGAATCTGGAGTGTCATTATTGTCACAAAATAAGCCACGTACAGAAGTATCGCTATTAGTGGAAAAGGGATAAAAAAGGCAAGAAAGGTAATTTTAAACAAAGAGTTCATGATGATCATGATGATGATCGTGTTACTACTGCATGTTACACCAAATAAGAATTTATTCACATCTTATACTTTTAGTGATTTTGGAGTGTTGAAGATGAGTAGTGATGACATATCTAAGGTAATTGGTGTTGGTGGCGTTTGCTTGCAAACCAACATGGGAATGCAATTGTTGCTTAGAGGTGTCAAGCATACTCTGAATGTCCATGTTAATTTAATCTTTGTACATATGCTTGGCGATTGTGGTTATGACAATCACTTTGGTTCTAGAAAGTGGAAAATCAACAAAGGTAACTTGGTTGTGGCTAGAGGGGAAAAGCTTTCTAAATTGTATTAGACAAAAGCTTTAGTTGTTAGGGACAATGTGAATGCTATCAACATGGAAGCATCTTTGTGGCACCGAAGGCTTAGTCATATTAATGAAAAGGGGCTGAATGTTTTAGCCAAAAAAGATGTTCTTCCTAGTTTAAAGAATGCATATTTGGAGAAGTATTCTCATTGCATGGATGTTAAACAGGCTAGAGTATCTTTCAAGAGACATCCTTCCTCAAGGAAGTCAAAGTTGCTTCAATTGGTACATTATGATGTTTATGGTCCATTAAAGGTAAAATCCTTTAGTGGTTCACTTTATTTTGTTACTTTTATTAATGATTGTTTCAGGAAACTATGGGTTTATGACTTGAAGACAAAAGACCAAGTATTGGATAAGTTCAAAGAATTCCATGCTTCGATAGAGAGGCAAACAAGTGAGAAGCTGAAATGTGTTCATTCTGATAATGATGGTGAGTATTATAGGACATTTGATTCCTATTCCAAGCAACACGATATTACACGTGAAAAGACTCCTCCTAAAACTCCTCAATGGAATGGTTTAGCAGAGAGGATGAATCAAACACTAATTGAGAGATGAAGGTGTATTCTCTCTGAACCTAAGTTGCCAAATCATTATTGGGGTGAGGAACTTTCACAGTGGTGCATGTTCTTAATCTTACTCCTATTGTTGCTTTGAACAATGAAGTTCTAGACAAAATTTGGTTTGGAAAGAATGTCAAGTATGATCATTTGAGAGCCTTTATTTGTAAGGATTTTGTGCATATTCCAAAGGATGAAAGATAAAAGTTGGATGCAAAGTCAAAATAATTTATCTTCTTCAGTTATGGGCAAGATGATTTTGGTTACAGGTTATATGATCCTGTAGGGAAGAAGCTTATCCGAAGCCGCGATGTAGTATTCATGGAAGACAAAACTATTGAAGACATTGATAAGGTATAGAAGATTACACCCAAGAAATATATTAGTTTTTCTAATATTGATCTAGTTTGGTTACCTAATAATAATCTAGATGGTATTGGCGGTGATGATCAGAATGATGAGCCATATGATTATGTTGATGATCAACAACTTGGAGATGAGGTGAATATTCCAACTAATGATGATGAAGAGGAGAATGATATGTCACAAGATGAGAATCTTGGTTAAGCTCCAGAATCATCTCAAACTCAACTTAGGAGGTCTATCAGGAAGAGACATCCTTCTATAAGGTATAATTCTAAAGAATATGTAACCTTGACTGATGAGGGTGAACCTGCGTGTTTTCAAGAGGCCATGGAAAGTGATGGATATCAAAAGTGGTTGAATACAATGCATGACGAGATGAAATCATTGCATGATAATCACACTTGTGGTTTAGTGAAGTTGCCTAAAGGCAAAAGAGCTTTGGAAAATAAGTGGATTTATAGAGTTAAACATGAGAGAAATTCTAAGTCCCCGAGATATAAAGCTAGATTAGTGGTGAATGGTTTCCGTTAAAGAAATGGTGTTGATTTTAATGAGATTTTCTCATCTGTTGTAAATATTCCATCAATTAGAACCGTGTTGAGTTTAGCTACTACTCTTGATTTAGAGGTTGAGCAAATGGATGTGAAAATGGCTTTCCTTCGTGGTGATTTGGAGGAATAAATCTACATGAAACAACTTGATAGTTTTCAAGTTAAAGACAAAGAAGATCATGTTTGTAGATTGAGAAAAAATCTATATGGGTTGAAGCAATCTCCAAGGCAATGGCACAAAAAGTTTGAGTCGGTTATGTGTGATCAAGGATACCAGAAGACTACTTCAGATCATTGTGTCTTTATTAGAAAATTTTCTAATGATGACTTCATTATCTTATTGTTATATGTTGATGATATGCTTATTGTAGAAAAAAGTATTTCTAACATTAACATGTTAAAGAAGAAGTTAGGAGAGTCATTTGCCATGAAAGACATGGAAACAACTAAACTGATTCTTGGCATTAGAATCATATGTGACAGAAAAGAAAAGAAACTTTGGATGTCACAAGAATATTATATCGAAAAAGTGTTGCAAAGTTTCAAAATGGAAAACTCTAAGCAGTAAGCACTCCTCTTGCTACTCATTTCAAGTTTAGTTCTAATCAAAGTCTTTAAAGTGAAGATGAAATGTTTGATATGAAACGTGTTCCTTATGATTCTTCTGTGAGTATTTTGATGTATGTAATGGTATGTACAAGACCAGATATAACACATGTTATTGGTATAGTCAGTAGATTTTTGTCAAATCTAGGTAGAGAGTATTGGAATGTTGTAAAATGAATTTTAAGATATCTTTGTGGTACTACATCTACGAGGCTTTGCTTTGGAAGAGATAAGCTTACTTTAGTTGGATACTCTGACTCTAATATGGCTGGAGACATTGATTTCAGAAATTCCACTTCGGGCTACATGATTAAATTTGCAGGGGGAGTTGTGACTTGGCAGTCCAGATTACAAATGTGTGTAGCATTGTCTACTATAGAAGTTGATTTTATTGCCATTACTGAAGCATGCACAAAGTTACTTTAGTTGAAGATGTTTGGTTTTGTTCAAGACAAATATGTGTTATTTATTAATAGTCAAAGTGTTATTCATCCTGGTAAGAATCTGGCTTTTCATAATATGTTCAAACACATTGATGTGAGATATCATTAGACACGAGATGTTTTGGATGCTAAGTTGTTGGAGTTAGCTAAGGTTCATACAGATGATAATGGTTGTGGTATGATGACTAAAGCATTACTAAGAGGGAAGTTTGAAGCTTGTTGTGATATCGCTGGTTTGGTTATTTCCTCCACATAGTTGTGAGGGAGAGATTTGTTGGGCCTGGGCTCCTTTCCTATGTGGAGAAAGACCTAAATATGAATAACCCATTTGTCTCACTTTTTTAAGTGGGTAATGTCAATTTAGGATTAAGAGAGATAGAGAGAAAATAAGAATTCAAAAAGAGAGAAACTCATTCCCATTTTTCCTGCATCGGTCTCACTAAAACAGCGATCCCTGATTCGTTCACCGTCGGATCAAGCTGAAATTTGGTGGACTTGTTTGTAACACGTATATCTAACTTTTGATCATTGGGACTTTCAAAACAAGGTCTGAGTTGAGAGATATCGGCTTTGCACTAAAGCTGCATATTTTGGAGAGAAAAAAACAGTTTTTTTATTCTTATTTGTAAGTTAGTTTGCTTTGTGATTTGCAGTTGTTATCACTATTTTGTGAACCACTTTAAAACTCTCTTGTAACTTCAATTGATTATAGTGAAGCTATTTTTTTGATATGGATGACTTGTAATTTTTACTCTCATATTGAGAGGTTTTTCACGTTAAAAATATCGGTGTTCTTTTGTGTCTTTATTGTTGATTGTCGTCTTACATTTGTTGTTGATCCTCAAGATTCCTACAAATTTAAAAAATATTATATCTACCGCGTGTTAGTCTATTATTGTATCTTAATTTTCCATCACCTATATTATCTGAAAAGTGATGAATGAACATTTAAATTCGACTTATCTCTAAGGATAATGCTAATATGTACCATAAAGGTACATATTAAGAAACCAAAAAATAAAAACTTCGTGTTGAAAAAGACAATAAAAATATTAATAATTCTCAACATTTAATTAAAATAATACACAATTTCTAATAAATAATTTTCACATTTAACACGTGCTCTTAAGACACATATTAGTATTATTTTATCTATAATTATAAAACAAATATTCTTATTTTTACATAACGCAATGTAACTATCAATACTACAATAGAAAAATCATTTAAAAGAGTAGGGATTTAAATAGAATGTAACATAAAAGTTAAGCTAAATTTTTAATTCAGTGATCAAAGTATGTAGAAATAAATTGTCAACTTATGACTATATAATCAAACTACCATTTCACACGCAACTTAACCGAATTGTTGAAGACTTCCAAGCTGTTACACAAAACATAACTTCTGAAAAATAATAAATAAAGGGTGCTTGATTTGACCAACTATAAATATTTTGGACTCTCTTTTTAAAATGAACGTGGTTTAAAATTTTTATACAAATTAAAAAATATAATAATATTATTATAAAATATTATATTTTTATAAAATTAATCTTATAAATTTATTAAAAATAGTATAGAGAATAAAAAATAAATTACACAAATAAAAAAATAATATTAATTAATATTACATTGAAAAAATAAAAATAACAATCAATCTAAAACAAAATTTATTTAAAACAAAATTTATTTATTAAAACGATAATTATTTTAAAATAATAGGAATCTTAATAATCAATTTTGAATGCCGGTCATTAAAGAGGCTTCATGTGATAGGCTGTCTTTCATATGTTGACTTTAAATTCAAATCATTAGTAGTAGCTGTTTTTGACAAATTCTATGAATTTCATGCTAGCATTGTCGGTCATTAGTTATCTATCGCTATTAGTGTAGTAATTTTATTTGATTCAATACTTTTTTTTTACAAAAAAAATTAGGTGAGTTGGGCAAGAAAAGTCACTAAGATCAAGGCATGTCTCAAAGTTTAAAAAATATTTATAAAATTATTTACAGATCATCAAAAACTCATCAAGGTAAGGGTATATCTTGAAACTTAAAAAATATTTATAAAAACATTTACAAATCATTTATTAAAAAAATTTCACATTGACTACAAAAATTGAGCTTACAACCTTTCGATATGTAAGTCAATATCTTAATTGAGCTAATTTACCTTGACAATTTGCTTCAATAGTTGTTCATTTGATGGAAATTATTTACTTACTATTCACTTTTAAAATTTAGGGGACAAAATTAAAAGATAATTATCGGATTAAATCATTAGATAAAGCCAATGCATTCCTCCAACCCACAGGGATTCAGATAACCATACCTCAACAGTGAATCAAGAGTGACCTCATCATATCTTATTTAAAGAATATTAGTTTCATATTTTCAGTGCCTTAACAGTGAACCAAAAGTGGCCTCATCATATCTTTTTAAAGAATATTAGTTTCATATTTTTAGAATATTTGCATTATCTAAAGTATTCTCCATTAGAATTTATTTTATGGGATAAAAGTTATTAAATGTAGTATATAGTTAAATCTTTGGTTGCTTATATTTGAGAGACTAATGAAACAACACTCTACCACTACATATCTTAAAGTGACTAAGCCATGGTTTATTTCTTCATCAATGAAAATTGATTTAAAGTGAATTAATTTAATTATAATTAAAAGTGAATTGAAAATAAAATATTTTACTACAAAGTAAGTTGTGTATTGCCACGTGACTCCCACATCGTTAACACCAAAATTATGTCACAACTTTATTTTTGCCACCCGAAGAAACACGTCGCTGGAGAGCGCGTGGCAATGTTGTTCCAACGTGGGAAACATGTCACAACGTTGTCACGTGAAATTCACGCCGCAACAAACTTTATGGGATTAAAGGCAGTCAGAGTAGAGCAGAGGTCAGAGCAGATTTTATATTTACTTTTACGTTGTGTATTGCGGCGTGTTTTTCATGTCACTAATTTGTGATGTGGAAAACACGTCGTAACTTTTTTTTGTTTTTTTAAAAATTATTTTCTGTTTTAAATATAATAATTCTGATATAATAATTAATATTATTTTCTGTTTCATTAAATTTATAAATTAAATATTATAATTTATTTATTAAATTCAATATTATAAATCAAATTATCAAAAATAAAATTAAATATATCAAAATATATAAATTAATATACTTAATATAATAAAATTAATAAACTAAAATTTAAATTTAATATTTTTAAATATAAAATATGATTATAAATTTATATTAGTACACAAATAAAAAAGTAAATAGAAAATAAAAATAAAACTAAGCAGAAGGATCATTCGAGTTGTCGGAAAAGTCGCGAAGAAAGTCATCATTATTTTGGTGGTTATTATTTTGGCCACCATTGTTAGGATTTCCACCAAATACTTGCATAAATTGTCGCATTTGCTCCTCCATATCAGCCTACCTCTTCGCCATTGCCTCCATTTCTCTATTATGTTCACCCCTCATTGCCTCCATTTGGACTTCAATGCCGCCTCCATTTGGGCCTTCAATGCGGCCCCACGTTCTTCGGACTCGCGTCTAGCCAATTGTCTTACCGTTTCTAACTGATCTGGTGTCAAATTTGTTTGGCGTGGCCCTTCTTCACCGTCCGCAGCTCTCTGATACAGAGTTCTATCCTCACTCCTCAAGGTGCCCGCCAAATTTCCACCACCAAAAAAGCACCCGTTAGGCCCCTTTCCTCCAACAACTTGACTCCAAATATAGAAATTCACATCTGGATGAACTGGTTTTCTCGGAGGAGGAGTATACTGAGGATTATGGGTCAGAAATTCTACAAGCAATGCCTGATAATCCTCCTACACATACAATAAAAAAATGAAGTTAAATATATAAGTAAAGTTAATGAAATTAAATTAAATTAAATAAAAATAAAAATAAAAAACATATAGCCACGTGATTGTAACGCCACAACTTATCAGTTACCACTCAATTTTCACGCCACAACATCTCACTTGCCACGTGAAAATCACGTCACAAAATTGCTTAAAAAATAAAAAAAATATAAACATAAATTTACTTATCAGGGCTTTTTTTGTACGCTCGTCAATAAATTCCCCTGATTTCTTTGTCCGAGTTTTGGTAACCAGTTCAGTCATCAATGGTTGTCTCCCCAAACGCTTAGCCTAAATAAAAAAATTAACTTAAATTAATAATATATGTTATAAATCCAAATATGACTTTAAAAAGTGGTAATAATTACCATGCGTCGAGCATGCTCAGCAGTACTAATACTTCCAACAGCATTAAGGCAACCCCCTTTTTGCGATGCCCTCGTCTTCTTTGCAATTTCAGATTTAGACTTAAATTCATCCGATTTCCAATACTTAAGAAGTTGTTCAAAAACTTCTTTGCCTATCCATTTGGGACGAATGCCCAAAAGTTGCCAATTCTCTCTAACACGTTGTAGCATGTCAGAAAGTCGCCTTGAACTCCTGCCAAAATTTTTTTTTTTTGCTTTGTTATGGTTCAGTGGATCCCAAACACATTTCTTCTGCAATGTTGTATGACATTAAAATAAATAGTTAGATAAATTATAACAATAATGAAAAGGTCATTTAAATAAAAATAACTTAAGAAATAAATAAATTATACATGAAATTGCTTAAACCATTCGTCTTTATCCGAAACTTCTCTAAAACTCTTCAAAATTTTTGTATAATTCTGCTGAATTATATAATTTATAACCCTGACAGCAGTCCGACTCAGCCCGAAACTAAAACAACAATAATTGAATTAGCATAATTAAGTATATAAATTTATATTAAAAATGGAAATGTGTACTTATAAATAAAAATCAATAAATAAGAAACTTACGAGTTCCCTTCAGGCCAAATCCAAAATCTCCCATCAATGATATGAATCTCACTCGGATCATCATCCCCTCGAAGATCTCTCCCATCTATCTGATCATCGTCCACACCAAGATCATCATCATCCGACTCTGCATGATCATCGGATGCAGGTACATGTGTGGGATGTGGGGTGCGACCAGTCTGTGTGGGTCGTGAAGAAGTGGATCCTCCAGGCTGCTGCACGAATAAGGGTATCTGTGTGGAAAATAGAAAATTGTGCTGGAAGGATGAGGGCACCTGTGTCTGCTGGAATGGTAAACCAGGTGGAGCCCCAGATGGAATAATAAAAGATGGACTCCCAGATGAAAACTGAAGAGGACTCTGAGAGGATAGTAATGGCGTAAAAGGCATAGTACTGTTCATGGACATATGATGAACCTGACTCTGCGGGGGAGGACACGTGGCAGAGTGAGGTGACTGGCATACTACTACCCTTGTACGCCTGGGCTTCCTACCACTCACTACGAAAAAAACAATTTTTGGCAGCGCATCTACGAAAGCACTTTTAAGAGAAAGCACTTTCGTAGCCTTTAAAAAAAATTCGCTTAAAAAAAGCGCTTTTATAGGGTTTCCTACGAAAGCGCTTTTCAGAAAGCGCTTTCATAGGTATTTGAAATATCTAACCTACGAAAGCGCTTTTGAAAAGCGCTCTGAAAGGGGGACCTACGAAAGCGCTTTCTAAAGCGCTCTTATATGGGGGACATACGAAAGCGCTTTTTACCTCAGAAACGCTCTCATATATGGGTCTTAGAAAGCGCTTTTAGAAGCGCTTTCGTAGGTTGTTTCCCTAAATACGAAATTTGCCCTCACTTGTTCATTTCTTCGTCTTCCTGTTCCTGTTCGTTCGTTTCTTGCCGCCGTTCCTGTTCCTGTTCCTGCCGCCGTTCTCTCATTCCTGCCGCCGTTCCTGTTCCTGTTCGTTCGTTTCTTCTTCCATTATCTGTTCACGAACAACAACCAACACACCATTCAGCGATGACGTACTCCCTCCGTGCTTCTTCCGTCACAACATACAACTAGCTCCATCCTGGCTTCCTGCTCCAGCCAACAATCTTCACCGTGACACCAGTCGTTGTAAGCATCACTATCATCTTTCTTTTGAGTTTCTTTTGGTATTTTCATGATACTGTTGGTGCTGATTTTGTTTTAAGGTGTTAATGTTGAATTAGAAATAATGAAATTAGGTTAATAGTTTAATGTAAGCCATGTTATTTTCCTGAATGAGGACTTGTTGCTAACATTGTTGTTATTGGTGTTAAATATGATTGATACTCATATCGGTGTTAGTATTTTCTTTTATGGTTGTGTGAATATGAATGAGATTCTGAATAGTAATTGTGTTAATCTGATTTCAAATTGTTTTTGAAATAATCTCCATCTGTGTATGGAAGTTTGTTTCCTATTAGAATGCGAGCTTTAGGTGATATCTTATGATGTCAGCACCATTCTTAGGAGTATTTTGTGTGCTATTTTTCTTATGAGAAATACTACTTGATTTGAATTAATTTGAGTGAGTTTTTTGTTTCAATACCATAAAGTTTGAGTTTAACTCGAGTGATATTTTGATGTCGATGTCACTTTATCCGTATTGATTTTGAATAATAGAGTTGACTAATATCGGTGTTCAAATTATGTTGAAGTGTTGATGTTAGTTATGAAATTGAGAACAATTAGTTAATTTTCTGTTAGAGTGAATAGTTGGGCTGTTAGTAGTTAAATTGGCTTTGGCAATAAGTTAAAACTTTGTTAGTAGTTAAATAGTTGGACTGTTAATAGTTGGATTGTTAGTAGTTGGATTGTTAATAATAAATAGCTGGACTGTTAGTAGCTGGACTCTCCCATCAATGATATCACAGTACCAACAATTTAAACTAGAATGACAAGTTTTTAAATTAAATTCTTAAAGAAAATAATAATAACAATTAACAATTTAATTGATCCATCATGTTTATATTAGTCTAATTAACATCATGATGATAATATATTAACAAGCAAATTATAGAGAAAAAAAATTGAAAATTAACTTGTGAATATATTGAGCAGAAAATAAAGGTTGTGAAAGGCTGTAAATGAAGAAGAGAAAAAGAAATAAGAATGAGTAGAATTCCAACTTTAGAAATCAGAAGTTATTCTACCTATGTATGAGATTCACCTACAAAAACCGAATGGCGTCAAATAATATATATGAGAATGAGTTCACAACTCACCTAATGTGTAAAACTATAACCACTACATTTTTTGTGAATTAAACTAAGAATTTCCATTCTTCTTCCTCGCAGCGTTTCCCGGCCTAGTTCGACGTACGACGCTCATTCTCCGCGTTTCTTAGAGTTCGAAACATCTGAGAGGTAACTTTCTTCCTCAAATTACTGGTATATATTATGATGAATTTGTCTTAAATTGTCTTTCGTATGTTGCATTTTCTTGATACGGATTCATTCCGTGTATACTTTGCGTTTTGACAGAAACGCAGTATACTACTGTTTTATGCACTAATTAGTTGATATGGATAAGACATGGATGTATTCCAATCGATTGTCGAAAGACTACGAGAATGGTGTTTCCGAGTTTGTTAAGTTTGTTGTTGCGCACGCCAAAGACCCCAGTCGTATGACATGTCCCTGTTTGTATTGCTGTTATGGGAACCGGGTTGACGCAGTTCAGTTGGCATCGCATTTAATTCGGTATGGAATTGATAGGAGTTATACATGTTGGAATATGCATGGTGAGAAAAGTAACAGGAATGTTGAATCGGGGTATGCAAGGACCTATGTTTCAAATGATGATTGCACAGATACATACGATTATGATCGAGTCGAAGAAATTGCAGAAGCACTTGAAGAAGATCTTAACGATTGTCCCAAAATGTTCGAGAGGTTGGTAAGCGATGCAGAGAAACCGTTGTCTAATGGTTGTACAAAATTCACAAGATTGTCTGCGGTGTTAAAGTTGTACAACTTAAAAGCCGACAATGGATGGTCGGATAAAAGTTTCACAGAGTTATTAGCCCTTATGAAAGATATGCTACCAGAGGATAATGTTCTTCCCAATCGAACGTATGAGGCCAAAAAGATGTTGTACTCCATTGGCATGAGCTATGATAAGATACATGCGTGTCCAAAAGATTGCGTTTTGTTTCGAAACGAGTATGCATCGTTAAATGAGTGTCCTAAATGCGGTGCCCCTCGATATAAGAAAAAGTTGTCTCCGGCAAAAGTCTTATGGTATTTTCCTATAATCCCGAGATTTAGACGGATGTATCATAGTGAAACCGATTCAAGACACTTGACTTGGCATTCAGATGAAAGAATTATTGATGGAAAATTTCGACATCCGGCAGATTCTCCACAGTGGATGAAAATTGATAATGATTATCCTGAATTTGGAAAAGAAGCAAGAAACCTTCGCTTGGCATTGTCTACTGATGGAATGAACCCACACGATATTCAAAGTATCTTGCATAGCACATGGCCTGTGATTCTTATGATTTATAACCTACCTCCATGGCTATGTATGAAGCGTAAGTACATGATGCTGTCTATGTTAATTTCTGGGCCTAAACAACCAGGATATGAGATAGACGTATACTTGGAACCATTAATCGAAGATTTGAAGATTTTGTGGGAGAACGGTGTGGAGGTTTATGATGGTTATAGGAAAGAAAGTTTCAACTTGAGGGCGATGTTGTTTGGAACAATTAACGATTTTCCAGCATACGGCAATCTATCCGGGTATAGCATTAAAGGTGAAAAAGCGTGTCCTGTTTGTGAAGACGGAACCGATACCATGCGATTGAAACTTTGTCAGAAGAATGTCTTTCTCGGTCATCGTAGATTCTTAACTTCTAAACATCAGTATCGTGGATGGAGAAAAGCGTTCAACGGAGATACCGAACAACGTAGAGCTCCGCCTGGTTTGACAGGTGATCAAATTTTTGAAAAGGTGAAAGATGTGAATATTCAGTTTGGCAAGCCTTTTGCACATAAAGTTGTCACAGGTGGGTGGAAGAAGAGGTCGATTTTTTTTGAATTGCCATATTGGAAATCTTTGTACGTAAGACATTTTCTTGATGTGATGCATATTGAAAAAAATGTATTTGACTGTGTTATTGGTACGTTACTCAATATAAAAGGGAAGTTTAAGGATGGCCTTAAATCAAGGGAGGACATGGTAGACATGGGAATAAGAACTGAACTGGGACCCGTGAAGAAAGGAAGACGGACATACCTACCACTTGCTGTTTACACTCTATCTAGAAAGGAGAAAAAAATATTGTGTAAGTTTCTGAGTGAAGTTAAAGTTCCAGAAGGCTACTCATCAGATATTAGAAGACTTGTGTCTATGAAAGACCTCAAGTTAAAGAGTTTAAAGACGCATGATTGCCATGTTATAATGGAACATTTTCTACCGATAGGTATACGTTCTATTCTGCCATAAAAGGTAAGAAGCGCAATAACTAAATTGTGTTTTTTCTTCAAGTCAATTTGCAGTAAGGTGATCGATCCTGAGATCTTGCCAACATTGCAAAAAGAAATAGTTGTTACTTTGTGTGAGCTTGAAATGTATTTTCCTCCATCGTTTTTTGACATAATGGTTCATCTTGTCGTTCATCTTGTGAAAGAGACACAATTGTGCGAACCAGCTTATATGAGATGGATGTACCCTGCTGAACGTTATATGAAAATATTAAAAGGGTATGTGAAAAATCGGAGTCGACCAGAGGGTTGTATTGCCGAAAGATACATTGTTGAAGAAGCGGTTGAGTTTTGTACTGAATATTTGTCAAATGTTCAATCAATTGGACTCCCTAAATCTCATGTTGTTGAAAAAAAAGAAGGTAAGAAGCTAATTGGAAATAAAGTTGTGACAGTATCAAGGGTCGAACGGGATCAAGTGCATTTGTATGTTCTGCACAATGAGATTGAGGTTGAGCCGTATGTTGAAATACACAAGGGTGTTCTTCGAGGTTTAAATTCAAATAGAAATGAGAATTGGATTGTACGAGAGCACAATCGAAGTTTCATACCATGGTTTAAGGAACATATTTATTCAAAGTATCGTTCAGATCCCGCCTCAGTGACAGAAAGTTTGAGATGTTTAGCATATGGTCCAAGTTTGGTTGCGTTTTCTTATAGCGCATACGCAATTAATGGATACACATTTTATACCAAAGAACAAGATGATAAAAGTACTGTGCAAAATAGTGGTGTCACCTTGGTAGCTGAAGCAATGCACATATCTAGTGTGAAGGACTTAAACCCGAAATTTGCAAATCTGTCGTATTTTGGGGTTATCGAGCGCATTTGGGTCTTTGATTACGAGAAATTTCAGATTCCTATATTCGGTTGCAAGTGGGTTGA
This sequence comes from Vicia faba, assembly GCA_948472305.1. Lineage (NCBI taxonomy): Eukaryota > Viridiplantae > Streptophyta > Magnoliopsida > Fabales > Fabaceae > Vicia > Vicia faba. The sequence goes on from OX451738.1 coordinate 589,242,986, forward strand.
AAATAATAATGGTATACGGATGGATAAGTCAGGATTTTTGCAAGTGGATCTTAACAGGGCGGGGTACAAAGATGAGCCTTTCATTCTAGCCTCTCAAGCTAAACAAGTGTTCTATGTCACTGATCCGACAAGTACGAAATGGTCTATAGTACTTTTCTCTAACAAATTAATTGATGAAAAGATTGGAGACCAAGGCGATACTGGTGTTGACATTGAATCTTTTACCAGAAATGATCAAAATGAGAATGAATCATGCATTAGAAATGATCATAATGAGGGTATTTGGATCAATCCAACCGTCCGCGTTGTTAAGAGACGGGTAGAACATATTCCTACCAAGAAAAGAAAGAGATGTTAGTGAAAAATTATCCGGAAATGAAGCTACTGATTGATACGTAAGTGACATTATTCTAAATATTCGTTTGTGTTTATATATTTAATTATTTCAATGTCATTGTTCTAAATAAATATTTTAATTTTGTCATCAGTTCAATACAAGTATTCCGATGTCAAAGGGAAGCACGAGTACCACAGTCTAAATCAAACAACATTAATTGGATCAAAGTACAGGTATATAAATTTCAACAATTTTGCTTATAATATTTATGCTACTTGATAAATCAATAGATGTGTATAATCTTATTTGTTTTTCTATGTAGTGCCCTCAACAACAAAACGGCATAGATTGCGGATACTTCGTTTTGAAGTTTATCAAAGAAATCATTCAAATGAATGAAATCGAGATTCCAATCACGGTATGGATTTATACTTTGTTTTATTACTTATCGGATTTTACATATAATTTATTACATTAAACTAAATCATGCATATATTTTGTTTTGTAATGTAGTATTTTGATCAATACAATTGTCCATATTACTCGCCACGTCAATTGGAAGAACTCAAAGAGGAGTTGTGCCAATATTTTATTGAGCTAAGAATCTTATAATAAGGTACGAATACATTGTTGTGTGAAAATTGGTTAATTATGAATATATTGTTTTGTGTATACAACACTGATCGTGTTATTATGTTCATATTGCAGGATCAGGACCTTGGATATATATGTAGATTAGGATTGATTTACTTAGTGTTATATAGCTGATTTCTTAGGGTGTATTTTGTTACGTTTAAAAACATGTTAATATTGAATTACCATGGTGTATATATATTTTGGATATGAATTGATTATAATGGTATTTGTATATATATATAATATTTGGTATTTGAATTACATTTGGTATTTGGATTAAAACTAATATATATTGGTATTTCTAGATTAGATTGTAAAATACCGGTTTAAGAATTACAGGTTTGCTGCAAAAAAATGCAGGTTTAGAAATTTTTTAAATTTTAGATTTTTCAGTAGAAAACCTATGAAAGCGCTTTTAAGAAAAAAACGCTCTCGTAGGCCTACCTATGAAAGCGCTTTTTGATTAAAAGCGCTTTCATAGGTAGGCCTACGAGAGCGCTTTTTTCTGAACAAAAAGCGCTCTTATAGGCCTACTTTAGATTGTCTGACACGCATTCTGAATTCACCTATGAAAGCGCTTTTTTCTGAACAAAAAGCGCTGCTAAAACCTTTAGCAGCGCCACCTACGAGAGCGCTTTTAAGCGCTTTTAAAGTCCAGAAAAAGCGCTTTCGTAGGTTATTTTTGGCATAATGACTATCACTAGGACCTTTACCCTTATTATCCTTGGGTGACATTTTTACCTATTTATAGAAAATACAAGTTAACATGTAATATATTTGAAAAACACAATTCTCATTAATACATATTCATTAACTCATTCAAGAGATGGTTCGTTAAGTAAAATTACAAGACACAATTCTCATGAATACATATTCATTAACTCATTCAATAGATGGTTCGTTAAGTAAAATTACAAGACACAATTCTCATTAATATAGGTTCACTAATTATATATCTACATCCATATTTAAGACAATGACACTTAACTCCCCATTCACTTCGACAACGTTCCTGAGCAAACGTCCACGTGATAAAACCATTAACTCCGTCTATAAAATTGGGTTTAAGTGCGCGTCTTCCTGGATATAGTCTATCGTACATCCAACTACGATAATACCTATAATATTCTATTTACTGAAAATTTATATAATCAAAACCTTTTTAATTAGAAATATTAATTAATCAACTTAATAATAATCCTAAACATATTGTTCTTGTTCTTATTACTACTAAAAATATACTATGTATATATACTATTAAACATAAACATATGCTTTTATTTTAACTATTTTTAATATATAATATTTTTTATTATATACTATTAAATATACTATTAATATAGTTTATTAAATATATATAATTAATATAATATTTTTTATTGACATATAATATAGTTTTTTATAAAATAATTTTTAATTATAAAACCGTTTTTATTAACATACATATAATATATAATAATTAAATACATAAACCAGTTTTTTATATATAATGTTTTATAACATATTATATATAATGTTTTATTGACATATAATGTTTTTTAACATACTATATTAATGTTTTATTGACATATAATATAGTTTTTATATAATATTTTTTAATTATAAAACCGTTTTTTATTAACATATAATAATTTTATATTATTTTTTTAATTATAAAACCGTTTTTTATTAACATATAATAATTTTATATTATTTTTTTAATTATAAAATATTTTTTATTAACATTCTATATATATGATATATAAATATTTTTTACTAACATATAATACAATTTTTATATTTTTTTTAATTATAAAACCATTTTTATTAACATTCTACATAAAATATAATATTATAATTGTTTTAAAAATATATATTAACATCAAATATATACTGTTTTTTATATATGCATAATTATAAAAGAGTTTTAAAATAATAACATTAAACAGTTTTTACTAAATATATACATATTAAAACAGTTTTTTAAATATGTTTTTATTCAATACAAAAAACTATTTTTTTTATATATGTTTTTAATCAATAGATAAAATATTATATTATATTTGTTTTAAATAAAATATATATTAACATTAAAACTGTTTTTATAAAATTTATATATTATTCTGTTTTTTTTTTTGTTTTTTTATAATAAATAAATTAAATAAATCAAGATATATAACTTATCATAATATATATTTTCGTTTATTGATAAATATTTATTTATATATTTTTTTGTTTTTTAACAAGAAGTACCTATATAATATATATTCTCATTTTTTTAAATTATATTTAATGAAAATTACAATATTATAATTTAACCAAATTCAACCTAAAATCTAACTAAATTTCAAAAAATATACCAAATGTAAAAAAAAATTCCAAGAAACACCTCTTCTCTTCTAACTCCTTCAATCTTCTTGTCCAACCTTTTCGCAATCTACTTCTATTATATCAATCTTCTTCTATTCAAAAAAAAATTAAAATAAATTACAATCCCATAATACAATAAATAAAAACTTGTAAACAAAATAGAGACAAAATTAAATTAAATTAACCTGAAAAAACAAGGATTAATGGAGATTGAAGTTGGATTTTATGAAAAAGAAGAGGTTTTATAATGGAGATTGAGTTGGATTTTTGAAGAAGAAGAGGGTTAATGGAGATTGGGATTTTTGAAGAAGAAGATGGTTAATGGAGAGGAAGAGTGTTTGATGAAAATGAACTACTGTCTGCTTGGTGTAACGTGATTTAATTAAATATATAAACTATTCAGCGGCGTGAAAATCACGCCGCAACTTTGCCACGTGACTTTCACGTCGCAACAATGCCAACAGTCATATTCTATTTCTTCACATACCTGCAAAAGCTGATCATACCAGTCTGAATTAATTTACTTTTCCCTCTTAAATGTTGCAACGTGAATACCACGTCACAACTGACTTTTCCAAAATTTCAAAAATCCCTCCATTTGAATGTTAGACCAATTAAAATATTTTATATTATATTTTTACTAGAGACGTGATTCCCACATCGCAACATTTTTTTAAAAAAAAAACTCAGACAACCATCATGCTTCTTTATTTTATTAATAAAACATGTTGCCACGTGATTATCACGTTACAACTGGCTTTTTTAAGCCACATGATAATCACGTGGCAAAAACACGTGGCTGGAGATGATATTTTTTGTAGTGTATTGAGTTTGAGTACATTCATGTATAAGTGTGTTGAATCATAAATTTTAGAGTAAAATGCACTTTTAAACTCTAAATCTCTTCATAGTATGGTACTATCCTAGAACTTCTTTCTTTGATGCTAATCTTGGTTACAATTCAAGTTTTGTTTGGCGAAGTATTTGGAAAGCAATGAGGGTTTTAACTTTAGGTTGCAGGTGAATCATTGGGGATGGTAATCATATCATGGTAATGAATGAACCTTCACTTCAGGGAAAAAGAGATGGATGTATGAGTGGACTCCAAAAGTAAAGTGTGTATGATATTACTGTTAAAAATCTTATGTTGCCTAATGTAAAACAATGGGATACGAGGGCCAGCGCTTTATCTGAAACATAAAAAAAAAAAGCCCTTTTAGGTTGCGCTTTTACAAAAAAAGTGTTGTCTAAAGGGGACTTTAGACAATGTTTTTTAAAGCACTGTCTAATGTCAACGAAATTTTTTATATAACATTTTTGAAAAAAAAGCGCTGTTTGATATGTACAATTTTAGATGCACAGATTTTAACCATATTTGCACCGAGTTTTCACCATATTTTGCACCTGTATATACCATTACAAATTTCACTAGATTTTCACTAATATTGGAGCTTCAATCCAATAAAAAATAATACCAAAAGATATTTTACATTTGCACCAATGTACTTATATTTATATATATATATATATATATATATATATATATATATATATATATATATATATATATATATATATATATATATATATATATATATATATATATATATATATATATATATATATATATATATATATATATATATATATATATATATATATATATATATATTACTCTTGTACATATATACTTTTATAAAAAAATAACACCAAAACAACACCATTATATATCATTACAAAATATATTCATCTATATCTTCTACATATGCACATATAACCCGAAACAACACCAAAATATCGTAATTCATACCATGATACAAACAAAATATCGTAATTCATACCATGATACAAATAAAATATATATAATTTACCACATGACAAACAACAACAAAATTGCAACACTTGAATATACTCAAAATTCTCATCAATTAAAGTAAGATTACAATATACCTGATATAACTTTCGTCTCAATAATGTATTGACACCAATCCTCCTTAAGTTCATCTAACTGAGAACTTGAGTAATAAGCACACTTGAATTCATCAAAGTACTATATAATAATATAACATAGTATATTTAAGTTAAAACTATTTAATTATATGAGAAATATGTGTTAAATATTAAAATAACTCCTAAGTTAGAAATCCATACCTTAGATGGAATCTTTATTCGATCCAAAAGAAGGATTTCTCTCATAAACCTCAACATGTAAAAACCGCAATCTACTTCATTACGCTGCCGAGGACACTACACATGAAAAGAAAATATAGATAAGGCCTAAGTTTTATCAAGTATCATCACTACTAGTATAATCAAAATTGTGATAATTAATTAATATACCTCCACTATAATCTATGTAATATTGTTGGCTTTACTCTTTGGTACTTTAACACCTCTTTGTGCTCGAAAAACTTGTATAATGCTAATAAAACATAAATGCATATTTATAAAAATTCACATAAATAAATAAATAAATATACACATAAATATTTAGAACAATCTCACTTACGTATCAACCATATTCTTCATATCTTGGTATGTACTTGGATCATTGCGTAAAGAATCCAGATAATATACAACTTCTCTGATAGGATTAATCGCGACCAACAACCAATGTCCACTGTAAGATTAAACAAATGTGAGATGAAAACTTTCTACACAACGTTAAAATATGAAAAATTATAATAGATGAATTTAGAATGAAAATCTAACTCGTTGTCAGTATTAAGCGGTAAAAAGAATAACTTTTCGGTATCTTTATCAGTCATAAAGCGCTCGATTACATACGTCATGACTTCATCTGGTTTATGAATGATTAATCCTAAGTTGGTACTGTAAGGAGATAAGAAAGCGAATCTTTGCTCTATTCCACTTGGGCGCATCAATTTTTCATACAAAAACCTTAAATAAAAGACCTCATTAACATTTGAAATGAGTAAATAAATTGATCAATTAATTAGACAAAGTATATCAAATATATCTTATGTATGTATTAACAACACCGAGGCCTAATTGCGTATATTGTAAAACTTGATCAAAATCCTCCATACCAATTGTTTCGGAATATTCAAAACCAAAAATACCAAACTCCATAGGTAGAAGACGAGTATTTCCTTCTGGAATATCAGACATTTCTAAAAATGTCCCAAGGCACGACCTAAACTTGGAAGTAGGTTTTTTTTAGCCGCGGTCTTCTTAGTAACAACCTTTTTTGTGTGGAAATGTTACTAATTTCAGGATTCTTACCCCTACCGACATCTTCATTCTCTTTAGCATGAATCTAAAGATCATATAATTAGTTATGTGAAGTATAAGATCACGAATTAAAACTTAATTAGTTACATGCATAAATATCATATAATTGTGATGTACCTCTTTTATTGATGCCACTGACTCAGTTTACCGCAGAATCCCCCTGTCTTTTGCTTTGGATTTTGTTGGAGTCTAATTAACATAACCATCTAAAAAAAATGTACGTAAAATACGCGTAAAAACTTTGATTACTCAAAGGTTCATATATATAGTTTTAAGAATATCCTATCATCTACACTAATGAGGCTTGATGGCCATGCAACAAATGCACCGATTGCATCTCCCACAAGTGTGGCATCCGAAACATCGTCAGGATGTGGTAATAACGCATCCTTCTCCAAAGCAATGTCAACCGATACTTTCAAACAGCCAGTAGGGAGCGGTTTAGTGTGAAGTAATTCTCCCAAAGTGTTATGCACTTTTCCCTTGCCAACCATCCGATAAGTCGATGACGATAAGTAGAGTTGACAAGGTGAAATGCCCTAAAATCAATAATAAATTTCAAATTGTTATTGTGTATATATTTCAATTAAATAAATTAAGCTACTTTAATTTCATAATGATATATATAATTACCTCTGGAAGATTCAGTTGAAAATTACAACTGATACTACCTTTATCACTAGTAGCTTTAAAACCTGAAGCTTGCTCTCTTAATTATTTTTCCCTCCTCAATTCACAGACTTCAGCTTGTAGAGCTTCCAAGGTTTCCTGCATTTCTTTATTTCTAGGAGTCTTTTATGTTTTCATCTTCAAGGATTTTGGAGTGATTCAAAATCCCTTACCCCTCACCCGACCATAATACTCACGAACATCTAATGCCCGACTAAGTATGCTTCTGCAATCATTGTCTTCATCTGGACATATAGGCTGAGTAAGTCTCCTGAAATTCATATGAATATTGAAAATTTGTCTTAATTATAAGTTACTAAACTTTTGATTTGATTAAAGAAATAATGCTATACTTACACATTTCTCAAAAACTTTTTGAACATCTTCTTTGACAACTCCATCCTTACCCACACGGACTTCCTTCCACAAAACATGTGTCGGAAGAGATGTTTCAGAACTATTCTCCTTTGTTAACTACACATAAAGCCAAATAATTGATCAAATATAATTCATGATGAACAAGTATATAATTTCAATTTATAGATACTTACGATAGACTGTTCTAAGCGTCCATATCCAATATGCCCCTTTCTGTATTGATACGCGGGACTTAATGCTCTTTGCCGATTTGTTTCACTTACACTCTGAAATTCTTGGGTTTTTCGTTTGGCTTTAAACGTTTTCCATTCTTTAGGTGAAACCAAACTTGCATATTTAGATGGAAGCTCTGCATCATAAAATTTTTATCCGCATCCCTAAGAAACTTGATATTTAAAAAAGTCTTATACCCTCTTAGTAGTTTTCCGGCCAATCAGAGACAAAAAGTTCTTCTAGTATCATCAATGTTATTGAAAGACCTTTATGAAAAACATACACAGAGTGCGTTAGTAAAAGTAATTTAAATATATAATCGTCATTAAAAACAAATTGGAACTTCATTAAATATGGTACCTGTATCTCACTCTAAAAAATTTCTTTACCTTCTTTCAACTCTATTTTTCTCCAATCATCACAAGTAATTGGAACTTCATTCCTTACAATTGCACCAATAAAACTTGTCACTGTTGAGCCGTTAGGCTCAATTAGTTGGCCACTTTGGCTCCAATGCGCATCTAATTTTATGCCTCGGTCTCTATCGCGAATGACTTTCTTCATAACTGTTATTCCCCGTCTAATTTCTGCTTCCTGATCAGTAACGGACACATGATCTCCATCATCAATAGCATCATCATGTGGGCAATCCTAGTTACTAGCCATTTAACCTGTAATAAAGAAAAACATAAACCCAATATAAAAATCCATAATCAATTGAATATATAAAAAATGACAAATAAAGAAGAGCATATAAATTTATTGAAAATGACATAATATATAACATTTTACTATATTACCTCTTTCACTAACATCTCTTTCTTTTCTTGGTTGGAATATGAATTACTTGTTTCTTAGCAATGCGGACGTCAGAATTGATCCAAATTCCCTCGTTATGATCGTTTCTAATATATGATTCATCCGCTATAATATTCTCATCTTAACCATTCCGTCTAATACATGACTGATTCTCAACATCAATATCACCTTGATCTACACTGGTATCATCAATCACTTTGTTAGATAAAAGCACTATAGACCATTTTGTACTCGTCGGGTCAGTGACATAAGACACTTGTTTAGCTTGAGATGCTAGAATAAAAGGCTCGTCTTTGTACCCCACCCTATTAAGATCAACTTGCAGAAATCCTGACTTATCCATTCGTATGCCACTACTATTTACCCACTTGCAACTAAAGATAGGAATATGAATTTCTCGTAATCAAACACCCAAATGTGCTCAATAACCCCAAAATATGACATATTTGCCTATTTGGGGTTTAAGTCCTTCGTACTTGATATGTGCATTGCTTCAGCTAGCACAGTGATACTACTATTTTGCATAGTACTTGTATCATCTTGTTCTTTGGTATAAAATGTGTATCCATTTATTGCGTATGCGCTATGAGAAAACACATGCAAACTTGGACCATATGCCAAACATCTCAACCTTTCTGTTATTAAAGCGGGATCTAAAGAGTGTTTTAAATAAATATGATCCTTAAACCATTGTATAAAACTTTGATTGTTCTCTCGTACTATCCAATTTTCATTTTTGTTCTTATTTAACCCTCGGAGTACACCTTGTGCATTTCAACATATGGCTCAACCTCACTGTCATTGTGTAGAACATACAAATGCACTTGCTCCCGTTCATCCCTTGATATTGTCTCAATTTTTATTTCCAATTAATTTTTTACCTTCCTTTTTTTTCAAAATATGAGTTTTGGGGAGCCCAACGGATTGAACATTGGACAAATATTCAGTACAAAACTCAACCGCTTCTTCAATAATGTATCGTTCAACAATACAACCCTTTGGGTGACTTCAGTTTTTCACGTACCCTTTTAATATTTTCATATAACGTTCAGCAGGGTACATCCATCTCATATAAGCTGGTCCACACAATTGTGTCTTTTTCACAAGATGAACAACTAGATGTACCATTATGTCAAAAAAAGAGGGAGGAAAATACATCTCAAGCTCACATAAGGTAATAAATGTTTCTTTTTGCAGTGTTGATAAGACCTCAAGATCGATCACCTTACTACAAATTGACCTAAAGAAAAAACACAATTTAGTTATGGCCTTCTTACTTTTTCTGGAAAAATAGAACGTATACCTATTGGTAGAAAATGCTCCATTATAACATGACAATCATGTGTCTTTAAACTCTTCAACTTGAGGTCTTTCATAGACACAAGTTTTCTAATATCTAAAGAGTATCCTTCTGGAACTTTAACTTCACTTAGAAACTTGCACAATATTTTTTTCTCCTTTCTAGATAGAGTAAAAGCAGAAGGTGGTAGATATGTTCGTCTTCCTTTCTTCACGGGTCCTAATTTAGTTCTTATTCCCATCTTTAACATGTCCTCCCTTGCTTTAAGGCCATCCTTAGACTTTCCTTTTATATTGAGTAACATACCAATAACACTTTCGAATACATTTTTTTTAATATGCATAACATCGAGAAAATGTCTCACATATAGAGACTTCCAATATGGAAATTCAAAAAAAATAGATCTCTTATTCCACCCACCTTTGACAACCTTATGTGCAAAAGGCTTGCCAAACTGAGTACACACATCTTTCACCTTTTCAAAAATTTGGTCACCTGACAATGCAGGTGGAGCTTTACATTGTTCGGTGTCTCCATTGAATGCTTTTATCCATGCACGATAGTGATGTTTAGAATGTAAGAATCTACGATGACCGAGAAACACATTCTTCTGACAAAGTTCCAAATGCGTCGTATCAGTTCTATCTTCACAAACAGGACACACACATTGACCTTTAATGCTATACCCAAATAGATTCTCGTATGCTATAAAATCATTAATTATGCCAAACAACATCACCCTCAAATTGAAACTTCGTTTCCTATATCCATCATAAACCTCCACCCATTCTCCCACAAAATCTTTAAATCTTCGATCAAAGGTGTCAAGTATACGTCTATGTCATTCCCTAGTTGTTTAGGTCCATAAATTAACATAGATAACATCATGTACTTACGCTTCATACATAGCCATGGAGACAGGTTATAAATCATAATTATCACAGGCCATGTGGTATATGAGATACTTTGAAGACCATGCGGGTTCATTCCATCAGTAGATAAAGCCAATCAAAGGTTTCTTGCTTCTTTTCCAAAATCAGGACAATCATTATCAATTTTCGACCACTATGGTGAATCTGCCGGATGTCGATACTTTCCATCAATAATTCTTTCATTTGCATGCCAAGTCAGGTGTCTTGCATCAGTTTCACTACGAAGCATGCGCCTAAATCTCAGAATTATAGGAAAATACCATAAGACTTTTGTTGGAGACAATTTTTTCTTATATCGAGACAAACCGCATTTAGGACACTCATTTAACGATGCATATTCGTTTCGAAACAAAACACAATTGTTTGGACAAGCATGTATCTTATTATAGCTCATGCCAATAGAGCACAATATTTTTTTGGCCTCATAGGTTCGATTAGGAAGAACATTATCCTCCAGAAGCATATCTCTCATAAGGGCTAATAACTCTGGAACTTTTATCCGACCATCCATTTCCCTCCTTTAAGTTGTACAACTTTAATACCGCAGACAGTCTTGTGAATTTAGTGCAACCTTTATACAACGGTTTCTCTGCATCGCTTACCAATCTCTCAAACATTTTGGGACAATCCTGAAGATCTTCTTCAATTGCTTATACAATCTCTTCGACTCGATCACAATCGTCTGTATCCGTGTTATTGTCGTCAGGAGCATAGGTCATCGTATTACTTTTCTCCCCCGGTTCAATATTCTCATTAATTTTCTCACCATGATATATTCAACACTTATAACTTTGATCAATCTGACGCGTCAGTAAATGCAATTTCAATCCATCTACGTCAACCTAACCCACATAACAATAACCCAAGCAAGGAAATTTCATTCGACTGGAGTCTTTGACGTGTTCAACAACAAACTTAACAAATTCCAATACCCCATTCTCATACTATTTTGACAATCGATCGACAGTCATCCATTTTTTATCCATGGAATTACTACTAAGTGTCGTTCAAAATATTGGAACGGAACAGAAACACTGAACAAAACATGCGTTATTTCGGTTACACGGAAATATTATAACAATAAATGATAACACTACAGAGTAACAACTAAAGACTAACACACACAAGCACACTTGAAATCCTACAAACAACAAGAATCAATAATGTTGAATTTGAACTTGACTTACCAAAGAAAGAAGAGAGGTTATTGGTGGCCGACGGTGGATGATGTTGCTATGATGTTCTTCGAATCGGTGATGGTCTTCGACTAACTACACTAGCAGAAAAACATTAGTGTTCCATACTTGTAAAAATTTGTACAGAGTTTTTATCAAGTTTGAATAAATAACAAATAAAAATAGCTTAGTCCAAGTAAACTAGGACAACAACACAAATACATAGACTATGTGTATGTGAAGTTGAAGTGTGCAGTCTAACTTTATTTCCCAATTTAAAATTCATAGTATAACCGCAATTTAAAATCATCTAAGACAACAACTTTGTCATTATCCATGGCATCTCAAGTAGTATATACAATTTTTATGAACAAAAATCCGAACTCTCTATTTCTATTTGTACCCAAACAATCCACAATCTCTTTTTATGGCAAAATAATATAATAAAAGATTATTGATTCAAATAGTCATAAAGAGTTTTTGCCACCAGAATCAGGAAGTAACAAAATCACAACCATAACCTTACTGCAAGCTCCAAGGAAGTTAGTTCATGCAATGATGCAATTTGTATAGGAACTTCTCCCGAAAGATTATATGTTAATATTTTCCAGTCATGAGAAATAGAAATAGATCTTGCCATTTTGAATCATCAAACTATATTTTTCTGGACAAATGAATTAGAACATAAAACCAACGGTTTCGCAGAGAGAAAGAGAGAAGAGAAAGAGAGAACAGTACCTTGAAAGTGACGGTGGAGGATGGCGGTCAGCGGTGGAGAGAGAGCCTCGTTTTGCAGAGAGACGGTGGAGAGCGGTGAGAGAGAGACGTTGAAAAGGGTTTCGCGTGAGGAGGGAATTCGATCTATGAAAAGAGAAACAATACTGGTTCTAATTTTTAATTTCTAATTATATGACTTTAGACAGCGCTTTTGAGAAAAGCGCTGGCTAATATGGGCCTTTAGCAGCGCTTTTGAAAAGTGCTGGCTAATGTGGTCCTTTAGCAGCGCTTTTGAGATTATTTTTTTTAAAATTTATATGACTTTAGACAGCGCTTTTGAAAAGCGCTGTCTAAAGTGGTCCTTTAGCAGCACTTTTGTTAAAGCGCTTTCTAAAGCAACACTTTTAGCAGCGCTTTTTAAAAGCGTTGTCTAAGGTCACATTTTAGTAGCGCTTTTATTTATTATTGTATACAATTTCCGTGTTTTTTTTTAATTTCACTTATAGCAGCACTTTTGTATAAAAGCGCTGTCTAATGTGCGATGTTAAAAGCCCTTTTTGACGTAGTGTAATCAGTGTTGGAGGCCAACCGATTTGTTCACTCTTATAGACTCTCGTGTTCATTCTTTTAATGGTGTTAAGTGATCTCTTATACTTGATATCTATAAGAAGGAGGATAGGAGGGTAGCTAGTAGAATTGTTGTTATCATAGATGTAATATGGAAAAACAGGAATAATCTTATTTGGCATAATGAGCGTGAGGAGGCCTCTAAATTGGGTTTACTTGTGTTTCAAAAGTGGCATGAATGTTTACGGCCCAAGAAGAGCATGATAACGAGAATGGTCAACATCACACTATGTCTTGGAATCTACCATCCGTAGAGTGATTGAAATGTAACGTAGATGTGACTTTTAATAAACATCGTGGTACTACTAATAAAGGATGGTGTGTGTCTGATAATTCCAGGAATTTCATTATTGCAGGTTCAACTTGGGATTCAGACACCCTTTTGTCATTGAAGCAGAAGTCATGGCCCTTAAAGAGGCAATTCAAGACGCTATAACTGTGCATATGAAGTATGTTATTTTCGAAAGTGACTCCTAAAGGATGGTTCAAGCTATCCAATTCAAGCATAATGGTGGATCCAAATTTAGCCTTATTATTATGTCAATTATTAGTTTGTTACAAATTTATCTCAACTTTGAGGTTAAATTTATTAAGCGCCAAACAAAATTGGTTGCCCACTCTTTATCAAGGGCGGTCAATTCTTATTCTAGACGTAGTATGTTTAATTTAATTCCTCCTTGTATTGAACAAATTTTAATTAATGATATGCATTAAATTTGCTTTGATAAAAAAAACTCAAAATTTCTAAATCATATCTTTAAATTGAATCAATTCAAAAAGATAAATGAATTTTACTTAAAGAAAAACAAATATCTTAAAATTAATTTTATACATTTAAAACCACTTTGTGTATTCAAGAAATAAAACCTAAGTTGGATGGAAATGTTTAGGCATGAAGGTTTGAATTAAGAAGTGTTGGTTTATGTTGAAATTCACTAATTAAGTATGTTAGTGAAACACACTTGCATTGTTAATTTTTAATGAGGATCAATAAGTAGTTCCACGCTAAATTTGAGAATATAATTTTTTTTAATATTTTTTGTTTATTAATCATAATTATTTGATTAAAAGTTTATATTGTCTTTTTTGGAATTATATAACATTTCTTATTCTTTTAATGTGTGATTATGGCTTTTATATTTTTATTGGGCTTAATAGTGTGACGACTTATATCTTTCTTAGGTGTAGGTATACATAACAATGTTATAATAATTTTTTATTTTGTTAAGAGAATTTATTTTTTTCATCACTGAAACCACTTTGGAATCTATGGAATTGACAAAAGTTCCTTTAAAATTCTAGAATCCAGAGTGTGTTTTTGAAGAATACGAATTCTAGAATATAAAATTGTTGAACCCATAAACAAACACAACAACATGTTACATTCCAAATACAAATAATAAATTGTGAATAATTAAAAACATAAATTGAATACAAACAATATCATAGATCATACAAAGTTGTTACTTCTTCATCAAACTCAATCATACACGCTACAATTTCATTGAATATTCTAGGACGAGTCAAACTTGGACAAATAACACAAATGAATATGTATAAGGTAGCTAGCATCTAACTAGACTAATTCTTAGATACTATCTAGATCAAATATTGAGAACATAGCATCTAACATAGTTCTCACATCATTATCATTTTGAAATTGCATATGATGAATTGAATATGTCCATCACTGTCGACTGACGAAAATTGATACTTAACATATATCATCCTCTGCATCTCACGATGGTTGAGACAACGATTTATTTTATTCAATTGGTGCCTCATATTAGATAATGTAACATGTCAAGTTGAATACATGATAATGTTATACATAAAATACAATCTAACCCAAACGAAACAATTCAAAAAAAAAAAAAAAAGTACATCCTACTGAATTGCAAGGGAACTATTAACCTCATCATAATTTTCTTCATCAACAATATAAACTTGACTTCCTTCAAAATCTCCTAGAAATTTGTGTGGACATCAATGCCCTTTAATACAACTTTGTTGAATGTTATACAGGTGTGTTTTATAGTGTAGAATTTGTGTCATAAAAAAATACAAGAAATGAGTAAATGTTTATCATCTCCACAAGGATTGTCGTAATTTGAATAAGACTAAGCAAATTATACTTGTATTTAGAAAATTAAATGACATAATCTAATTGATTTTCTTATTAGATTTCCTACACATTCATTTTACATTTATGATCTTTTACCATTGTTCATAAACCAACTCAATATGCTATGTGTACCCCCGAGTAAAGTCACCAGCTATTGTGGCGGGAAAAATAGAGGGTTACTCAAAAAATAATAAATTCACCATCAAAGTTTATTAAAACAGGGAAAACATTGGTAAAACCATTTTAAAATAAAATGTGGTTTTTGAAACAAAATTTAGGTTTGAAAATCGATTATGCGTATGGAATGCATTAGCACCCTATGACTGTCGTCTTAAGAAAATAGTTACCTCTAATTGATTTTGCAAGAAGATATTTTTAACCTTATTATATTGATTTTCTCCTACTCATCGAGTAAGAAATATAACATATTTACCAACAAAGGGAAAAGGGACTTTTTTATTATTGTGCTTGACAATATTTAATTCTTTCTCTTATGTACCTTCTGGTGCAATAGAGAATTCAAAGTTATGTAGTTCTTGCATAGAATTTTTTTTTATGTTGATTGATTTTAAAGAAAAAAACGATTTGATCGCATAAAAGAAAAAACATTGTTACTCATCGAATAAGAAATATAACATATTTACCAGCAAAGGGAAAAATGATTTTTTTTATTATTGTGCTTGACAATATTTAATTATTTCTCCTATGTATCTTCTGGTGCAATAGAGAATTCAAAGTTATGTAGTTCTTGCATAGAAAAAATTTGTGTGTTGATTGATTTTAAAGAAAAAAACTATTTGATCGCGTAAAAGAGGAAAAACATTGTTAGTCAGTTTATTGTGATTGTTTTAGGAGGAAGACAAGCATTAGAACAAGCAAGCGGTACGAATTAGGTCTGAACACTCGAGGATAAAAAAAGATGTGCATCAAGTTAATCCCTTTTTAATTCAATTTTATTTTTAAGGGAAATGACTTAAAACGAATCGAGTTGTAACACTTGAGGATAAAAGGGATGATAACCCAGTTAATCTTTTTTCGATTCAATAAAATGATGAACTCAAAATGATCGAGTTTTTATTTTTAGAAAGGAAGACAAGTGTTAGAACAAGCAAGCGATATAACTTGTGCTTGAACACTTCAGGATAAAAATGATGTACATTTAGTTAATCTCCTTTTAATCCAATTTTGTTTATGAAAATATGAGATTCAAAACGATCAAGTTGAACAACTTGCATCTTGAAAATTCGACGATTAAGATAGATGCACATCTATTTAATCATTTTTTCCAAAGGTTTTTTCTTTTATCATTTCCCTGAAGAACGAAATTTAAAAATTGACACATTTTAACATTTTGCATTCCTGAAACAATTTAAAAAAAAATCTAATTGTATTATAGAAAATAATGAGTGAAAATAGTAGTGCAAGTATTTTTATTATGAATTAAATGCATTTTTGATTTCCCTATTTTATTTTTTTTAACTTTTAGTTTTCCTATTTTATTTCTCCGCTTTTTGATCCTTCTATTAAATTTTGACTGGGTTTTTCTTAGTCCCTCCTCATTTTGGTCTATTTGGCAATTGAGAAAGCTGATGTGGCACAAAATAATTAATGCCATGTCATTTATTGAAATTAAAAACTTTAAAAAACAATTATATTAATTCTAAAATATTTTATTAATAACTTAAATATTAATAAATATTAAAATTTATTTTAAAAGAAAAAACAAATCAATTTGCCCTAATTTCTCAACAGCTCATCCATTCACTTTCATGTTCTCCACCTATGCTATTCTCCTTCAAAATTTCACAAAGAAATCAGTTTGGGAAATTCTCTGTTTTAAAATCCCACCATTAGCGCCTCAAATCCAGCCATTTTTCTCAAACAATCATGTCCATATTTTACCAAGAAATCAATGGTAGAAAATTTCCATTCATGCCTGACGAATGTAGATGTGGGTTGGATGCACCATTGATGACAACATGGACCGATGCTAATCCAGGACTTCGTTTATATGGGTATAAGGTATTGAAGCTCTGTAACTCATCTCATTCAAGTTTATTTCTATTTGATTCGAAAGTCATATTTCTTTTGCATTCTTTGTAGATTCAGGAACACAAAATGTGCAATCATTTTTTTTTTTGGGTTCGATGAAGAGATGACTCCAAGAGCAAAATAATTGATTTCTTCATTGAATGAAAGGTTAATTATATAGATAAATAAAGTCAATGAATACAAGCTGAAAAAGGATCAATTGACAATGAAGATGAAGTTTGTGAAAATGCAGTTGAAGTTTACAATTGGGATGAGCATTGTGTTGTTAATGGGACTAGTTGCAACAAGTGTAATGAAGTAGGAATCATCATTGTGGTTTAGGTTTTGAAACAACCATGTTGTGGTGTTATTGTTTTGTTGTTTAGGTTTTTTAAATAACCATGTTGTGGTGTTGTTGTTTAGTTTCTTAGGTTTTTGAAACAACCCTGTTGTAAACCATGTAACCATAAATTAGGTATGAAAAAATGTTGTTTCAAATTTGTGTCAACTATTATCATTGGATTTTGGCTGTATATTATTCCTATTGTGTGTCATTGCAGTAAATGTGTCAACTGGTTCAATGTGCATATAGCTCAATTGGTTCAATTTGTGTCATGACAGTCAAATTCTCAACTGGTAATTAAGCCTAACACATGTTGTGATTCATTTGTGTGTCATAACTAGTGAATTTTGCCTCACAAACTAAAAACAATATTCAAGAAATTCCAATATTTAAAAGCATTTAAAGAGGAACCAGTTGACTAGTGAATTTCTTTTGGAATCAATATTTATGAATTCCAACATCAAAATTCCACCACTGAAAGTATTATTCACTGAAAGCGTTACTTTTGGAACCGTTTATCTCATGCATTGTTCAATATAACAGGGAAATTTTGAAAGCATTACAGGCCAATAACAGGGCCATACTATTATCATAACATTAAAATAATTAGGGCATTACAGTTGCCTTACTATTGTCATAATTGAAACTAGAGCATTACAACTGCCATACTATTGTCATAACATCAAAATAACCATGACTTACTATAATACAGTGGGAGAACTGACTTGGGTGTTTTTCGTTTGATCTCGTTGATCATATCAATGCCCCACATTACAAAAGGCCAAGGCGATGTCAAGACGTTCAGAGGAACTGGAGGTATGTGCACCTTATCAGCATAGACCTGGCACTTGTGACATGTCTGAGAATGCTGATAACAGTCGACTTCCATTATGGACCAATAATATCCTGCCCGAAGGATTTTCTTTTCCATGGTGTGTCCAATGGAATGGGTTCCGAAGGTACCTTCATGTAACTCTGCCATGATTCTTTCTGCTTCAGTCTTATCCACACAACGCAACAAGGTTGAGTCATGGTTACGCTTGTAAAGGATGCCATTGCTGATGAAGAACTTCGCTGCGAACCTCCTCAAAAACTTCTTATCATTAACAGATGCGCCCTCGGGGTATTCTTGAGCTTCAAGGTACCTCTTCACCTCATGATACCAGGGCTTTCCTGTTACTTCTTCAGTCTCGAGATCACAACAATGTGCAGGTTCGTCCAATCTTTCAATAATGATTCGGGGAGCCTCGTTGTCCCAACTGACTTTGAACATAGAAGACATCGTAGCCAGCGCGCCCGCTAACTGATTCTCCTCTCTAGGGAAGTGTTCAAATGTTATCTCCTCAAAATGTGGAAGCAATGTCAACACATACTCCTTGTAAGGAATAAGATTAGGGTGTTTCGTATCCCACCCGCCTTTGATCTGACTGATCACGAGAGCGGAATCTCCGAAGACACTTAGAAACTTAATCCTTAGGTCAATTGCTGCTCGAAGACCCATGATGCATGCCTCATACTCTACCATATTGTTGGTGCAGTTGAAACATAGTCGGGCGGTAAACGGAGTATGAGAGCCTTTAGGAGATATGATCACGGTGCCAATGCCATTACCCAAAGCATTCGAAGCTCCATCAAAGTACATAGACCATCGGGATCCTTCCTCAGGTCCTTCATTCAGTCCAGATGTCTCACAATCAGTTATTAACATGATATTCTCGTCCGGGAATTCAAAGTTCATAGACTGGTAATCATCCACTGCCTGGTGTGCCAAATGGTCTGCCAATACACTCCCCTTGATTGCTTTTTGAGTTATGTACTGGATGTCATACTCAGTCAAGATCATCTGCCATCTTGTTATTCTTCTGGACAAGGCAGGCTTCTCGAAGATATACTTGATTGGATCCATCTTTGATATCAATAAGGTAGTGTGAGTTAGCATATACTGTCTCAACCGGCGAGCAGCCCATGCCAAAGTGAAGCAAGTTTTCTCGAGCAGTGAGTATCGGGTCTCACAGTCGGTAAACTTTTTGCTAAGGTAATAAATAGCATGCTCTTTTCGGTCAGACTCGTCATACTGACCCAGCACACACCCTATTGAGTTATCGAGCACAGTCAAGTATAAGATCAGAGGTCTCCCTTCAACTGGTGGCATCAAGATGGGTGGCTCCTGGAGATACTCTTTGATTCTTTCGAAAGCGGCTTGGCATTCATCATTCCAACATACCACTTGATCTTTCTTCAGTAGCTTGAAGATTGGCTCACAAGTAGCGGTTAGGTGCGAGATGAATCGGGCAATATAATTCAGTCGTCCTAGAAAGCCTCTAACTTCTTTCTCTATTCTGGGAGCTGGCATCTCTTGTATGGCTTTCACCTTGGCAGGGTCCACTTGAATACCTTTGTTGCTTACAATAAAACCTAGCAGCTTACCAGACCTCACCCCGAAGGTGCACTTGTTCGGGTTCAACCTCAGCTTGTACAACTTCAACCTGTCAAACAACTTCTGCATATGGTCAAGGTGTTCTTCCTCAGTCTGGGACCTTGCAATCATATCGTCGACATATACTTCAATCTCATGATGGATCATGTCATGAAACAAAGCAACCATGGCACGTTGATACATTGCCGCAACATTTTTCAACCCAAAAGGCATGACCTTGTAGCAAAAGATACCCCACTGAGTAACAAAGGTGGTCTTCTCCATGTCTTCGGGAGCCATTTTTATCTGATTATAACCGGAGAAACCATCCATAAAGGAGAATACCTTATGTTCAGCAGTGTTGTCAACCAGAACGTCAATATGAGATAGAGGGAAGTCATCCTTAGGGCTCGCCCTGTTCAAATCCATGTAGTCAACACACATTCGGATCTTACCATCTTTCTTCGGCACTGGAACCACATTGGCCACCCACTGAGGGTAAGAAGTAACTGCTATAAAACCAGCGTCAAACTATTTCATAACCTCAGCCTTGATTTTCTCAGACATCTCTGGGCGCATGCGGCGAACTTTTTGTTTCACTGGGGGACAATCTTCCTTGGTAGGCAAGCGATGAACCACAATGGCAGTGTCCAAACCAGGCATATCTTCGTAAGACCAGGCAAAGATCTCAACATAGTCATACATCATCTGTATTAACCGTTGCTTCACACTAGGCTCCAGATTGGCACCAACTTTGACTTCCTTCTTGTCTGCCTCAGTACCCAGATTCACTGTTTCCACCGGCTCTTCATGTGGCTGAATAGCCCTCTCTTCCTGGAGTAGTAGTCTTGCAAGTTCACCAGGCACTTCGCAATCATCTTCACCTTCGTCTTCGGCTAAGTTGATCGGATTTTCGAAGTTATAACCGGCAGTAGCAGAGTCGTTACCAATGAGATCCAGAGTGGATGTGGACCTGTATATGTGAGTGTGTGTAAAATAGTTGTTTTGCAATATATAATAAAGAAAAACAAGGAGCGCAAAATTTGAAATGCAAAAAACGGCCAATGCTTTTATTAATGATATATGGAAATGACACACAAAAGCCCTCACAAACGAAACCACGGTGCCCCGGGTAAGACACCGGGCCATAAAGTTTCAAAACATTGTCTATTACAAATTCAAAACAAAAAGTTTCATTACTGGGTAACAAAAGTAATAGGGATGAAGTCCTTTGTTGTCCAGTTGCTTGGTCCACCGTCGGTTGTAGGATAGATTCAGCTGTCAAATTTAGACTCTTCCATATCATCTTCAATGGCATTTACTCCCGAGTTGCTGATGAACACGGGAGGTCTTCCGATCCTTGCCCTTCGAACAGCCTTTTGAGCTTCTGCAGTGAAACCCAAACCAAACTTGTTAGTCTTCTGTGTTCTGTGTAAAATCAGGGAGTCGACCCCAATTTGCACACACACCCTTCTCAATAACAGCCCGGGCATCCTTTAAGGAAGCCATCTTCATAGGAGAATCTTCAACCACAGTCTCAGCTGATGCCAGAGTCTGAGGAACCTCTTCAAAGTGCTGAAATGGGGTTTCAATGAACTCCCCATCCATCTCTACGTATCTGAACGAGTTGAGGTGGCTAACCATATACTCTTCCTCCCCTTGTACTGTCACAATCTTCCCTCTGGCCGGGTACTTCAGCTTCTGGTGGAGCGTTGAGGTTACGGCCCCAGCCTTATGGATCCATGGACGACCCAGCAAACAAGAGTAGGATGGCCGAATGTCCATCACATAGAATGTAGAATTGAAGACTTGAGAACCAACTTTAATTGGAATATCAACTTCACCGTGCACCATCCTTTTAGAACCATCAAAGGCCCTGACGACGATGTTACTTGGTTTTAGCTCCAACCCTTTGCAATCCAACCGGTCTAGAGCTTTTTTGGGCAAGACGTTCAATGAGGAACCAGTATCAACCAATACATGTGCAAGAGTAGTGCCCCTGCATTCAATGGAGACATGCAGGGCATCGTTATGATTTTTCCCCTTGGCGGTCAAATCGGCGTCAGAGAACCCCAAACCATTGTCAGCAGTTAAATTGGCCACACAATCGGTAAACTGATCAGCTGATGTCTCTTGTGGCACGTGGGTAGTCTTCAGGAAGGTAATCAGAGCCTTGGCATGGGCCTCTGAGCACAGCAATAGTGACAACATAGAAATCTTGGATGGGGTTTGCCCCAGTTGCTCAACTACGTTGTAATCACTCTTCTTAATAATCTTCAGAATCTCTTCCATCTCTTGTTCGAAAGCTTCAACAATAATTGTCTTCGGTGCCTCCGTCCGGGCAGGCACATCAGTAATGATCCCTTTGCCCCGAGCGTCAGATGACTCGGTGACAGGGGTAAGAATAGGAACTTGGTCAGGAATATGGGTAGGTACACTTGCAGGTGTAATAACGACAGGGCTTCGGGCTGTTGGTGGAGCTATATCAGGTGAGAAAAGTCTACCGCTGCGGGTGACTTTAGCAGGTCCAGTAATGTTGCTGACACCGGTATCAGCATCCAACTCTTGCTTAACTCCATGAAAATAAACATCAGCCCCATAGTGCCAGGGGACAGCTTTGTCAGAGGTGTAGGGGATGAGCCCCGGAACAGTGATGATTACAGGTGCGATCTTCGGAACAGATGTAATTCTAACAGGCTTCCTCGAGGGAGCCTTGAAAGAATTGTCGAATATGGTAATGATGACGACTTCTTCAGTAGGAATGGAAGGAACAACAGTCTTATCAAACAGAATCTCCTTACTATCCATCAGGTTTTGGATACCTGACTTCAGGGATGGGCAACCGGTAGGTAAAACAGAACACATATGGCAACCTTCGTCACAACCTGGAAATAAACCGGCTAGGAACAGGTTCTTCTTGACAGTCATTAGAGGGGTAACAATTTCATCCACAGAAACTACAAACAAGTCTTCCTCTACAACATTTACTCCATGTTTGGGCATGGGAGCAGTCACAACATTAGGCCTCTCAGGCGCCTCGAACTCAATTTCCTTTGCATCAATTAAGTCTTGTATCTTATTCTTCAAAGCCCAACAATCATTTGTATTATGCCCCCGACTATCGGAGTGATAAGCACAGCGGGCGTTAGGATTATACCTTGGTGACGTTGTATTTGAATTCTTTGGGGGTTCCCTTTGAGTCACCAGATTACTCTTCAGTAACTGTGGCAGAATCTGAGATAAGGTCATGCTGAGATGAGTGAATTGCCTCTTAGGTCTCTCGTCCTTTTGTTGATTATTATACTGAGGCGCACCAGCAGGTTTTGAAATAACAACCGCATTGACAGCTTGGCGGTGTTCAGGTCTACTCTGTCTTCTCGAACTGTAGACAACACTTGACTCTTTCTTAAACGGCTTCTTCTCGGTGCTTGATGAAGCACCCTTCTGTATCTTCCCAGCCTTAATACCAGCTTCAATCCTCTCACCAGTCAAAATAAGATCTGTAAACCCAGATGAAGAGCTTCCAATCAGGTGGTTGAAAAATGGACCAGACGGGGTCCCCAGAAACATGTCAACAAGCTCATGATCAGTCAGAGGTGGTTGCGCCCTTCCGACAAGGTCTCTCCACTTCTGAGCATAATCTTTAAATCCTTCACCCGTTTCTATTGACATACCCTGGAGTTGGGTACGCGTAGGAGCGAGGTCGGAGTTGTACTGATACTGCCTATAGAATGCAGTAGCCAAATCTTCCCAGCTGCGGATACTGGCTCTGTATAACTGATAGAACCACTCAAGCTGAGTCCCTGAGAGACTGTCTTGAAAGAAATGGATCCATAAGTTCTTATCAGTAGTGTAAGGCTGGATATTCCTCACATATGACCGGAGGTGTAGCTTCGGACAGGAAACTCCGTCATATTTGGCAAAGGCTTATGCCTTGAACTTATGGGGAATCACCACCCCAAATGATAGACCTAGATCTCCGAAGTCCAGACCGGGCACCTTCTGAATTTCCATAGCGCTCAAACGGTCTTCCAGTTATTTGTACTTATCTTCAGCAGGAGGATACTTCTCTTCATCGTAGTCTGTCTCGTTGTCGGAGACCATAAGGCTAGGAGCCCTCCTTTCTTGTGGACTATCTTTCCCTCCAGATGAGGTGGTTAGACCAACTTCATTCTGCATCCTGTTCCCAAACTTGTGCCCTGTGCTGAACATGACTGTCCTCTTCTTCTTCTTCTTCTTCTTCTTCTCTTTCAGAATCAAGGTCTTCAGGTCCTAATGACCCTTGGCTAGATTCATGAACAACTCTTGAAATTGGGCATTCTGGGCCTGGAGGGCCTTGATAGCTTGCTCAGTTGAAGGTTCATTAGACATGATGATTGCTGAAATAAACAGTGAAGAAGATAAGAGACATGTAAAGGGTACCTGTTTATGAAGTGCATGGGATGAAATGCGTATGATTTATGTTTTCAAAGACAACCGGGATTCAAATTTGTAAACAAGAAAGGAAACACACTTTATTAGATTTAAACTTCAAAATTTGAATTGTTCAACAAATTGCCCTTAAGGCGTTACAAGAATGGAAATACTGAAAAGAAAAATAAAAACTGGAAAAGAAATCATCAAAGGTCTATCAATGCTCCCATGGTCTCTTCTTATCAGTGCGGACATAATCATTGAGAATCCGCTCATTCTCTAACTGTCTAGTTAACCTCTGGATCTTCTGCTCTTGTTCATTGAACTTCTCCCGATAAGAATCCCATTCTTCCCGCAGTTGCATCCAAGATCTCTTCAGTGCCCCAATGTCAGTGGGCATATAAGGATGGAGAATGGTTGGAAGAACCCCTTCTCCATTAGCAACTTCAAGAGTGACAGGTCGGACAACTTCATATGGTATACCTAGCTTATGGGCACGGATGCGGACCCATCTGAGATATGACTCCATTGGCAGAGAAGTCTTCGGACCCAACTCATGTGGATCAGATTGGTGAACTATGTCCCAAGCCCTTATGAATCTATGACGTTGCTCGTCGCTATCCCCCTGAAAATCAAAGATGATATGAGGCATTAACATCTCATGAGGTCCTTCTCTTCTGGCTCTTCCAAACTAACGGAGAGCTAAGCACGGGTTGTAAGAAATTCCTCCATGGGTTCCTATCAACGGAACATTAGGATACTCTCCACAGCGATCAATGATAGTCACCTCATCCATACCTTTGAGAGTCCAGATAATGTCATTATGAGAAAGAGACATCACCCTATAAGCCCAACCCATTCCTTCTTTGTTCTTCAATACTGACTTAGGGAGGTGCGAAATAAACCACCTCGACAATAAAGGAGCGCAGCACATTAAGGTTCCCCGCTTTCGGGCAGTACGAGCATAGAGCTGATGAAGAATGTCACCCAAGAGAGTGGGTACAGGGTTCTGAGAGATGAAGATCTTTATAGGATTCACATCAACAAAAGTGTCAGGATTCGGAAACAGTACCAAGCCATAAATCAAAAGAGCCAAAATATCCTCGAACGCCTTAAAGTCTAGGCTATCCCATAAGTAGTTAGCCTTGCCAACCAAGAACTTAGTCAAAAAACCTTTAGCTCCACTTCTAGTCTCCCAATTAGCCATTACCTCTTCTTTGGTCAAATGAAGGGCTGCAGCAATTTCTTCGGGCCTAAGGGTCTTCTCCCAACCAGTAAATGGGGTCTGCTCCAAAACAGAGATACCAAGCAGCTCAAAGAACTCTTATAGGGTGGGAACCAGCTGGAAGTCTTGAAAAGTAAAACAGTGGTACAACGGATCATAGAACTGGACCAGGACACTCATCATTTGTTCGTCCAACTTGGAGGTGATCAATCTGAGAAGAGAACCATGCCTCCTGATGAAGGAAGTAGTGTCAGGCATCTTGCAACCAACTCTTTAAGCAAGGTAGGGACTTGGACAAAGTTGATCCGGATAGTATTCTTACGCATGGGCATCATGATGACCTACAAAACAGAGCAAAGATGAAACCCTCTTGTCTTTGAAATAGGTTAGTCCTTATGCAAGATGTATGCAATGCTATGATGTCATGATGTCATGATAAAGGCACACCACAAGTATCCACAAAAAGAAAACATGGTAAAGGCACACAAGTCACACTGAGAGCCCTTAGATTTCAGGCTGGCATGGAGCTTAGGTACTACCCTCTTTCAGTTCAGTTGGTTTAAACCTGTCCTAAAAATAGTAATCGGGTTCTAGAGGATCTCAATATCACTGACTACCCTCAATCGGTCATAATTCCAGTTTAGCAACCTTTTCTTGCAGCCGGAATCATCGCGAGAGTTTAGTCTCAATGAGTGTAGCATACTGCTACTGTTCTATGGCCAAGTTTGTCAATTTAAGGTTCTAAGGTCAGTTGGTGCTTAATGACCCCTTAGAAGACCCATATTCTCCTCGTTCCAACATAAGGGATATCAGTACAGACTAAAGTGCCACACTAACGTAGCTATTGCTTCATCCGTATCGGTCTACGCCATATAGATCTCTCACAGTTTATTGCTACTTACCTAAAGGGTATCCCCAGATCCGGGTTAGGATCTATAGAACTCCGATACAAGCCCACAAAATTAAAGCATACAAAGCATACAATTGAAAACATAATGATCTAATCCTAAGGTACACCTCACTTATAAACTCCCCAGCAGAGTCGCCAGTTCTATGATCGGTGGTGTTGTACCCCAAAATTTGCCCTCCCATTTCCTCAACATTTTCTCATCAACCTTGAAGATCAAGATCCAGTTAGGGTTTCCTCTGCTCAAGACTTCTCCTTGCACTGTGGACTCAAATTAGGGTTTGTGTTTGAACAAAGATGTTTTGACCTAAAATGACTAAGATGACTTTCATGCTTCATGTTGGACTCCCAAGTTTACCCATACCAAGTTTCAAGTCTTGATTCCAAGTTTTGCCCAATCAATTGGACAGATGACCTAGAAATCAGCTGTATTGGGGAAAAAGTCAACTGTGGCCAATTGACAGTCAAATCTCATGAAAATTGACCCACATCAACATTATGAACTCATATGGACCATTTGATCAAGTTTGGATCACAATTCCACAAGAAATTTGATCAGATCACCAAAAGGGCAAAATGGTCATTTTTAGGGTTTTGACTGCACAAAGGCAATTTTTGACTGTTTGACCTAGCCAATGGCAAACCAAGCTCACATATGGACTCAAGGACCCCATGGAATTGTCTTGACATGCTCAACAAACTCAAAAAATCCCAAGTACACAAGATTGACAGTTGAATTTCCCAGTCAATTGATCAATTTTGACTGTACACTGAAAAGTCAAACTTTGACTTTTTGGTCAAAATCAAGAGTCAAGATTCATTTTTCATAAAAACATGCCAAATCATGAAACTTGTTCACCAAGAAATCTCAAAATGCAAATTAGGGTTTGAAATGGAATTTTTCATAACTTAGAATTTTTCTAAGTTATGAAAAAACCCTAATTTTTTCCCAACTTTGCCCCACTTTTTCACCATGATTCATTTGGATTCAAACAAAAGTCAAAACATGAAAGTTGTAGCTTGTTGCATAATCTACAACTTTGATTCACAAAGTTTTCTCATTTGAAGCTTGTATCTCAAGTTACAAATTTTTGAATAAGGGCACTAAACCATTCTTAACTTAGTGAATTTTTGACCTATTTTGACAAGTTTTTCTACCCCACTTCAAGGCCATTTTCCATACACTTCCACTTGGAATTTCAAATTGCACTTCAAAGATGGATTGTAGTACACATTCCAAGCTTTCCAAAATGTCCAAGAACTTCTCAAACAACCTCATGGTTAGGGAGAATCGAATTTCACAATATAGCAAAAACTCACTTTTGAATTGGCCATTTTTCATGTTCATAAGTTATGCAAACTTCTCAAAACCAGCATGCCCTTGATTACAGGTCCTTAAACCAAGTTACACTCAATAATTTAATGCTTGTTCATTGTGTCAAAGTGTCATTCTATGAGTTCAAGTATTATATACAAGTTTGATCCATTTTTAGATAAAGTAAACTATCCATTTTTGCAAAAGTTCACTTTATGTCCAATTACAAATCCAACAAGTACATTGCAAATCTGATTGGCACAAGATTATGAACAGATTACTCTGATCAAGAGAAGCTTTGCAGCAGGATTAGAGGTCCCCTACTGACCTAAAAGACCAAGTTGCCTTTGTTTGCTTAAGAGTGAAGAGACATTGCATAACCAATACCAACTCTCATATCAGCTACCCTACACAAGAACAAAGTTATCAAACACCTTTGACACAACACAACCAAGCTTTTGCACGAGCCATTTGCCTCCAAAACATCATCAAACCAAAAAAACACCATCAAACTGCAAAAACAGAGTTGCCTCTGCAGTTTGAGTGCCAACTTCTATTTCTCTCAAGCATTCTTGCCAAAACCAGTTCACACACCTTCCATACCATCTATGCAAGCTAACCAAAAGCAAAAGCACGACCTGTAATCACTCTAACCACTTCCACCATTTTCACATTTCTGACTTGCAGGTGAAGTTCTCTAGCTCGATTCAGAAGCTTTCAAGACAAAGTAAACATTGGAATAGCATCCCTGGACCTCAAGGAAGCTTCTCCAATCATCACCTTGCACTGAAAGTTCCTACATCTCCAGATAGAACTTCAACTGAACAGGTAAGTTTTTGAATTCGTATCTCTCTTATTAGGCATCATTAGCTTTAAGTTTGTGAAGAAACAAGGTTCTACTCATGCCACTGAACATGTACATGTTTTTACTTTTCATTTCTTTTGCTTGAGTTGTGAGAATTTGGAGTTTGAAAATGGCAGAAAAACTAGGTTAGGATTTGGGGGAGGAGAAATTCTCCCTCATCTTAGAGAGTTAGATCAAGTTATGCATATGGTTAGAATCGTCTCTTCATGCTGAACATTTTTTATGTTATGAGTTTTTGTTAAAAAGCCAAGAATCAGGACTTAGCAATGGAGGAAAGTGGCGCGCGTTTTGTTCAAACAGAAGGCTGGAGGTTGAAGACAGTGGTCTTTTGGGCTGGGCCTGTGTAGTTTTCTTATTCACACCATGCTAATTGCTTTTACACCCCCAAGGCCCATTTGCTTATTTCTTTGACTTTTTGACTTTTTCTTTTTTGATTGACTTTGTTTATTTTTTATCATGACATTAAAAATATAAAAATATTTTTTCTCACCATTTTTTATTTTATTAGGCTTTTATTTAATTTTTCTTTAGTTATACATAAATAGATAAATATACATATTTTATTTAAAATACTAAAACAAATAGTGCCAATACATTTCTATACATTTTTATTTTTGTTTACTTTCTGAAAATATTTTTATAGAAAAAAATACTTTTTTTTATTAAATAATAAATATTATTATTCTTATATATAATACATATTTAGGACTTAATACCTATATATATATATGTTTATTAATATATTTAGGTTAGAATATAAAAATATTTGAATTTTTCATTTTATTAATATTTGATATAAAAAAATACTTTTTTATAATATACCTCATTTTATTTTTATTTTTGTACATAATAAATAAATATTTGTATTAAATTAAATAATAATACATTTTATTTGATAGAATTAGGGTTTTGCCCTAAATATGAAAAAACTCCAAAAACTAATATCTTTTAGTTATCTTTTATTTTTACATAAATAATACCTTTTTTTCATACATATACAAAATATTTTTGCACCTTGCATATTTTATTCCATTTTATTTAATTATTGTACATTAATTAAATTGTATAAATTCAATATTGATGTAATAGTTTTAGGTTTACATTACTTGTCAAAAATCCCCATTTGAACATTTGTACCCCCCTTCCCATATTTGGTTTTGTAATAGCTAGTAAATTTATTTTTGCACTTTATTGCTTTCTAATTATACCATGTTAGAATTAGGGTTTGTATGCTAAAAACAACCAATAGTTATGACCTAATCTCAAGACAAACAAGCATGAAAATGAACACACAAATCACACTTGCACCCCCTAGGGTACTCCATTTGTTGCCTTTCAAAATTGGGCCATATTGCATGTTAAGTCTCTTTGGGCAAAACAAACAAACCAAATGATCATAGTCCCTCGACAACATTTTCAAAATACTTCCAAAACAAATGATCAAGTCCCTTAAAGAAAATGCCCAAAGATACTTGGCACCATTGCAATTATGGTCTAAACGATGACCCGCGCCCGTCCCTTTCACATCCTAACATGAGATTGTCCACCAAATACAATGGTGGAACAAACTTATTAAAAGGGTTAAAACATAGCAATAGTCTTTTGAGAAATTTAGGAGTAGATAAACTCTTAGTTACTTGAATCAAACTTGCAAAAACAAAACACTTGCCTATTTTCTAAAACACACCTCACAACACTTTCAAAACAACTTTCAAAAACAAATGAAAACCTTTTCAAAAGACATACATCTTTGTATACATCCCCACATGGATCATTACAAAGGTTGCCACCACATTGGCTTCTTTTCAAAACATTTTCAAACCCACACACACAAGCACCATTTAAAACAATTGAAAACAAAAGGCAAGTGATCTAAGCAAGTAACTAAGAGCCCATGGATAACCATGGATAGAAAGGGTGCTAATACCTTCCCTTTCTATAATCTACTCCCCGAACCCAAGAAAACATCTCAAAAGGTTTTTGCTGTGCTTTTTAACCTTTCCTTAGGATAAATTAAAAATTCGGTGGCGACTCTTGCTCAACCGAAACATTTGCGAAAACAAACGCAAAACCTCAAGTCAGTTCTCCCACCGTATCACAGAACTGGCGACTCTGCTGGGGAAAATTTTTAAAGTGGAGTAACCTTAGGGTTTAGATCACCTTTGTTTTCAATTGTTTGCTTTGTTTGCTTTTATATTTGTGGGCTTTGCATCGGAGTTTCATAGATCTTAACCCGGATCTGGGAAATACCCTTTTTAGGTAGCATAATCTGTGAGGGACCTGTCCGGCGTAGACCGACATGGGTGAAGCAGTGGCTACGTTGGTGTGGCATCTTAGTCTGTACCTATATCCCTTGTGTTGCAACGGGGAGAATATAGGTCTTCTAAGGAGTCATTAAACACCAACTAACCTTAGAACCCTAAATTGACCAACTTGGCTATTAGGACAGTAGCAGTATGCTACACTCATTGAGGCTAAACTCTCGAGATGGTTCTGGCTGCGAGAAAAGATTGCGATGATGGAGTTATGACCGATTGAGGGTAGCCAATGATTTGAGATCCTCTAGAACCCGGTTACTTTTGATAGGACAGGTTCTAACCAACAAAACCAAAAGAGGGTAATACCTGAAACTCATGCTGGCCTGAAACCTAAGGGTGTCTTGTGTGACTTGTGTGCCTTATCATTTTTGCCTGTGTGAATACTTGTGGTGTGCTTCATCATAGCATCATGCCATCATACCATTGCATGCATCCTGTATAAAGGACTAACCCATTTCAAAGACAAAAGAGTTTCATCTTTGCTCTGTTTTGTAGGACATCATGATGCCCGTGCGTAGGAATACTGTCCGGCTCAACTTTGTTCAACCACCAGTTTTACTTAAGGATTTGGTTGGGAGGATTCCAAACACTTCTTCCTTCATCAACAGACATGGTTCTCTCCTTGGCTTGGTCACTGCAAACTGGGACCAACAACTGATAAGTGTTCTGACCCAGTTTTATGACCCTCTGTATCATTGTTTCACCTTTCAAGACTTCCAGCTGGTTCCTACCCTGGAAGAATTCTCTTATTTGCTTGGGATCCCTGTTTCGAAACAAACTCTATTCACTGGTTTGGAAAAGACTCCTAGGCCTGAAGAGATTGCTGCAATTCTCCCCTTGACCAAAGAAGAGGTATTGTCCAACTGGGAAACTAGAAATGGGGTAAAGGGCTTTTTGGTCAAATTTCTGGTTGGCAAGGCTAATGATTTCTGGAATGACTTGGACTTCAAGGCGTACGAAGATATTCTGGCTCTTTTGATCTATGGTCTGGTATTGTTTCCCAACCCTGACACCTTCATCAGTACCCATGTCATAAGGATCTTCATGTCTCGGAATCCGGTACCCACTCTTTTGGGTGATATTCTACAACAACTCTATACTCGTACTGCTCGAAAACGGGGAACTCCGTGGTGTTGTGCTCCTTTGCTAGTAAGGTGGTTTATTTCGCACCTTCCTAAGTTCGTGCTGAAGAATGAAGAAGGAAAAGGTTGGGCTCGGAGGTTAATGTCTCTCACTGATAATGACATCACCTGGACTCTCAGAGGATTGGATGAGGTAGCTGTTATCGACCGTTGCGGAGAATACCCTAATGTCCCGTTGATCGGTACCCAAGGAGGAATCTCTTACAATCCATGCTTAGCTCTCCGTCAGTTTGGAAGATCCAGAAGAGATGGGCCTCATGAAATGCTAGTTCCTCACTTCCATTTTGAGTTTCAGGCAGACAGTGACAAACTACGCCATGGATTCATTAGAGCTCGGGACAGAATTCAAAAGCTGACCCACATGAGTTGGGACCAAAGACCTCTCTACCAATGGAGCCCAATTGCAAATGGGTCCGTATCCGTGCTCAGAGGTTAGGTATGCCATACGAAGCTGTTAGACCTCTCATTCTTGAATCTCCTAATGAAGATGGGGTTCCTCCAACTGTCCTCCCTCCTCAGATACCCACTGATTTTGACACGATGAAGAGATCTTGGGCACAGCTAAAGGAAGAACGGGATTTCTATCGGGAGAAATTCAACGAGCAGGAACGGAAGATCCAGAGGCTGACTAAGCAATTGGAGGAAGAGCGGGTCCTGAACAACTACATCAGCACTGAGAAGAGGAGGCCATGGGAGCATTGATGAGCTTTGGATATTTCTTTTTATAGTTTTATTTCCTTTCCAGTATTTTTCATTCCTGTAATGCCTAAGGGCAAATTGTTGAACAATTGAAAATTTTAATCTAATGAAGTGTGTTTCCTTTTTTGTCTACAAAGTTGAATCTTGTTTGTCTTTGAAAACATAAAACATACGCATTCCATTGCACCATATGCATAGCAGGTACCCTATTTCACAGGTTGCTTAATCTCCTTCGCTGTTTATTTTGAACAGTCATCATGAATCCAGACTCCTCCAGTGAGCAAGCAATCAAGGCCCTACAGGCCCAAAGTGCCCAGTTTCAAGAGATGGTCCTAAGCCTAGCCCAAGGTCAGCAAGAGTTGAAGACTCTACTCCTGAAGAAGAAGAAGAAAAAGAGGACTGTGTTGTTCAACGCCGGACGCAGATTTGGGAACACACTCCATAATGAAGCTGAACCAACTACTTCTTCTGCTGAGAAAAACAGTCCCCAAGGGGGAGGAGCTCCTAGTCCCGCAGTCTCCGACAACGAGACGGACTATAATGACGAACAATACCCACCTGCTGCTGACAGATACAAGCAATTGGAGGACCGCTTGAGCGCCATGGAAATTCAGAATGTGTCGGGACTGGATTTCGGAGATCTGGGGTTATCTTCTGGGGTAGTAATTCCACACAAGTTTAAGGCGCCTGCCTTCGCCAAGTATGATGGGGTCTCCTGCCCAAAGCTGCATCTGAGGTCGTACGTAAGGAAGATCCAACCTTACACGGCGAATAAGAACCTCTGGATTCACTTCTTCCAAGATAGCCTCTCGGGGTCACAACTTGAATGGTTCTACCAATTAGATGGAACTAGTATCCGACACTGGGAAGACTTGGCAACCGCATTCTACAGACAATACCAATACAATTCCGATCTCGCTCCTACGCGTACCCAACTTCAGGGCATGTCTCTAGGAACGGGTGAAGGGTTCAAAGAGTAAGCACAAAAATGGAGAGATTTGGCTGGCAGGGTGCAGCCTCCATTGACTGATCGTGAGCTGGTTGATATGTTCCTAGGGACTTTATCTGGTCCATTTTTTAATCATTTGGTTGGTAACTCCTCCGCTGGGTTTACAGATTTGATTCTGACAGGAGAAAGAATTGAAGCTGGCATCAGGTCGGGCAAGATACAAAAGGCTGCCTCTACAAGTAATGAGAAGAGGCTGTTTAAGAAAGGAGCAAGTGCCGTCTATGGTCCTAGAAGACAAGTCAAGCCCGAAAGTCGCCAAGCCGTCAATGCTTTGGTCATCTCAAAACCTGTTGCTGCTCCTCAGCAGTACAATCAACAAAGAAGTGAAAGGCCCAAGAGGCAGTATACCCGGCTGAGTATGACATTATCTCAAATTTTACCCCAACTATTATCAACCAACTTGGTGACCCTCAAAGAAGCTCCTAAGGTCGTCAACACTGCATCTCCTAAGTATAACCCAAATGCCCGGTGTGCTTATCATTCTGATAGTCCCGGGCACGCTACTGATGATTGCTGGGCCTTGAGAAACAAAGTGCAAGATCTTATCGACGCAAAGGAAATTCAGTTTGAAGCGCCTGAGAGACCGAATGTTGTAACTGCTCCTATGCCCCAGCATAGAGTAAATGCCATTGAGGAAGAGTTGTACGCTGTTTCTGTGGATGATCTAGCTACCCCTCTGAAGATTGTCAAGAAGAACCTACTGCTGGCCGGTTTATTTCCGGGTTGCAGTGAAGGTTGCCTGTTCTGTGCTGTTTCCCTATCTGGTTGTCCCTTGCTGAAGTTAGGCATCCAAAGCCTAATGGATAGCAAGGAGATTCTGTTTAAGAAGTCTGCTGTTCAGTTGGTTCCGGTAAAAGAAGTTTTTGTGGTTACCATCTTCAATAATCCAGTCAAGGCTCTCCCGAAGAAGCCTGTTCAAATCATGACTGTTGCACCTGTGGTTATTACTGTTCCGGGGCCTCTCCCCTACGTGTCTGATAAAGCTGTCCCCTGGCATTACGGGGCAGACGTATATGTGAATGGAATCAAACAAGAATTCAACACTGGCGCCAGTATCTGCGATATCACTGGTCCAGCCAAGGTCACCCGCAATGGCAGGCTCTTCTCGCCTGACATTGCACCGCCCGCTACTCGAAGACCCCTCCTTATAACACCTACAAGTGTACCTGTTCCTGTTGTTGATCAAGTTGTTTCCCCTGCTGCCGAGTCATCTAATGCTCGGGGCAAAGGGATTGAAGAGGAGCCTGCCCGGATGGAGGCACCAATACCTATAAATGCTGAGGCCTCCCAACAAGAAATGGAGGAAATCCTGAAAATAATAAAGAAGAGTGATTTCAATGTTGTCGAGCAGCTGGGGCATACACCCTCCAAGATCTCCATGCTCTCCTTATTGCTATGCTCTGAGGCCCATGCTAAGGCCTTGATTTCATTTCTCAAAACGGCCCATGTGCCACAGGAGACATCTGCAGTCCAGTTCACTGATTGCGTAGCAAATCTGACAGCAGACAATGGCTTGGGTTTCTCAGATGCTGACCTGACTGCGAAGGGAAGAGATCACAATGATGCCCTGCATGTCTCTATCAAATGCAGGGGCACTACTCTGGCGCATGTATTGGTGGATACTGGTTCTTCCTTGAATGTTCTACCAAAAAAGGCTTTAGACCGTTTAGATTGTGAAGGCCTGGAACTGAAGCCCAGCAATATCATCGTCAGGGCCTTTGACGGTTCAAAAAGGATGGTTCATGGAGAGGTTGATATTCCTATTCGTGTGGGCTCTCAGGTGTTTGACTCTACTTTTTATGTGATGGATATACGTCCATCGTACTCTTGTCTACTGGGTCGACCTTGGATCCATAAAGCTGGGGCAGTGACCTCTACCTTGCACCAAAAGCTGAAGTACCCTGTCAGAGGGAAGATCGTCACTGTGCAAGGAGAAGAGGAGTATATGGTGAGCCATTTGAATTCCTTCAAATACATTGAGATGGACGGGGAGTTTATCGAAACCCCCTTTCAGCATTTCGAGGAGGTGCATCCAATTTCAGCAGCAGCAGAAACATCAGTCGAAGAGAATGTTCCTTTGAAGATGGCTTCCCTAAAGGATGTCTGGGCTGTGGTTCAGAGAGGTGAATGTACTAACTGGGGCAGGCTTCCTGACTTTACACAGAAAACTGACAAATTTGGACTGGGCTTTACTGCAGAGGTCCAGAGGGCTGTGCGCAAGGAAAAGATCAGAAAGGCTCCGGTGTTTATCTCCAACCCAAGGGTGAATGCTATTGAGGAGGATGTAGAAGAAGCAGAGTTTGACAGTTGGATCTACCCGACTACCAGCAACGGACCGAGCAACTGGACGACAAAGGATTTTACACCTATCACATTTGTCACGCAGTAATTGATTTCTCTTGATTTCCAATTTGTAACAAACAATATGTTAAAACTTTGTTGGCTCGGTGTCCTACCTGGGGCATCGTAGCTCCATTTGTGAGGGCTTTTTGCATGACATTTCCATATATCATCAATCAAAACATTGGACGTTTGTTGCATTTCAAATCTTGTGCTCTTTTTTCTTTTTGTGTTATATATATTGCAAAACAGCTATATTTACACACACTCACTTATACAGGTTTCAATCCACTCTGAATCTCACTGGTAACAGCTCTGCTGCCGCCAGTTATGACTTCGAGAATCCGATCAACTTGGCCGAAGACGAAGGTGAAGATGATTGTGAAGTGCCTGGTGAACTTGTAAGACTGCTACTCCAGGAAGAGAGGGCTATTCAACCACATGAAGAGCCGATGGAAACAATTAACCTGGGTACTGAGACAAATAGGAAAGAGGTCAAGATTGGGGCTAATCTAGAGCTCAGCGTGAAGCAACGATTGATCCAGATGCTACAGGATTACATGGAGATATTTGCTTGGTCCTATGAAGACATGCCTGGTTTGGATGCCGACATTGTAGTTCATCACCTGCCAACCAAGGAAGATTGCCCTCCGGTAAAGCAAAAAGTCCAACGTATGCGCCCAGAGATGTCTGAAAAGATCAAAGCCGAAGTTATGAAGCAATTCGATGCCGGGTTTCTTGCAGTGACTTCTTACCCGCAGTGGGTTGCCAATGTGGTGCCAGTGCCAAAGAAGGACGGTAAAGTCAGAATGTGTGTCGACTATAGGAATTTGAACAGGGCAAGCCCCAAGGATGACTTCCCCTTACCTCACATCGACGTTCTTGTTGACAATACCGCTCAACACAAAGTTTTCTCCTTCATGGATGGTTTTTCAGGGTATAATCAGATCAAGATGGCTCCAAAGGATATGGAGAAGACTACCTTTGTGACTCAGTGGGGCACCTTCTGTTATAAGGTCATGCCATTCGGGTTGAAAAATGCTGGGGCAACCTATCAACGTGCCATGGTTGCTTTATTTCATGATATGATCCATCATGAGATTGAGGTATACGTTGATGACATGATTGCAAGGTCTCAAACTGAGGAAGAGCACCTTCACCATCTGAGGAAGTTGTTTGACCGACTCAAATTATACAAGCTGAGGTTGAATCCCAACAAATGCACCTTTGGGGTAAGATCCGGAAAATTGCTAGGTTTCATTGTAAGTGATAAAGGTATTCAAGTGGACCCTGCCAAGGTTAAAGCCATTCAAGAGATGCCGACTCCGAAGACAGAGAAAGAAGTTAGAGGCTTCCTAGGACGATTGAATTACATTGCCCGATTCATCTCACATCTGACTGCTACTTGTGAGCCAATCTTCAAATTACTGAAGAAAGATCAAGTAGTACGCTGGAACGATGAATGTCAGGCTGCCTTTGAAAAGATAAAGGAATATCTCCAAGAGCCACCCATTCTTATGCCACCAGTGGAAGGAAGACCTCTGATACTATACTTGACAGTGCTTGATAATTCAATGGGGTGTGTGTTGGGGCAGCATGACGAGTCTGGCCGAAAAGAGCACGCTATTTATTACTTAAGCAAAAAGTTTACCGACTGTGAGTCTCGTTAATCACTGCTTGAGAAAACTTGCTGCGCTCTTGTATGGGCTGCTCGCCGGCTGAGACAGTATATGCTGACTCACACTACCTTGTTGATCTCAAAGATGGATCCCATCAAGTACAT
The DNA here is from genome assembly GCA_948472305.1 of Vicia faba. Classification (NCBI taxonomy): domain Eukaryota; kingdom Viridiplantae; phylum Streptophyta; class Magnoliopsida; order Fabales; family Fabaceae; genus Vicia; species Vicia faba. Next base: position 589,281,324 of record OX451738.1, read on the forward strand.
ATTTGAAAAGCCTGCTCTGTCTGGGAGAATAGCGAGATGGCAAATGATCTTGACAGAGTATGATATCCAGTATACCACTCAGAAAGCTATTAAGGGAAGTGTACTGGCAGATCATTTGGCACACCAACTGGTGGACGATTACCAATCATTGAACTTTGATTTTCCGGGCGAAGACATCATGGTGGTAACTGACTGTGAAGTACCTGGACCGGATGAAGGACCTGAGGAAGGATCCCGATGGTCTATGCATTTTAACGGAGCCTCCAATGCTTTGGGTAACGGCGTTGGCGCTGTAATCATATCCCCCAAAGGAACTCATACTCCACTCACCGCCCGATTATGTTTCAACTGCACCAACAATATGGCGGAGTATGAGGCATGTATCATGGGTCTTCAAGCTGCAATTGACTTAAGGATCAAGTTTCTGAGTGTCTTCGGAGATTCCGCTCTCATGATCAATCAGATCAAAGGCGAGTGGGATACGAAACACCCAAATCTCATTCCTTGCAAGGAGTATGTGTTGACCTTGCTTCCCCACTTTGAAGAAATAACTTTTGAGCACTTCCCGAGAGAGGAGAATCAGCTAGCGGACGCACTAGCTACGATGTCTTCAATGTTCAAAGTTAAATGGGACAATGAGGCTCCCCGAATCATTATCTGGAAGTTGGATGAACCAGCATACTGCTGCGATCTCGAGGCCGAGAAGGTGACTGAAAAACCCTGGTATCATGAGGTGAAGAGGTACTTGGAAGCTCAGGAATACCCTGAGGGCGCATCTGTCAATGACAAGAAGTTCATGAGGAGGTTTGCTGCAAAATTCTTCCTCAGCAACGGCATTCTCTATAAACGGAATCATGATTCGACTCTACTACGTTGTGTGGATAAGGCTGAAGCAGAGAAGATCATGATAGAACTGCATGAAGGTACATTCGGAACGCATTCCAGTGGACACACCATGGCTAAGAAAATCCTTCGGGCAGGATATTTCTGGTCCACAATGGAAGCTGATTGTTACCAACACTCCCGAACTTGTCATAAATGCCAGATCTATGCTGACAAGGTGCATATCCCTCCGGTTCCTCTGAACGTCCTGACGGCACCCTGGCCTTTTGCAATGTGGGGCATTGATATGATCGGTGAGATCCGACCAACGGCAACCAACGGGCATCGCTTCATCTTGGTGGCGATCGATTACTTCACGAAGTGGGTTGAGGCAGCTTCCTACGCCACAGTAACCAAGAGCGTCGTGGCACGTTTCATCCGGCATAATCTGATCTGTCGGTACGGTGTCCCGGAAAGAATCATTACGGACAATGGTACCAATCTCAATAACAAGATGATCACTGAACTCTGTGAACAATTCAAGATACAGCACCACAATTCTTCTCCCTACCGACCGAAGATGAATGGGGCTGTAGAGGCAGCTAATAAAAATATCAAGAAAATTGTGCAGAAGATGACAGTGACCTACAAAGATTGGCATGAAATGTTACCATTTGCTCTTCATGGGTACCGTACCTCAGCACGGACGTCAATCGGGGCAACACCCTTTTCCTTGGTCTATGGCATGGAGGCAGTCTTGCCAATTGAAGTCCAGATACCCTCTCTCCGGATAATGAAGGATGCGGACTTGAATGAAGATGACTGGATCCAGACTCGACTTGATCAATTAAATCTGATTGACGAAAAGAGGCTCACTGCTATCTGTCATGGTCAAACATATCAAAAACGGATGATCAGGGCATTTAACAAGAAAGTCAGACCACAAGAGTATCAAGTTGGGGACCTGGTAATCAAGCGCATCATCCTTCCTCAAAGTGATCCCCGGGGCAAATGGACCCCTACGTACGAAGGGCCATTTGTGGTTAAACATGTGTTCTCAGGAGGAGCCATGATCCTAACCACCATGGATGGTGACGACCTTCCTCACCCCGCCAATGCAGACATAGTGAAAAAATACTACGCATAAATAAAAGACCCGCTAGGTTGACATACCTAGGCAAAAATAAGGGCTTCCCGGCGAACCAAAAGGGTTCGGGCAAAAATAAGGGATGAAATAAAAAAATAAAAAAAATCTGTACACCCGGCAAGTCGAAAACCTGAAAAGGCGGCTTGGGCAAAAATGGGTATCCCGGTGGACTGAAAACCCGAAAGGGCGGTCCAGGCAAAAGTTAGGGATAAAGCGTAACACTATGTCTCATTGGATCACCTCGCATCCGGAATTCGGCATCGACTATCTGACTCAGACTTCGGCATCGACCAATCAGCTTCATCTTCAACCAGGCAGCAAAGCGATGAGACGCTTGGAGACATAAAGGCGATAGCAGAGTTGGAACCCAGTGGGATTGTTCACATAGCTGTTTTGTTTTCTTTTCAAAATTGTAAACTCTATATTATTTGGCGGCGTCCTCTTACTAGGATGTCAGCCTCTTGTACAAAAACGCCTATTCACAGGCAAAGTTCAAATCAATACAAATTCACTTGTCCATATAAATTGCCATTGTTTTTCCTTTTTCTGTTTTGTTTTGCGAAGAACGTCCAATGTTCATTTTTGATATATGCATTTGACATTAAATTGCTGATTCATAAATATTTGCATATGAGACGAAAGATTAATTACAAGTGACATCAGAAACAGGGGCAAATGAGGAGTTGTTTGATGCAGTCTGGTTGCTTTGTCCACCAAGATACCCAGGTAGATTCGACCGAAGAATGTGACCAAATCATCTCAACTCCCCGCAGAGTAAAACAAGATTCAGCAGTTCTTTCCCCAAACAGAGTTGACTCCCCGTCAATCCTGAAAAGGCACAACATTCCCCGGCAGGTCTTAAAGCTTATCCCCAGTAGATTCTGGAAGCCTGTTCCCTGCAGGGTACGGACGTCTCTCCCGAGTTTTATTCAGAGTTATTTCCTCACAAGGACTTATAACTGGGTTATCCTCAGCTAATTGCCACGGAAGATCGCCCTCGGCGAAATTCTTTCATCCCCCGGCAAGAGTCTATCCTCGGTTATCCCCAGCGGAGTTTATCATCATTATCCCCAGCGGAATCCATCATTAAAGTCCTCAGCAGGCCTCTCATCAAAACTTCGGCAAAGTATCTCTTCCACAGAGCAATTCCCCGGCCGGTCGTCAAGGATTTATTTTCCTAAGACTAAATTACATTCATAAACATTCCACATTTTCATACATCTTACTTACATGATAAAGTGCATACAACACAATCTCATGTCATACATCATGACATTGCATACAACTTATGTTTTTGCCTTTTCAGGGAAAAAGACAATCCCAAAGACAACTACCTTCAACTGTCACGATTCCAGATTCGATACCTGTACCTAGCCAGGGCACATCTGAGAGTGATCAGTTTCCAGACTCGATTCCTGTATCTAGCCAGGGCATGTCTGAAGAGTTTGAAGACTCGACTCCTGTATCCTGCCAGGGCATATCTGTGGACCACATTTCCAGACTCGATTCCTGTATCTAGCCAGGGCACATCTGAAGAGTTTGAAGATTCGATTCCTGTATCCGGCCAGGGCATATCTAACAACTATCACAATTCCGGATTCGACTCCTGTATCCAGCCAGGGCATATCTGTTGACCACATTTTCAGACTCGACTCCTGTATCCAGCCAGGGCACATCTGTTGACCACATTTCCAGACCTGATTCCTGTATCCAGCCAGGGCACATCTGTGAGCGACCAATTGTAGATTCGTCACCTGTATCTAGCCAGGGCATATCTGCATGAGGAGATTGAAGATCAAACACCTGTAACAAGCCAGGAAAACATCTGTCTTTCTCAAATACACAAGTTCTCGCTAAGGAATCTCTTGTGCGATCAACACTTCCAAATGGCATCTATAAGCCCATTCCCGACATCACATTTACTGATGCTTTAACATGCGAGTGCAAATTTCCGGGCACTCTAGTGTCCAATCTCCTTTTACCCTCGAGTCACGAAAGGCAAACTTGCCAATCTAACTCTTCAGGTCCAAGAAGATTGAACAGGGGCAACTGTTGTACCCCAAAATTTTCCCTCCTATTTCCTCAACATTTTCTCATCAACCTTGAAGATCAAGATCCAGTTAGGGTTTCCTCTGCTCAAGACTTCTCCTTGCACTGTGGACTCAAATTAGGGTTTGTGTTTGAACAAAGATGTTTTGACCTAAAATGACTAAGATGACTTTCATGCTTCATGTTGGACTCCCAAGTTTACCCATACCAAGTTTCAAGTCTTGATTCCAAGTTTTGCCCAGTCAATTGGACAGATGACCTAGAAATCAGCTGTATTGGGGAAAAAGTCAATTGTGGCCAATTGACAGTCAAATCTCATGAAAATTGACCCACATCAACATTATGAACTCATATGGACCATTTGATCAAGTTTGGATCACAATTCCACAAGAAATTTGATCAGATCACCAAAAGGGCAAAATGGTCATTTTTAGGGTTTTGACTGCACAAAGGCAATTTTTGACTGTTTGACCTAGCCAATGGCAAACCAAGCTCACATATGGACTCAAGGACCCCATGGAATTGTCTTGACATGCTCAACAAACTCAAAAAATCCCAAGTACACAAGATTGACAGTTGAATTTCCCAGTCAATTGATCAATTTTGACTGTACACTGAAAAGTCAAACTTTGACTTTTTGGTCAAAATCAAGAGTCAAGATTCATTTTTCATAAAAACATGCCAAATCATGAAACTTGTTCACCAAGAAATCTCAAAATGCAAATTAGGGTTTGAAATGGAATTTTTCATAACTTAGAATTTTTCTAAGTTATGAAAAAACCCTAATTTTTTCCCAACTTTGCCCCACTTTTTCACCATGATTCATTTGGATTCAAACAAAAGTCAAAACATGAAAGTTGTAGCTTGTTGCATAATCTACAACTTTGATTCACAAAGTTTTCTCATTTGAAGCTTGTATCTCAAGTTACAAATTTTTGAATAAGGGCACTAAACCATTCTTAACTTAGTGAATTTTTGACCTATTTTGACAAGTTTTTCTACCCCACTTCAAGGCCATTTTCCATACACTTCCACTTGGAATTTCAAATTGCACTTCAAATATGGATTGTAGTACACATTCCAAGATTTCCAAAATGTCCAAGAACTTCTCAAACAACCTCATGGTTAGGGAGAATCGAATTTCACAATATAGCAAAAACTCACTTTTGAATTGGCCATTTTTCATGTTCATAAGTTATGCAAACTTCTCAAAACCAGCATGCCCTTGATTACAGGTCCTTAAACCAAGTTACACTCAATAATTTAATGCTTGTTCATTGTGTCAAAGTGTTATTCTATGAGTTCAAGTATTATATACAAGTTTGATCCATTTTTAGATAAAGTAAACTATCCATTTTTGCAAAAGTTCACTTTATGTCCAATTACAAATCCAACAAGTACATTGCAAATCTGATTGGCACAAGATTATGAACAGATTACTCTGATCAAGAGAAGCTTTGCAGCAGGATTAGAGGTCCCCTACTGACCTAAAAGACCAAGTTGCCTTTGTTTGCTTAAGAGTGAAGAGACATTGCATAACCAATACCAACTCTCATATCAGCTACCCTACACAAGAACAAAGTTATCAAACACCTTTGACACAACACAACCAAGCTTTTGCACGAGCCATTTGCCTCCAAAACATCATCAAACCAAAAAAACACCATCAAACTGCAAAAACAGAGTTGCCTCTGCAGTTTGAGTGCCAACTTCTATTTCTCTCAAGCATTCTTGCCAAAACCAGTTCACACACCTTCCATACCATCTATGCAAGCTAACCAAAAGCAAAAGCACGACCTGTAATCACTCTAACCACTTCCACCATTTTCACATTTCTGACTTGTAGGTGAAGTTCTCTAGCTCGATTCAGAAGCTTTCAAGACAAAGTAAACATTGGAATAGCATCCCTGGACCTCAAGGAAGCTTCTCCAATCATCACCTTGCACTGAAAGTTCCTACATCTCCAGATAGAACTTCAACTGAACAGGTAAGTTTTTGAATTCGTATCTCTCTTATTAGGCATCATTAGCTTTAAGTTTGTGAAGAAACAAGGTTCTACTCATGCCACTGAACATGTACATGTTTTTACTTTTCATTTCTTTTGCTTGAGTTGTGAGAATTTGGAGTTTGAAAATGGCAAAAAAACTAGGTTAGGATTTGGGGGAGGAGAAATTCTCCCTCATCTTAGAGAGTTAGATCAAGTTATGCATATGGTTAGAATCGTCTCTTCATGCTGAACATTTTTTATGTTATGAGTTTTTGTTAAAAAGCCAAGAATCAGGACTTAGCAATGGAGGAAAGTGGCGCGCGTTTTGTTCAAACAGAAGGCTGGAGGTTGAAGACAGTGGTCTTTTGGGCTGGGCCTGTGTAGTTTTCTTATTCACACCATGCTAATTGCTTTTACACCCCCAAGGCCCATTTGCTTATTTCTTTGACTTTTTGACTTTTTCTTTTTTGATTGACTTTGTTTATTTTTTATCATGACATTAAAAATATAAAAATATTTTTTCTCACCATTTTTTATTTTATTAGGCTTTTATTTAATTTTTCTTTAGTTATACATAAATAGATAAATATACATATTTTATTTAAAATACTAAAACAAATAGTGCCAATACATTTCTATACATTTTTATTTTTGTTTACTTTCTGAAAATATTTTTATAGAAAAAAATACTTTTTTTTATTAAATAATAAATATTATTATTCTTATATATAATACATATTTAGGACTTAATACCTATATATATATATATGTTTATTAATATATTTAGGTTAGAATTTAAAAATATTTGAATTTTTCATTTTATTAATATTTGATATAAAAAAATACTTTTTTATAATATACCTCATTTTATTTTTATTTTTGTACATAATAAATAAATATTTGTATTAAATTAAATAATAATACATTTTATTTGATAGAATTAGGGTTTTGCCCTAAATATGAAAAAACTCCAAAAACTAATATCTTTTAGTTATCTTTTATTTTTACATAAATAATACCTTTTTTTCATACATATACAAAATATTTTTGCACCTTGCATATTTTATTCCATTTTATTTAATTATTGTACATTAATTAAATTGTATAAATTCAATATTGATGTAATAGTTTTAGGTTTACATTACTTGTCAAAAATCCCCATTTGAACATTTGTACCCCCTTCCCATATTTGGTTTTGTAATAGCTAGTAAATTTATTTTCGCACTTTATTGCTTTCTAATTATACCATGTTAGAATTAGGGTTTGTATGCTAAAAACAACCAATAGTTATGACCTAATCTCAAGACAAACAAGCATGAAAATGAACACACAAATCACACTTGTACCCCCTAGGGTACTCCATTTGTTGCCTTTCAAAATTGGGCCATATTGCATGTTAAGTCTCTTTGGGCAAAACAAACAAACCAAATGATCATAGTCCCTCGACAACATTTTCAAAATACTTCCAAAACAAATGATCAAGTCCCTTAAAGAAAATGCCCAAAGATACTTGGCACCATTGCAATTATGGTCTAAACGATGACCCGCGCCCGTCCCTTTCACATCCTAACATGAGATTGTCCACCAAAAACAATGGTGGAACAAACTTATTAAAAGGGTTAAAACATAGCAATAGTCTTTTGAGAAATTTAGGAGTAGATAAACTCTTAGTTACTTGAATCAAACTTGCAAAAACAAAACACTTGCTTATTTTCTAAAACACACCTCACAACACTTTCAAAACAACTTTCAAAAACAAATGAAAACCTTTTCAAAAGACATACATCTTTGTATACATCCCCACATGGATCATTACAAAGGTTGCCACCACATTGGCTTTTTTTCAAAACATTTTCAAACCCACACACACAAGCACCATTTAAAACAATTGAAAACAAAAGGCAAGTGATCTAAGCAAGTAACTAAGAGCCCATGGATAACCATGGATAGAAAGGGTGCTAATACCTTCCCTTTCTATAATCTACTCCCCGAACCCAAGAAAACATCTCAAAAGGTTTTTGCTGTGCTTTTTAACCTTTCCTTAGGATAAAATAAAAAGTCGGTGGCGACTCTTGCTCAACCGAAACATTTGCGAAAACAAACGCAAAACCTCAAGTCAGTTCTCCCACCGTATCACAGGTGGGAATGAGAACTGACTATTTTGGAATGCTGGTTCGCGTTTGCGTTTGTTTTTGCAAAATGTCGCGGTAATCAAGAGTCGTCGCCGTCTTTTATTTTATCCAACAAGGAAAGGACAAAAGCACATAAAATTTCCTTTTTGAGATATTTCTCGGGTTCGGGAGGTAGATTATAGAAAGGGAAGGTGTTAGCACCCTTTCAATCCGTGGTTATCCACGGGCTCTTAGGTACTTGCTCATTGTGTTTTCAAAAGTTTGCTTTTCTTTGTGTTTGTGGGTTTGAAAAGAGTTTTTGTTTTGAGGAGAGTGTAAGTGCGAAAAGTTTTGTTTTGTTTTAAAAGGAGCAAGTACTTAAGAACCATCTACCTACTCAAAAAGGAATTAAACTGTGCAAATGTCCTTTAGACAGTTCTATCCCACTATTGAGGAGTAGGTAGCATTGTCATTGGAGTTTAAGGGTCAATTCGATTAAGGGACGTGTGGTCACTAAAGCAATGTTAGGACGCTTTAGCGGTAACCCTAATGTCTTAGATCATTTTTCCGAGGCAACCGTTTCGAGGCAACTTATGATCTTTGGACAAGAGGGCGACCTCTAAAACTTCCTATACTCAATGATCACGTTCAAGGCAACCAAGTGAGGTGTACCCTAAGAGTGGCATGTGCGAGTGTGTTATTTCGGTTAATTTTATCTTTGTACATGTCAATGGTGAGCTATGTTAATTTTAAGTTAAAGATTGATCTTGTCATGCATTGCCTATTTATCAAACATCTAACAGTTAATATTGTGCGGAAATTAAATTGCGGGAAATTAAATCTAAGCTATTACAAGGCGTCGGGTATTTACATCGCCAAAGACAAACCCTTTAATTTAAATTGCGGAAAGTAAATCAAAGCGATAAATAATTAAAAGTCCTAATTTAAAAACTATTACATTCCCGAAGCAATTACAAAACTGGAAACAAATGAATCGCGTGCAAGAAAATTAAATCGGCGCATTTTTAGGGTTTTGACCTTTTTTATTAAAGAAAGCATATTTTTGTTATTTTTGGATTAAATGAAATTAAATCTAAACCAATTATTAATTAATTAATAAAAAGATATTTTTTTGGATTTTTTAATATTTGAGAAAATAAAATAAAAATGGTTAAAAGCTATTAAGAACCCTAATTCTAAATTGATTTTAATTTATTGCAAAAAACATTAATGTTAAACCTAATTAAAACTAAATAAATTAATTATTTTTTATTTACAAAAAAATAATATAATGAAATTAAATTTAATAAATAAAAATATTATATTTTTTGTTTTCTGATTTTATTAAGAAAAATAATTGGTTAGTTAATTAACAATAAAATAAAGGGTTAATACCTATTTTCACCCCTGACATATGGGGTGTATTTGAAAAACCCCCCTGCCAAAAAAAAAGTTCCAATTGTTACCTTGACAAATTTTAAAAGTTTCAGTTTTTACCTTGAGGATGCCACATCACCTAAAAAGTTCCAATTGTTACCTTGACAAATTTTAAAAGTTTCAGTTTTTACCTTGACAAATTTTAAAAGTTTCAGTTTTTACCTTGAGGATGCCACAAAAATATAAGCCACATCAGCCTTTTAGGTGATGTGGCATCCTCAAGGTAAAAACTGAAACTTTTAAAATTTGTCAAGGTAACAATTGGAACTTTTTTTTTGGCAGGGGGTTTTTTCAAATACACCCCATATGTCAGGGGTGAAAATAGGTATTAACCCTAAAATAAATAATTAGAACAAAATAAATAAATGAAAATATGAAGGGAAAAAGAAATAACCCAGGGGGTGTGGGCTTAATTTGATGGTGGAATCAGCAATTTCCAGGCCCAATTTCAATCAGCCTGCTTTGACTTTTTGAACCCAATGCATGCGTGTTGACTAGGGTTCATGGTGAACCTTCAATCTGGATCCTTGGATTTGGCCCGAGGGCCATCTGGCAGGAGATCAGGCAATGATGCATGGTGTGCCACGCTTGGAGTGCTGTGTGGAATAACCTGGAGAAAAATTACAACAAATATTAGGGGACCTGGGATTCGAACCCAGGTCCCAGTGCTCATTGACACGCTTCCTTTGCCAACTCAACCATGCTTCTTCTTTGTTAATATAATGCAAAACAAATAAAATATTGTAAACAATTAATTATGCCTGGGAATTAAAAAACGCTCTAAACAATTTGAACAGGCCAATGACGCAGGGACACGTCTTCGTCTTCTTCAACGAAGACTGTAACTTTTCATGCGGATTTTATTCCGCAACTAAATCCATGGCATCATGCTATCATGAGCTACAGGCCATATAAATGCCAATGGAGACCATCACTGCATTCGTCTCTCTTCCCTGATTATCTCTATACCCATCATTAGTCTCAATTTATCCTGCATCAAAAATGCCTAAAAAACAAGAACAAGAACCCTAGCTTTGGATACCGGGTTATAAGCCATGAAAACAAAATTAAATATTACAGAATCATTGGAAATTGAATGGCAAGTATGAATGTACAAGAAAATTGGCAAAAAGATGCAAGAATGATGAGTTACGTTTTCATGTACAGGGGTATATTCGTGATGACTTACAGCGTGATTTAGGAGGTTTTAGGACTTGGTTTTGATTGCTACAGCGTCAGGAGATTGCCAGCAAGAGAGCTATGTCAAGCTTTTGGACTGAATCGTGCTCTAATATTGATTTTGATCTCCCACTTTTTCACACTTTTTTCAATTCTTGTTTGGTCGTTTCTGCAACGCTTAGGTCATGTCCTTGCTATGCCTCACTTGTACATGTATATTGGAAGTGAATTAGGTCAAGAGTTGGGCTTGAATCCATAAGAATTGATGAATGGAGATTTGATTTGATCACCATTATCAAGTTTCCATATTTGCATCAAATCTGAGATTTTGTGCATGTTTTAACTTGGAACGAGTTTGATTGAGTTTCTCATGATATTTGCAAGCCGTAATGACCACAAGAATCTCATTCCATTAATTTTTGGATTTTATTTGAATTAATATTGATTTAAAATGAATTAAATCAATAAAAATTAAATAAAATAGAAAAATAAATGATTGGTCATGAAATTAAAGATGGGACACATGTGTGGTGTGATAAGACCAAATCAAGTGGAAAAAAGTGGGCCCTTTTGTCAAAAATTGGAGTTTTGAGGATAGTTGACTTTTGGCAATTTTGGAAAAATTCCCAACTTCACCAATGCATAACTTCTTCAATTTTGAACTTTTGGAAGTGTTCTTGGACTTTTTAGAAACCTTGAGATGTCCTCTAACCAACCCTTTTGGTCTTATATAATTTTTATCTTCCATTCTCAAGTTATAATCTTTGGCAAAAAAGGTGTTTTTGTTGACTTTCAAAAATGACCTATAATGTCCAAATTTGTAACTTTTTGTGAGAGCATTTATTGATCTTGGGGTGTGAATATGGATTGTAGGAAATTGCATCCTATTCAAAATGAGCTTTGGATGGGTCATTTCTCATAAAGTATGAGAAAGTTATGCTTGGTCAAAGTTGAGTTGACTTTTCCTACAAAACCCTAATTTAGCAACTTTTGAATCTTGATGAATCTTGAGCAATCCTTGATGAATCATGATCAAACCTTGATCAAATGATGAATTATCCTTCAAAATGATAATGTTGACAAAAAATCTTGAGGTTTGACTATTTTTAGGTCACAGTTGACTTTTGCCCTAGCACAGTCGATTTTTGGACCTCTTGAGCAATTGACTGACCAAACTTCCTATGCAAGGCTTGAAATTTGACATGGATGAACTTAAGAACATATTAGGACATTGTGGAGAACTTTAGGTAATTTGGAGGTGAGGACCTTGATGCAACAAAAAACCCTAATTTTGAATTGACTGCCTTAGGAGGTGATTTGACTGTCCAACTCTTGAGCAATCTTGAACAACTTGGAGATCACTCTTGACATGTCTTGAGAAATATAGGAGGGAAAATTTTGGGGTACAACAACATGCTCTTCATCCCCAACAATAGTCAAGGATTTATTTTCTCGGACAAAGATATTGCACCGGTTTAAAAATACACTTCAACAACATTTCACATTCATACGTCATAGCATATGCATACGAACCGCATATGGAACAGTCTCCTTTATTTTGAGAATATAATTACGTAATGAATTTAATATATCATGATATTGCATACATCTAAATCTTTAACTTTTCAGGAAAGATCAATCAACAAACGAATGTCAACAATAATTCTCAAATATGTTCAAGATTAACTACCGAAACAAGACGAGGCAACTATCTATGTGACCAGGTCAGAGATTAATTCCCGAAACAAGACGAGGCAACTATCTCTACGTCCAACAAAAAGCAAGTTCCAGGTTAATTCTCGAAACAAGACGGGGCAACTACCTGGATGACCAGCCACAAATTAATTCTTGAAACAAGACATGGCAATTATCTGTGAAGAACTGATTCCAGATTAATTCCCGAAATAGGATGAGGCGAATATCTATGTGAACGGATTGAAGATTAACTCCCGAAACAGGAAAGGGAAACTATCTTTCTCTTTGGTCAGATAAAGATCAATTCCCAGAACATGATGGGGCGACTATCTTTATCACCAATGGTATGAACTCCCGAAACAGGACTAGTTTACCAACAAACCGATTATAGATCAATTCCTGAAACAGGACGGGGTGACTAACTACATGACAAACATTTATTTCAAGCTTCTATTGGCTCAGAGTAAATTGACCAAAGATTTATTCTGATACTTCTCCCAATTGAAGACGGGCACAATTATCTTCTGGCTCAGATTAAATCGACCATAAATTTATTCTGATACTTCTCCCAGTAGATTTTTCCGGGCTTAGTTAAAAATAAAAGTAGATTTATTCTGATACCTCTTCAGATATAGTCGAGCGTAGACTTATTCTGACGTCTCTATCAACAGTTACTTTGGATGGCATCTATAAGCCCATCTCTGACGACTCTCCATCACCTCTGGATGGCATCTATAAGCCCATCTCCGATAATATTCTATCATTATCCTGGATGGAACCTATAAGTCCATCTCCGACAATTCTCTGTCATCTCTCCAAATGGAATATTTAAGCCCATTCCCGGTACAATCAACCAACAACATTACTTCTTGGACATGCGAGTGCAAATTTCTGGGCACTTAAGTGTTCAATCATCTTCTACCTTCAAGTTGCGAATGACGGACACGCCAATCTAACTTTTCAGGTTTAAGAAGATTGAACAGGGGCAACTGTTGTACCCCAAAATTTTCCCTCCCACTTTTCATTCAAGATATTATCCTAGGGTTCTCAAACGCTCAAGGTGGCTCAAAAATTAATCAGACAAATTCTCCTCCTAAGCATTGGGTCCATAACAAGGGTTTGGTATTTCTCGAACAAGATTGGGTTTCCAAGGTCTCGAGTGAATTTGATGGTGCTTCATATGTCCTAAAGGATGCTCATGTCAAGTTTCAAGCCTTGTATCACAAGTTCGCCCAGTCAATTGCTCGAATGACTGAAAATCAACTATATTGGGTAAAAAGTTAACATTTTCAAGTTCAAGTTCAAACGATCATAACTTCTTCATTATTCAATATTTTTGAGTGATTCTCTTTGCGTATGACTCTCCTGAACGTCATTTTCAACTTCTCTTTACAAGTCAAGAGCTGATTATGTGCGAAATATCATAAAAAATTCAAATACTTTAGAGGTCGCTTTGCGGGATTTGACCTTTTCAAGTAAATATTTCCCGATTTCCACGGATCATAACTTCCTCGATTTTCAACATTCTAAGGCGATTATTTTTGCACTTTTTCATAAATGTGTCATCTACAAGTTTTCTTCAAAACTCGAGGTCAAATTATGCTTAAAAGGCCGTGAAATTTAGAGAGATATTATAGGTCATTCTTCTTGACTTAAAACTTTCTTGACTTCAAATTTCAATTCACGGTGCCAATTTCCGAATGCAACAAATTTTACCTCGAAGCCCTCTTCTATTTGATCATTCAAGGCCTTTTAGGTGTTATTCGATTCATGATTCAAGATGAGTTGATTTAAGATTTGTGAATAACTGGTACAGGGCATTCCTCTTGAGTATTTAAAGTGAGTTCACAAAAGATCATAATTGAACATTCATCGAGTTTTGAGAAGAAATTTGAATTTCATTTGAATGCCATGGTGTGGTTGAATTCAAGGACATTTTGGAAGAAGAATCTATCTAGAATTCTTGGAGTTTTTGTCATTTAGAATTCAAAGGTTAAATCGAGCGTGCAAGGCATAGTTCATTTGTTGAATATTACTTAAGGCATTTTGCAAGGTTTCAAGTTCATCATTCAAATTTCCAAGCCTTATTCAAGTTACGACATTCATTCAAAATTCAAAAAAATTCATGACTATTCAAGTATCATTCACGTTTCAAGCTACAAAAGTTACAAGCAAGGATCTAACAAGTTCAATTGTTCAAATGTGCAATTAAGATGCATGCAATTTCATTCATTCAAAGTTTACAAGCATCAATTGCAATTCATGTTGTCTTCACATCCTGAGCATTGGATAAAAGAGAAAACTTTGTTACAAAAAACATTGTTTCTAAACCTAAATCCTAAAGCTACCAAGATCCAAAACTTTGCTTCATGCCAAGCTACTGTCACCCTGAAAGCTGCTGCCCCAAAACCATGACCTTGCTGCCATACAACAGTCCAAAACTGATGCTGCCCTGCCAAGACCTGCTATAAAACAACCTTCAAAACTAGAGAAAAAACTGTCAAAACAATCTAAGAACCAGTCTGCAAATCTTCATCAAACTTGTCCAACAATTGCACAAAAAAAGCTCTGCTATTGCTGCTATATACATAGAGAAACCAGTCTCCAAACCATTCCAAATAATTGTTGTAAACCTGCATCATATTAGGCCAAATATTGCACCAAATTAGAAAAAATAGAAACTACATTAGAAAGTATTGAAACAGTAACCAAAAGTGTTCAAAATTCACCAACATTTCCCTCCCAAATTCCCCATACTTTCAGCTATAAAAAAGAGAAAAAAGCTACTCATAGACGGGAACCAACCGCTACTTCTACCTCTCTACAAACTCAACCCTGTATAAACACTTCCAACACTCCAAACAACCTCTCATTTTACACACTCTTTTAAAACTCACCACAACTTTCATTCTATCCTGCTCATTGCTGCAAAATATCCTTTAATCTGCATACACTTAGCAAAATCCAAACCTCTGTCAAAATCTCTCTAAACAATCTCATAAACACTCACCATCCACCATCAGCATTCCATCTTCATTAACACCATCCCATGTCCATCATCACCGATTCATCATTTCTCCATTTTCTAATCATCATCACTGTTAAATTCGTGAAACTTCTACAACATCCCAACTCCATCCATCCCTTACTACTCGTCCCACTACACAAACAAACTGTAAACTCACCTTGCTCTCAAATTGCTTCCACGTAACCCTCTTACACCCGCTTCCATTAATTTCCAGATCCAAGCTGCAACAGATTTATCGACAGATCTTGAACTCACAACAACATCAACTACCTGCTCACCTTTGTTACTTCCTCATCGCAACACATCACCATCAACATCACATCACTCCAACCCTATCATCACCTTCATTCCAGCGCACACACAAATAACAACAACATAGCAGAGTGCAGAATTTAAAAAGAGAGTCATATAAAAGAGAAAGAGTAAAAGAGGAGGCTTACTTCAAGTGAACCTTGCCGAAAACCTCCACCGGGGCTCCTTTAAATGTAATATCTTACTACGTCTTCTTCATTTTGTTTGTTGCGATTTACGTTGTTAATTGTCGCTAGGTGACCCGAATCGGTTGATTTTGTGAGGTTAAGGGCATGGTTATTAGATTCCGATATGGTATTATTTAGGTTGTTTTTGTTGATTTTTCTTGCGGATTTAAAATGAATAAGGAGTTTACTATGAGTTTGATGTTGCATTTTGTTAATTTCGGTCAAGTTTTCATGGGAATAAAGGGTGTGAGTTGAGAAAGAGAGATAACGAGTGAAAGGGATGAAGAGAGAATACAGTTTTAGCACAAAAGAGTTATTTTGAGAGAGTGAGTGAGTGAGAGAGAGAGAGAGAGAGAGAGAGAGAGAGAGAGAGAGAGAGAGAGAGAGAGATAATTTATCGTTTTGTGTAATTAGGAAATAACTAAGAAGAATAAATGTTGTTCTTCCCCAAGCTAGTAGCAGTCGCGGTTCCCTAGAAAAATTAGGTTTCAAGAACTCTTCAAATTCCTTTTCTTATTGAACCTAACCCGATCCGGTTTTTTAACCCAATACACCCATTTGTTTCTTTTTTTCTCTTCATTACAGCAAACAAACAATAACTCTACCGGGCCTTGCTCAACCCAACAACCAAGCCCAATTCCGAAAATTCAAATCCAACCCCATACTATTTAGTTTAGTTTTATTAGTTTTTTTAAAATTATATTTAGTTTAGATTAGTTAGTTTATTAGAGATAAATATGTAGTTTTTAATTAGATAATTTTATTAATTATATTAAATTTAGAATTAATTAAGTGGATTTAAAATATTATTTTAGTTTAGAATCATTTTCAGTAGTTTTTAGTTAGTTTAGAAACATTTTGACAACTTTAAATTTTAATTTAGTTTAGTTTTAATTTAATAATTTTAGAATTTTGATAATTTTATAATTTAATTTTGTTAATTTTAGAATTTTAATTTTGATAATCTTAGAATTTTAATTTAATCTAGATAACTTTTGTTTTAGTTACATCTCTATTATATGTATTTTACTTTCTTTTCTATCAAAACACAAAAAAAAAATTCTTTGTCTTTTCATTTTCTCGTAGTTTACTATTTTTCGCATGCTTTCGATTGTTATAATTGCTTATGGTTTGTGATGGTTTAACTAGGCCTTTACTTCATCTCCATTCATAAATTTGTACCCCCATTCTCAAAACATTGTAATAGCGTAAAACTTTATTTTTCATATTTTACCGCATTTGCTTATCATTGTATAGTAATTAAGCGTGTATGACAATATTTAAAATCAACCGCTAGATAATCCTAATCGAGACAAATTAACTGAAAACAAAATACTTTTCACACGTTCATCTCTAGGATGACCCTCACTTGTTGCCTCAGATAAAAACAGCCACGTCCCTCGAATATGGGACGCTTTAGCAAAGATCCTCGATTAAAAAGATCGTAGTCCCTCGATGACCCTTCGATGTTGCCTTCAGTAAAACGATCTATGTCCCATACAATAATTGCTAAAGTGTCCCACAAGTTGCCTTCTATGAATGTACGATGACCCACGTTTGTCTTTCACATCCAATGATATGGCTCCCTACCAACCAATGGTAAAGTAGCACTATCTAAAGGAGGAGAAAAATAACAAATACTTTTTGAGTAGGTGTTGGCTGAAGATTTTGATAATGATATTAGAAGCCAAATGAATTAAATGTTTCGATCAAAATGAGGTAAAGAGCCATGTTTCGAAGTAGCAGAAGCAGTGTTTCGAATAAGTATGTCAAAGCTTGGAGCTTCGAGTGGCAATTATGGGAACATATCTAAAGAAGTCTCGAAATAACAACAAGGCTGTGTTTGGGAAGAGCGTTCGAAACGGAGAAGTACCAAAGCATTTGAAATTTAAAAGGAAGCGGGACTTTCGAAGTTTGAAAATTATGTGCTGGTGCATTTGGGGACACGTGGAAAGACGAAAGAGGCATTGTCCTGCATGTTATAAACGTGGCATAATCCTATAACAAGACCGTTATGGTCGAATTAGTATAAATAGAAGTCTTAGTATTAGGATTTCGTGTGTCATGTCTATTATACAAAATACTCAGTAATATTCAAACTACCACATGGCAAGGGAAACGAATGCAAGAGAAATGTATGTATGATAGCACCATGTATTTCTGATTTAATGAAAACCTTTTACCATTTCCAGCACTTTCCTTTATCTTTTTGTCAAATAGCATTTACAAGTTTTCTCATTTACAGTCTTTTCACTTCGAAATCTCTTCTTCAAAGTTTTACATTTTAATGCTTTCTTCACATTTCAAGCAATTTACATTTTAGAAAACTGTCATATTTTCCATACCTTTACCTTCAAGTTTTATCCTTCGAACGCATATTTTTACTTAAAGTCATTTACAGATTTCTTGCATTAAACGCTTTCTTCATATTTCAAACCTTTTTACGTTCCATAATTTCTTTACATTAATTGTTTCATAATTCGAAACCATTTACTTCACTTTTATGCAATTGCACATGTCTTTACAATTAACATTCACTCATGCAACTTAGTTTCACACACACATTTTGATTACATCTTTAGACTTTTAGAGAGAGAAATAAGCCAAACACTCAAATATAAACCATGAATATCTGTTCGATCGTGAGAGTAACCTTAATATCCAAGGAGTCCTAGGATCAATCTAGTCGATCCTGTGAGTTACCAGAGGAATTGAATAACAGTCAGAAAGATTATTCGATAGTTTGGAAGACTAGCGGTTGTTTACCAGAAATCACTGGAAACAAATTGGCACACCTGGTAGGACCAATAATTGGATATTAGAAATAAAGATTGTTGAGACATAACCATTACAAAAAACGTTGGAACCTAAGAAGTTTGCTGTTTTATGAACCTGAGAAGTGGTAAGATAACCAACAGCAACCAACCTTTATCCAGAAGAAAACGTTTGGACAAAATGTCTAATTCTGACAATCAACAAGGGGACCAAAATGGCCCACATACAACAGGCACTAATGCGTCCACTTCGATCGGAACATCTAATGTAATCCCTTCGAACGCACAATCTGTTGCATCTTCAACCAGTAACGTAGCCACCAATGGAGTAAGTGGCATATCAACTAATAGTTCGATCTTAGGAAATACTGGAACCATTGGTTACCCTGGGGGATTCGTTCCACCATCAGGGACACAATCCCATTTCGCCACTCCATTAACTAGACCACCCGGTTTCGATGGGAATAGAACCAGAAACTCCTCTTATGGAATGCCAACATCTTTTATGGCAGGTTTACACAATTCCACATCGAATTCATCTCCACAACTAGGGTTTGGGTCTGGGGCGAATCAGTTTATGATAAATAACCAAGGGTCAGTGGGTTATAGCACAATGCCTATCTTAACCACAGACAACCAGTTGGCTTTTAGGCAATTGATGGATGACAGTAACCATAATATGATAGGGGTGTTAGCACAAACCATGCAGGAGATATTTGCCCCAATAGTGCAAAATGTGACTGTGACAAACAGAGAAAACGCTGACAATATGAGTCGAATAGCAGATTTCTTTGCTCCCCCAAAAAGGCGTAGGCAGAATCAGGCGGGATTTCGAGAAAACATGCCTGTTATAGAACAAATTGCTAACGACCCAATTTATAGACCACCCAGAGAAGAAGTTAACTTGGGGGCCAGGGCACCAAGGTTAGAAGCCCCAATAATCCCAGGCCCACAAAGAGAAATTATAGAACCAGGGGCAAGGGTCGAAAGGCTAGAAGCCCCAGAGTTTCGGGAAGAACAACCTAGGGGAGTTGTTTTGGTTGGTCGAAATCAAGATGCCGATGCTGTCGTTCATAGAATTTGAAACGATAACATCTTGGCAGAAAACAACCTAACCACCATGATAGAGAGAGTCATGGCCCAGAATGGCCTCAACACAGGAATGAGAAGGCCAAATTACACTTCTCCTATATTGGATTGCATAATGCATACTAATTTACCAAGGGGATATAAAGTCCATAAATTTACAAAGTTCGCTGGGGATACCAATGAGTCAACAGTCGAACACATAGCGAGATATCTAACCGAAGCGGGAGATATAGCCAATAATGAAGATCTCAGGATCAAATACTTCCCAAGTTCCTTGACAAAAAACGCCTTCACATGGTTTACCACTTTGCCTCCTGGGTCCATTGACACTTGGGCTCTCTTAGAGAGATTATTCCATGAACAATTTTACATGGGACAATCGAAAATAAGTTTGAAGGAATTGGCCAGTGTTAAGAGAAAGTTCACCGAACCCATAGATGATTATCTGAATAGATTTAGGCTTTTGAAATCCAGATGTTACACAGTAGTGCCTGAACATGAGTTAGTCGAAATGGCCGCTGGTGGCTTGGATTATTCTATTCGAAAGAAACTAGACACTCAATATTTGAGGGATATGGCTCAATTAGCCGATAGGGTTCGACAGGTCGAAAGGCTAAAGGCCGAAAAAGCCAGAGTCTTTAAGAATAGCAAGAAAGAAAGGATTTCCTATGTTGGGACTGAGGAAGCAGAAGAATATCCTGAATTCGAATTCGAAGAGGTCGAAATCGACCTCGCTGAATTAAAACAGGCCCCGCCTTATTCCTGCAAATTGTTAGTTCCCACAAAAGGGAAAGACATTGTTGAAAATGAGAAAAGTGACAAATTTCCAAAGAAGGTTTATACCTTCGATGTCACTAAATGTGACGAGATTTTTGACTTACTTGTCAAAGATGGCCAACTAATTGTGCCATCAAATGTCAAAATACCTCCTTTGGATCAGAGAAAGAAGAGAGGATTCTGCAAATATCATAGTTTCCTAGGCCACAAAACCTCACAATGTTTTCTTTTTAGGGACCTGATTCAAAACGCGATCAAAGATGGCAGACTAAAGTTTGCTGATAAGGTGAAGATGAAAGTGGATGAAGATCCCTTGGACGTCGCAGACACCAACTACTCCGAGCCTGCATGCATTGGAGAGGTCAACATGGTGGAAACTGATCAAAGCGACGCCCTAACAGGAGAGAAGGGTACTGAAGTTGAAAACTGGGTGATGGTCGAAGTCAGCGAGGAGGTCACTGAAGACATCCAGAATACGCCAGAGACTTTGATTGCCGCACCTGTAGCTGTTGCAAGAGAAACCCAGGCTACTGAAGGCCAGGGAAATCAAAACCAAGAATTAACACAAGTCACTGAAGGCTTGAGGCTGGAATTGGATAAAGTCCAAATCACGCAGCCGATTTCCCCTCAGAAGGAAATATGGGACACTCTAGGGGAACCCAGTGGAAAATTTGACTATTTGGTCAAATATTCTGCCCCAGAGAGTTCGAAGGTTCAGATTAAGGATATAAAGCCCACAGGATGGGGCGATGATGAAGCTAAGGGGGAAGATGTTGAAATAAATATGGTGGATATGGAAAGACCCCGCTCTGAGATGAAGGAAGTGGAAAAATACTTAGAAAAAGAAAAGTATAGAATGAGGGATAATCACACTGGAGATGCTAGTCTCAAGGATTATCTCATGACATGCCACAAAGGAGATTCAGGCATGATATTGCGCCCTAGGTGCAGCATCCTCTGCAATCAAAGAATCACTGCGAATTTCGAAAGGGTACAGAGGACTCGAACTGGCAACAATTGGCGCCAGGATAACCAGCTTTTTAGGTGTTATCCCAAGGCTGGAGAGAGTTTGCTGGAATTTGTGTTTCGCTACTACAAAGGGGCAACCAAGTGCTTGATTTGCCCAAGGTGTTCTGCTGTGTATGACCAAAGCATAGCCAGGGCCTTCGACACGATTCCCTTTACCCCTTGCTGGAACCATCAAGAAACTGCCCAGATGCGCCCACGTTTCGACAGCAGACACAAACAACGAAGGCCTGATAACCCTCACCCCAAGGCTGCTCGAAGAGTGACTTTCAAACTCCCTGCTGAAGTGCCAACCGATAGATGGTTACAGGTCAGAAATGACAAAGGCAAAGATAGATGGAGAAACGCTGAACGAAATGCACGCCATGCTGTGACATACAGGAGGCAATTCAACACAGCAAAAAGGGAGGAGGTGAGATTAGAAAATTACAAAGGAAGGAACCCCATGTCAAGATCCCAGTGGCGCAAACAGCAAAGGATTCGAAAGGCTGAGAGGGAAGCTGTGGCAAACAAAGGGGTTACTTCAACAAAAAACCAAGGTGAATCTAGCACCAACAAACCAAAAAATCAAACTGAAGACAAACCTCCAGTCAATAGGAGGCTTTTCTCCGAAGAACAACGCGATGAACCAAAGGAATACACTCCAGGCCCGGAAGAGGACGAAGATATGGTAACAGATAACTTCGAATCGGAGGGGGAGTCTTCATTTAACCTGAACTGTAACGTGGTGTCGGTGCTTCCCTGCGAATTTGGGCAGGAAACCGAAATCAATGAATATGAGGAGGAAGACACCACAGATTTGATGAAACATAGGCCTGTGTGATACTATGTGATGGACAATGGGGATGTTGAGGAACAAAATGTGTTCTTCGAACGTCCAGAACCTGCAATGAAGAACCATCTCAAGCCACTTTTTATTCGGGCGAAAGTTGGTGTCCATGGTGTGAACAAAGTTCTAGTGGATGGGGGTGCTGCAGTCAATTTGATACCCCATTTCATGTTAAAAAGATTAGAGATCCGCGAAGGAGACATCAAGCCCCATAATATGGTTCTGTCCAATTATGAGGGAAAAGTGGGCAAAACACTGGGAGTGGTCCAGTTGGAATTGACAATAGGCTCAAGTTGTAGGCCCACCATGTTTATGGTGATCGAAGCTAAGGCCAACTATAACTTACTGCTGGGAAGAGAGTGGATCCATGGCGTGGGGGCAGTTCCTTCGTCAATGCATCAGCGACTAGTTCTGTGGAGAGATGATGGAATCGTGGAAAATATCGAAGCAGACCAGAGTTACTTTATGTCAACTGTCAATTTAGTTGACAAGAGGGATTATGATAAAAATCTGGCAAAGATTGCTCCGTGTGTTCCAAATGATGAGATTAATGAAACTAGAAACGCCCACTACTACATGACCCTTCGCCATGATGGCCTTTACTGGGATAGAACAATAATCAATGAAGAAGAGGGAGTCGAAAGCACTATACAAAAACGGCCAGCAGGCTGGGACTTCGACAACCTTATCCATGACTGAGTCTACCTTTTTCGAAAGGATTTCGGCCTTAGAGGCTGAAATAAATAAATCAACTATAAAGATGAACGAAGTAAGTGGGGATGGGTCGAAATTCTCACCCTTCGAAGAGTTTGAGATGGATCAGAGGTTGGATTCCATCTATGATAAAGAACCCTTAGGCTTCGAAAGGGACCCCATAAACTCAGGTGCCAAAATGTTGGCACAAGATCCGCTCGAAGAAGTTAACTTAGGGGATGAAAAAACGAAAAGAGTAACCTACATAAGTGCTAAACTTAGCCCAGGCCTCAAGAAGGAAGTGATCAAAGTCCTTAAGGAAAACAAAGATTGCTTCGCATGGGATTATGACGAGATGCCTGGTTTAAAGAGGGAGTTGGTCGAACACAGACTGCCAATCAAAGATGGCAAGAGGCCCATCAAACAAACTCCCAGAAGATTCGCACCAGCGGTTCTCACAAAAATTAAAGCTGAGATCGAAAGGTTGCTGCGTTGCAAATTCATCAGAACAACAAGGTACGTCGAATGGTTAGCAAACATAGTACCTGTTATTAAGAAAAATGGTTCTTTAAGAATTTGCATAGATTTTAGGGATTTAAACACTGCAACCCCTAAAGATGAATATTCCATGCCTGTGGCAGAAATGCTAGTAGATTCTGCTGCAGGGTTCGAATACTTGAGTATGTTAGATGGATACTCTGGGTATAACCAGATTTTCATTGCTGAAGAAGATGTTACAAAGACAGCATTTCGTTGCCCAGGAGCCTTAGGCACCTACGAATGGGTGGTGATGCCTTTTGGTTTAAAGAACGCTGGAGCAACTTATCAAAGGGCAATGAATTCAATTTTTCATGATTTCATTGAAACTTCATGCAGGTGTATATTGATGATATAGTCATCAAATCCATATATGCAGCAACACATTTGCATCATTTAAGCCAATCATTCGAGCGAATGAGAAAACATGGCTTAAAGATGAATCCCCTTAAATGTGCATTTTTTGTGCAGGCTGGAGATTTTCTTGGTTTTGTGGTTCACAAAAAAGGAATTGAAATCAACCAGAAAAAAACCAAATCCATAATGGAGACAAAAGCACCTACGTCAAAAAGGGAGTTGCAATCTCTGCTAGGGAAAATTAACTTCCTCAGAAGATTCATCTCGAACCTAAGTGGAAGAACCCAAGCTTTCTCTTCGTTACTGCGTCTAAAGCAAGGCCAAGCCTTCGAATGGAACGAAGCTCACCAGGAGGCATTTGACAGGATAAAAGAATACCTTTCTCAGCCTCCTATTTTGTCTCCACCTTCATGGGGGAAGCCCGTGAGATTGTACATATCTGCCTCTGAAGTTAGTATAGGTAGTATGCTAGCACAAGAAGATAACAATGGCATCGAAAGAGCCATATACTATTTAAGTAGAGTGCTAAATGATGCAGAGACCAGATATAGAAATTTAGAAAAGCTATGTCTCTGTTTGTATTTCTCTTGTATGAAACTCAAGTATTATATAAAACCTGTTGATGTTTATGTTTCATCTCATTTCGATGTCATTAAACATATGCTTTCAAAACCAATAATGCATAGCAGAGTTGGCAAGTGGGCTTTAGCCTTAACAGAATATTCTTTGACTTTCATGCCTTTAAAAGCTGTGAAAGGTCAAGTGATTCCTGACTTCATTGTGGACCATTCTTTGGTTGAGCAGACTGTCATGAGTTACGTCGAAATGCAACCATGGAAATTGTACTTCGATGGTTCAACCCACAGGAATGGAAGTGGTGTTGGAGTCCTTCTGATTTCTCCTGAAGGAATTCCAACAAAATTCAAGTATAAATTAGATGATCCTCGTTGTTCTAACAACGAAGCTGAGTATGAAGCGCTCATTGTTGGACTTGAAGCTTTGTTGGAATTGGGGGCAACCAGAGTCGAAATTAAAGGAGACTCTGAATTAGTGGTCAAACAAATCACAAAGGAATACAAGTGCATAAAGGAAAATTTAATGGTATACTTCGTCATATTCAATAGGCTATTGAGGAAATTTGAATACATGGATATTCAACACATACCAAGAATAGAGAACCAAGAAGCAAATGACTTAGCGCAGTTGGCTTCGGGTTATAAAGTGTCTACCAAGAACTTCAAGGATTTGGTTGAACTAAGGGGAAGAGTTATGGCTACTAGATTCACACCATCGGATCTGGAAAGTATGAGATTGGGATATGCTGAGAAACAGGGATTCGAAATATTAGCCATAAATACTTTGTCAGATGCAGATTGGCGAAGTCCATTGAAGAGTTATTTAGCAGACCCAACTCTAAAGGTGGATAGAAAAACAAAATATAGAGCATTGTCATATCTCCTCATGGGGAACGAATTGTTTAAAAAGACCCAAGAGGGTGTATTATTGAAATGCCTAGGAGAAAGTGAGGCATATTTAGCATTGTCTGAAGTCCATAATGGGGCATGTGGGGCACATTAAGCAGGCCATAAAATGAAATGGCTGTTATTTCGATACGGCTTGTATTGGCCTAGCATGCTCAAAGATTGCATAGACTTTGCTAAAGGATGTGAGGAATGTCAGAAACATGCAGGAATTCAACATGCCCCTGCAAGTGAGTTGCATTCGATCATCAAACCATGGCCATTTAGAGGATGGGCATTGGATTTGATAGGAGAAATAAATCCTGCTTCGTCCAAAGGACAGAAATACATCTTGGTGGGAATAGACTATTTTACCAAATGGATCGAAGCTATACCACTGATAGTTGTTGATCAAGAGGCTATTATTGAATTTATACAAAAGCACATTATCTATAGGTTCGGATTGCCAGAGAGCATAACCACAGACCAAGGCTCTGTGTTTACTGGTAGAAAGATGCAAGGATTTGCCCAAGAGATGGGGTTTAGATTGCTAACATCAACGCCATATTATGCTCAAGCAAACGGCCAAGTTAAAGCAGCAAATAAAGTAATAATAGGTTTAATCAAGAAGCATATTGGCAAAAAGCCAAGAAACTGGCACAAAACTCTGGACCAAATATTATGGGCTTGTAGAACATCTCTTAAGGAAGCTACTAACACTACGCCTTTCCAACTCACATTTGGTCATGATGCAGTGTTGCCAGTAGAAATTCATCTACAATCAGTTCGAATTCAGAGACAAAACGAAATCCCAGCTGCATTATATTGGGAAATGATGATGAATGAATTAGTTGAGTTGGACGAAATTAGATTACATGCATTGGAAATTTTGATGAGACAAAAAGAAAGAGTGGCCAGAACATACAATAAAAGGGTGAAGAAAAAAGTATTCATTATTAATGACTTGGTTTGGAGAGTCATTTTGCCTATGGACAAGAAGAATAAAGTATTAGGTAAATGGTCACCTCATTGGGAAGGACCCTTTCGAATATTAAAAGCATTCTCAAACAATGCATACGAAATCGAAGAACTCGTGGATGATAAACGTATCCTAAAGGTTAATGGGAAATATTTAAAGAAATATAAGCCAAGCCTGCAGGAGATTCGAATAGTAACAACATAAACAAGATGTTATAAAAGCCAAGATGGCAAGATAAAATGCCAAAATGGCGTTGTTCGAATATTACATGTAAGAAACCAAAATTACAATCAAATAAACATCAAAATCTAGAAATAAGAATTATTTTTCAATCGATTGAAAGTGCTTCGAAATGATTCAAGTTTCTGCTGAGCGAACCGCCTGGCTCCTTCCAAGGTTGCCACTTCTCCTTTAAGTTGTTTTGCAGTCTCCATTTCCGCAATCCCCTGGTTGAGAAGCTCTTCGAATTGGTTACCAGCAGAATTGGTTTCGAAGGCTAGTTGTTGTTCTTTAGCCTCCTTAACCTTCTGTTGAAGTTCCAGAATCTGCCTTTCCCAAAGAAGTATGGACTCAGCTCGAGCCTCATAATCAGTTTTCGCCTGCTTCAGATGCATAGCTTGATCCTCAGCTTCTTGAGAGAGTTTCGAATCTTGTTCATAAGCGGCATCCATGGCAATGCATTTCTCTTGAACCTTCTTGGCAGCAGATTCGTCTTGGAGAAGGTAACCAGTTACATTGTCTAGCAAATTTTGAAGATCGAACAAGAGAGTACTAACTGGCAAGGAGCAGGTGGAAAGATTGACCTTTGTGAGCAGCTCCTTCATAGTATAGCAAGCAGTACTATCTTGCTTAAGCACTTCGAATATATCCACATTGAGAATGGTTTTCCTAATTTTATTAAGAAGAACAATTCTTTCATCTGTGGGAAGAGGATAGTTGGTCGAACTTGTGCCAGCCCTAGCAAGTGGGACGTCCCTCTGAGCCAACTTTGCCTTCATGTACCCAATAGGGTCATTTCGTCTCAGAAGTGCCAGTTCCTCGTCAGTCATTCGAGACAGAGAGGATTGAGGGAGTTCCACACGTAGGGGAGCCACGTCCATTTCAACCTATATGGGTTCGTTGGTTGCATTACCATCCCCTTCATTCGTTTCGTTCTCTTGGTCTTCTTCATCCTCATCCAAGTCCACCACTTCGATACCATCCTTTTCACTGCTATTTGCGTTGGACTCCGTCCCAGCAGTCGAACCGTCATTGGCATTCTCCTCCTCAGATTCTTCGGCTCTTTGCCCAGAATCAGCTTTCTCTTCTTCAGTTTGAGTGTCCTTTGGGTCCTCTTGAATAGTTTCAAGAGGGGACTTTTGAAGAGAAGCCCTTTGCAAATCCTCTGCAGACGTTTGAAGTGTTGTTTCGTTTATCTCTTCCAGAGGAATGGAGGTACCTTGATCATCCTGCTGTTCAGAAGTTCCAGCCAGAACCGCCATATTGGAGGAACCTTTATTTTGAACCAGGTTGCTGGAATCTCCTTGAGGAGAGGAGTTGAGCGGAGCAGCAGCTCTGGATGGTGAGTTCGAAATAGTGGAAGCTGGATTCAAGATGTTCTGCAAAGAACAACAGAATGTTAAGAAAAAACATTCACCAAGGTAATAAGAAGTTAGTATTGTAAAAAATTTAAAGGTTCAATTTACCTGTGGACTCTCGGAGGAGAGGTTACTAGCTATACGTTCCAACGTTGGGTTGGAGGTCGAAGGTGGATTTTTGGATTTGGGTGAGGGAGCAGCATCCCTGGAATCAAGTCCAGAGACACTAGTTGGAACGGTGCTTTTCGAAATATCTTTGTTTGGCTTCTTCTTCGAAGCAGTATTTAAGTTTCCTCCAGCCTTGGGATCTTCCCCAGTGGTGCTTGATTTCCGCTTCTTGGGAGTAGTAGGAGGAAGCTTGTTGGTCTGAAAAGATTGTAAACGAAGAATTAGATGCAAACCACAGAACATGAGTGAATTCGAAACATCAAGGCTAAGTGATTACCGTTGGAATTGGAACACTGGTGGTTGTTGGTATTATTGTTGTTGTTATGGTTGCAGCAATAGTGGTTGTTTCGGGCGGAGTCACTTTGTCAGTAGTTTCGATGGAGGTTTGAGAGGCACTCCCTTCTTTCGACTTCGAGGCAGCTGTCTTTATCCTGATGGCTGAAAATCGAAACAATTAAAGCAAAGGTTAAAGATATGGAAAATAAAAGACATTTGGGATTTTCCCAAGCATTCGCACCTGTGCCTTGATCAGATTTAATTGACATGGCAGAAAGGTCGTATCGAAGGTGTCCTGGGAAATCATGAAGCCAGTATCGAGCCCATGTCACAGTCTCAGATGGCTTTGGTTTCCTTTGAAGATATTTGAACATCTCTTTGCAAGTAAACCACCAAGGATACGGGGGAAACCAAGCCAGAGCCAGTTCTGAGGTAGGTAATCTGGGAAATTTAGGTGGATGCATTTCGAATGCCAACCTATACCTATCCTCAGGTGACAGCCCTGAAGGAAGTTTTAACTTAGAAACTTTTTGTTTAAATTTTTCCTTCAAGGTCTCAGCTGCTTGATGCACAGTGGAGTCCAAGCGCGTGGGGTCATAAGTAGTTTCAAAATAATTTTGGAAAGCTTTAATCTCTTTGGCATGAGTAAACATACCTTTCTTTGTTGGTACCTACACATCGAAGGCATCAATTAGTTTCTGTTGAATTGTAAGTGTATCGAACATATAAGTTTGATAAAACTTGGTCCACCATTCCAGAAATCCTTTAGCCGTGAGATGGGTAGGTTCGAAGGTTATCAGCTCAAATTGGGCAAAGCCTTGATATTGTTCTTGCTGTATCTTGGCTTCCCGTGCCTTGAAAGTTCGTCCAGAAGTGATGGCGCTCTCAGTTTGAAATAAAGGTTCAGGAATCAGTTGGCATAAGCCAAACTGCCTCGAAACGAAGTTTGGTTGGTAGGCAAAGAGAAAAATTTGGTTCTTGGCTGGAGTTATTCTTGAAGAAATGAGTCTAGGCAGCAAAAAAGCTCTCCATACATCCTGAATCTCCTTGCTCTTGATAGCTTTTGAGAGAGCCATGGTGAACCAAGAAGGTCCATGAGCCCTCGAAGCAAAAGGCGCCATGCTCTCTTCGAATTTGTGCCTTTTGGAGAATATCATGATGTACTTCGAGAATTGGACTTTGAAGTCATCTTTGTCGTCATTGGGAGTTAATCTTCGAAGCCTAGTGCCTTCGACTATCCTATCATTTATCTCAGAATCTTGCTCATCAATGGTGTTGGCGGTTGATAGGGAGGGTTCGAACATGGCATTTAGCCATAGTTGAAGTAACCAAAAAGGGCCAGCCAACAGAATATTTTTGGAGGTGTGGGATTTGAGGCTCGAAACAGCTGACCTCAGGCTTTCATAAAGGTCAACTAAGAGCAGTTCACTTAGGCACACTTTTCGATTTTCATGCAAGTCCCTAGCTAGAGGAATGAACCTACTAGCTACCTGTAGGGATCTACTGCAGAAAACGTATCTTGACAGCCACAGGGTTAAGAAAGCAATGTGCTCTACGTCAGACACATTGTCCCCCTCAGCATGATAATGACTGATAAACTTGGAAAAACTGGCTAGCTTGACTTCGAAGTCAATTATGCTTGAGTGTTCTTCGTTGTCGGGTATATAAGTTTCTCCCACTGGCGATAGCCCAGTAATGGCTGCTATGTCGAAGAAGGTTGGGGTGATCATTCCACCTGGGAGATGGAAAGTGATATAGGTACTGTCCCAGAAATAGAGGGACGCGAATAGCAGAGGGTGGCTGTAGTTGAAACCAGGCTTCGATAGCTTAATCAGGTTATAGATGCCTAATTCTTCCCATTGCTGGGATTTCTTAGCTTCTACTTTCTTGAACCAATTTTGATAAGCAATATCAGAGGTGGGGCAAGATCGAAATGGCTTAAAATTACTTTTTACATAATCCAATACAAAGGGGTCCTTAGGAGGGACAGTGGGGTTTTCTATGGTATTTGAACTAGAAGATTCTACTGCCTTAGGGGCGTCCATTTTGTTAAATAAGGGTTTAAAACTATAACAAACTGGGAAAATCGTCCTGGTGTCTTTTAATATTTCAAAAACCGTAAGAGGGCCATTTAAAGCTAACCTCTTACCAGCATCATTGGTAGGAATGAGTACCTGTGACGCATACATCATTTCTTTTTCCTTTGAAATCATCTGAGGGGCAAGAACGGATTGACCTTGGTGAGTGATGATTTTACTTTCCATGGTAGCTCCTGCAGTTTTTCCTTTCTTCTTGGAGACTTTCTTGAGTTGGGATGAAGTAGAAGAAGACATTTTTGAAAGATGTTGAAAGCTTGGGTTTTTGACGAGAGAAGGAGGGTAAAAGATTTAGAGTGTGAAAAGAAAAGAAAAAGATTAAGTTGGTGATGTTTTATAATGGGGAAGTTTAAGCACCCACTGAATAAGGGTGTGATACGTGGAAATCATGGGTTGGTGTGATGAAGAGGTGGCGTAAAGTTAACATGGGTAATAGGCGTGATTTAAAGATAATCATTATTTGTAACTGCACCATGCTGTGAAGTGGCTCCAGGCAGTTAAGGAATCCAAAAGGTGCTATGATTGACGTGACTGGAGTCAAATACATTAAATGTTACGATGATTCGAAAGTCACATCAAAATCTTGTGTAGGTGTTTAAAATAGGTATTTCTCAGAGGAATCGAAATACATATTTTAAAGGGGCAATTTGTTGGCTGAAGATTTTGATAATGATATTAGAAGCCAAATGAATTAAACATTTCGATCGAAATGAGGTAAAGAGCCATGTTTCGAAGTAGCAGAAGCAGTGTTTCGAATAAGTATGTCAAAGCTTGGAGCTTCGAGTGGCAATTATGGGAACATATCTAAAGAAGTCTCGAAATAACAACAAGGCTGTGTTTGGGAAGAGCGTTCGAAACGGAGAAGTACCAAAGCATTTGAAATTCAAATGGAAGCGGGACTTTCGAAGTTTGAAAGTTATGTGCTGGTGCATTTGGGGACACGTGGAAAGACGAAAGAGGCATTGTCCTGCATGTTCTAAACGTGGCATAATCCTATAACAAGACCGTTATGGTCGAATTAGTATAAATAGAAGTCTTAGTATTAGGATTTCGTGTGTCATATCTATTATACAAAATACTCAGTAACATTCAAACTACCACATGGCAAGGGAAACGAATGCAAGAGAAATGTATGTATGATAGCACCATGTATTTCTGATTTAATGAAAACCTTTTACCATTTTCAGCACTTTCCTTTATCTTTTTGTCAAATAGCATTTACAAGTTTTCTCATTTACAGTCTTTTCACTTCGAAATCTCTTCTTCAAAATTTTACATTTTAATGCTTTCTTCACATTTCAAGCAATTTACATTTTAGAAAACTGTCATATTTTCCATACCTTTACCTTCAAGTTTTATCCTTCGAACGCATATTTTTACTTAAAGTCATTTACAGATTTCTTGCATTAAACGCTTTCTTCATATTTCAAACCTTTTTACGTTCCATAATTTCTTTACATTAATTGTTTCATAATTCGAAACCATTTACTTCACTTTTATGCAATTGCACATGTCTTTACAATTAACATTCACTCATGCAACTTAGTTTCACACACACATTTTGATTACATCTTTAGACTTTTAGAGAGAGAAATCGAAATAAGCCAAACACTCAAATATAAACCATGAATATCTGTTCGATCGTGAGAGTAACCTTAATATCCAAGGAGTCCTAGGATCAATCTAGTCGATCCTGTGAGTTACCAGAGGAATTGAATAACAGTCAGAAAGATTATTCGATAGTTTGGAAGACTAGCGGTTGTTTACCAGAAATCACTGGAAACAGTAGGTAGATTGCTCGTAATTGCTTTCTCATAAACAAAACCATTTCCACACTTCACACTTTTAAAACACATTTCAAAACAAACATTTTGGATATATCCTCAACGATACGAGAATCATTACAAAATTTCCATACATTAGCATTTTCAAAACATCTTTCCAAATATTCCCTTTCAACAAATATTTTCAAAACCAACACTTTATATACATTCTCAATGATACGAGAATCATTGCAAAGTTTGCCGAATGAAGGCGTTTTAAAAATATTTTCAAACTTATTCAAAACACAAAGCATTTCAAAGTTAGCTAGCAATTCAGAGCCCATAGATAACTACGGATGAAAAGGGTTCTAACACCTTCCCTTTTCATAACCTACCCCCCGAACTCAAGACAATTCTCAAAAGGTCTTTCCTGTTCTTTTCACCCTTTCCTTTACTGGATAAAAGAAAAGTCGGTGGCGACTCTTGCTATCTGCAATATTTGCGATAAAATGTATAACACCCAAGTTAGTTCTCCCACCGTATTACAACGTCTCAGAAGTGTGTTTGACTATGCATGTGCATGTATTAGGACTAGTTCTTTTCAGCAAAAACAGTCTAGAGCTAATAAAATTCGTTCAAAGCTATCTTGGACTATCCATATTAATTTTAGCAGTTTTTCTCCTCAAATAACGTTTTCTTTGACCAAGATCATTGTTGTACTCAAAGATTGTTAATTCCTAAGTAACTGCTCAGCTATTTATAAAGGGTTTTCCTGTCCTCTTTCACCATACGACTGTTCATCATCATAATGGATTTTATTCGGATTTGGGCAAGTTGTGCCTGAGTCTGATATTGTGAAGGCTTCCTTTGCCAAGTTTTGGCTAAAGGGGGGGGGATGTGATGATCAAAGTGCTCAAGGTGCTCGACTAATTAATCTAGAGGCTGATTTTTTAGATCTGTCACAAAGATGTCGGATAAGAAGTTCTATCTTGTGTCAGGTGCATTCTTTTGTGACTTATGATCTGATTTATGAACACAGTTGCGGAGTGGTGGTTGATTTGTCTAGGTCCACTGGTGGCTGTTGATCAAAAAGTGGTTAAGTAATCTCTTATGCCACCATTGGTCTTTTGTGACAAGGAATGGTTCCTGGGTAGAGGGGGAGTGTCAGTTATCTTTTTCCTCATGTACACCAAATGACTTCAGGATTTTCTACTCCTTTTCTTGAAGATGTTGTTCTTTGGTGATGAGTTTGATACTACAATGGAGCTTATTCAAAATGTTGGAAAGAAGATGTCAAATAAGATGTCCTGACATCTTGTCTGAAGATGACTGACTTCATGGTACTGTACTGCTGAGTTCAGTAGTTGCTAAAGACTACTGTTGAAGAAATATTTTTCTTATATCTGTAAAATTGGATTGTATTTTTATTGATTTGTATTAGCCAAAATATCTCAAATGGGGGAAGATTGTAAGTTCTCTAGTTTTAGGATTGGGATTAATTTTTGTAAAATAAATAAGACAACAATATGTTAGATATGAGGTGTTAACTTGCTAACAGGAACAAGTTGAGCAAGAAGTCCTATCTTATACTGAGACATGTTGAGATGAGAAGTTCTCATCATCTGGAACAACATGTCAAATAAGATGTCCTATGAAGGAGCATATGACATCGCGCCTGAGCTGAAGATGACAATTAGATTCTGTTATGATTTAACATATACAAAATATTATGATTTAAAGGTCAAGAAGAATCAATTCAGAAGAATATGCAGTTTCTAAATATAGAGATATATTAGGAAACTAATGATTGAAGATATTGTTTGTAGCAGAAGTTTCTGTTGATTTGTAACAACGAATGTGTTGTGTTTTGAAGGCCCAAATCCAGTTGGGAATAGGTTATAAATATAAGTCTTTGTAACCTAGGAAAGACACGGGTCCAAGATGTAAAAGTTTAGGGTTTTGTCTTTGTGCCTCTCTCTAGGAGAGTTGGTATGTGTGAACCACTTGGATTGTGAGATGGTCACTGTGTTCTCACTCAAAAGCTGTGAAGAAATGAGTTGAGTGTTATTCTTGGAGGAAGATTTTAAGCAACTCCAAGATGTGTTCTTAGTTAGGAGTAAAGTTGTAAACAATAGAGTTTAGTTTTAGGTCTTGAGTAGGTATTGTCATGGAAGTGTGTCTTCTTGTTTTGCTGTCATGAAAGTGTGTCTTCTAGGGATGGCAACGGGGCGGGTCGGGGCGGGTTTAAGCACACCCAAACCCGCACCCGCCACCCAGACCCAGACCTGCCCTGCCCCCAAATCCAGTCGAGGCTAATATTTATTCTCCCGCCCCCGCCCTCAATAAGAAACGGGTTTCCCTGCATCCGCCCGAATAAAATATTAAAATATTTAAATTTATACTTTTTTTTCAATAAAAATAAAAATCAATAATTAAACTAAATAATTAATTATTTTAACAGCATTTTTTATGTTTGATATTTTTATTTAAATTGTATTTTCAAAAAAAAAATTCTAATAAACATGATATTATAACATTAAAAAGAGTAAATGAGTAATAAAATATTAAAAATAAATGAAATAAATTAAATTTAGTTGGCGGGTGCAGGACGGGTACTAGCATCACCCGCCCCCGCACCCGTAAATAAAAACCGAGTTTTCCCCGCACCCGCATCCACCCCTGATTAAATCGGATTTTCACTGTTAATTTCGGGACGGGAGCGGCCGGGGCCCGACGAAGGCAAATTTATTTGCCATGCCTAGTGTCTTCCTGTGTTTTAATCTAATCATTATTTGTGATTGAAGAGGAATTAAATAGGGCCTCATATCTAGGTGAGTCTTAGATAAAAGTCTAACAAAGATAATGATTAAGTGATTAGACTGTAAACTGGAAGTTTATTATAGCGTCTATGAATTGATACTATTTTAGTGGATTTATCCCTGATTTGATATATTCTCAGAATAGGAAGGTTTTTTCGAACTGAATTAACAATTCATATATGTTATTTACGTTTTTAATATTAGTTTTTAATTATTTATATCTTACCGTAATATTTAAGTTAAATAAAAAATCTCAGCATATTAAAACATATGAATTCTGTCATTCTAAAATTTCAATATCAATTATATTATTTATTCTATCCTAGCCTAATGAAGAATACAATAGTGTTATCATATAAATGTAAGTTTAAAAAATAGACATAATATAATCTATTTTACTCAAACATCTCAATAAGGTCAAACATAAGTTTACCACTAAATCAACCTGTGCGGATTTCAAAATTTTAACGAAATTTTGACTCTAAAATCGATTCAAGATTTAGAGCTGGTATGAGTAGCTTATGTATGCATCCACCTAAATTTTTTGTAAACAAAAAAAATACATTCACACAAGTTTACCATTAATTCGACATTTAATTAATGTGACCATTATTCAAATTACCATTTACTCAAGTGTTATACTGTCCTATTTTATTTACATCTTTGTTTATTAATTTAAACTCATTTTAGCAAATACCACTCCAAAATAATTTTGATCTAAATTATTCAAACTCTAAAAACTATAAAAAAATTAAAAATAAAAAATATAAATCAAATTAAATTAAATTTATTTTTCGTTAAAATAAATTCATTCATTCAAAATTTATTTTTATCATTACATAACAAAAATGATTTTATCACTATAATTATTTAGTTAATTAAACTTATCACTTTATTTTATCTTTATTTACCACTAAAAACGAAATAGGGGAGAAATAAATTAAAGCGTGAGTGAAGCCACGTCACACGTCACCAGTAGTGGTAGGAATGCGAAACGCGTCACCAAGTCTGAACTCTGAACAGAAGAGCAGATTAAGATCCTCGGTCGGCGCAAATATAATACCCATATTACCCTTATCCCAACTGCAACCAAACTCTCCATAATGTCAAACTTTTCAACTCACACCCATAAGGGCATTTCCGTCTTTACATTAACAACTCTCCAACACGTCAAAAGTCACGCGTCAGCTAAAAAATACATCCACGCGTCACCTCCTCGCGTGCATGACAAACGCTTCTCAAGAATCCTATGGTTAATAAAACTACACGTGTCCGTCATCTGAACAAGTTTACCGGTAGCCGCCAGTACCTACCATAGCCACTTATATTGTTTTTCAACACAAGCGTTGTAGAAACTATTGATCATTATTTTCCTTCGAAATAGAAACCGCGAGAAAATTCGCAAGAAAACCTCAACAGAAAAAAAAAAGCAAGATAATCAAAATCGTTAGCATCGAATCTTTTCAGATTATACAATTGACGGAATTCAGCTCTTTGAAACGTTGAAATTTCAATCGGTTTTTCGTTTGGTGAGAACACGGAGATTGTTAGAAGAAGAGAAAATGGTGGCGGAAGCAGAGGTTGTGTGTCAGCAAAGCGTGGGTGTGTTGGAGGTGAAGTATTTTCCGAATAAAGGAAGCAATATTCATGAGATCGGTGATGCAGATGCTGTAACGTCTTCGAATTTTGATCGAGTTCGTGCTTCTGAATTGGATTCTGCTGAGTTACTTACTATAAAAGAAGTTAGTTTTTTTAGACCCTTTTCGTGATTTCTCCGTTTTCTGGTGAATTTGTGTTGTTGGGTTGTGTTTATGCTAATTGGGTTTGATGGGTTTCTTTTTCTTCGGTTGTGGTGTGAATTCTTTGACTTCTCTTTCGGATCGAGGTTCTAACAGAAATATAAAGAAGCAAAAGTTGAATTTTTTTGGATCAGTAAT
Source organism: Vicia faba (assembly GCA_948472305.1). Taxonomy (NCBI): domain Eukaryota; kingdom Viridiplantae; phylum Streptophyta; class Magnoliopsida; order Fabales; family Fabaceae; genus Vicia; species Vicia faba. Next base: position 589,318,415 of record OX451738.1, read on the forward strand.
CTGCTTATGTCTTGAATTATTGATTATTGATCTTAGAAGAAAATACTTGATTTTGATAACTTGTATGGTTTTTTTACTTTTTTGTTACTTGTTTTTGTTCTGGGAACAATTAGTCCAATCGGTTTTTGTGGTGATCCCAATTTTTTGTGAAACTTTCTCTTTCTCTTTGTCAAGATAGATATGTCTTATATAGTTGTGGATACCTAGAATTGATCAAATCCTCCATTAAGATGTTAGTGATTTTGTATTAGATTTTAGAAATTGTGCTTATAATATGATTGTACCTTCACTGTTGAGATTAAGTGCAGTCAAAATGTTTGTAATTGTCCATGCATAGAAAACTAACTGCTCTGCAACTTGACTTAGGAGCATAGCCGTCTTAAGTTTTTGGAGGTTTTTGGAGGCTCTGTGCCTTGGTTCAGCCAAACAATTAGAGGTCATTTTTAACCATAGTTTAACATTAGACAAATATTTTATGAGCCCTATTCAGCTACAATTTAGCTGTTAAAAGTTTTGGTTCCTGTGTGATAGCCCGTCTTCCACGCGCCTCCTTAAGAGCTTAAGGATAGCCATTCTTATTGAATAAGAACTCTGTGTTAGTTGTATAACTTGCATCAAACATTCTTTCTGACGGTTCTTTTCTATCTGATGTGGTAGTTTGAGCATTGTTTTTTCTGTGTATTGGCCAAGTTACACAATATCATTTAGTCTATTGTTACATTGATTCTCATTTTCTGATTTGCATTCAATTGTTCTGGTGTAGGATGTTAAGACTGCAGACATAATCTCAGAAGCTGCAGTTCTGCAATTTGTCCCTTGCATTCGTTCCGGTAGTTTTTCCGACATTGGGCCACGTAGATACATGGAAGATGAACATATAAGGATAGATGAATTGACTTCTCATCTAGGATCACTATATAAATTTCCTAAACCAAGTGCCTTTTACGGGGTAATGATCTTTTTCACCTAGGTCTCTTGGTTTTAGTTAATCTCATTCTAAATTTAATTGAGCTTTCGTAAATGTCTCAGGTGTTTGATGGTCATGGAGGACCTGAAGCAGCAGCTTATATGAGAAAAAATGTTATAAAATTCTTCTTTGAGGATGTCAATTTCCCTCAGACATCTGAAGTTGATAACATATTTTTACAAGAGGTAGAGAATTCCCTCAGAAAGGCTTTTCTTTTGGCGGACTCGGCTATGGCTGATGATTGCAGTGTGAACACTTCTTCAGGGACCACAGCTCTTACTGCTATGATATTTGGAAGGTAGGTCCATCTATCTTTTCAATCCACTATCTTATGTTTGTCTCTTTTCTACATTTGTTATAGCTCTAATGTATGGGTGGGTACACTATTAGCTTGACATATTTGTGTAAGATTTTAGAAGTTGAAAGAGGATAGCGAAAGCTATTTCTCGAACTGTTTAGAAGGATTTGATTCTAATGAATTTCATTTCACTAAACATGTTTCATTCAATATGATTCATGATAAAGATATTATGATATTGTATAACCTAGGTAGCAAATCCCACTTAATCAAAAAAGAAGGAAATTTTATTGTTGCATTAGCTATGGAGAAGAGACAGCTTCCATGAATATTTGTTTGACTGGTTTCCAATATGCTTCTTTCAGACTTCTAATGGTGGCCAACGCTGGTGACTGTCGAGCAGTTCTCAGTCGGAAAGGAGAGGCCATTGATATGTCTCAAGATCACCGGCCTATTTATCCATTAGAGCGGAAACGAGTTGAAGAATTGGGTGGATATGTAGAAGATGGTTACCTAAATGGCGTTTTATCAGTTACCAGAGCATTAGGGGACTGGGACATGAAGTTACCTAGGGGTGCTCCCTCACCTTTGATTGCAGAGCCCGAGTTTCGTCAAATGGTTCTAACAGATGACGACGAATTCCTCATCATAGGATGCGATGGCATCTGGGATGTGATGTCAAGCCAGCATGCCGTTAGCCTTGTACGTAAAGGGTTGAGGAGGCACGATGACCCAGATAAGTGTGCCAGAGATCTAGTTATGGAGGCATTACGCCTCAATACATTCGACAATCTCACAGTGATCATTATATGTCTCTCTTCCATTGACCACGGGGAGTCAGAGCCATCCCCTCCTCCCCAAAGGAAATTGAGATGCTGCAGCCTCTCTGCAGAGGCTCTTTGTAGCTTGAGAAATTTGTTGGAAGGAAGTGCTAGCAACTGAATGTATATACAGTTCATCAAATAAAGTGTTGTGGAGGTTACATAAGCTGTTTTTGACTGCTTCAGTTTAGGCGTAGGAAAAAGCAGCCATCATTTTTTCATGTTGTCTGTTGATGTACATAGTCCAGGGTTAGAGGATGGTGGTGTAGATATGTAATATTTTTACATTATTTTGTACTAGTCATTTTTCCCACTATGACCGCCACATTCATATCATATTCTTGTGTATCAATAAAATTTTGTTCTGAATATATTAGTTTTTATCCTATTCTTTGTATTTACAGCCATTGCATGATAAAAGGATATTCATTAAGATTCATTCGCATTATTGTAAAGAAAGACATGATGTACAGCTAGTATAGATCTAAATCTAAAAATTGTAAGAAATGCATGCATTATTACTAAGTACAAAAAATACAGAGAAATAATCCTGCGTCTTGAAGGGTAGAAGATCCTGATAGTGTATCTGAATCTATAAAAGTACCACAAGATCATGTTAATGTGTTTGTTTTGCATCAAGACCATGATTTCCATCAGAGCTGAGAGGAACTAACACTTAAAAATAGGATAACCATCCACATAACCAACACTGGTTTGATTGCTGTACTCAAATCTTTGTGAAATTCAAGAAAAATCAGGACAATCACTTGTAGCTTTTTGCTAAATTAGCAAATCTTTCCAGACCACGTTGAAGTAAGCTTTCAAGAAAAGGTTGCAGTGCCTGCAGATTATACCATTACAAAGGGTTCTTAAAGCTGAAACACAGATAAAAGTCCATTATAACTGTGTGTAAAGTTAGATAAATGAATGATCCGATTTCTTTAAAGTGAGCAGTTAATAAAGTTAAAAAGTCAAAATTAAATATTTGATCAATGTTTGACATTTTAAAGTGAACATCTCACTTTAGATGAAAAAACTAGGAAAGCATCTATCACTTGTCTTATTACTTCTTATCTATCCCCAAATAATGAAAAATGAGAATTATCTTACTGTGTTTGTTAACTAAAGTTATCAAGAACTTTACATTTTACAAAGGCTAGATTACTTACCGATGCCACTGGAGATAAAAGTTGAGGAACCTCATAAGAAACCGTCAGCTGTAATGGCAAAAATGCAAAAAAGAAATATTAGTGCTTGACTTAAAGGCTGAATGGGGACCAGGGAGGAAAAAAAGTAGAAAACACTATGTACTATTACTTTTAAGTTTTCCTAATACCATGTTAGAAGTTAAAAGTGTAGAAAGAACTGTCGATGGGACTGATACAAGGAGTTATTCCTTAGTGTGGATACATGTGATGTGCCACCTAGTCATGCACTGGACTGATATAGATAGGCAATTATTTGGCCCAATAGAAACATGCAGTGAATGTGATGCAGCTAGTTGGACAAATACTACATTGAGAAATTTACAATTGGTATTGATTTAACCCAATTTCCCCCCTTAATATGGGATCAAAGTAAGTCGGCAACAGTTGTACAAGAAAGATTGCATTGTTATCAATATAGAAAAAAAAGTGAAATTAGTAAAATTGTATGAAAGGCCTTACTTCTACAACGCATGAAGAGGGACCTTTTGGAAAGAATCGTACAGCGCCTCTGGCAAATGAGAAATTGAGATTAGATTAAGACCAGTGCTAAGTATGCTTATGCAGAATGTGCTTTCTAGCCACTAAATGGCTTGAAGAAAGATGCAGCCAGGAATTCTTTAATCATGGTTGAAGAATTACATTTTGCAAACATTGCTAGAATCAGCTATAGATTTCTAGTCCAAGCACAGGTGGTAGGGACAACACATTTCACTGCTATAAGGTTAAAGGCCTTTAATTTCATCAAGACAAGAGATTCTGCAGTATTTACAGTGTAGAAACTTGCACATATTAAGTCAAACTCTAAGACTAGAAACCTCAAAACTTCTTGGGGCATAAACAATGGATACTGCTATAAGAACCTGCGAAGGACTATGGTGTTAAATTCCTAGCATATATGTTGAAACAAACTACTTTTGAGTGACCTTTACTGCTTACTCAAATACTAAATTTTCAGCTTTTTTACTTTGGGAACCAGTTTCCTTGTTTTTCATTACTCAGCAGAAAAATAGCACAAATTTTACTTCATGAAGTAAATTCAGCCAATTAAGCATAATCAAGTGCAACCTAATAGTATGTTTCGGAAGTTAAACAAAATAAGAAAGGGACATATGGCAACAATTACTATGAATGAGACACAGACACATTCATATCACAGTTTATAGTTAATAACCCCCTTTATTCTCTTTTTAGCCTCTCTTTTGTCACAAAACAAAGGGTTAACGGCAAATGTAAGATTTTGTCAATTCTTTAAATTTTGTAAATCACTTTAGCACATCATCAATTTCATTTCTTGTAGCTGGTTTAAATACGAAGGTTAACAGTTGACAAGCCAAACTACAGTAATGCTTGGGCAGATCAATATAATAATACCAAGGACAATTAATGACGAAATGTGTATCGAAAATTTTCTCTTGACAGGTTAAATGTTTTCATAATGTGGAACTACAAAAAATCTTCACAGGAAATACAACCAACCACATGATATTCACTTATCAGAAAATGTCCTTGTCAGTTACCTGTTGGGGAGACCTTCCAGAGATCGCCAATGGATTTTCTGATTTGGAGTGGGCTGTAAGAAGGGGATAAAACGTGAATAAAAAATATCAATTATAAATAACATTTTTAAATACAAGCAAAAGTAATAGGTAGACAATCTTTTCCTGCATATTGCGAGCAAGCCAAGAGAACTCAATACTTTGACCAAATGCCTTATACTTCAAGGACCATCGCGACAGGTCAGGTTTGTCTGGCAATATCTGCAAAATGGATCCAAAGTTTTGCACAAGATCAAAATTTTGTTACATTTTATGATATTTGAATGAAGATTGCATGTTTATGATACCTTAAACAGTTGAGAGTAGATACAATTTGAAATTTGTATTCATTACTCGAAACATAAAGTCATAAACTCCAAGCAAACAAGCTAAATATTTGATTTACAAAAGAGAATCAAGCAGGAGCAATATTTTGTCTTTCTTCATGTTATACATAGCCTACAACAACAGTGAAGCCTTATCCCTCTAAGTAGGGTCGGCTACATGGATAAAGTTCTGCCATAATTAATCTCAAGATCTTTCTTAATAATTTCTCGTATAGTTTTTCTAGGTCTTCTTCTATCTCTAGCTATTTGACTCTTCTCCATCTAATCTAGTTTGCTTATCGCATAATCTATAGGTCTTCTCTCTACATGCCCAAGTCACCTAAGTATATTTTTCACATAATCTACAGGTTTTCACTCTATATATCCAAATCGCTATAAGTAGCCTACACAATTCAATACTGTCTAATGTGAACTGAGATAACCTTATCAATGCAGTTAATCTAGCCTGACAGGAAAAGAGGCACAAGGCTTCATTTTTTTCATAAGTTAGAGGAAGAAAAAGCACACCTTAACGGTAGAAATAAAGGGCATCCATTCTGCGATGGCTTCACGATCAGAATAACAAGCATATGCTACAGAGACCGGCACATCAACCTCCTTCTTAACCCTGCAAATGGCAATATCCTTTTTTTCATTGAAAGCAGTGTTATCAAGTATCCGCCACGGCAGCACTAAGGCAGATATAGATGGCGGTTTTTGGACTCGACAGAATGGTAAATATTGGCCAATATGCCATAATTCGCTATAGCAAAATAGCAAAACCACAAACAAAACACACTCCCTAGTAGAGGACTATGAAATAGTAACTATAAACAAACATCAAAACGCTTGTACTAGCAATTAAGTGATTACTGACATAAGTGATTAAGTGAAAAGAAGAGGAGTTAGTTACGTGCAATCCTGCCACTGCATGACAGTAGAAAAGCGCTTCAAGTGACGCGAATTTGGGGATCGGTTAGAAGAAGTGCGAGGTAGGCTGGAGAAGAAGTGATTGGAAGAGAGTGGGGATGCGAGGAAGGTTCTGGAAGTAAAATTGGCGCAAAATGTGGGTTTAGCAGTGCGATTCAAAGCTGGAGTTGTTGAAAAAGTGCCTATGACCGTTGCGGTCGCAGTTGAAGACATGGTCCGGTTTTTCTGAATTCACACTTCTTCTTGAGTTCTCGTTGCTGGGTTGCGACTTGGTCGTTTCTGTTACCTACGACCGTGATGATTCATTCGTCATGTGAAATTGTGAGTCATACAATAATCCACGTTGCGAATGATGGTTCTGAAACACTCAATTGTGGATTTTTTTTTTAATAATCAAGTTTTAAAACAAATTTCGGAAATAATTATGTTTCGGAGATAATTAAATAATCATGTTTTAGAAAATTTCACAAAGGATGAGACAACCTAGTTGGTGCCTACACTTGTCCTTTTGCTCTAGGCGTTATCTCACTTGACGCATGCTCTCACTTTTAGTCAAGTGAGATGGCGCATGCACTTTAAATGTGAGAGGAGACGCCATCTCACTTGGCGCCTAGAGTAAAATGCTATTTTCTATAAATAAATCTTCTGTTTCTCTGTCATTCTTCACACTTTCTCGCACTGTCTTTTTATTTTTTCTCTGTTATTTGCGTCATGACATCTCCCATGATTTTTACCAGGGATGTTTACGTTATTTTCTCGATCACCAAACATCTGATGAAAATGAAATTTTGACACATTCACTCCATGAAGCGTCTGAAGAGAGAGTTGATGCGATGACTAGAGGGAGACGTCGAGGATGGGGAACAAATTAGAAGGATTCAACGAAGAAGAACATCCACCTCACTTGCAACAGGAAGACCTAATTTTTGGTTGGAGGAAGTCAAAACAGACAAAGACATAATGTTGATGATGCATGAGTTAGATGAAATTATTTTGACGGTTGTAATTTCTTAGATGTTTTATCGTGTTTTTATTTGTTGTTTGCGTAAGGTTTGTTGTAATAAATGCTCTTAATGAAAAACTGTAATGTTTAGAACTTAAAAAATTAAAGATGATTTGTATACAATTTTTATGTTGTTGAGCTAGTAGCCCGAGTTGGACAATTTTTGCGATTGTGTCTGACCTGACGACATAAACCATACTTTCTTTTTAGCTTGTCAAGGGAGTCCATTTCAGTTGTGACACGTTTGTTTTTGGGACGATCCTTTTTATTCCTTCGCATTTGGTCGTTGTGTCATACTATTTCACCGTCGTATGCAGGCCAATAATCAGGTTTCGCTACCAACAAGAAGCTGTTGTTGTATATGTTGAGCAAAGTTTCAGACTTGTAAATGGGAGATAGAAGTTGTAATGCGTCTTGATGAGTATACACACATGCTGCAATGACATGAGAGCAATGTATACGAAAGACTTGAAACTTGCCACACTCGCACCAACGAGATAGTAGTATAACCCTATATTATTTCTTGACAGCTCCTCGTTGTGGTCGATTGTCTCTTTAACAATGAAGTTGTGGTTGTGTCGATCGAACCGTATAACCAGATGGGTGTTGGCTTTGACATTTTCTGCCTTAATATATTTCATGCAGCTTTCACTCCATAGTTGTCCTGATTGTAAGACAACATTCCATATTTCACCTCTTTTGGAAAACGACGAAGTCATCCTAAAATATGTTGATTTAACCAAAGCAGTTACTTAGAGGTTTCGTATGCCTTTGAATACACCGTTCATGGATTCGATAAGATTTGTTGTCATGTGGCCCCATCGTTGTCCATTGTTGTATGGCCTAGTTCATTTCTCCACCAGAATATTATCGATCCACCTACTTGCATCCGGATTTGACAATCTGATCTCGTTGCGATAGTGTTTGAATGTAGGTTGTGTTAATGCATACCCCGTATTCATAACCGCTTTCCTAAGAGCCTTGTCTTTGATCTCCCTCTTGAAATTTTGTACGATATGTCTAATGCAATAGACATGTGTAGAAGAAGGGTCATGCCAATCGTTTGTAGGATTATTGTATGCACTCTCAATAGATGCATGTCTATCAAAGATCAAATAGAGATCTGGTTGAAGAGCCACTTGTGTTCGGAGATTCTTAAGAAAGAAACTCCAAGCACCACCAGTCTCTCCCTCGACTAGAACAAAGGCAATTGGGAAAATGTTGTTGTTGCCATCTTGTGCAACTGCCATCAGTAGCGTGCCTTTGTATTTCTCATGCAACCAAGTCCCGTCAATTTGAATAATAGGTGTGATACGGTGGGAAGAACTGACTGTTTTTTGGAATGCTGGTTTGCGTTCGTTTGTTTTCGCAAAATGTCGCGGTAAGCAAGAGTCGCCACCGACTTTTATTTTATCCAACAAGGAAAGGAAAAAAGCACAGAAAAATTCATTTTTCGAGATTATCTCTGAGTACGGGGGGTAGATTATAGAAAGGGAGGGTGTTAGCACCCTTTCTATCCGTGGTTATCCACGGGCTCTTAGGTACTTGCTCAATTGTTTTCAAAATTTGTTTTCTTTGTGCTTGTGGGTTTGAAAAAGTTTTTGTTTTTAACTTCGATTTAACTCTTGCTTCTGTCCTCAAGAGTGTAATGAAGTGTTTTTGAAAACTTTGTTTGAAAAGGAGTGTAAGTGTGAAAAATTTGTTTTGTTTTGGATAAGCAAGTATCTAAGAACCATCTACCTACTCGAAAAAAGGAACTGTTCTATGCTAATTTCCCTTAGACAATGCTATTCCACTATTAATGAGTAGGTAGCACCGTCGTTGGAGTTTGAGGGTCAATTCGAATGAGAGACATACGGTCACTAAAGCAATGTTAGGACGCCTTAGCGGTAACCCTAATGTCTTAGATCATCTATTTGAGGCAACAATATCCGAGGCAACCATTTCGAGGCAACTATGATCTTTTAGACAAGAGGACGACCTCTAAAACGACCTATACTCAATAACCGTGTACGAAGGCAACCAAGTGGGAGTGTACCCTAAGAGTGCGCGTGTGCGAGTGATTCAGTTTCAGATTATTATCTTTGCACATTTAGGGTGATCTAACTGTTTTCAAATTAATCATACATTCTTGTCATGCATCCTATTATCATACATCTAACAGTTAATAATTTGCAGAATTTAAAGTGCAGAAATTAAACTACGCTATTACAAGGATTCGGGTATTTACATAGCCAAAAACTAACCCTTTGAAATTAAAGCGATAAATGTAAAAGTCCTAATTAAAATTATTACAAACTGTGAGCAGATACAATAATATGATAAAAATAATAATAAAGCGCGCGAGGAAAATTAGATCGAATGCGAACTAGGGTTTTGACCCTTCTATCCTAATGAAAAGAGAAAATGTTTTTTTGTTGTTTTATTTTAAAGAAAGAAATTAAATCCTAAATTAAATACTAGATTAATTATTAAATAAATAAATTGATGAAAAATAATAAAAGACATATTTTTGGAGATTTTTGTTAATTTAAGAAAGAAAATAAAATAATTAAATTAGTAGTTAAAACTTAATTAATTTTAATTAATTTTATTTTTTTACAAAAAAAATTAAAGTTTCCTAAAATTACAAATATAATTAATTAATTAAAATTTATTAAAGAAAAATAAAGTTCTTAATTTTAATTGGACAAAATGATATTTTTGTGATTTTTTAATAAAAAGAAAAATTGTTATTGGTTAGTAAATTAATTAAACAAAAATAAAGTAAATAAGTTAAATAAATAAAATATAAAGAGAATGAGAAATTGGGCCTTTTTTGGAGGGTGCATGAAGCATTTTTTGCTGGCCCATTAAGCTGATTCGTGTGGACTTTTGGGATCCAGTGCTTGAGCGTTGACTGAGTCCATCATGTGCCCTCAAGGCTTGGCCACCAGATCTGGCCATCTGGCACGTTGATTGGTGAGCGTCTATGGTAGATCTTAGGCTTGAACACACATTGGATTATCTGAAAACAAATAACATTGAGAAAATGGGGGACCCGGGATTCAAACACAAGTCCTGAAGGGAAATACACACTATGCTTGCCACCACGCCATGTTGTTTTGATTGTTAGTATAATAGGAACATAATATAATATATAAAAACAAAAATCAATTGCCAGAAAATAAAAAAACGCACGTTATTTGAATAGTCCAATGGGGACGTGACACGCCTTGTCCCTGACCTCCCAACCGTGGCTAAAAAATAGAGTACCTATACCAACGGACCAAGTCCCGTCACTACAAGGTTGTTCATCTCCAAAATTATGCACAGGCCATGAAAACAAATTCTAAGAGTATGGTTGTGTTCGTCTCAACCTGCTGATCACAACCATAGCCATTATCATGGCCAATTTTCCCTGAAACGAAAAAACCAAAAACACGAACCAAACCCTAGCAATGGTGGTTCTCCATATAAGTCAGATAAACACAATTGGTTATTATGAAAAGCTTGCAAATGATGTGAGGGTTAAGAATATGCCGTTATTTCATGAAAACAATGCCTAATTTCTGAGATACGAAATCAAGAACAGGGCTACCTCGCGTGAGACTTACAGTGCTCTAGGAAACTTGAAAACACGTGGCTTGGATTGGTTTTGCTTCTGGAGATGGCCAGGAAGAGATTGAGGCAAGTCTCAAGTCTTGAAAATGCCCCTAACCTTGATTTCAATGTCACACTTTTTCTGGTTTTTGCAAGTTTGGTCCTGCCTCCACGATTGATCTCTAACCCTTGTTTCTGTCTTGCACGCTTCCTTATGTATTGTACAATACATTAGGGTAGCATTTGTTGTTCAAATCTCCCTCTTTCAATGATTGAATATTGGATTTGATTCTCCATTAAAACCTTCCAAAATTGGCTTGATTTGGATCTTTTTGGTGCGTACAAGCTTTGATTCGAGTTTGATGAGGTACTAGTTGTCCATTGAAACCTGAAATCATTAAAAGATCTTTGGTTATCAATATCTTTGATTTTATGTGATTTTATTTGATTTAAAATGAATTAATTTAAATAAAAATCAAATTAAATAATAAAAATAAGATATGGACACATGGCCAAGGCTAGGGCACGTGGGTAATAAGGAAAACTCAAAACAAGTGAAAAAGAATGGGCCCATTTGGCAAAATTTGAAGTTTTTGGGGATAGTTGACTTTTGGCAATTTTGCAAAAAAGTCCAAGTTCAACAATGCATAACTTCTTCAATTTTGAACTTTTGGAGGCGTACCTGGACTTTTTAGAAAGCTTGAGATGTCCTTTAACCAACCCTTTTGGTATCATCTAATTTTGATATTCCATGCTCAAGTTAGGAGCTTTGGAAAAAAAGGTGTTTTTGTTGACTTTCAAAAATGACCTATAATGTCCAAATTCATAACTTCTTGTTAGTGTATTTTTTTGATATTGGGATATGAAGATGGATTGTATGGAATTGCATCCTCTTCAAAATTAGATTTGGATGGGTCATTTATCATAAAGTATGAGAAAGTTATTCCTGGTCAATGTTGAGTTGACTTTTCCTACAAAACCCTAATTTAACAACTTTTGAATCTTGATGAATTTTGAGCAATCCTTGATGAATCATGATCAACACTTGATCAAATGATGAAATATCCTTCAAAATGAGAATGTTGACAAAAAATATTGAAGTTTGAATGCATGTGGGTCACAGTTGACTTTTGCCCTAACACAGTCGATTTTTGGACCTTTGAGCAATTGACTGAGCAAACTTCCTCTGCAAGGCTTGAAATTTGACATGGATGATCTTGAGAACATATTAGGACATTGGGGAGCATTTGGGGTCACTTGGACTCAGGGATCTTGATGCAATGTGAAACCCTAGTTTGGGGAAAATTGCCTTAGGAGAGAGCTTGTCTGACCAACTCTTGAGCAACTTTGAGCAACTTGGAGATCTTTCTTGCAATGTTTTGAGAAAATATGGGAGGGAAAATTTTGGGGTATAACAGCTTCCCCTGTTCAATCTTCTTAAACCTGAGGATGTAGATTGGCTTTGGAGCCTTTCGTGATCCGAAGGTGGAAGATGATTGAACACTAGAGTGCCCAGAAATTTGCACTCGCATGAAGTGGTATCAGCCTTGTGATGTCGGGAATGGGCTTACAGATTCCATTTGGAGATTGTTGCCGGGAGGATGGGCTTAAAGATGCCATCTGAAGGAGTGTCGATCGCATAAGAGATTCCTTAGCGAGAGCTTGTATACCCGCTGTTGAGGAGGATTCCGCTGGGGAAGTCTGATTTTTGTTGAGATTTAGGACCTTATTTGTAATTCAACTGAGGATAATTCGGTTGAGATTTAAGAACCGATCAGTACTGCGACTGAGGAAAACATCTTCATCGAGATTTAGGACTTGTCTGTAATTCAACGGAGGATAATTCTGTTGAGATTTAAGAACTGTCAGTAATTCGACGGAGGAACTTTGTCGAGATTTAGGACCTTATCTGTAATTCAACTGAGGATAATTCGGTTGAGATTTAAGAACCGGTCAGTACTGTGACTGAGGAAAATATCTTCATCAAGATTTAGGACTTGTATGTAATTCAACGGAGTATAATTCTGTTGAGATTTAAGAACTATCAGTAATTCAACGGAGGAACTTTGTCGAGATTTAGAACCTTATATGTAATTCAACTGATGATAATTCAGTTGAGATTTAAGAACCGGTCAGTACTGCGACTGAGGAAAACATCTTCATCGAGATTTAGGACTTGTCTGTAATTCATGGAGGATAATTCTGTTGAGATTTAAGAACTGTCAGTAATTCGACGGAGGAACTTTGTCGAGATTTAGAACCTTATCTGTAATTCAACTGAGGATAATTCAATTGAGATTTAAGAACCCGTCAGTAGTTCGACTGAGGGAAACATCTTCATCGAGATTTAGGACTTGTCTGTAATTTAACCGAGGATAATTCTGTTGAGATTTAAGAACTCGTCCATACTTCGACGAAGGAACTTTGCCGAGATTTAGAACCTTATCTGTAATTCAACCGAGGATAATTCAGTTGAGATTTAAGAACTGGTCAGTACTTCGACTGAGGGAAACATCTTCATCGAGATTTAGGACTTGTCTGTAATTCAACCAAGGATAATTCTGTTGAGATTTAAGAACTCGTCCATACTTCGACGGAGGAACTTTGCCGAGATTTAGAACCTTATATGTAATTCAACCGAGGATAATTTAGTTGAGATTTAAGAACCGGTCAGTAGTTCGACTGAGGGAAACATCTTCATCGAGATTTAGGACTTGTCTGTAATTCAACCGAGGATAATTTTGTTGAGATTTAAGAACTCGTCCATACTTCGACGGAGGAACTTTTCCGAGATTTAGAACCTTATCTGTAATTCAACCGAGGATAATTCATTTGAGATTTAAGAATTGGTCAGTACTTTGACTGAGGTAAAAGCTTCGTAGATTTGAATTTTATGAGAATTAAACCGCATCCTTCTTGAAAGGTAAAGGTTAGCTGTATGCAATGCATGATATGTATCAAGCAATGATGTTCTCAAAATAAATGAGATTGTGATTGTATAATGCGTATATGCATGTGTCATGATGTATGAGAATGTGATGTTTGTAGCTGGGGAAAATAAATCCCGAATAGCTGCTGGAGAAAAGAGCTGAATTCTTCGTTTCTGCTGGGGATGGTGAACGAAGATGATTGTGAGAATAGACCTGCAGGAGAGGATAACTCCGCTAGGGAATAAACTGGTGAGGAGATTACTCTATGGGGAAGAGATGCTCTGTAGAGGATTCCGCTGATAAATTCAGCTGGGGATGAATTATCGTTGCTGGTGATACTGAATTCTGTTGGGGATTGAATTCATGTTTGTGAAAGGAATGAACTCCGCTGGGGATGATCTTTCAGTTGCGACTTCACTGGAGATAACCTTTTAGGCTCTACTGGGGACAATCTTCCAGAGTCTACTGGGGATGATTCTCCACACTCCACTGGGGGAAGCTTTTTCAGACTGCTCTGGGGAAAATTTCAAACTCCACTGGGGATATGTTATACTCTGCCGGGGATATTAAGACCTTTTAGTGCCGATGGTAGATAAACTCTGCTTGGGGAGAATATTACCGATTCATTCACAGTTGCGAGTCTCAGCTGGGGAGAGCTAACATACTGTCTTTTTCTTACTCTACGGGGAGTGAATGTTACTGGGGCGCGTGCTGAGGATATGACAATGGCTTTGCCTCGAGACTTTTCTGCCCCAGTATCTGCGGGAGAAGGTTCCTGCGGAGGCCTTGTGGATCGAGTATTATCCCAACCTATGAGGTGATTGGTATCTTTCGATCGAAATGACAAGTCTTCTTCTGGTAGGCAAGTGATGATATGACGGGACATAGTCGTACACTTTAATCCCTAACTTTTGCCTGGACTGCCCTTTCGGGTTTTCAGTCCACCAGGATACCCTTTTTTGCCGAAGCCGCATTTTCAGGTTTTCAGCTTGCCGGGTGTACAAATCTTCTTTTGTTTTCATCCCTTACTTTTGCCCGAACCCTTTTGGTTTGTCGAGAAGCCCTTATTTTTGCCTAGGCCAGTCAACTTAGCGGGTCTTTATTCATGCGCGGTATTTTCTAACTATGTCCACGCCCTCAGAGTGTAGGGAGCTGTCATTGTCGGCAACGTTGTGTTGTCATACTACCAGAAGATGTTTGTTTGATCATGCAAGATTTGTTGCTGGAATTAATGTCCAATGCCCCAAGTGATTCAGATGGAGATTTGCCCCTGGCTATTTGGCATCTTTGAGAGATTCCCTGAATCTAGACTTGACTGCCCCAGATGATGGACGATGATCATGTCGTGCCCCTTGGTTGGAAGTGTTTTTTCCACTTGAGGTGATCCTTTTATTGAGAAGGTTTTTTGTTCACTAGATATTCGTCGTGTGAATTTCTCTGCTGTTTGAACAAATAGTGATATGCAAGCAATGTTATTTTAAGAATGCAAAGCTTATGTCTATTTTGAAGTTCTTTGAAAATGCAGTTTTCAATAAAACAAGCGAATTTTTGTAAAATGTGATGTCAACTCAGGATTTTATAGCAAGCCCTACAGGAGTCAGGATACCTTTTATAACAGTATGCTTTAGAACTAACCCATGCTTCAGCTAGGACTTTTAAGGGTTATAACGTGGCCTGGTTCACGATTTAAGAAACAAAGGATAAAGGCTCAAAATTTATTTGTACCCACCCGCTCTTTGTGATGTTCTTCGATCCTAAACTCAGCTAATCATGCATTAGATCCCGTTTGAATCTTTACTCTGATATTCTAGTGATGGTTCGGATACTGACAATTTATTTTGAACATGCAGTCATTTTGTTGAGAGTTTGCAGGATCTCTTTCCTTTTGTTTTTTATTATCCCTGTTTTTTGCCTGAACTGTTTCTTTTTGTGATTACAGTCAGCGGGATGCCCCAGTTTTTTCTTAAGTCTCTTTCACAGGTTTTGACTTAATGGGCTTTTATTTTTGAGAGATAATGACTGCCTGTCCCTACGATTATACGGAACCATCACTGTCTTTTGTTTCGGAAGGACTTCTTTGATGCCATTCATTGTGCACCTGAATTAACTGAGAAAACTACCCTGCCCCAGGTTATAATTAAGGTTTTAATTTGTGAAAAGAAAAAACTCCAACTTCTTTGGCTCAAAGGGGTTGATGAGGGATTATCTTCCTTATAACTCCACTGTTTAGGATTTGAAACAATGCCCGTACATCGTCAGCGGGGTCTGTTCAAAAGCATACTATAGAGATTTTGGTATCATTTTCGTCATCCTCCCTCTAAAGGCTTAGAATTTTTAAATCGAGAGTTGATCATCACAAAAATGAAAGCAATTTGAATATAGTGAATACAAATGGATTGATTCAAAACAGACGTATGCGATGCATTGATAAAGTAACAAAGTTTGACATGAATATATGTTTGAACAATCAAAAGAAAATTGCAAATTGAAAATTCTAATGAACAGAAGTCTTCTCGTCCGGTCTTGTCACTTCAGAGGACGTGCCTTGGAGGGATGGTAGAAGAACTCAGCCTGACCATCTTGTGTGAATTCCAATGCTCCTTCATCAATCAGGTTTTAAATTTTGTACTTCAACTTCCAACAATTGTCAGTATCATGCCCCGGGCTGTTAGAATGGTATGCACACCTTGCATCAGGATTGTAGTTGGGTGAAGAAGTCTTAGGATTCGGATGAGGTCCTACCAACGTCACCAGATTCAATTTCAACAGGTGTTGCAAAGCTTGGGACAGCGGCATGTTGAGCTTGGTAAACGACCTCTGATTAGCCCATTGTTTATGGCAAGGTTGTTGGACCCGTGAGGTAGTAGCAACTTGGAGAGGTCTATTATTCACCATACCAGACCCTTGTCTTCTTGGAGGATGACCAATGACTTGGTCCCCAGCCCTGACTGTTTACTTCATACTGTTGTGTCGGTCTTAATGGAGCTGGCTGATAATGCTTCTCAACTCTTCTTGTTCCCGAGCTAAGCCTTGGATAAGAGCCATCTGCCCCAGCATCTGGGTTTTCATGGAACCTAACTCAGCTTGCAGTTGTTCCAGTCGTTCGTCCTTATTGTCTTCAGGACTTTTCTTGACCAAGTTCCCGATAAGGAGTGTTTTCAACTATTCCCGCCCCTTGGATAAGTTTAGGAATACGTCCCTGAACTGAGCTTCTTGAGTTTGAAGATCTTGGTTGTCTTGTTGGAAATCCATTGCTGAAATAAACAGCGAGAACATGAGAGACCTGTACTGGGAGACCTGTTATGCAATGATATGTATAATATATGGATGCAATGTTTTCAAGGATCTCGCGGGGTAAACAAGAAACTGTTAGAATTTGTTTGCAGATTGATTGAAGAAGCTTCGTGTTGTTGAGAGTTCTTCTTCAAGAGTCAAGCTCACCATATCTAGTGGGTCATAGCCACCGACTCAAGTCATCGTGTTTTGATCTCTAGACAACACTGGCTAGAGGAAAATAAATCCCTTTTGCCCCTTTCTAGATGTTTGATTTACCATAACCTGCATCACAAACCCTTGAGATCCTTGAAATGGTTAAGGAAATGTTAAGGCATGATGTTATAATGTGTATGCTATACGTTTAAGCAAAAGTGTGAGGTGCTGTAAGTAAACCCTGCAATAAATCCAAATTATTGGATAAGGACTGTAAACAAAACCTGCAAGGAACTTACGTTGTCAGATAACAAGAATGTGCAAGTAGTTTAAGTTTGAAGGCACACAAGTCACACAATTGCCCTTAAATTTCAGGCTGGCATGGAGTTTAGGTATTACCCTCTTTCAGTTTAGTTGGTTCAACCCTGTCCTAGAAATAGTAACCGGGTTCTAGAGGATCTCAATATCACTGACCATCCTCGATCGGTCATAATTCCAGTTTAGCAACCTTTTCTTGTGGCCGAAATCATCGCGAGAGTTTGGTCTCAATGAGTGTAGCATACTGCTATTGTTCTATGGCCAAGTTGGTCAATTATAGTTTCTAAGGTCAGTTGGTGCTTAATGACCCCTTAGAAGACCCATATTCTCCTCGTTGCGCCACAAGGGATATCGGTACAAACTAAAGTGCCACACCAACGTAGCTACTACTTCAACCGTATTGGTCTACGCTGTACAGTTCCCTCACAGTTTATTGCTACTTACCTAAAAAGGTGTCCCCCAGATCCGGGTTAGGATCTATAGTAACTCCGATACAAAGCCCACAAAATAAAGCAGACAAATCAAACAATTGAAAACAATATGATGAACTATTCCTAAGGTACACCCCACTTATTATTTTCCCCAGCATAGTCGCCAGTTCTGTGATACGGTGGGAAGAACTGACTGTTTTTGGAATGCTGGTTTGCATTTTGCGTTTGTTTTTGCAAAATGCCGCGGTAAGCAAGAGTCGCCACCAACTTTTATTTTATCCAACAAGGAAAGGAAAAAAGCACAGAAAAATTCCTTTTTCGAGATTATCTCTGAGTACGGGGGGTAGATTATAGAAAGGGAAGGTGTTAGCACCCTTTCTATCTGTGGTTATCCACGGGCTCTTAGGTACTTGCTCAATTGTTTTTAAAATTTGTTTTCTTTGTGCTTGTGGGTTTGAAAAAGTTTTTGTTTTTAACTTCGATTTAACTCTTGCTTCTGTCCTCAAGAGTGTAATGAAGTGTTTTTGAAAACTTTGTTTGAAAAGGAGTGTAAGTGTGAAAAATTTGTTTTGTTTTGGATGAGCAAGTATCTAAGAACTATCTACCTACTCGAAAAAAGGAATCATTCTATGCCAATTTCTTTTAGACAATGCTATCCCACTATTAATGAGTAGGTAGCACCGTCGTTGGAGTTTGAGGGTCAATTCGAATGAGAGACATACGGTCACTAAAGCAATGTTAGGACGCCTTAGCGGTAACCCTAATGTCTTAGATCATCTGTTTGAGGCAATAATATCTGAGGCAACCGTTTCGAGGCAACTACGATCTTTTAGACAAGAGGACGACCTCTAAAACGACATATACTCAATGACCGCGTACGGAGGCAACCAAGTGGGAGTGTACTCTAAGAGTGCGCGCGTGCGAGTGATTCAGTTTCAGATTATTATCTTTGAACATTTAGGGTGATCTAACTGTTTTCAAATTAATCATACATTCTTGTCATGCATCCTATTATCATACATCTAACAGTTAATAATTTGCAGAATTAAAAGTGCAGAAATTAAACTACGCTATTACAAGGCCTCGGGTATTTACATAGCCAAAAACAAACCCTTTGAAATTAAAGCGATAAATGTAAAAGTCCTAATTAAAATTATTACAAACTGTGAGCAGATACAATAATATGATAAAAATAATAATAAAGCGCGCGAGGAAAATTAGATCGAATGCGAACTAGGGTTTTGACCCTTCTATCCTAATGAAAAGAGAAAATGTTTTTTTGTTGTTTTATTTTAAGGAAAGAAATTAAATCCTAAATTAAATACTAGATTAATTATTAAATAAATTAATTGATGAAAAATAATAAAAGACATATTTTTGGAGTTTTTGTTAATTTAAGAAAGAAAATAAAATAATTAAATTAGTAGTTAAAACCTAATTAATTCTAATTAATTTTATTTATTTACAAAATAAATTAAAGTTCCCTAAAATTACAAACCTAATTAATTAATTAAAATTTATTAAAGAAAAATAAAGTTCTTAATTTTAATTGGACAAAATGATATTTTTGTGATTTTTTAATAAAAAGAAAAATTGTTATTGGTTAGTAAATTAATTAAACAAAAATAAAGTAAACAAGTCAAATAAATAAAATATAAAGAGAATGAGAAATTGGGCCTTTTTTGGAGGGTGCAGGAAGCATTTTTTGTTGGCCCATTAAGCTGATCCGTGTGGACTTTTGGGATCCAGTGCTTGAGCGTTCACTGAGTCCATCATGTGCCCTCAAGGCTTGGCCACCAAATATGGCCATCCGGCCATCTGGCACGTTGATTGGTGAGCGTCTATGGTAGATCTTAGGCTTGAACACGCACTGGATTATCTAAAAACAAATAACATTGAGAAAATGAGGGACCTAGGATTCGAACCCAGGTCCTGAAGGGAAATACACACTATGCTTGCCACCACGCCATGTTGTTTTAATTGTTAGTATAATAGGAACATAATGTAATATATAAAAACAAAAATCAATTGCCAGAAAATAAAAAAATGCACATTATTTGAGTAGTCCAATGGGGACGTGAAACGCCTTGTCCCTGACCTCCCAACCGTGGCTAAAAAACAGAGTACATATACCAACGAACCAAGTTCCGTCACTACAAGTTTGTTCATCTCTAAAATTATGCACAGGCCATGAAAACAAATTCTAAGAGTATGGTTGTGTTCGTCTTAACCTGCTGATCACAACCATAGCCATTATCATGGCCAATTTTCCCTGAAATGAAAAAACCCAAAAACACGAACCAAACCCTAGCAATGGTGGTTCTCCATATAAGTCAAATAAACACAATTGGTTATTATGAAAAGCTTGCAAATGATGTGAGGGTTAAGAATATGTCGTTATTTCATGAAAACAATGCCTAATTTCTGAGATACGAAATCAAGAACAGGGCTACCTCGCGTGAGACTTACAGTGCTCTAGGAAACTTGAAAACGCGTGGCTTGGATTGGTTTTGCTTCTGGAGATGGCCAGGAAGAGATTGAGGCAAGTCTCAAGTCTTGAAAATGCCCCTAACCTTGATTTCAAAGTCACACTTTTTCTGGTTTTTGCAAGTTTGGTTCTACCTCCACGATTGATCTCTAACCCTTGTTTCTGTCTTGCATGCTTCCTAATGTATTGTACAATACATTAGAGTAGCATTTGTTGTTCAAATCTCCCTCTTTCAATGATTGAATATTGGATTTGATTCTCCATTAAAACCTTCCAAAATTGGCTTGATTTGGATCTTTTTGGTGCATACAAGCTTTGATTCGAGTTTGATGAGGTACTAGCTGTCCATTGAAACCTGAAATCATTAAAAGATCTTTGGTTATCAATATCTTTGATTTTATGTGATTTTATTTGATTTAAAATGAATTAATTCAAATAAAAATCAAATTAAATAATAAAAATAAGATATGGACACATGGACAAGGCTAGGGCACGTGGGTAATAAGGCAAACTCAAAACAAGTGAAAAATAATGGGCCCATTTGGCAAAATTTGAAGTTTTTGGGGATAGTTGACTTTTGGCAATTTTGCAAAAAAGTCCAATTTCAACAATGCATAACTTATTCAATTTTGAACTTTTGGAGATGTTCTTGGACTTTTTAGAAATATTGAGATGTCCTTTAACCAACCCTTTTGGTCTCATCTCATTTTGATATTCCATGCTCAAGTTAGGAGCTTTGGCAAAAAAGGTGTTTTTGTTGACTTTCAAAAATGACCTATAATGTCCAAATTCATAACTTCTTGTGAGTGCATTTTTTGATATTGGGATATGATGATGGATTGTATAGAATTTCATCCTATTCAAAATGAGCTTTGGATGGGTCATTTCGCATAAAGTATGAGAAAGTTATGCCTGGTCAAAGTTGAGGTGACTTTTCCTGCAAAACCCTAATTTAGCAACTTTTGAATCTTAATGAATTTTGAGTAATCCTTGATTAATCATGATCAAACCTTGATCAAATGATGAAATATCCTTCAAAATGAGAATGTTAACAAAAAATCTTGAAGTTTGACTGCATGTGGGTCACAGTTGACTTTTGCCCTAGCATAATCGATTTTTGGACCTTTGAGCAATTGACTGAGCAAACTTCCTCTGCAAGGCTTGAAATTTGACATGGATGATCTTGAGAACATATTAGGACATTGGGGAGAATTTGGGGTCACTTGAACTCATGGATCTTGATGCAATGTGAAACCCTAGTTTGGGGAAGACTGCATTAGGAGAGAACTTGTCTGACCAACTCTTGAGCAACTTTGAGCAACTTGGAGATCTTTCTTCCAATGTTTTGAGAAAATATGGGAGGGAAAATTTTGGGGTACAACAATAGGTTTGCATGACGCAAACCCTATGATGAAAGGTTGAAAATCCCAGAACACTCGACTGAATATTCCATTTCTGGTGACATGAGTACCATCTGGGGCGTACGCCGACAGTGTTTCCATAATATAAATAGTACCCGAAAAATAAGTATGAAGTGCATGCAGGTAGCAGGAAGTTCTTTATATGACTCCTCTCAGTTTCCATATACCTTTTCAATCGCCTTGGTCTTTGCTAACCACGCCTTCCGATATGATGGAGTATAATTATATACCGTAATGATGTGAGAGATTATGGTTTTCACCTTCAATGATGGATCATTATTAACGAGAGGTAGGATTTCTTGACATATGAGATCATAATTTAGTTTCCGATGATCCTGTGATTGAGTAGAATTGACGCACGTGTGGATGGACATAGAACCTATGACCCAACAATCACCTCTTAATCTGTATGATGCAGTGAGCTTGAACATACAATCTGGGTGGACACACCTGAGCTTGTACCTTTCTGGATTTACACGATCTATCTTAAAATCGACGAAGTTTAGCATGTGAAACTTTTTTATGGCTCGGATACAATCTTCTCTATTACGAAATTTGTCTTTCTCTTGTAAGTTTTTATCCAACTGCATATACAGATTGAAAAATAAATCAGATGACGATTCATCTCCTCCCATGTTAAAGTTTTTCATGTGTGGAGGTGGTGTGTAGTTCTCATTCGGAGGTATACCAGGTATCCCATCATCTTCAGAATCATCGTTGACCATGTCGTCAAACTCTAACTCGTCATCTTCTTCTTCTTCGTCAATGACATCTACTTCTTCTTGTTCGGCCTCGAGAGGAGCAACCACTTGTGACAGCTAAGGCTCTCGCAACACAATGTACAACTCAATAGAGTCGTACCCAGAATACTCATGACTGGAAAACATATTTTGAAGATCCTCGTCATCTTAAACCTCAACCTTATAAAACATTATTTGGTTGTCACAAAAAAAAACGGATTTTGATAAAAGATTTGTGTCACGGGACCTCGTCCAAGTTTGACCTCTAATCGTTTTTTGAAATACAAGAAATTGGCTTTCCTGTTTAAACAAAATCAGATGTTCTTAGTGTCTCTAAACAAAAATCCAGAGGTGGGACAAATGTATGTCTCACCGTTGAAATGTGCACTGATCACATATTATGGTGCAGAGGCCATTGTGTTTGAATGTTTGAAGGTTTGAAGGTTTGAGTGTTTGAAGGTTTAAGTGTTTGAGTGTTTGAGTCTTTGAGTCTTTGAGTTGATTGTTTGAATTTTTGAATGTTCGAGTGTTTGAGTGATTGAGTGTAGAAGTTTTTTGATAAATGTAAGATTAAATAGGTTGTATTGAGTTTGAATAAAACAACAGTAAACAACCTCTAATTCGCCTCCCTACATGTCTAATCGTATTACATGCATGCAGAGATGCCTTCCCTAAGGCAGCTACCCAGCCTGCACCTACACTGCAACCCATGCCACCTCTAATTCGCCAACCGGGATGGCGACACCTTTCAATTTTGTACTCATTCGCCAAGTTAAATGGTGCCTCCCTACATGTCTAATCGTATTACATGCATGCAGAGATGCCTTCCCCAAGACTGCCACCTAGCCTACACCTACACTGCAACCTATGCCACCTCTAATTCGCCAACTGAGATGGCGACACCTTTAAATTTTGTACTCATTCGCTAAGTCAAATGGCGCCTCCCTACATGTCCAATCGTATTACATGCATGCAGATATGCCTTCCCCAAGGCTGGCACCTAGCCTACACCTACACTGTAACCCATGCCACCTCTAATTCGCCAACTAGGATAGCGACACCTTTCAATTTTGTACTCATTCGCCAATTCAAATGGCGCCTCCCTACATGTCCAATCGTATTACATGCATGCATAAATGCCTTCCCTAAGGCTGTCACCTAGCGTGCACCTACACTGCAACCCATGTCACCTCTAATGTGCCAACTGGGATGGTCACACCTTCCAATTTTGTACTCATTTGCCAAGTCAAATGGCACCTCTCTACATGTCAAATCGTATTACATGCATTCAGAGATGCTTTCTCCAAGGATGCCACCTAGCCTGCACCTACACTGCAACCCATGCCACCTCTAATTTGCCAACTGGGATGGAGACACCTTTCAATTTTATAATCATTTGCCAAGTCAAATGGTGCCTCCCTACATGTCCAATCATATTACATGTATGCAGAGATTCCTTCCCCAAGACTACCACCTAGCCTGCACCTACACTACAACCCATGCCACCTCTAATTCGCCAACTGGGATGGAGACACCTTTCAATTTTGTACTCATTCTCCAAGTCAAATGGCGCCTCCCTACATGTCCAATTGTATTACATGCATGCAAAGATGCCTTCCCCAAGGCTGTCATCTAGCCTGCACCTACACTACAACCCACGCCACCTCTAATTCCCCAACTGGGATGGTGACACCTTTCAATTTTGTACTCACTCGCCAAGTCAAATGGCGCCTCCCTACATGTCCAATTGTATTACATACATGCAAAGATGCCTTTCCCAAGGTTGCCAACTAGCCTGCACCTATATTGCAACCACCTCATGAGTGACACATATCATGCATGCATGCACCCACTAACCACCTCATTTATTCACTCTGTGATAAATCTTTGCCTATAAATACAAATCCTCACATAGTTGTTTTGCATCAACAATCATCTCACTCTCTGATACAAACTCGTTCATTATCTCATACAATTTAAAATATGGCTCTTCTCACAATGAGCGATTCTCACAGAGGCACAAGGGATAATGTTGCAACGTTTGTAAGTTTTTATAAATTCTCAAATATTCTTGTATACTTATAATTTTTTATATTATTAATGATTTATACATCTTATGGACTCTTACACTTTTTATATTTTGAATTTAGGATACTAAAAGATTCAGAATTCGGTCACACAACTACATTGCTCCTGACCCGTTGATCGTGCCCTATCTTGAATATGTGGGTTTTAGAAATTTTATAAAGATCTTCAACTGCACGATTGATTCAAAGTTCATACTTGCAATGTTGGAAAGGTGGAGACCTGAGACACACACATTTCATCTACCAATAGGTGAATGTACAGTCACACTAGAAGACCTGTACATGTTATTGGGTCTCCCTGTCGACAGTAAGGCGGTTAACAGTCGGTTGAACAACCCAACTCTGTGTGAGGAATTGTTGGGAAAAGATATAGTTGAAGGTGGTGGTGCTAGAGGCCAAGGTATATTACTTACTGAACTCAAAAAACATTATGCAACTCTGGAGTTGAACGGAAATTTCTCCGAGTTAGCTGGAGTAATAAAAGCTAGAAATTATATAATGATACTTTTTGGAACCTTTTTATTTCCCGAAAGTACGAGGAATAGTGTAAATTTCATGTATTTAAATTTACTTAGAAACTTTGAAAAAACTAGAAAGTATAGTTGAGGTTCTGTTGTTTTAGCCCATCTATACAATTCCTTGTGTAAAAATACAACCAAGGATAAATGTATTTTTTATGGATGCGCTTTCTTACTCCAAGCTTGGGGTTGGTGGAGAATGGAGTCCCTAAACCCCGTCAACAACAACACATTTGTTTTCTCATACACAACAAAATAAGTCAAGAACTTATATCATTTATTATTCATTTATTCACCAAATATATGATAAAAATAAACTATTTTACAATTCCTTTAGGTACTGCATGACGGGTATGAATTACGGCAAGAATCCCAGATTCAATGTCATTCTATATCACAATCTATTGGATCACCTTGTCCCGGATGATGTACGTCATACCTTTGGACTTTTCTACTTTTAAATTATTTATTTATTATATTTCATTAAGCTGATTTAATTTTATCCACATTTTATCTGAAGACCATATTTGGGTTTGGACCATGAACCAAACTCCGAGGATGCATCAATTTGGACTGCAAAGACTACAATCATACGGTTCAACATTGTGGAGATGCACCACAACGACCATGTTAAGATGCAGTTTGGAATGCATCAAGAGATACCTTGCGATCCAACTTGTTTATCCCCGTGGCATCTCAAAAGGGTCGACGCCTAATGGGGTCTTACCAATTGGAAAGATTTTGCTCCAGAATGGTGTAAGATGTGGCATAGGCATCACCAAAATGTCTTGCAATTCCCTGTTTTCTTCAATCAGAGTAATATGCGACACACATATCAATATTTAGCTTGGTACATATCAGTTAGTAACCCAGAAATGCACATGTCTCATCTAAGGTATTTGGTTAACCCACGAACACAATGGGTACAACCCTCATTTCCCTAACAACAAACCCAACACACATCAATCTCCCACCAGCCTCCCTGACGATACAGATCCACAACCACCCAACCACAATCACCACCACAATACGAATACACCCACATGCCCCACACCCAACCACAATCACCACCTCAATACCAATACCCCCATATACCCCACACCCAACCATAATCTCAATCACAATACCAATACACCTACATGCCCCACACACAATTCAAGTCTTCTCCATATCCCAATATGGGCCCCTCAACATCTAACCTTAGCCCTGATCTGGGATTTTCCGAAGAATATGACCCAACCGGCCCAACTTACCATCAACCACCACATCACCAAAGCACCCAACATTCGCAATACCAAACACCCCAGGATTCATTTACTTTCTACCCCCCTTACTCAGACGACCAGTGCTATAAACCAACTACGGAACCCCACCCATCACCAAGACGACTAAACTTTGAGGGTATGGGTAACTGACTGTACCAAAGCGGATCTTCCAGATATGGAGATCTGACTGATTTCATGGATCTGGAACACATTGACTTCGCTGGGCCATTGACCCTGCCACAATAGGAAACGCGATGAAACACACCACGAGACAAGCGAGAACACGGATGCAGAACCGCGAGTCGTTACCGAGTTCTCGGGGACCATTAATTATTTTATATTTTTTTATTATGTAATTATTTTGTGTAAATAAAAAGTAGAATTTTCGTGAAGTTATATCGTTTACCTAATGTCCCGCATTTAAAATAAAAAACAAAAAAAATTGGACCTCATTTGCACTAAGGCGCCATCTCACATGGCTTAGGGCACACTTTTAACACCTAGGCACCAAGTGAGATGGCGCCTCCCCTTTAATTTAAGGTGTAGGCGCCAAGTGAGATGGCTCCTCCTTTGTGGGGTTTTCTGAAACATGGTTATTTGCGTAATTTTCTCCGAAATATGGTTATTTGCGAATTTTTTTTCAAAACCTAGTTATTGCAAAAAAAAATTCCTCAATTGTGTTTTATTTTATTAAATTTAGAGGATTTCTTTTTCCATTCAATAATTTTCTAACGCACCACGCGAAATTTCAAAAATATTCTTTAAAATCGAATATATATTTTCGGTATGCACTTTGACATACATAAATTGTATAAAAAAATTGGGTGTTAACTGAGAATATATTTCCAGTTACAAACGGATGTAGATTCTCGGATCGTGTTGAGATTTAAAGGCACGATGCCTTTTCCACTTCCTTTGCAGCAGAAATTCATTTCAAAAAACAAAAACTAAACACACAAAAACACCCATTTCTCTCAAACCCCATTGTTACAAAATCAAACTACTTCGCAAAAAGTTCATTAAGAATCAGTTAACTCAAGTGTTCAACAACATTCAATCAAGAAAATTCATCAATGTAAGTTGTTTTTGAGTTTTTTAGAGTTTATGTAATTTCTACTCAAATTTGTGATTTAGGTTAGAAATTGTGATTTTGTTGTGTCTTTTCAATATTAGGAATCATTAGAAATGTGTTGGAAGTGTCATTTTTATGATCAATGATCTTTTTTTGGAGGTCATTTGGGGCTCTGCTTCGCCATTGACGAAGCTCTGAAATTGTAGGTCGTATCGGAAATGTATTTCTGATTTCTTTTAACGTTGAAGAAAACCAGAAATGCATTTCCGATTTTAGTTTGTTCCTATTTTCCCTTAATTTTTAACATTAGTCTTTATGTTAATGTTTGTTTTGTACTTCTACAAGAGTAATGGTTAAGAGACCATCTAATTGAGGCACAACAGACTTGCACAACATGCTTCTTTGAGAAGGAAAAATAGTCAGACATCTCAGGCTCCTTTTGCCTCTGGACAGGCTATGTTGGATGTGTTATAGTGTGCATACTATAGCCTCTTCCTTCGGTGTTATTGTTTCTACTCCGACTGCATCGTCCTCCCACAGCAGATGAGATTCTTTAGTTCATCCCTCTCCCCCTCTGTTCTCTCGTAGACGTACTTCCTCATCAATGATATTTGAGGCAGAAGAGGCATCTGGTTCCCAATCGACACCAGAGGCCCAACCCTAGCCTGCATCCCCAGCACCTGAGGAGGCACCCCAGACATCTCAGGCACCTGAGGAGGCACCTGAGTTGGCACCCCTGGCATCTCAGACACCTGAGCTGACACCTCATGTGGCACCCGTGGCACCTCAGAGTTTTGGAGGAGGACCGTCTGATTTATCCCTGCTGCCTCTATACCCAGACCATGTTGCTAGACATATATGGGACGAAAAGGCATGAATTTTGACTTGTTCCTTCTATTAGGTTTTTATTATGGATTTTCGTTGAATGAACTTTGTCAAACCATGTATGCAGGAACATGATCCGTTGAAGGTCATTAATTATGGGTGGAAGATCAGTAAACTCAAATCCCCTCTTGATCCATGGTTTGATGAGTTGTTGCTGCTTACAGGGTTGAAAGATTTGACCAAGTGTGGTTATATCGTTGTTAATATTGGTATGATTGACGCTTTTGTTAAGAGATGGAACCATCAAACGTCTCTATTCCATCTACCACATGGTGAGATGACGATCACACTGGAAGACATCTCATCTCTGTTGCATCTTCCGATTAGAGGGACATTTTTAGACCATGAAAGGATTGACAAAAAGGAGGTGTTGGATATGTTAGTAGAGAAATTGGGAGTTACCCTTGAGAGTGCCATGGCTGAGTTGGACTTCACCCGTGGTGCCCACGTCAAATATAATTATTTGAAAAGGATGTTCACGAATGAGATAAAGCGTGAACGAGAGGTTAATGGTGATCCCGAGCAGACTACCCTACACCGGAGGTTTGCTATGAGAGCATAGCTTTTGTTTATGATTGACACACAGATTTTTGTGGAAACTAGTGCCACTTATATAGATGTAATGTACCTGGGGTACTTTGATGATTTTGAGCAGATCCACCAGTGGAACTGGGGACTGCTTATTTGGTGTACTTGAATACGAAGCTGTCTGAAGGATGTAAGTATAAGACGAAGCAGATGACCGACAACATCACACTCCTGACGGTAAAATTTATTGGTTTTTATGGAATTTTGTTAATTATTGTGATTCTGTTACTAATTAATAATTATTGTTATTTTACAGATAGATCCTAACGCACTTCCCCCGCATCTCAGGTTGGTCACTTGCATTGGATTATACTGAAGCTAAGCCGTGTGCCACTACATACGACCCGCTCTGAGGGAACCAGGTGACAAATCTGTTCCAGGTGTATATTGATCGACTGGTGTTTAAGGATATACACTTCCGTTCATACCAAGACAATCGTGTCACGATACCATTTGACGATGTTACGCTATTTAGGGATTGGTTGGCTTGTGGGTTGCGCAAAATGGCTGCTTATATGCCTGAATGTGTCATGCAACAATTCGAGTACACCCAATACATTCCTCGAGATCCTACTGTATCTGCTCTTCCCCTGGTGAAATGCATGGATACAAATGCCTTGGTTGATGATTATGAGAATCATCTTGTTCCAGATGAGGCCTGGAGTACCATTACTCCAGTCGTTTAGACGATTAGAGCTACGTGGAAGGTTATATCATATGGTTCTTTAGGGTGTCTCATCTATACCTGGTACATGATGCTCTGGGAAACCCACCGAGACTAGCTCATCAGGAGATTCTAGAGGAGGAATAAGCGCATGTCGATCATGCCACTGATGTGTTGCCTAGGTGTTGTCGTATCATGGAAATTATATAGGAGGGTATTGATGGTGATTTGTTTCCTGATGGCTCTGATGTTAGAGGTGTTCTGGATACCATCTGGCAGAGGCTTAGAGGATCTGCAGTATAGGAGGCAGCGGAGGAACGCCAGGAAGTTGACGGGCCGACTCAGAGTCTGCCATACCCAATAGTCTTTGATGTTGTATATGTATTTTGGTTATCATTTTTTTGATTGTATTTGGATAATATTCTGAGTTATCCCTTATATTGACTACGAGCACCTTTTGTACTGTTTACTGATATCTATTTATATATGTCTTTATTCTACATGTCTTTGTAATATGTTTTATTGTATACGTTTTTGTATTCAATGCGAAACAACGCACAATAAGGACCACTACCAACATAAATCTTTCTTGTACTGTCTTTACAAAAACCGGAAATACATTTCTGGTTTGCTTTGCAAATGTATTTCCAGTTTCTAGACAAGGTTTAACAGAAAAAGGTACGCACTGAAAATGTATTTCCGATTTCAAGGGGCATTTTAAGAATTGCATAGGATTTTTCTTTTCATTATAGGGTGGAAAGAGAAATTCTCTAAATTTAATACTAGTATTGAAGATTTTACACTACACCCACAACAATTATCCATTCACATCCTATAATTTATAGTACTTGACCAATATGCCTATGTATAATATGCCTATGTATAAATAGTTAGAGGATTTCTTTTTTCACCCTATAGTGAAAAGAAAAATCCTACGCAATTCTTAAAATGCTCGTTAGAAACAAGAATTATATTTCTGGTGCATACTATGCACTACACACAAACAGATCAAATGTGGTTCCACCCTATTTAAAAGGCAAACACAAAACCAGAATTATAGTTTCGATTGCTTTCTGTGTAGCACAAAACAGGAAATGTAAGTCCGGGTACAAACCGGAAATTAAATTTTGGGTTCAGCCTACATTTTCTCAAATCTTGGTGCATCCCATAAATGTATTTCTGATTTTCAGGGGCATTTTTGTAACTTCATGTGGTGCGCTAGAAAACTATAGGGTGGAAAAATAAATTCTCAATAGTTATTTTCAAGTGATCTGGTCTACAAGTGAGAGTAGAGAGAAATTCACTCATTATTGTGTATCAGAACACATTGAAGAGTTCGAAAAAAATTCTCGAACACATACAAGTAAATGATCAAGTTCTTATTCTTTTTTGAGGTCTTCTTCAGATTACTTAAGATTGAGTAATTTGTGTTTTTTTTTCTAAGATCATATTACTTAAGGTTGATAGATATGGTAGTATTTGATATCATATTAGTTAAGGTAAGTTATTTGAGACTCTTGACTAGCTTCACTCTAAAGAGATAGTTTGAGGATGGTTGATTTCAACCTTATCTCAACATTTATGGAGAGGTGACATCAAGAGGTATCATCATTTCATATGGAGTTATTTGTAGTCACTATAGAAGAGGATACACAGGAGGCCCTTACTTGTAAATGTGCATATTACAAGTTCGAGTGACTACATACTTTATTTTATAGGCATTGAGTTCTTAGTCAATTCGACTATGCTGTCAAAAATTTAGCCCTCAATTGATCCATGATTCACTCCAACAAATATATTCCTATGAGATTCAACCATATGTCTTTCACATAATTAATAAATTGGATATAACCAACATGTGATTGCTTAAGTTGATGCAACCGTTATTGGTACTCCACCTCAAAACTGACCCACAGATGATTAATCTAAGTGTGTTTATCGCATATTGCATATCATTCATAACATATTGCTTGAATTTTAAAACAACATTTTTGTTTATGTGAAATCGACACAGAAAATTAACCGTCCTTGCAAACACAATTTCAATTTCTTTCATCAAAGCATATCTCTATCGATCAAAATCACTTGTGGACATAACTTTTCCTTAGTGAACAATTTTTCCAGCTATCCAATATCCAACAAAAATTATCTCCATGATCAATTTCAATATAGGTAAATGCAACAAAAAATGTCAACTCAATTGACATCATACCAACAATTTTAAAAATAGGTTGTCTGCACTTGTTTGTTTTGTATGTATTGTTCATTATCAACACAATAGAAAGAATATTCAACGACTTAATTGAATTTGGGTGGACCCAAAAAAATATATCTCACAACATTATTGTCATTGTTAAAACAAGATTTGGTTCTGCAATATTATCTCTGAGTTTTGATGATAACAAGTGAGTATGTTTGTATGAACAATTTTGATACTCTAATGTTTGTTATTGTTGAGTACTTAACAAACAGGGTCTGCTTCTGATGGATGGCGTGGATAAGACATTAGAAGATAATTAGTTCTGCTTCTGTGCTACACAAATTCTGTTGAACAGTATCAAGACACTCCAGAAGGCTCTGAAGTGTAAGCTCTGATATTTGTCTAAAGAAACCAGTCAGAATATTTGAAGACAAAAGTTGCTACTTAAGTCCAGATGCTGAAGACTTATGTTTCTAAAGACAACGAGTTCTAAAGAAACCATTCAGAAGATCTGAAGACAAAAGTTGCTACTTAAGTATAGATGCTGAAGACTCATATTTCTGAAGACAACGGGTTCTAAAGAAACCAATCATAAGATTTGAAGACAAAAGTTTCTACTTAAGTCCAGATGCTAAAGACTCAAGTTTCTAAAGGCCCAAGGTTCTAAAGATAAGGGTTCTAAAGACCAAGTTATGAAGACTCTAAAGACAGAAGTTCTAAATATTACAAAGACTTAAAGTTCTAAAGACCCAAGGCTCTAAGAAAATGTTTTCACAACCAAGTGCTGAAGACTCTGAAGACGCAGGTCTAAAGACTCTGAAGACCTGAAGTTCTGATGACCTTGTGTTATGTTCTCGCTTATAAACTCGTGCTCGTGGAAGCCTCTGAAGTGCATAAGGAAAGAAGATAACATTAAACATGGTACAAATAGTACATGGTACAATTAACATTTCATTCCACTACCATGAAAGGGCGGATACGTCGCACGATCTTGTCCCTCACATTACTGTTCAAGCTGTCAATGTTCTTGGAAATCCCAAGAGTACCCCTCAATGGATATATTATTTTATTGGCTATATAAAGGCTTGAAGACTAAGAGAGAAAGCTTCCAATTAACGAAATATTTACGCGTAAATGCTGTTATAGCTTTCACATTCTTAAGTCACTGTTCTTAAAATAGTTTACATATTTAGCTTTTTAGAAGCAATATTCTTGTAAACAAAACTTGTATTCAAATGGTGTTTGATATTCCTTAAGGGACCGGGTAGGTCTGTATTCTTAAGAAGTCTAGGACTTGTGAGTTTTAAAGGTTGTTAGTCACTTGTGGGTAGCTTGTGCATTGTAATAATCAGGTTGGTTATTATTTAATATTCCTTAAGGGATCATGTAGGTCTGTATCCTTAAGAAGTCTTTGACTTGCGAGTCCTAGAGGTTGTTAGTCACTTGCGGGTAGCTTGTGCAAATTGTAATCCGTTTGGTTATAGTGAATTAAGTCCTCGATTGAGTGAGGCAAAATCACCTTGGCGGGTGTACTAGACTAGCGTGATAATTTTCAAGTGAATTGGTATAAATATACATTGTTCTTTACTTCATGTTCTTACTTATTGTTATTATCAAGAGTGAAGGAAAAAGAATTTTAACTTAAAGAGGAATAATTTTTTAAAGAAAAGTTTTATTTTAAAAACCCAATTCAACCCCCCTTTCTTGTGTTTTTCACGCATTCAATTGGTATCAGAGCTCCGGTTCTGAGGAGATAAAAAGTTTGAATTTTTATCAACACTTAACAGTGTCCAGTACCGATCTAGTGTGTGTGTGAAAAACCAATGGCTACATCTACTTCCACTGTTGATAATAGGGATAATGATAGAGATCACTATAGTTCAAAACCTCCTATGTTTGATGGGGAGAAATTTGACTATTGGAAGGGTAGAATAGAAAGTTATTTTCTGGCATATGACTTGGATCTATGGGACTTGGTAGTTGATGGCTACACTCACTCAGTAGATGATAAAGGTCATAAGGTTGTAAGAAGTGCAATGACAGAAGCACAAAAGAAAGAATGTAGAAGTCACTACAAAGCAAGAACCATTCTTTTAAGTGCTATTTCATATAATGAATATGAGAAAATCACAGATAGAGAGACTGCAAAGTCTATCTTTGATTCTCTTCAAATGAAACATGAAGGCAATGCATAAGTAAAAGAAACAAAGGCTCTAGCCTTAATTCAAAAATATGAAGCCTTCAAGATGGAAGACGATGAATATGTGGAAACGATGTTTTCAAGATTTTAGACTCTTGTGGCAGGACTTAAGGTTTTGAATAAAGGTTACTCCATCGTAGATCATGTTAAAAAGATTATCAGAAGTCTGCCTGTAAAATGGAGACGAATGGTAACTGCTTTAAAATTGGAAAAGGATTTGAACAACACCTCTCTTGAGGAGCTGATTAGCTCTTTAAGAAGTCATGAAATAGAGTTGGAACAAGATGAACCTCATAAGAGGGTAAAATCACTTGCTCTAAAGTCTACTTCTGGGAAAACCAAGGATTATTAAGCTAAGGAAGAATCAAAAGAATATGAAGAAGATTCAGATGATGATGAACTTTATCTGATATCCAGAAGAATAAGTCAAATTTAAAAGAACAAACAAAGCAAGTTCAGAGGTCAACGAAGGACATATGGAAGAGGTGAATTCACTTTTGGTCAGAGTAATGCTTTGGAAAAGAAGTTATTTGTTTTGAATGCAACAAGCCTGGACATTACAAAAATGATTGTCCAAAGCTTAAGAAAGACAAGAAGCCTAAGAAGGCTTACAAAGCTAAAAAGGGTCTCATGGAAACATGGGATGATTCAGAATCAGAAGATGAAGATTCCGATGAAGAGCACGGAAACATGTCATTCATGGCCAGGACCAACAAGGGAGAAGCAGCATCAGAAGACAAACTGACACTCAACTATGAGTCAGACTCTGATGACGACAAAAAGGTACTTTCTTCCTTATCTCGTTCCGAACTTGAAATTGGTTTATCTGAATTAATGAAAAGGTATAAATCTCTTCTAAGTAAACACAAAATCTTGAAAAAGAGTTTTGTAGCTACTTCTGAGAACACTAATATAGATGAGCAAAAATATTTTTGACTTAAATGAAAAACTATTTTAGAAAAATCAAACATCGCTCTGAAAAGTAAAGTGTCTAGATTAGAAGAAGAGATTTTCTCTAACACATCTGTTACTGACAAAGTAATCAGATATGATAGAGCTTTTCAACACTTCCTTGCTAAAAGTATAAATATGAGCAAAATGGCTTCAATGATCTATGGTGTTAGTATAAATAGAAGCAAAGTCTTGGGATATTCAGGATCATCAAAGAAAACTGATGAGACTCTGTATGTCAAACCAAAACCTCTTTCTGAACATTTCGTGCTTGCTAGCAAAGATTTGAAAAGTCCAGAACAAGAAGGTTCTGATACTACTGTAGCACAATTACAAAAACAGAAGGAAACTTCTAAACCAAAGTATCATGCATAAATTTCATATAATTATCATGTTACACAAAAGTTCAAAGGCTTCAAAACCTTTGTAATTTCTAACAAGAGAGTATCCAGAAAATGGGTACCCAAAGATCAGATTATCTATGTTGCATATGTTCTTGATGGCTCAACCAAACACCAATTATGGAACCTGGACAATGGAAGCTTGCAACACATGATAGGAGAAAGGCATATATTCCATGATTTGGAACTTAAGCCTGGAGGCGTGGATAGTGTCAGAAGCAACCAGAGAAGAAAGATTATTGGCTCTAAAATTCTTGTAATCTAAGATGTTATTGTCAGAACAAAACCAAACTTTATATCTTCTAGAGAAATGCTTCTGAGCCTTAATGATATTTCTTGTGCCAACTCATCTTATGAATAAAGTCTGGATTATGAAAATTGTCTAAAGAATCAGCTGATAGACTATTAGACTTCTATAAGTAATGTTTCTATTCTCTTTAAACCTTATTAATGCTATTTCTTTTAGAATCTAAGTAATCAGAAGATGTTTCAGTCAGAAATGTCATTGATTAAATGGAAACCTTTTGGTTCTCCATACTCTGATGATATCAAACATGTCACACTGTTAGATGTATTGATTAACGTGTGTAACCGTTGGTTATGCTTAATCATCACACACTATCTAAGCTATGCAACGAGCAGTGTGCGTATTTCATGGAATTTGATTGACATCATAATTATTACTTTCATTTAATTGTTCTAATTATTATGTTTAATTAGATTCAGTTTTATTTTATTTTCTCTCACTTCTCAAACACTATAAATCACACACGTTCACTTCACTCCCACACTTTAGAAACCCTAAACCCTATTTTCTCTCAAACTGTTCAACAAGTTCTTTGTGTTCATCATCTTCACCAAAAATCATCACCCACATCAACAACATTCATCATCTTCAACATGATGAATGCTCAACAACAAGAAGTTATTCAGTTTGCCAAAGAAATGGAACAAACACTAAATCCTTCTGGGATGTCTTCTTCAACTATTCCAACTAGTTCTTATTCTTCTATGGTAACTGGCTTATCTTCTCTATCAATTATTGATAAACACCACATAACACAAAAGTTTATTCAAGTTCACTGTAATCTAAAACCATATGAGTTAAATGTTCTTCGTGAATATATGGTGGACTTCAATAACCTTTCTGCAAATGGTGCAAACCTAATTGATGACTTGAATTCTCTAGAATGAGAGCATTATTTCAAGTGTCTTCATGGTCCTATTTATGATTCTCTGGTTAAGGATTTCTAGATTCAAGAGGATTATGACAATCTTCATGTAGTTGATCATGTGCTGGGTCTGAAAATTGTCATTACTGAAAAGTCTATTTCTGATCTTCTGGGCATGCAACATCTTGAAGGAAAACAAATTTATAAGATGAATAGAAAATTTACATTTGTGAAGGAGACAATTAACAAAGTCCTCGTCAGAACTACTCTCTTGAGAAAACAAAGTATAAAAGTAAATATCTCCATGATGAACTTAGAATGGCACAAAATCATTCTAAATTGTATCAACCCCATACCTCCATCCAGTTCTTCTGACTATTTCAACGTCAATCAAAAGTACATGTTGTACTATTTGATGACCCATCAGAAGATGTGTCTTCCAACTCTTTTGTTTCATTATTTGAGAGACTCTATTTCAAAAACCAAAACCACTCATGATCCCAAAAAGAAGGTTTCCAACTATATTCCTTTTGGATGTCTCATTACTGACATCCTGGTAGAAAGTGGCTTAGTGAAAACTCTGGTAGAAGAAGATAAGTTTACAAAGGATCTGGCTTCTAGTCTTAGAGATTCCTTCAATGGACAAACTCTGAAGAATATGAGGCTAATAGAGGAAGTCATTTCTAAACCTCTACTTGTTCCCTCTGAAAGCATTGGAATCACAAGAATTCCTGTGAATAACTACCCTTTGTTTACTAAGGGAGATAACATGTCTAGCATTGCTACCTACGTCAAAATGATGGAAGCAGAAGGACATGATATGTCCAGTTTCAACTATTCTGATTTACCTCTTACTCAAGAGTATGATGACTCTTTAAGAGGTAAAAGGAAGAAGAATTTAGAATATTATGAACCCGAAAAGAAGAAGAAGAAGTTTAGAACTTCTAAGACTGCTACTCTAGCTATTGATCCAGAAACAACAAGTAAGCCTGCTACTACTACATCTGTACCTACTTCGTTATCTACTTCTAATTTTGTTAATGAATGTTCATCCACAACCTTCACTGCAAAAATTAATTCTCTTCCACCATCTACCACAGTCTTTTCTATTTCTGATCATGTTCCCTTAACTACAAAATTTTTTGTTTCTGAAACTGTATCTACAACGTTACCTGAAATAACAATTGCTTCTATCCAAAACATCATAACCACTTCCGACCTTGCAACCACACACATTTCCAACTTACTTTCATTCATCTCTACATCCATACCATTTCAACCCATCTCTACCTTCTCTTCCCCACTTGTCTCATCGTTATCAAAAATCATCATATCTCAACCTTCATTAGAAATTCCTATTGTTTCTGATCCTTGTCAAAATCTCCATGTTTCTTTTCATCACCATAAATCACTCCAAAACTCCCAAAATCATGACATTCAAACATCTTCTGCTCCTGAAATGTCTGAGAGAACAATCTCTGATGATTTTGAATCCCTTGCAAACCCAACTATTGAATCCTACTTTATGTATGATCTTTTCGATCTAACTGAACAACTCAATCAAACTGAACCTATAACTTCTAAAGTCATTCATTTAGAAAAGGACCTATCCATAGTTGTCTAATATTTATTCCAAAAACCTTGGATGAATGCATTAACATTTTTAGAATTAAGGCTAAGAAAAAGGCTGCTAAGTTAAAAGCAGAGGCAAGTACTGAGCCTCAGGATATGGATGGTTCTTGGAAGAAGTTTCAAAAGTGGATGTCTTCTGAAGTTGAAAGAATGAATTATTTTTCTAAAGCATCAAGAATTGGGGATGTTCAAATGGTAACCGAAAGAAAAGAAACAAGAGAAAGAGTCAAATATGTTGAACGACTTGCTGAAAAACAAAAAGAAGAGGAAGCTAAGCTTCAGGCTCAAGAGGCAGAAGAAGCCAGAAAAGCTGAGGAAGCCAGATTAGATAAAGAAGCATAAGAAGCTGCTAAGGCTAAAAAAGATGTTATGGTTGCTTCATCTTCTGATCCTGCCATTACGCGTCTGGAAAACACAATTGTTGAGATTAAAGGAGAACAACAGGTGTTCAGAAAAAATCATCAACAAACAGAAGGTTGTCAATGATAATGTTCAGGACATGCTACAGTTGATTATGCAAAAGATTTATGCTCCTGCTCTTGAACCCTAGGCTCTAGGATTTTATTCTTACTTTTGCTTCTAAACCATAGGACTACTTTCTTCTTACGTTTTATGTCTCTTCTGATTATTTGATGTCTGCAAGACTTTTCTTTTTGGATATCAGTTTGTTATACTTCCTTCTACTTATCTATCATGTGACTGTTTGAATTTGATAAAGTTTTCTTTTGACCTACCAATGAAACTTCTTATCTTTTCTTGTTATTTCTTCTGGTTTTTATATTTTTCACACATAATTACCTTTTTGATTATGACAAAAAAGGGGGAGTAATTAAATGAACGTAATTTTGATTTCAATAATCAAGTTCTGGAAAATATTCTCTGAAAAGAGCTGCTTACGTTCTAACTCAGTAAAACTTCGGTTTTTGTTAGAATTGTTTTTATTTTTTAGGAAATGAGAACTCTAATTAAATATAAAGATCTGAAAGCATTGTGCAAGGCTTATGTCTAACCTATTGGCTTCAGACTCTGAAGATGTTTTTCAATTCATAATCAGACTCTAAGAAGTGAAATATGGAATCAGACTCCAAGAATTGAGAATCTGAAAGCTGTCTTAGTGACATTAAAATTTCAAAGATTTCAATTTGATTTCATTCTTATTGGCATCTAAAGTCAAGATTCAATAAGAATAAGTTCTATGAAATCAAGATCTTAACTGTTCTATTGGCATCAAGATCTCAATCTTTCCATTGGCATCCAAAGTTAAGACTCTCAAGATCTCAATATATGATCTATTAGAACCAGGGGGTTTTAATCAAATGGTTCAGAGTCAGGAAAATCCATCCTCATCAAGTTACTGACTTAGGGGGAGCATCTTAAAAAGGATAAATATTCCTTACCTTTCTATTTTCACTTTTTCTGATTATGTGAACAAAATTGTGTCATCAAAATACATAGTTTTGTCATCACCAAAAAGGGGGAGTGCGATGCGGTGGGAGAACTGACTTGAGGTTTTGCGTTTGTGTTCACAAATTTTTCGGTTTAGAAAGAGTCGCCACTGACTTTTCTTTTATCCAAAAAGGAAAGGTAAAAAAGCACAGGAAAGACCTTTGAGATTGTTTTTGGGTTCAGGGGGTAGATTATGAAAAGGGAAGGTGCTAGCACCCTTTTCATCCATGATTTTCCATGGGCTCTTAGTTACTTGTTTAGATCACTTGCTTTGCTTTTGCAATTGTTTGAAATGGTGCTTTGTGTGGTTTTGAAAGTATTTTGAAAAGAGGCCATCGTTTAGGCAATCTTTTTAATGATTCTCGTTCGTGAGAATGTATACAAAGATGTTTGTCTTTTAAAAAAAATGTTTTAATGTTTTGAAAGTTGTTTGGAAATTGTTTTGAAATGTGTGTGTGTTTGTTTTTAAAAATAGCAAGGATTGTTTGCAAATTGATCAAGTAACTAGAAGCTTATCTACCTACTCAAAAGTCTTTCTTGTACATTTTTATTCCTTTGACATTGTTGACCTGCCATTGTTTTGATAGACAACCCTATCTTTGGATGTTAAACGGGACGGGCGTGGGTCATCGTATGACCATGATAGCAATAGTGCCAAGTATCTTAGCTTGTTTGTGGGACCAAGATCATTTTGTTTTAGGCAACCTTTTGATAGCGTTATCGAGGGACTATGATCTTTTTGTTTTGTATTGTTTTGCCAAGATACCTAGCATGCATACCATAACCATTTTTTAGGCAACAAAGTGGATGAAACCCTAGGGGTGCTTGTGTGCAATGTGTTGTCATTTTACATGCATTTGTCTTGTATTAGGTCATGCTATTTGTTTGATTTTTTGTCTTATCATACAAACCCTAATTTTACTAAACATGTATATAATGCGATAAATTGCGTAAAATAAATCTAAGCTATTACAACAATTATTATGGGAGGGGGGATACAAGTTTTTGAATGGGGATATTTGCACAAAATAAAAACCCTAAAATATTATTACAACCCAATTGAATATTTACAAATTAAATAAATAAATAATTATTTAAATATGCAAATAAAAATGTATTTATGCAAAATGTTTTTTGTATTTATTTTATGTATGAGAAAAATAAATTATTTAAGTCCTAAAAAATAAGAAAAAATTATATTGTTATTTTTTGAAAGGGGAAACCCTAATTTTTTGATTTAAAAGAAAATATGTTCTATATTATTCATTTTATTCATTTATGTACAAGAAAAAATAAATAAAATTATTTACAAATATTAAAAATTAAAATATATGTGAAAATAATATTTTATGTGTATAAATGATAAAATAAAAATGTATAGTATTTTCTAAATATATTTACAATTTATTTAAGAAAATAAAGTTCTATTTATTCTAATAAATCATTTTCTATGTAAAAAATAATAAAAAATAAAATAAAATTGCAAAAAATTAAGAAAGTTATTTTTGTGATTTTTAATGTTCAGAAAAAATTATTAAAGTCAATAAACATAAAAGAAATGAAAAAAATGCAAAATATAAAAATATGCAAAGGGGGGCGTGGATAGTAGCCAGAGGGGTATGGAAAGTAGAACAAACAGGCCCAAGGCGCACCAGGCCCAGGACACTTCGTCCCTGTCCTCCAGCTTCCACTTCTGCGCGCGTTTTTTCAAATCTGCAAACTCTCACATACTTGCACAAAAGCCAAAACTTACAACATGAAACATATAGCATTTTTTATCACTATTCCAACCATATCCATTTTATAACCTAACTCTCAAAGGTCAGAGAGAATTTTAATGGCCCTAATTTCTGACCTAGTTTTTTCATGAACTTCAAGTTTCAAATTCTCATTACTCAGTTAATATAAATGATAACTATGCATATGTACAACTTCAGCAAGTTAAGGGCTACATTTTTGCTTCACAAATCGTGACCTAAGGATTCCTAAATAGAGAGATAGAGTTTTGAAAAATACCTTGTTCAGCTGAGTCTGGATATGGTAATGTAGGGACTTTGAGTGAGGCCTGAAGATCATGTGAGCTTCCTTGAAGTTCCCTCAAGCTATTCCAATGCTTAGATGGCCTTGAGGATGCTTGAAACTCCCTATAGAAGTCAACCTGCAACCTTCCAAAATGAAAATGGTGATGTCTGAAATAGGGCTTACAGAAACAGGACAAGGATTTGGATAGTCTAGGTAGGATGTATGGAAGATGTTTGATGTGTTACAAAGTAAAACGCACGAGCAAATATTAAGATGACAAGTGTTTTGTAGAGGCTGCCCTGTTTGGGCAAAAAAATCGTGTTTTGGTGTTTAAGAGTGTTTGGGATGTTAGGCAATTGTGTATTGGCTTGTGACAAGTTTCTGAAGTTGTTTAGAATGAAGCCAAGCCTTGCCTTTAACAGATGTGCAAGTTATCTTGACTTTTGCCACCTTTCTTGCTTTTGAAGAAAGTTGAAATGACTATGCCAAAGGCCTGTACAGGCTAGCTTATGGGCTGCAGAGGGTTGGTACAAGTTGATTGTTACATGTGGAAAATGCCTTCCTCCAAGGAATAAGTCCAATGCTCAAGTCTGATAAAGTTGAAAAGGCTTGCTTTTATCAAAATGGTATTGTGAACTTTTATGCCATTTATGGATTAATCTTTTGTACAATGCTCCAAAGATCAAAATAAAGCCATTATCCATTGAGTTAGCATTCAATTATGGAGTTTAGGAGGGATTAGTACCTGTAATGCAAGGTACAAGCATGCTAGGAACTGATTTACAACTTGAAGCATTGTAAACATGGCTTGAACAAAAGTGACAAATTTCCATTTTCTCTTCTTCGATTATCCCTAACCATAAATGATCTTGGAGAGTTCTTGGACATTTTGGAAAGCTTGAAACATGCTATACAATCCATATTTGAAATGAATTTTGAGATACCTCTTGGAACTAGGTGAAAAATGCCCATGAAGTTAGGTCAAAAACCTGCCTAAATTAGGGCAAATTTTTACTAAGTTAAAAAGTTTATGGACCCCTATTCACAAATTCATATCTTGAGATCCAAGCATCTTTTAGGAAAACTTTGTGAATAAAAGTTGTATATTTCATGGAGGACTACAACTTTCATGTTGTAAGTTTTCTTTGAATCCAATTGCATCATGGTGAAAAAGTTGTGGAAAGTTGGGAAAAAATAAGAAATTTTCCATACTTAGAAAAATTCTAAGTTATGAAAAATTTCAAATTAAAGCCCTAAATTTGCAATTTTAGGTTTCTTGGTCAACAAGTTTCACATTTTGACATATCTTGATGAATTATGACCCTTGGAACTTGATTTTGACCAAAAAGTCAAAGTTTGACTTTTCAATGTACAGTTGACTTTTGATCAGTTGATTGGAAAATTCATCTGTCAATCATATGCATTTGAGATCTTTTGAACTATGTGATTAGGTCAAGATGATGCTATTGAGTCCTTGAAATCATTCTTGAACCCAATTGGTCATTGGCTAGGTCAAAAATCAGAAATTGCCCTTTCTCAGTCAAAACCCTAATTTTGACCATTTTGCCCTTTTGATGATTTGATCAAATTTCTTAAGGAGTTGTGATCCAAACTTGATCAAATGATAAATAGGAGCCTATAATGTTGTTGTGGATAAAAAATTATGAAGTTTGACTGTAAATTGGCCATGGTTGACTTTTTCCCCAATACAACTGATGTTTAGGTCAACTGTCCAATTGACTGGGCAAAAATGTGATTCAAGGCTTGAAATTAAACATGGGCAATCTCAGGGGTCCAAGATGGTATGTGATAGTCACATGAAGCATTGATGGTCCAAAAATCCTTGTGCAAACTCAAACCCTAATTTCAGGTCATCAGTGCAAGATGATGTCTTGAGTTGAGCAAACCCTAATCTTGTCCTGAGTCCAAGAAGTCTTGTGAGGAAAATCTTGATAAATGAGAGGGAAAATTTTGGGGTACAATAGCTGCCCCTGTTCAATCTTCTTGAACCTGAAGAGTTAGATTGGCGAGTTTTCCGTTCGTGACTCGAAGGTAAAAGATGATTGGATACTAGAGTGCCCGTAAATTTGCACTCGTCAAAATGTAGTGGAGGGAATGGGCTTAAAGATGCCATTTGGAGAGGTGACATAATCTTGTCAGAGATGGGCCTGTATATGCCATCCAAGAATGTTTGCTGAGTTGTAAGTTGTAAGTCAGAGGAATAAGTATCAGAATGGTATCCGCGTCTAGAACATATCTGAACTGTATCTGGAGACTTGCAATGAGAAACAGAATAGCATCCGTGTCTGGAGCGTCTATGAACTGTATCTGGTAGTTGGAATCTGAATGAGCAATAGAATAGCATCCGTGTCTGGAGCGTATCTGAGCTATATCTAAACTTTGTATTTGAGTAAGCAATAGAACAACATCCGTGTCTGGAGCGTATCTAAGCTGGGGAAAATCAGAATAAGTGACAGAATGGAAACTGTATCTGAAGCGTATCCGTACTGTATCCGAATGTTGAGGTTTGACTGAGTATCAGAATAACTTCCGTGTTTGGAGCGTATCTGTACTATATCTAGAAGTTTGATCTGAATGAGAAATAGAATGGCTTCCATGTCTGGAGCGTATCTAGTCTGTATCTGAGAGTTGAAATATGAATAAGTATCAGGATGGCATCCGTATCTGGAGCGTATCTGAACTAAAATCTGAATAAGTGACAAAATGACTTCCGCGTCTGGAGTGTATCTGTACTGTATCATAATTGTATACTGTTAACGGTAGCTTGTTAGTCTCATCCTGAAAAGGGTAAAACGTTAGCTGAAACACAAAGTTATATCGCATGAAATGTATGATGTAACATATGTGCTTTATCAATGTTTATGATATATGAATGTAATGTATGCGCATGTAAGCTAATTTGCTGTATTGCGGAGGAAAATAAATCCTTGACAGTTGGGGATA
The DNA here is from genome assembly GCA_948472305.1 of Vicia faba. NCBI lineage: Eukaryota > Viridiplantae > Streptophyta > Magnoliopsida > Fabales > Fabaceae > Vicia > Vicia faba. Next base: position 589,362,909 of record OX451738.1, read on the forward strand.
ATAAAAACCTTGACTGCTGCCGGGGAAAATAAATCCTTGACTGTTGAGGATAAGAAATCTTGGTGACTGTTGGGGACAAGAAATTCTTAACAACTTCTGTGGGGATGTGAGGATCCTTCATGTCTTGAAGTTGGAGTATTGACAAAAATTCTGTTGTGAGAGAAATGGCAAACTTCTTGAGAAATTTTCTTGGGAAATCCAGAGAACTTGATGACTTCTACTAGGGATTATACAAAGGAAAACCTTGATCTGCTGGAGAATAAAGAAGACTCTGATGACTTCTGCGGGGAAATAAGAATGAGAATCTTCATTCTGTTGAGGAGCAATAAAACTTTGGTGACTTCACTAGGGAAATAAGAGTGAGAATCTTCATTCTGTTGGGGAGTAAAAACTCTATGGGGAAGAAGGCTTATTGCTGGAGAGTAAGTTCAGGAGTTTTAGGTCGTCTGCCACTCTATTGGGAAGTTATCCTAGGTTGGGGAGAGACAAAAAGTTAACTGTTATCTGGTTGCTTTCCAGGTTTCAAGATAACTTGCTGGGGAGTTGGGGAAACTGGATGGTTTCCGCTGGGGGTTGATAGCTAAAAGTTTTGGCTCCGCTGAGGATTGGGAGTTTGAAGTTTTAACTCTGGTGGGGATTTGTAATTTGAAATTATAACTCCATTGGGGATATGTATTTCAAGGTTTTAGCTCCGTTGGGGATCTATATGATGTACTGTAGGGATTGCTCATGGAATAGCCTAAAGACGTTTTCCTATCCTTTTAGCCTGTCAATAATTGTTCTTTTTCATCCCGTTTATTTGTAAACAGTAATTATGTTCAAATGCATATGTTCATCAATGAATCATTGGACGTTTTTGCAAATAAAAACACAAGTGTAAAAGAAAAGGGCAAATAGTTTTCTGTACTTTAAAGAGATATCTTTGTATTAACTTTGAGTAAGTGTTTTGTACAAAGGAGACAAACATCCTAGTAAGAGAATGATGTCATAAAAGTAAGAAAAATTTATACAAGGAAAGATAGCTATGTGTGTAAAAAATCCCATGGGGTTCCCATTCCGCTATAGCCTTCGTATCTCCGAATATCTTGTCCATTCGTTGCTTCGTCCGAAGATGATTGGATTGATCAGAAGCTCAGAGTTTGTCTGTGAAGAGATTATCCTTAAAGTGATCCGACGAGACATAGTCATACGCTTTAATTCCCTAACTTTTGCCTGGACCACCCTTTCGGGTTTTCAGTCCACCGGGAAACCCTTTTTTGCCCAAGTCGCCCTTTCGGGTTTTCAACTTGCCGGGTGTACAGATTTTTTTGTTTTATCCCTAATTTTTGCCTGAACCGCCCTTTCGGGTTTTCGATTCACTGGGATGCCCTTTTTTTTGCCTAGGTGTGTCAACCTAGCGGGTCATTTATGCGTAGTATCTTTTGACTATGTCTGCGTTCGCAGGGTGCGGCAGGTCGTCGCCGTCCATGGTGGTTAAGATCATTTCCCTACCAGAAAAGATGTTCTTGATTACAAATGGTCCTTCATAGGTAGGAGTCCATTTTCCCCTGGGATCACTCTGTGGCAAAATGATGCGCTTGATTACCAGATCCCCGACTTGATATACCTGGCGTCTGACTTTCTTGTTGAAAGCCTTGATCATCCGCTTTTGATACGTCTGACCATGGCAAACAGTAGTAAGTCTCTTTTCGTTAATTAAGTTCAACTGATCAAGCCGGGTCTGAATCCAATCGTCTTCACTCAAACCAGCATCCTTCATGATTCTCAAAGAGGGAATCTGAACCTCGACAGGTAAAACAGCCTCCATGCCATATACCAAGGAATATGGTGTTTCCCCAGTTGATGTGCGTGCCATGGTACGGTACCCGTGAAGAGCAAACGGTAGCATCTCATGCCAGTCCTTGTAGGTGACTGTCATCTTTTGTATGATCTTCTTGATATTTTTGTTAGCAGCTTCAACCGCACCATTCATCTTTGGCCGATAGGGGGATGAATTGTGATGTCGAATCTTGAACTGCTCGCATAAAGCGGTGATCATAGTATTGTTAAGGTTTGTACCGTTATCAGTGATGATCCTTTCGGGGATACCATACCGGCATATGAGATTCTGCTTAATGAAGTGGGCAACAACATTCTTAGTGACGGATGCGAAGGAGGACGCTTTGACCCACTGGTGAAGTAGTCAATGGCCACCAGAATGAAACAGTGTCCATTGGATGCTGTAGGCTTGATCTCTCCAATCACGTCGATTCCCCACATAGCGAACAACCAAGGAGCTGTTAAGACATTTAGAGGAACAGGAGGCACGTGCACCTTGTCTGCATAGATTTGACATTTATGGCAAGTCCGAGAGTGTTGATAACAGTCAGCTTCCATGGTAGACGAATAATAGCCTGCCCGTAGAATCTTCTTAGCCATCGTATTCCCGCTAGAGTGAGTGCCGAAGGTACCTTCATGCAACTCAGCCATGATCTTTTCAGCTTCAGCTTTGTCCATACAACAGAGTAGAACAGAATCATGATTGCGCTTGTATAGGATGCCATTACTCAAGAAGAACTTAGACGAGAATATCCTTAAGAACTTTTTGTCATTGACTGAAGCTCCTTCAGGGTATTCTTGCGCCTCGAGATACATTTTGACTTCATGAAACCATGGCTGGTCCACTACTTCTTCGGTGTTAATCTCGTGACAATGTGCCGGTTCGTCCACCCGTTCAATAGATATTTGGGGAGCCTCATTATCCAAATCAAGTTTAAACATAGATGACATTGTAGCTAGAGCATCTGCTAGCTGATTTTCTTCTCGCGGGAAGTGCTCGAAGGTAATCTGCTCGAAATGTGGTAACAATGTCAAAACATGTTCTTTGTAAGGGATGAGGTTTGGATGCTTAGTATCCCACTCTCCTTTGATCTGACTGATGACCAAAGCTGAGTCCCCAAACACATCTAAGGATTTGATTCCCAAGTCTATGGCAGCCTTGAGTCCAAAGATGCACGCCTCGTACTCTGCCATGTTGTTCGTACAGTTGAAGCAAAGTCTGGCGGTGAAAGGAGTATGGCAACCTTCTGGGAAAATGAGTACCACGCCGATGTCGTTGCCAAGTGCATTGGATGCCCCATCAAAGTACAGGGTCCATCGGGATCCTTGTTCAGGTCCGTCATATGGTCTGATCTCTTCAACGTTGTCAAATGTCATGATGTCTTCGTCAGGGAAGTCGAACTTCATGGATTGGTAATCTTCTACAACTTGATGGGCTAGATGATCAGCTAACACACTCCCTTTTATAGCTTTTTGGGTCATGTACTGTATGTCGTATTCCGTTAGGATCATTTGCCATCTAGCTATCCTTCCGGACAAAGCAGCCTTCTTAAAGATGTACTTTATCGGATCCATCTTAGATATCAGCAAAGTGGTATGAGTCAACATATACTGCCTTAGCCGGCGAGCAGCCCATACCAAAGCGCAACAAGTTTTCTCGAGCAGTGAGTATCGGGTCTCACAGTCGGTAAACTTTTTGCTAAGGTAATAAATGGCATGCTCTTTTCGACCAGACTCGTCATGCTGCCCCAGTACGCACCCCATTGAATTCTCTAAGACGATCAGATACATGATTAACGGTCCTCCTTCGATGGGTGGCATCAGAATAAGAGGTTCTAGCAAATACTCCTTGATTTTATCGAAAGCAACTTGACAGTCATCATTCCATTGAACTACCTGATCTTTCTTCAACAACTTAAAGATTGGTTCACAAGTAGATGTTAGGTGCGAAATGAACCTAGCAATGTAGTTTAGGCGTCCCAAGAAACCTCTGACTTCCTTCTCAGTGTGAGGAGCAGGAATTTCTTGTATAGCTTTGACTTTGGCAGGATCAACCTCGATGCCTTTGTTGCTGACAATGAAACCTAAGAGTTTACCGGACCGGACTCCGACTGTACACTTGTTTGGGTTCAATCTGAGCTTGTACTCCTTCAACCTGACAAACAGCTTTTGCAAGTGATCAAGGTGTCCTTCTTCAGTTTGTGATCGGGCTATCATGTCATCTACGTAGACCTCTATCTCATGATGTATCATGTCATGAAACAAAGCTACCATGGCGCGTTGATAGGTTGCCCCGTCATTCTTCAGTCTGAATGGCATCACTTTGTAGCAGAACGTACCCCACTGTGTGATAAATGTAGTTTTCTCCATGTCCTCAGGTGCCATTTTGATCTGGTTATAGCCTGAGAATCCGTCCATGAAAGAAAATACTTTGTGCTGAGCTGTGTTGTCAACCAAGATGTCGATATGCGGAAGTGGAAAGTCATCTTTAGGGCTGGCCCTGTTTAAATATCTATAATCCATGCACATTCTCACTTTGTCGTCCTTTTTAGGCACGGGCACAATGTTAGCAACCCATTGAGGATATGAAGTAACAGCCAGAAATCCAGCATTGAATTGCTTCATAACTTCTGCTTTGATCTTCACTGACATGTCAGGTCTCATATGGCAGACCTTTTGTTTCACTGGTGGACAGTCTTCTCTTGTAGGGAGATGGTGTACCACAATGTCTGTATCGAGTCCCGGCATGTCTTCGTATGACCAGGTGAAGATCTCAACGTAATCATGTAGTAGCTGAATTAGGCGCTCCTTGACACTCGGCTCTAGATTGGCACCTATCTTGATTTCCTTTTTGTCATCCTCAGTTCCCAAGTTGATTGTATCCAACTATTCTTCATGAGGCTGAATTGCTCTTTCCTCTTGCTGTAATAATCTAGCCAATTCCCCTAGCACCTCACAATCTTCCCCACCTTTGTATTCGGCTTGGTTGATCAGATCTTCAGAGTCACTGAAGGCTATAACAGTATCGTTACCCACGGGTTCTAGAGTGGAAGGGTACCTGCATTTGTGAGTGTGGGTGTGCGTAAGGGCATAGCCATCTTAAAACAACAAAATGTAAAAGAAAGACAATAAGCACAAAAGGTTTATATATGAAAAGAGTCCATGATTCATTAAAATGATATATGAAAATGAAATAAGAACCCTTACAAATGGACCTATGTGCCTCGGGTAAGACACAAGTTTGAAAAAGTACGAATTGTTTGTGAATTATTACAGATCCAACAGGAATGGAAAAGATAAATTACTGCGGTATGAAAGTAATCGGAACAAAGTCTTTTGCTTCCCAGTTGCACAGTCCTCCGCCAACAGTAGGAAAAATCTAGTCTTCCAAGCTGCCCTCTTCTTCACTGTTCTCTAGTGCATTAACCCCTTGGTGGCTGATCTTCACAGGTGGCCCTCCGACACGGGAGCGGCGCACAACCCTCTGACCAGTCGAAGTAAATCCCAAGCCGAATTTGTCTGATTTGAAAGGAAAGTCTGGAAGCTGCCCCCAGATAGTGGATCTGCCTTCTTCCACCATTGCCCTTGCATCCTTGAGAGATGGCATCTGAGGTGGTGGTCTTGTGATCGTGGGTACAGATGACACTGTCTTGGTCGCCGCTATCTCCTGAGCTACCTCTTCAAAATGCTGGAAAGGAGTTTCAATGAATTCGCCATCCAATTCTACATATCGAAAAGAATTCGGATGACTAATCATGTATTCCTCTTCGCCATGAACATTTATGATTTTCCCCTGGACAGGGTACTTGAGAATTTGATGCAGAGTAGAAGTGACAGCTCCAGCATGGTGAATCCAAGGTCTTCCCAACAGGCAAGAATAGGAAGGACAAATGTCCATCACGTAGAATGTTGAATTGAACGTCCGGGTACCCACCTTGATCGGGATGTCCACCTCTCCATGGACCATCCTTTTAGAGCCATCAAATGCTCTCACAATTATATTGCTGGGTTTCAGGGTTAGGCCTTCACAATCCAGTCTATCCAAGGCTTTCTTCGGCAAGACGTTTAAAGACAAACCAGTGTCTACCAGTACGTGTGCTAGGGTTGTCCCTCTGCATTCCACCGAGACATGCAGAGCATCATTATGTTTTCTCCCTTTCAAAGTTAAATCTGCATCGGAGAATCCTAGACCATTGCCAACTGTTAAACTAGCCACACATTCCTGGAACTGATCCGCAGAGGTTTCTTGCGGCACGTGGGCCGTTTTCAAAAACTTGACCAAAGCTTTAGCATTTGCCTCAGAGCACAGCAATAGGGCTAACATAGAGATTTTGGAGGGGGTCTGCCCCAGTTGTTCAACAACATCATAATCACTTTTCTTAATGATCCTCAGAATTTCTTCCATCTCTTTCTGGGATGTTTCAGGGATGACTAGTGATTGAGCCTTCGTCAAGACAGGCTCTTCTTGAACACTCTTTCCTTTATCAGCGGAAGCAGGGATAGGAATTGCATTGTCATTGTTGGAGGGTACACTTGCAGGTACAGTTACCGGGGTAATCTTCGGAATAGCCGCGGGTCCAAAGACTGCTGTTGGAGGAGCAATATCTGGAGAAAAGATTCTCCCACTACGAGTAATTTTGCTTGTTCCGGCAATGTTACTGATGTCAGGATTATCCTCCTCAGAGCTTTCTTCTTCAATGGTCTGCTTAATCTGTTTGACACCATGGTAGTAGATTTCTCCACCATAGTTCCATGGTACCATTTTATCCGTTTTGTAGGGGGCTAACCCGGGCATTGTTATCTTTAACGGAGTAGTCACTGGAGCAGATGTAATCCTAACGGGTTTTTTAGGAACCCTGGAAGGATTGGCGTATATGGTTATTATAGAAACTTCTGGAACTGGAATGGGTGAAACAAGAGCTTTCTCAAATGAAATTTCCTTGTTATCAATTATTTGTTGGATTCCTTTCTTCAACAGAGGACAGTCAAATGGGGAGGACAGGCAAGTATGGCAATCATGGTCTCAACCTGGGAATACCCCAGCTTTCAACAAATTCGACTTGATGGTTAGGAGAGGAGTTAACAGTTCATCCACATCAGAAACAAACAGATCTTCTTCCACAGCATTGGCATTGTGTCCGTGCCTAGGAATCAGAGCGGAGATAACATTCGGCTTTTCAGGAGCTTCAAATTTAACTTCCTTTGCGTCAATTAGATCTTGAATCTTGTTCCTCAGGGCCTAACAGTTGTTGGTGTCGTGCCCTGGACTTTCTGAATGGTACGCGCATCTGGCGTTGGGATGGTAATGTAGAGAAGTATTATTAGGATTTTTAGGGGCTTCCTTTAGCATGGCCAGGTTCAACTTCAAGAGATGTGGTAAGACTTGAGCAGGAGTCATGTTTATCTTGGTGAATTACCTTACAGGCCTTTCCACCCTTTTCTGGTTATTTCTCGGCTAATCTTTTCTCGGCTGGTTGTTTCTCGGCCGGTCTGATGCAGACTTTTGAATCATAACGGCCCCCACTAATGGTCGTCGTTCGGTTCTTCCCTGATTTCTCTGGGCATAGACAGCAGATACTTCCTTCTTTCCAGTGAAGGGCTTTTTTACAATTGTAGAGGTAGACGCATCTTTCTGAATTTTCCCGTTTCTAATACCGGCCTCCACCCTTTCGCCAGTTAGAACCAACTCAGTGAAACTTGTAGAGGAGCTACCAATCAGGTGATTAAAGAAAGGACCTGTCAGAGTCCCCAAGAACATGTCCACTAGCTCTCTTTTAGATAAAGGTGGTTGCACCCTTCCGGCTAAATCCCTCCATTTTTGGGCGTAGTCTTTGAAGCCCTCATTGGTAGCCATAGCCATACTCTGTAGCTGAGTATGGGTTGGCACCAAGTCGGCGTTGTATTGATACTGTTTATAGAAGGTGGCTGTCAAGTCTTCCCAATTATGCACATCATACCTCTCCAACTGATAGAACCAATCCAGTTGCGTCCCCGATAAACTGTCCTGGAAAAAGTGGACCCACAGGTCTTTGTCAGAAGAATATGGTTGAATTTTTCTGACATAAGATCGTAGGTGCATCTTAGGGCAAGACACCTCATCATACTTAGCAAATAGTGGCACTTTAAACTTAGGAGGGATTACAATTCCAGAAACCAACCCTAACTTCTCAAAGTCCAGACCCGGTACTCTTTGCACTTCCATAGAAACTAGACGCTCTTCCAAGTTTTTGTATTTGTCATCGGCCGGAGGATACTGCTGTTCAGAATAGTCCTCATCTTCCACTTCTTCTGCTTCAGAAACAGATGGCACTGTCGTTCCCTTTCCTTTTCCTTCCCCCTCTTCAGATGTTGATGGGAATTCTAAGGTCCGTCTGGCTTGTCTTTTAAACCTCCTGCCCATGATAACCACACTGGCTCGCTTCTTCTTCTTTTTCTCTTTCTCTTTCTCTAGCAGAGTCTTGAGCTCCTCCTGCCCTTTGGCTAAGGTCAAGAGTAGCTGTTGAAATTATGAATTATGAGCTTGCAAATCTTTGACCGTTTGTTCAATATCCATCTTGCTGAAATAAATAGCAGAGAGATGAGGAAACTTGGTGTGAAGACCTGCTTATGCATATGATGAATGATATGTATTCATGTAATGAATTCAAGGATTCATAAATTCAAATTTGTTTTAAACAAAAAGTAAACACACGTCATATTAATAAGATAGAATTGTTAGTACATCAATGCCCCATGGGCAAAATAATACAAAATTCTAAGGTAAAAAGACATTGTGCATCCTCTTTGGTGCGATGTAGGCTTTGAGAGTCTGCTCTTTGTGAAGTAGCCGAGTGAGTTCCAAAACCTTCTTCTCGCTTGCATAGAATTGGGCTTCGAAAGTATCACGCTCTCCCTTGAGCTGTATCCAACTCCTTTGCAGATCTTCGAGTGATGTTGGCATGTCAGGATGTAGGAGGGTGTATGGAACCTCTCCTTCCATAACAGGCTCTATAATCACAGGGAGAATGGAGGAGTAAGGCATCATAAGACTTTTGGCGCGGGTTCGTACCCACTTGAGGTAAGGCTCAAGAGGGATGGAATTCTTGTGTCCCAAGGAATTACTGTCTACCTTGTTTGGCATCCTCCAAGCTCAGATGAATCTCTGACGGAGTCCTTGGTTGTCGTTGTCGAAGTCGAAAACCAATCCTTGAATCAGTATGTCATGTGGGCCATCCCTTCGGGCATAACCAAATTGTCTTAGAGATAAGCAAGGGTTGTAGGTGATGCCTCCCGTAATGGCAAGTAGAGGAACATTAGGAAATTCCCCACAACGGTCAATGATAATGACATTCTCTTTTGATCGAGAACACCAATGAATGTCTGAATGTGTAAGAGTCATCAATCGTTGTGACCACCTCAAACCTTTCTCATTCTTCAAGATTGATTGGGGAAGATGAGAAATAAACCATCTTGCCAATAGAGGAGTGCAACACATGAGAACACCTCTTTTCCTCATTGTACGAGTGTGAAAAGAGTGGAGGATATCCCCAAGCAATGTAGGCACCGGGTTGTGAGTCATGAAAATTTTGACAGCACTTACATCTATAAGTTGGTCAGGATTAGGGAACAAGACCATCCCATAGATGAGAATAGCTACAATCTCCTCAAAAGCTTGCAAGTCTAGAGAATTCCAATAACTTTGGGCCTTCTCAAACAGAAACTTTGACAAGAAGCCTTTGACACCACTTCTAGTTTCCCAATGTGTTGTGACATCAGATGAGTGCAAGTGCAGGGCTTGAGAAATCTCTTCTGGCTTTGGATCTCTTTCCATACCATTGAAGGGTAGTTGATTGAGGATAGGAATCCTCAAGAGTTGAGAGAATTCCTCCAAAGTGGGCACAAGTTGGTAGTCAGGAAATGTGAAGCAATGATGCAAAGGGTCAAAGAACTGGAAAAGAACTTTCAACATATCCTCCTCAGTATTGGTGGTGACCAAGTTGAGTATACGACCATGCCTCTCGGTGAATGGAGAGTTCTCAGGAATCCTTGAAGCTAGCTCCTTGAGTTTTGGAGGAATTCTTACAAGGTTGACTTGGATAGTTTTCCTGCGAAGTGAATCCATAACCTACAAAACAGGAACAAAGATGAATCTCCAAAATCTTTGAAATGGTTAGTGGATGCATATAATGCTTCATGATGTCCATGATGTTATGCACAAGTATATATGTACAAGCAAATCACATAAGTTCCTAGTTTAGGCTTGCATGGGGTTTCATAGGTGTGATACGGTGGGAGAACTGACTTGGGATTTTGCGTTTGTGTTCGCAAATGTTTCGGTTTAGCAAGAGTCGCCACCGACTTTTTATTTTATCCTAAGGAAAGGTCAAAAAGCACAGGAAAGACCTTTGAGATGTTTTCTTAGGTTCGGGGAGTAGATTATAGAAAGGGAAGGTATTAGCACCCTTTCTATCCATGGTTATCCATGGGCTCTTAGTTACTTGCTTAGATCACTTGCTTTGCTTTTCAATTGTTTAAAATGGTGCTCTTCAATTGTTTGAAATGGTGCTTTATGTGTGATTTTGAAATATGTTTTGAAAAGAGGCCATCGTTGTGGCAACCTTTGTAATGATTCTTGTTTGAATGTATACAAAGGTGTTTTTATCTTTTGAAAAGTTTTCAATGTTTTGAAAGTAGGGTTTTGAAATTGTGTTGTGAAGTGTGTTTTGAAGATAGCAAGGATGTTTTTGCAAGTTTTGATCAAGTAACTAAGAGTTGTCTACCCTATTTTACTCAAAGATCTTTTCTTATGTTTTTTAACCCTTTTAACAGTGTTGTTTCGCCATTGTATTTGGTGAACAACCTTGTGTTAGGATGTTAAATGGGACAGGCGCGAGTCATCGTATAGACCATGATAGCAATAGTGTCAAGTATTTTTGGCCATTTTCTTGAGGGACTTGATCATTTTGTTTAGGCAACTCAGATAGCGTCATCGAGGGACTATGATCTTTGTTTTGCCAAAATACTTGACATGCATACCACGGCCCATTTTTGAAGGCAACAAGTGGATTGAAACCCTAGGGGTGCAAGTGTGCATTGTGTTTGTTTTTCATGCATTTTATCTTTGATTAGGTCAAACTATTTGTTGGTTTTAATTTTGCATACAAACCCTAAGTCTAATCATGGCATAATTGAAAGCATTTAAAGGTGCGAGAATTTAAATTCTACACTATTACAACATGATATAGGGAGGGGGATACAAATTTGGATTGGGGATTATTTTGCAAGAAATATAAAACCCTAATTACTATTACATCCAAATTGAATTTGCAAGGCATAATATTTAAATGTACAATATTTAAATAAATACAATAAATAAATATTAAATAAAAGGTGTTATGTAAAAAAGTTTTTATTTGTTCATGTATGCAAAAAGTATTTTTTATGTAAAGAAATGTAAAGAAATAAATAAAAAGGGTTATTTTTAATTATTTTTGTTTTTAGGGCAAAAACCCTAATTTCTTAGGAAAATAAATATAATGTATTTTTTATGTATAAAAATATATTAACATGTATAAAAATGAAATATATTCAAAAAAGGTATTTTTTGGTATAAATAATGATAAAAATAAAAATGTAATATTTTTGGTCTTTTTAATCTAATTATTTAATAGAACATAGTATATATATATATATATATATATATATATATATATATATATATATATATATATATATATATATATATATATATATATATATATATATATATATATATATATATATATATATATATATATATATATGTATATATATATATATATATATATATATATATATATATATATATATATATATATATTAAGTGTGTAAAAAATAAAATAAATTATTTACAAAAATGTGTATATTTCAAGAAAATATTTTCAAATGTGAATCAAAATAATAAATGAAAAATAAAAATATTTTTGTACATTATTTTTAAGTTTAAACAAAAATAATATAAGTATTTAAACATTTTAATACTAGAAAAATTGAAATAAATACCAAATAAATATAAAAACTTATGAAAATATTTTTTAGACATTTTTTTATATTTGAAAATAAAATATCAAAGTCAGAAATAAAATAAAAATGTAAAAATGACAAATATACAAGAAATGGGCCTGGGGGGTGTGAAACTGAAAAATAGGGTGTGAAAAGCAGGAAGTAGCCAGGCCCAGCCCAGCTACTTCATCTTCTTCCTCTGTTCAAACAACAACGCGCCTTCTGTGTACAAAATGCTATCTCCTGATTCTGTGCTTTTTTGACAAAACTCAAAACATAAAACTTGTAGAGCATCAAACAACGAATCTAACCATATAAAAAACTTAAGTTAACTCTCAAAGACCAGAGAGAATTACTCTGGCCCTAATTTCTAACCTAGTTTTTTCAGAAAGTTCATGAATGAAATTCTCCTAGCACGATTAATATAAATGAAAACTAAGCACATGCATGGTTTCAGGGCTATGAATACAACATATTTCATTCACAAACCTAAGTCTAACTATTCCTAAATAGAGAGATAGAAGTCCATGAAATACCTGTTTCAGTTGAGTTCGAGCTGAACAATGCAGCAACTTCCAAGGGTGTTTGAGGTTCTTTTGAGCTTGCTTAATGTCCACTGAAGCTTTCCCAATGCTTAGTTTGTTTTGAGGTGGCCTGTATCGTGCTACAGAACTAAACCTGCAAAGCTTTCAAACAAAAATGGCAATGTGTGTTAATGGAGTTACAGCAACTTGTGAGTGGTCTGGATAGCTCAGGTATGTTGGTTGGAATGTGTTTGAAGTAGCTTTGGACAAAACGCACGAGGGAATTTGATGGTGGCTTGCAAAATGCAGAACTGGCCCTGTTTTGCAAGAAAATGGGGTTTTGGAGTATGAGGGTGCTTTAGGGGTGAAAGGCTCGTGCTTCTGACTTGTGAGGATATGCAAAACTTGTTTGCAATGTTTGTGTAAACTGACTATGGCTGGTTTTTGAGTTGGGAGGATTTGGACCAAAATCTTCTTTGTGAAGCAAGAATGTGTAACTTGTTCTCACAGGCCTGGACCAGTCATGTATTATGCTGCATACAATCTCCTTGATACTTGCAATTTTTGGATTTGATTTGGCTTCAGAGATATGGCCCCATGCTTCAAAGATCATGGTTTGACATAAATCACATCTTTTCAAAAATGACAATGTACCTTTTACCATTTAGGGATTAAACTTGTGTACAATACCCTAATGACCAAGACAATGCATTGGCTCAACGGATTTGCATTAAATTATGGATTAAAAACTGGTTTAGAGGCCTGTAATTGTGAACCAAGCTAGCTAGGTCAGATTTGGCAAGTGGTATGAACATGCATTGGCCATGGTTGCAAAGTGAGTTTTTGCCAACTTCAAGCATTCGATTCTCCCTAACCACAAAGGTGTTTGAGGAGTTCTTGGACAATTTGGAAAGCTTGCAACATGTACTATAATCCATATTTGAAATGAAACTTGAAAATCAAAGTGGAACTATGTGAAAAATGGCCAAGAAGATGGGTCAAAATCCTGCCTAAACTAGGGCAAAATTTCTCTAAGTTAAAAGTTTTTGGTACCCTTGTTCCAAAAATCATAACTTGAGATCAAAGCTTCTTTTGAGAAAACTTTGTGAATAAAAGTTGTATAATTTGTGATGGACTACAACTTTCATGTTGTAAGTTTTGTTTGAATCTATTTGCATCTTGGTGAAAAAATGGGACAAAGTTAGGAAAAAATAAGAAAATTTTATAACTTAGAAAATTTCTAAGTTATGAAAATTTTCCATTTTAAACCCTAATTTGCATTTTTGGGTTTCTTGATGAACAAGTTTCATAATTTGACATGTCTTAATAAAAAATGACCCTTGTTACTTGATTTTGACCAAAAAGTCAAAGTTTGACTTTTCAGTGTACAGTCAAATTTTGATCAGTTGACTGAAAAATTCATCTATCAATCCTATGCATTTGGGATCTTTTGAACTTGTTGAATGGGTCAAGACAATGTCATTGAGTCCTTGATTCCATGGTTGATCTTGATTTTTCATTGGCTAGGTCAAACAGTCAAAAATTGCTTTTGTACAGTCAAAACCCTAAAAATGACCATTTTGCCCTTTTGGTGATCTGATCAAATTTCTTGTGGAATTATGATCCAAACTTGATTAAATGGTTCATATGAGTTCATGATGTTGATATGGGTCAAATTTCATGAGGTTTGACTGTCAATTGGCCACATTTGACTTTTTCCATAATATAGCTGATTTCTAGGTCAACTGTCTAATTGACTGGGCAAAAATTTGAATCAAGGCTTGAAACTTGGTATGGACAAACTTATGAGTCTAATATGAAGTATGAAAGTCACTTTTGGCATTGTAGGTCAAAACATCCCTGTGCAAACTCAAACCCTAATCTAGGTCAACAGTGCAAGGAGGTGTCTTGAGCAGAGCAAACCCTAGCTTGATTTTAAGAGTCTTGTGATGAGAAATGTTGATGAAATGAGAGGGTAAATTTTAGGGTATAACAGTTACCCCTGTTCAATCTTCTTGAACCTGAAGAGTTAGATTGGCAAGTTTGCCTTTCGTGACTCGAAGGAAAAAGAGGATTGGACACTAGAGTGCCCGTAAATTTGCACTCGTTAAAATATAGCTGAGGAAACGGGCTTAAAATTCCATTTAAAGATGGTAGAATCTTGCTGGAGATGGGCTTAAAGATGCCATCCAAGAATGTTTGTTGAATTGCAATGTTGTAGGTCAGAAGAATGAGCATCAAAATGGTATTCATATCTGGAATGCATTTGAAGTGTATCTGGGGACTGAGTCTGTATGAGTAAAAGAATAGCGTCCATTTCTGGAGCGTATCTGAGCTGTAACCGTATTTGAACTTTGAATGAATATCAGAATGATTGTCGTGTCTGGAGTGTATCTGTATTGTATCTGAAGTTGAGATCTGTATGAGTAGCAGAATGACTTCCGTGTCTGGAGTGTATCTGAGACTGTAACTGGAGTTGAGATCTGTATGAGTAGAAGAATGACTTCCATGTCTGGAGTGTATCTGGAACTGTAACTAGGATCTGAATAAGTGACAGAATGAATTCCGTGGCGACTGCACTGGGGAGAATCAAACTGCTGGTGTAAAGGCCAGAATGGCACCCGTGTTTAGAGCGTATCTGAACTTGAAGTTGATAGTTGAATCTGAATGAGAGATAGAATGGCCGCCGTGTATGGAGCGTATCTAGTCTGTATCGGGTTGCTGAAGTCTGAATGAGTAATAGAATGACCGCCGTGTCTGGGGTGTATCCATACTGTATCTGTATAATTGTTAACGATAGCCTTTTAATCTTATCCTGAAAAGGGTAAAATGTTAGCTAAAACACAAAGTTATGTTGCATGATATGTATGATGCAATGAACTTTATTTCATAAATGTTTAGGATATATGAATGTAATGGATGTGCATGTAAGCTGAGTAGCTATCTTGCTGAGGAAAATAAATCCTTGATAACTGGAGATAATGGAATCTCTGACTGCTGCCGGGGAAAGTGAATCTTTGACCAATGCTGAGGATTCAAAAATCTTTGATTGCTGAAGATGAGAAATCCCTGCTGACTGCTTGAGGATTAAAGATCTTTGATTGTTTGAGAATGAGAAATCCTGGGACCACTGCTGGAGATTGAAAATCCTTGACGATTTGTGGGGATTTACAAGGCCTTTGACAACTTCTGTGGGGAATGAGGATCCTTCATGACCTTCCTGGGAAATAAGGACAATCTCTATTGGGGAGTTAAAACCTGGGAGGCTTCTGCTTGGAGAAATGAGACCGAGAATCTTTGATCTGCTAGGAGATAACTCTGTGGGGAGAATGTTTACTCGACTGGTGAAATCAAGAGCTTTGGGTTGTATGCCGAACTACTGGGGAAACATCCTAGTTGGGGGGTAAGCCAAGAAGTTAACTGTTATCTGCTTGGTTTTCAGACTTTTTAAGATAGCTTGCTGGGGAAATTGGGGGAAGTTAAACAGTTCCCGCAGGGGGTTGGTGGTTGGAAATTTGACTTCGTTGGGGAAGAAAGTTTAGACTATTCTGGTTCCGCTGGGGATAGGTTTTTCAGGGTTTTCGGGCTCCACCGAGGATCTTGAAGTTTAACTCTGATGGGAATTTTGAAACCTAACTCAGTCGGAGAATCAAGTTTTAGGATGTACTGGCTCCGCTGGGGATCTTGAAGCTTAACTCTGCTGGGGACATGTACTCCAAATTTTTGTTGAGGACCTGAATGATGTATTGTAGGGGATTTCTTCTGAAATAGCATAGAGATATCTTCTTACACCTTCAACCTATCAGTAATTATCCTTTCTCAATTTCATTTTATTTGTAAGCAGTGATTATATTCAAATGCATATGCCTATTTAACAAAACATTGGACGTCTTCAAATAAAACATAAGTGTAAAAAGAAAAGAAAGGCAAGCAAATTTCTGCACTTTGAAGTATATTTGTATTAACTTTTGTAAGTATCTTTGTACAAAGGAAACAGACATCCTAGTAAGAGAATGTTGTCGTAAAAATTGAGAAAAATTTTATACAAAAGAAAATATGGCTATGTGTAATAATTCCATGGGGTTCCCATTCTGCTATAGCCTTCACAACTCTGAATATCTTGTCCAATTGCTGCTTCGTCCACCGATGACTGGATTGATCAGAAGCTTGGAGCTTGTTAGTGAAGAGATTGTTCTTAAAGTGATCCGACGAGACATAGTCATACGCTTTAATTCCCTAACTTTTTCCTAGACTGCCCTTTCGGGTTTTCGATCCACCGGGAAACCCTTTTTTGCCCAAGTCGCCCTTTCGGGTTTTCAACTTGCTAGGTGTACAGATTTTTTGTTTTATCCCTAATTTTTGCCTGAACCGCCCTTTCGGGTTTTCGATTCACCGGGATGCCCATTTTTGCCCAAGTTGCCCTTTCGGGTTTTCAACTTGTCGGGTCATTTAAGCGTAGTATCTTTTGACTATGTCCGCGTTCGCAGGGTGCGGTAAATCGTTGCCGTCCATGGTGGTCAGAATCATTGCCCCACCAGAAAAGATGCTCTTAATCATAAATGGTCCTTCGTAAGTAGGAGTCCACTTGCCCCTGGGATAACTTTGCGGCAAGATGATCCGCTTGATTACAAGATCTCCGACTTCATATACCTGACGCCTGACTTTCTTGTTGAAAGCCTTGATCATCCGATTTTGATACATCTGACCATGACAAACAGCAGTAAGTCGCTTCTCGTCGATCAAGTTAAGTTGATCAAGCCGGGTCTGAATCCAATTGTCTTCACTCAAACCGGCATCCTTCATAATCCTCAAGGAAGGAATCTGAACTTCCATAGGCAAAACAGCCTCCATGCCATATACCAACAAAAATGGGGTTGCCCCTGTTGAAGTTCATGCCGTGGTACGATATCCATGCAGAGAAAACGGTAACATCTCATGCCAGTCCTTGTAGGTGACTGTCATCTTTTGAATGATCTTCTTGATATTTTTGTTTGCAGCTTCAACAACACCGTTCATCTTCGGCCGATAGGGAGATGAATTATGATGATAAATCTTGAACTGCTCGTATAGGGCGGTGATCATAGTGTTGTTCAAATTTGTACCGTTGTCTGTGATGATCCTGTCGGGGATACCATACTGGCATATGAGGTTCTGCTTGATGAAACGGGCAACCACATTCTTTGTAACAGAGGCATATGAAGCTGCTTCGACCCACTTGGTGAAATAATCAATAGCGACCAAGATGAAGCGATGCCCATTGGATGCCGTAGGCTTGATCTCTCCAATCATGTCAATGCCCCACATTGCGAATGGCCAAGGAGCTGTCAAAATATTGAGAGGAACATGAGGAATATGTACCTTGTCGGTGTAGACTTGGCATTTATGGCAGGTACAGGAATGTTGATGACAATCAACTTCCATGGTAGACCAGTAGTAGCCTGCCCTTAGAATCTTCTTAGCCATCGTATGTTCGCTCAAGTGGGTGCCAAATGTGCCACTGTGTATTTCGGTCATGATCAACTCTACTTCAACCTTGTCCACACAACAAAGTAGAGCACAATCATGGTTGCGCTTATAAAGGATGCCATTACTTAGGAAGAACTTGGCAGCAAATCTCTTTAAGAACTTTTTGTCATTGACGGAAGCTCCTTCAGGGTATTCTCTAGTCTGGAGATACCTTTTGATTTCATGAAACCAGGGTTGTTCCACTACTTCTTCAGTATTAATCTCATGACAGTGTGCAGGTTCGTCCATTCGCTCGACTGTAATTTGGGGAGCCTCGTTATCCCAGTTGAGTTTAAACATAGAAGACATTGTAGCCAGAGCATCGACTAGTTGATTTTCTTCTCACGGGAAGTGCTCGAAAGTAATCTGCTCGAAATGAGGCAACAATGTCAGGACATGTTCTTTGTATGGGATAAGATTAGGATGTTTAGTGTCCCACTCTCCTTTGACTTGACTGATAACCAAAGCCGAGTCCCCAAATATGACCAAAGATTTGATTCCCAAGTCTATAGCAGCTTTGAGACCAAAGATGCAAGCTTCATACTCAGCCATGTTGTTGGTACAACTGAAGCAAAGTCGGGCAGTGAAGGGTGTATGGCAGCCTTCTGGAGAAATGAGTACCGCACCGATATCGTTGCCAAGTGCATTTGAAGCACCATCAAAGTACAAGGTCCATCGGGATCCTTGTTTAGGTCCGTCATACGGTCCGTTACCTTCAATGTCGTCCAAGGTCATGATGTCCTTGTTAGGGAAGTCGAATCTCATAGATTGGTAATCTTCGACGGCTTGATGAGCTAGATCGTCAGCTAGTACACTCCCCTTTATAGCTTTTTGGGTAGTATACTGGATATCATACTCAGTCAGGATCATTTGCCATCTAGCAATTCTTCTAGACAAAGCAGGCTTCTCGAAGATATACTTGATCAGATCCATTTTGGAAATCAGCAAAGTGGTATGAGTCAACATATACTGCCTTAGCCGGCGAGCAGCCCATACCAAAGCGCAACAAGTTTTCTCGAGCAGTGAGTAGCGAGTCTCACAGTCAGTAAACTTTTTGCTAAGGTAATAAATGGCATGCTCTTTTCGGCCAGACTCGTCATGTTGGCCCAACACGCACCCTATTGAGTTATCCAAAACAGTCAGATACATGATTAACGACCTTCCTTCGACAGGTGGCATCAAAATAGGAGGTTCTAGTAAATACTCCTTGATCTTATCAAAAGCAACTTGACAATCATTGTTCCATTCAACCACCTGATCTTTCTTTAACAGCTTGAATATTGGCTCATAGGTAGATGTCAGGTGAGAGATGAACCTGGCGATATAATTTAAGCGTCCCAAGAATCCCATAACCTCCTTTTCAGTGCGGGGGGCAGGCATTTCTTGTATAGCCTTTACTTTAGCTGGATCTACCTCAATGCCTTTGTTGCTGACAATAAATCCCAAAAGTTTACCAGACCTAACTCCAAAAGTGCACTTGCTTGGGTTCAGTCTGAGCTTATATTCCTTCAACCTGGCAAATAGCTTTTGCAAATGATCAAGGTGTTCTTCTTCTATCTGTGATCGAGCTATCATGTCGTCTATGTAAACTTCGACCTCATGATGTATCATATCATGAAACAAAGCTACCATGGCGCGTTGATAGGTTGCCCATGCATTCTTCAGTCCGAATGGCATCACTTTGTAGCAGAAGGTACCCCATTGCGTGACAAAAGTAGTTTTCTCCATGTCCTCAGGGGCCATTTTGATCTGGTTGTATCCCGAGAATCCATCCATGAAGGAAAAAACCTTGTGTTGAGCTGTGTTGTCAACCAAGATGTCGATATGTGGCAGGGGAAAATCGTCTTTAGGGCTAGCCCTGTTTAAATCTCGATAGTCCACACACATTCTGACTTTGCCGTCCTTCTTAGGCACGGGCACAATGTTAGCAACCTATTATGGATAGGAAGTAACAACCAGAAAGCCAGCGTTGAATTGCTTCATTACCTCAGCCTTGATCTTCTCAGACATGTCAGGCCTCATTCGGCGGACCTTTTGCTTAATCGGTGGACAGTCTTCTCTTGTAGGGAGACGGTGAACCACGATATCTGTGTCCAATCCTGGCATGTCTTCATAAGACCAGGCGAAGATTTCAACATACTCGTTCAATAACTGCACTAAGCGCTCTTTGACACTTGGTTCCAGGTTGGCACCCACTTTTACTTCTTTCCTGTCTTCCTCTGTCCCCAAGTTGATGGTTTCTAGTAACTCTTCATGAGGCAGAATAACCCTCTCTTCTTGTTGTAGAAGTCTGGCTAACTCTCCCGGCACTTCACAGTCTTCATCAACTTCGTACTCAGCATGATTGACCAAATCTTTAGAGTTATCGAAGGCTAAAGCAGAATAATCACCCATGGAATCCAGAGTGGATGGGTACCTGCATTTTATGAGTGTGGGTGTGTGTAAGGGATAGCCATCCTTAAACAAAACAAGATGCAAAAGAAAGAAAATGAACACAACAGTTTATGAAAACGTCCAATGATTCATTAAAATATCGCATATGATAATGAAGAAAATCAAACCCTTACAAATGGACCTACATGCCCCGGGCGAGGCATGAGGTGAAAATAGTGTACGAATTGTTTTAATTATTACAGACCGAAATAAGAAATTGTTCAAAGATAAAATTACTGGTTAATAAAGGTGATGGGAATAAAATCCTTTGCTTCCCAGTTGCTTAAACCCCCTTCGACGGTTGGAAAGATCCAATCTTCAAAGTGGCCCTCTTCATCTTCATCTTCTACAACATTAATTCCGTGGTGAGTGATCCTTACAGGTGGCCCTCCAGTCTTGGAACGACGCATAACCTTCTATCATGCAGCTGTAAACCCTGGTCCAAAATTGTCCGTCTTATGGGAAAAATCAGGCAATTGTCCCCATACTGTACTCTTCCCTTCTTTGATCACCGCCTCTGCGTCCTTGATAGATGCCATCCTAGACACATGCTTGGGAACGATAGGCACCTCAACCATTGTCTTCGCAACTTCTACCTCAGGAGAAACTTCCTCAAAATGTTGGAAAGGCGTTTCGATGGACTCGCCATCCAACTCCACATAGAGGAAGGAATTGAGATGACTTATCATGTACTCTTCCTCGCCGTGCACCGTTATAATCTTACCCTTAACAGTATATTTCAGCATTTGGTGCAAAGAGGAGGTAACTGCCCCGCATAATGGATCCACGATCTTCCTAACAAACATGAATATGACGGACGAATGTCCATCACATAAAAGGTGAAGTTGAAAAATTCTGTGCCTACCTTGATAGGAATGTCAACCTCTCCATGGACCATTCTTTTGGACCCATCAAATGCCCTAACAATGATGTTACTAGGTTTGAGGGTCAATCCTTCGCAGCCCAAACGGTCTAAGGCTTTCTTCGGCAGCATATTCAAGGAAGAACTAGTATCAACTAAGACATGGGCGAGGGTGGTTCCCCTACATTCAACTGAGACATGTAGTGCATCGTTGTGTTTCCTTTCTTTGGGAGTTAAGTCAGCATCGGAAAAGCCAAGGCCATTATCAGCAGTAAGACTGACCACACACTCCTGAAACTGGTCAGCCGAAGTCTCTTGGGGTACATGTGCCGCCTTCAAAAATTTGATTAGGGCCTTAGCATGGGCCTCAGAACAGAGTAGAAGAGCCAACATTGAAATTTTAGAAGGGGTCTGCCCTAGCTGTTCCACGACGTCGTAGTCACTCTTTCTGATTATTTTCAAGATTTCATCCATTTCTTTCTGGGTGGTTTCGGGGATAACCACAACATGAGCCTTCATCCTGACAGGCGCTTCTAGTGTCCCCTTACCCTTATTGGTAGTATCAACAGATGGTCTTACTTCAAGAGTATCCAATTCTTCAATTACCGGGTCTTGCACAGATGACCTAACAGGTGCAGAAGCTTTCGAGGGTCCGAAAACTGCTCGAGGGGGAGAAATCTTCGGAGAAAAGATCCGGCCGATGCGGGTTATCTTGCTTGTTCCCGTGATGTTCCCTATATCAGGGTTTTCTTCTTCAGAATCCTCTTGGACTGCCTCAATCTGTTTGTTACCATGATAGAAGATTTCTCCCCCATAGTTCCATGGTATCGTTTTGCTAGATTGATACGGGACAAGTCCCAGCATGGTGAATTTTAATGGTACAAATTTAGGGTCGGGCGTAATCCTGACAGGCCTTTTGCAAGCCTTGGGAGGATTTTCGGAAATGGTTATGATTGCAATATCGTTGGTTGAAGTAGAAAAAGTAGCAGGAGTAACAAGAGTGAAGGTATCAACATGTTTTTTTTGGAAAAGTATCTCTTGGGTATCCATCAGGCGTTGGACACCTGATTTCAACATTGGGCAATCAGCTTGTATGTTTAAACAAAAGTAACAGTCCTTCCCACAGCCTGGGAATATCCCGGCTCTCATCAAATTCTCTTTAATCACTAGTAACAGAGTCAAAAGATCAACAACATCAGTAACATGAAGGTCCTCCATGACGGCATGAACATTATGACCGTGCTTGGGCATCTGAGCAGATATCACATTGGGCTTCTCAGGAGCATCAAATACTACTTCCTTGGTGTCAATCAAGTCCTGGATTTTGTTCTTTAAGCGCCCAACAATTATTGGTATCATGCCCAACACTGTCAGAGTGGTAAGCACACTTAGCATTGGAGTGGTAGTATGGAGAGGAGGTGTTAGGGTTCTTTGGAGCTTCCTTCAAACTGGTAAGATTCAGCTTCAACAAATGAGGGAGTACTTGAGCTGGCATTATGTTGATTCGGGTGAACTGCTGTTGCAACCTTTATACCCGTTGTTGATTAGGTCTTGACTGATTGTTACGAGGTTGATCATTTGAAGAGTTTTGAATCATCACAGCCCCTATAGTTGGAAGGCGCTCGGTTCTTCCCTGACTTTTCTGAGAGTAAACGGCAGAGGCTTCCTTCTTAGTTGGGAAGGTTTTCATGACAGCGGTGGACGCAAAGGCATCTTTCTGAATCTTACCACTTTTAATACCGGCCTCGACCCTTTCGCCGGTCAAAATTAGTTCAGTGAATCCTGTGGAAGAACTCCTGATTAAATGATTGAAGAAAGGGCCAGACAGGGTCCCCAGAAACATGTCAACTAACTCCCTATCTGACAAAGGTGGCTGCACCCTTCCAGCCAGATCACGCCACTTCTGGGCATACTCTTTAAATCCTTCATTGGAATCCATCCCCATACTTTGTAGTTGAGTACGAGTGGGCGCCAAATCAGCATTGTATTGGTATTGACGGTAAAAAGCAGCAGCTAAGTCTTCCCAATTGTGAACCTCTGATCTCTCGAGTTGATAGAACCAGTCCAATTGTGTGCCAGACAAACTGTCTTGGAAAAAATGTACCCAAAGGTCTTTATCAGATGAGTGGGGTTGGATCTTTCTGACATAAGATCTCAGATGCATCTTTGGACATGACATACCGTCATACTTAGCAAATGTCGGTACTTTGAACTTGGGAGGGATAACAATCCCAGCGACCAACCCTAGTTCTTCAAAATCTAAACCAGGTACCCTCTGCAACTCCATGGCTGCCAATATATCCTCAAGATTCTTATATTTATCATCCGCAGGGGGATATTGTTGTTCGGAGTAGTCTTCGTCTTCTTCCTCTTCCTCCTCTTCAACTTCAGATTCGAGAACTTTTCTGGCATTGCTTTCAAACCTTCTTCCAAAAGTGGCTACTCCAGGCCTCTTCTTCTTTTTCTCTTTATTCTTCTCCAACAGTGTTTTCAGATCCTCTTGACCTTGCTAAGGTCATAAGGAGTTGCTGGAATTGAGAATTCCGTGCTTGCAGATCCTTAACCGTCTGCTCCAAATCCATCTTGCTGAAATAAACAGCAGAAAGATAAGGAAACCTGGTGTGAAGACCTGTTTATACATATGATGAATGGTATGTTATTCATGTAATGCATTCAAGGATTCAGAAATTCAAATTTGTTGCAAACAAAAAGGAACACACGTCATATTAAGAAGAATTTGTTAGTACATAAGTTCCCCATGGGCAAAATATTACAAAATTCTTAATCTAAAAAGACATTGCGCATCCTCTTTGGTGCAATGTAAGTATTGAGAGTTTCCTCCTCATGAATTCGGCGGGTAAGCTCCAAAACCTTCTTCTCACTGGCATAGAAGCTGGCTTCAAAAGTATTCCGTTCTTCCTTGAGTTGGATCCAACTCTTTTGCATTTCTTCCCATGATGTTGGCATGTCAGGATGTAGGATAGTGTATGGAGCCTCTCCTTCCATAAAAGGCTCTTTGATCAAGAGGAGAATGTGAGGGTAGGGCATCATAAGATTTTGGGCGCGGGTTCGTACCCACTTGAGATAAGGCTCAAGGGGGATGTAATTCTTGTGTCCCAGTGTCTTACTATCCACCTTGTTAGGAATTCTCCAAGCTCTGATGAACCTTTGTCGAAGTCCTTGTGTATCGTTGTCGAAGTCAAAAACTAGGTCAGGAATCAGCATGTCATGAGGGCCATCCCTCCGAGCATATCCAAACTGTCTTAGAGCTAAACAGGGGTTATAGGTAATGCCTCCCCTAATGCCAAGTAGTGGGACATTAGGGAATTCCCCATAACGATCAATGAGGATGACATTTTCTCTGGACTAAGAAGACCAATGTACATCAGAATGTGTGAGGGTCATCAACCGTTGTGACCACCTTAAACCCTGCTCATTCTTCAAAACTGATTGTGGAAGGTGAGAAATTAACCACCTTGCTAGGAGAGGAGTACAACACATGAGAAAACCTCTTTTCCTCATTGTTCGTGTGTAAAATGAGTGTAGGATGTCCCCAAGCAATGTAGGTATAGGATTCCTGGATATGAAAATCTTGACAGCATTCACATCTATAAGTTGATCAGGGTTTGGGAACAAGACCAACACATAGATAAGGAGTGCCACAATCTCTTCAAAGGCTTGTAGATCAAGGGAATTCCAGCAGTCTCGTGCCTTCTCAAACAGAAACTTTGCCAAGAAACCCTTGACACCACTTCTGGTTTCCCAATGTCCCTTGATGTCAGATGGTTGCAAGTGTAATGCTTGAGCAACATCTTCAGGCTTTGGTTCTTTTTCCGTACCGTTGTAGGGTAGTTAATTAAGAATAGGAATTCTCAAGAGTTGAGAAAATTCCTCCAAAGTAGGTACTAGTTGGTAATCAGGAAATGTGAAACAGTGGTGTAGGGGGTCACAGAACTGGAAGAGAACTTTCACCATGTCTTCTTTAATGTTGGAGTTGACCAAGTTGAGAAGTCTACCATGTTTTTCACTGAAGAGAGAATTCTCTGGAATCCTGGAAGTAAGCTTCTTGAGTTGAGGAGGTATTCTCACAAGGTTGACTTGAATTGTTTTCCTGCAAAGAGATTCCATGTCCTACAAAACAAGAACAAAGATGAAGATCCAAACCCTTGAAATGGTTAGTGGATGCATATGATGCTTTATGATGTTCATGATGTATGCACAAGCACATGTACAAGCAAGTCACACAAAACCCTAGTTTCAGGCTTGCATGAGGTTTCATAGGTAAATACCCTCTTGGGTTTAGTTGGCTCAAACCTATCCTATAAATAGTAACCGGGTTCTAAGGAGCTCAATATCACTCGATTGTTTTCTATGTTTATTGTTTTGGTTTAGCCACTTATCTAACGACCAAAATATTCCAAGAAAACAACCCTCAATGAGTGTATTATCGAGTATCTACCAACTTCGGACTGCACCAAAGCCGGTCATCTCACTACCCCTAATAAAAGGCCAAGATGGTCAAGTAAGGTTCTAAGAGTTCATTAGTGCTTCATGACATCACTCAGCGGCCCCGTATTCTCTTTGATTGACTCAAAGGCTACCGGTACTCACAAATATGTCGCACTAATATAGTTATTGCTTCAACCATGTCGATATACCCTGCACAATTTCCATAATGTATTGCTATTTACCTATGAATGTTTCCCAAATCCGGGTGGAGGATTTCAAGCCCAAACAAGAGAACCAAATGTAAAGCAATCAAAGCAAACAATATAATCATGCAAAGGGTGATCTAGGCCCTAAGGTTACTCCACTTTTAAAGTTTTCCCCAGCAGAGTCGCCAGTTCTGTGATACGGTGGGAGAACTGACTTGGGATTTTGCGTTTGTGTTCGCAAATGTTTCAGTTTAGCAAGAGTCGCCACCGACTTTTTATTTTATCCTAAGGAAAGGTCAAAAAGCACAGGAAAGACCTTTGAGATGTTTTCTTGGGTTCGGGGAGTAGATTATAGAAAGGGAAGGTATTAGCACCCTTTCTATCCATGGTTATCCATGGGCTCTTAGTTACTTGCTTAGATCACTTGCTTTACTTTTCAATTGTTTGAAATGGTGCTCTTCAATTGTTTGAAATGGTGCTTTGTGTGTGATTTTGAAAGATGTTTTGAAAAGAGGCCATCATTGTGGCAACCTTTGTAATGATTCTTGTTTGAATGTATACAAAGGTGTTTTTATCTTTTGAAAAGTTTTCAATGTTTTGAAAGTAGGGTTTTGAAATTGTGTTGTGAAGTGTGTTTTGAAGATAGCAAGGATGTTTTTGCAAGTTTTGATCAAGTAACTAAGAGTTGTCTACCCTATTTTACTCAAAGATCTTTTCTTATGTTTTTTAACCCTTTTAACAGTGTTGTTTCGCCATTGTATTTGGTGAATAACCTTGTGTTAGGATGTTAAACAGGACAGGTGCGGGTCATCGTATAGACCATGATAGCAATAGTGTCAAGTATTTTTGGCCATTTTCTTGAGGGACTTGATCATTTTGTTTAGGCAACTCAGATAGCGTCATCGAGGGACTATGATCTTTGTTTTGTTTTTGTTTTGCCAAAATACTTGACATGCATACCATGGCCCATTTTTGAAGGCAACAAGTGGATTGAAACCCTAGGGGTGCAAGTGTGCATTGTGTTTGTTTTTCATGCATTTTATCTTTGATTAGGTCAAACTATTTGTTGGTTTTGATTTTGCATACAAACCCTAAGTCTAATCATGGCATAATTGAAAGCATTTAAAGGTGCGAGAATTTAAATTCTACACTATTACAACATGATATAGGGAGGGGGATACAAATTTGGATTGGGGATTATTTTGCAAGAAATATAAAACCCTAATTACTATTACATCCAAATTGAATTTGCAAGGCATAATATTTAAATGTACAATATTTAAATAAATACAATAAATAAATATTAAATAAAAAGTGTTATGCAAAAAAGTTTTTATTAGTTCATGTATGCAAAAAGTATTTTTTATGTAAAGAAATGTAAAGAAATAAATAAAAAGGGTTATTTTTAATTATTTTTGTTTTTAGGGCAAAAACCCTAATTTCTTAAGAAAATAAATCTAATGTATTTTTTATGTACAAAAATATATTAACATGTATAAAAATGAAATATATTCAAAAAAGGTATTTTTTGGTATAAATAATGATAAAAATAAAAATGTAATATTTTTGGTCTTTTTAATCTAATTATTTAATATATATATATATATATATATATATATATATATATATATATATATATATATATATATATATATATATATATATATATATATATATATATATATATATATATATATATATATATATATATATATATATATATATATATATATATATATATATATATATATATATATATATATATATTAAGTGTGTAAAAAATAAAATAAATTATTTACAAAAATGTGTATATTTCAAGAAAATATTTTCAAACGTGAATCAAAATAATAAATGAAAAATAAAAATATTTTTGTACATTATTTTTAAGTTTAAACAAAAATAATATAAGTATTTAAACATTTTAATACTAGAAAAATTAAAATAAATACCAAATAAATATAAAAACTTATGAAAATATTTTTTAGACATTTTTTATATATTTGAAAATAAAATATCAAAGTCAGAAATAAAATAAAAATGCAAAAATGACAAATATACAAGAAATGGGCCAGGGGGGTGTGAAACTGAAAAATGGGATGTGAAAAACAGGAAGTAGCCAGGCCCAGTCCAACTACTTCATCTTCTTCCTCTGTTCAAACAACAACGCGCCTTCTGTGTACAAAATTCTATCTCCTGATTCTGTGCTTTTTTGACAAAACTCAAAACATGAAACTTGTAGAGCATCAAACAACAAATCTAACCATATAAAAAACTTAAGTTAACTCTCAAAGACCAGAGAGAATTTCTCTGGCCCTAATTTCTAACCTAGTTTTTTCAGAAAGTTCATGAATGAAATTCTCCTAGCATGATTAATATAAATGAAAACTAAGCACATGTATGGTTTCAGGGCTATGAATACAACATCTTTCATTCACAAACCTAAGTCTAACTATTCCTAAATAGAGAGATAAAAGTCCATGAAATACCTTTTTCAGTTGAGTTCGAGCTGGACAATGCAGCAACTTCCAAGGGTGTTTGAGGTTCTTTTGAGCTTGCCTGATGTCCACTGAAGCTTTCCCAATGCTTAGTTTATTTTGAGGTGGCCTGAATCGTGCTACAGAACTCAACCTGCAAAGCTTTCAAACAAAAGTGACAATGTGTGTTAATGGATTTACAACAACTTGTGAGTGGTCTGGATAGCTCAGGTATGTTGGTTGGAATGTGTTTGAAGTAGCTTTGGACAAAACGCACGAGGGAATTTGATGGTGGCTTGCAAAATACAGAACTGGCCCTGTTTTGCAAGAAAAAGGGGTTTTGGAGTATGAGGGTGCTTTAGGGGTGAAAGGCTCGTGCTTCTGACTTGTGAGGATATGCAAAACTTGTTTGATATGTTTGTGTAAACTGACTATGGCTGGATTTTGAGTTGGGAGGATTTGGACCAAAATCTTCTTTGTGAAGCAAGAATGTGTAACTTGTTCTCACAGGCCTGCACCAGTCATGTATTATGCTGCATACAATCTCCTTGATACTTGAAATTTGTGGATTTGATTTGGCTTCATAGATATGGCCTCATGCTTCAAAGATCATGGTTTGACATAAAGCATATCTTTTCAAAAATGGTAATGTACCTTTTACCATTTAGGGATTAAACTTGTGTACAATATCCTAATGACCAAGACAATGCATTGACTCAATGGATTTGCATTAAATTATGGACTAGAAACTGGTTTAGAGGCCTGTAATTGTGAACCAAGCTAGCTAGGTCAGATTTGGCAAGTGGTATGAACATGCATTGGCCATGGTTGCAAAGTGAGTTTTTGCCAACTTCAAGCATTCGATTCTCCCTAACCACAAAGGTGTTTGAGGAGTTCTTGGACAATTTGGAAAGCTTGCAACATGTACTATAATCCATATTTGAAATGCAACTTGAAACTCAAAGTGGAACTATGTGAAAAATGGCCAAGAAGATGGGTCAAAATCCTGCCTAAACTAGGGCAAAATTTCTCTAAGTTAAAAGTTTTAGGTACCCTTGTTCCAAAAATCATAACTTGAGATCCAAGCTTCTTTTGAGAAAACTTTGTGAATAAAAGTTGTAGACTTTGTGATGGAATAAAACTTTCATGTTGTAAGTTTTGTTTGAATCCATTTGCATCTTGGTGAAAAAATGGGACAAAGTTAGGAAAAAATAAGAAAAGTTTATAACTTAGAAAATTTCTAAGTTATGAAAATTTTCCATTGTAAACCCTAATTTGCATTTTTGGGGTTCTTGATGAACAAGTTTCATAATTTGACATGTCTTGATGAAAAATGACCCTTGGCACTTGATTTTGACCAAAAAGTCAAAGTTTGACTTTTCAGTGTACAGTCAAATTTGGATCAGTTGACTGAAAAATTCAGTTGTCAATCCTATGCATTTGGGATCTTTTGAACTTGTTGAATGGGTCAAGGCAATATCATTGAGTCCTTGAGTCCATGGTTTAGGTTGATTTTCCATTTACTAGGTCAAACAGTCAAAAATTGCCTTTGTACAGTCAAAACCCTAAAAATGACCATTTGCCCTTTTGGTGATCTGATCAAATTTCTTGTGGAATTGTGATCCAAACTTGATAAAATGGTTCATATGAGTTCATGATGTTGATGTGGGTCAAATTTAATGAGGTTTGACTGTCAATTGGCCACAGTTTACGTTTTCTCTAATACAGTTGATTTCTAGGTCAACTGTCCAATTCATTGGGCAAAAATTTGAATCAAGGCTTGAAACTTGGTATGGACAAACTTATGAGTCCAATATGAAGTATGAAAGTCACTATGGGCATTGTAGGTCAAAAAATACCTGTGCAAACTCAAACCTTAATCTAGGTCAACAGTGCAAGGAGGTGTCTTGAGTAGAGCAAACCCTAACTTGATTTTAAGAGTCTTGTGATGAGAAATGTTGATGAAATAAGAGGGTAAAATTTAGGGTATAACAATAGGTAAGTACCCTCTTGAAGTTTAGTTGGCTTAACCTGTCCTAGAAATAGTAACCGGGTTCTAAGGAGCTCAATATCACTGGATTGTTTCCTTGTTCATTATTTCAATTCAACCTCTTTACTGGCGACCGAAATATTCCAAGGAACCAACCCTCAATGAGTGTAGTATCGAGTATCTACCAACTTCGGACTGCACCAAAGCCGGTCATTTCACTACATCCTAAAAGGCCAAGTTGGTCAAGTAAAGGTTCTAAAAGTCCATTCGTGCTTCATGACATCACTCAGCGGCCCCGTATTCTCTTTGATTGACTCAAAGGCTACCGGTACCCACAAATATGTCGCACTAATATAGCTATTGCTTAGACCATATCGGTATACCCCGCACAGTTTCCATAACATATTGCTATTTACCTATGAATGTTTCCCAAATCCGGGTAGAGGATTCAAACCCAAACAATACAACCAAAGTGTAAAGCAAACAAGTCAAGCAAGATAAGCATGTAAAGGTGATCTAAAACCCTAAGGTAACCCCACTTTTATAATTTTCCCCAGCAGAGTCGCCAGTTCTGTGATGCGGTGGGAGAACTGACTTGAGGTTTTGCGTTTGTGTTTGCAAATGTTACGGTTTAGAAAGAGTCGCCATCGACTTTTCTTTTATCCAAAAAGGAAAGGTAAAAAAGCACAGGAAAGACCTTTGAGATTGTTTTTGGGTTCGGGGGGTAGATTATGAAAATGGAAGGTTCTAGCACCCTTTTCATCCATGGTTTTCCATGGGCTCTTAGTTACTTGTTTAGATCACTTGCTTTGCTTTTGCAATTGTTTGAAATGGTGCTTTGTGTGGTTTTGAAAGTATTTTGAAAAGAGGCCATCGTTTAGGCAATCTTTGTAATGATTCTCGTTCGTGAGAATGTATACAAAGATGTTTGTCTTTTTAAAAAAATGTTTTAATATTTTGAAAGTTATTTTGAAATTGTTTTGAAATGTATGTGTGTTTGTTTTTGAAAATAGCAAGGATTGTTTGCAAATTGATCAAGTAACTAGAAGCTTATCTACCTACTCAAAAGTCTTTCTTGTACATTTTTATTCCTTTGAGATTGTTGACCTACCATTGTTTTGATAGACAACCCTATCTTTGGATATTAAACGAGACGGGCGTGGGTCATCGTATGACCATGATAGCAATAGTGCCAAGTATCTTAGCTTGTTTGTGGGACCAAGATTATTTTGTTTTAGGCAACCTTTTGATAGCGTCATCGAGGGACTATGATCTTTTTGTTTTGTATTGTTTTGCCAAGATACCTAGCATGCATACCATGGCCATTTTTAGGAAACAAAGTGGATGAAACCCTAGGGGTGCTTGTGTGCAATGTGTTGTCATTTTACATGCATTTGTCTTGTATTAGGTCATGCTATTTGTTTGATTTTTTGTCTTATCATACAAACCCTAATTTTACTAAACATGTATATAATGGGATAAATTGCGTAAAATAAATCTAAGCTATTACAACAATTATTATGGGAAGGGGATACAAGTTTTTGAGTGGGGATATTTGCACAAAATAAAAACCCTAAAATATTATTACAACCCATTGAATATTTGCAAATTAAATAAATAAACAATTATTTAAATATGCAAATAAAAATGTATTTATGCAAAATGTTTTTTGTATTTATTTTATGTATGAGAAAATTAAATTATTTAAGTCCTAAAAAATAAGAAAAAATTATATTGTTATTTTTTGAAAGGGGAAACCCTAATTTTTTGATTTAAAAGAAAATATGTTCTATATTATTCATTTTATTCATTTATGTACAAGAAAAAAAAATAAAATTATTTACAAATATTAAAAATTAAAATATATGTGAAAATAATATTTTATGTGCATAAATGATAAAATAAAAATGTATAGTATTTTCTAAATATATTTACAATTTATTTAAGAAAATAAAGTTCTATTTATTCTAATAAATCATTTTCTATGTAAAAAATAATAAAAAATAAAATAAAATTGCAAAAAATTAAGAAAATTATTTTTGTGATTTTTAATGTTCAGAAAAAATTATTAAAGTCAATAAACATAAAAGAAAAGAAAAAAAATGCAAAATATAAAAATATGCAAAGGGGGTGTGGATAGTAGCCAGGGGGTACGGAAAGTAGAACAAACAGGCCAAAGGCGCGCTAGGCCCAGGACACTTCATCCCTGTCCTCCAGCTTCCACTTCTGTGCGCGTTTTTTCAAATCTGCAAACTCTCACATACTTGCACAAAAGCCAAAACGTACAACATGAAACATATAACATTTTTGATATTCCAACCATATCCATTTTGTGACCTAACTCTCAAAGGTCAGCGAGAATTTTAATGGCCCTAATTTCTGACCTAGTTTTTTCATGAACTTCAAGTTTCAAATTCTCACTACTCAGTTAATATAAATGATAACTATGCATATGTACAACTTCAACAAGTTAAGGGCTACATTTTTGCTTCATAAATCGTGACCTAAGGATTCCTAAATAGAGAGATAGAGTTTTGAAAAATACCTTGTTCAACTGCGTCTGGATATGGCAATGTAGGGACTTTGAGTGAGGCCTGAAGATCATGTGAGCTTCCTTGAAGTTCCCTCAAGCTATTCCAATGCTTAGCTGGCCTTGAGGATGCTTGAAACTCCCTATAGAAGTCAACCTGCAATCTTCCAAATTGAAAATGGTGATGACTGAAATAGGGCTTACAGAATCAGGATAAGGACTTGGATAGTCTAGGTAGGATGTATGGAAGATGTTTGATGTGTTACAAAGAAAAACGCACGAGCAAATATTGAGATGGCAAGTGTTTTGCAAAGGCTGCCCTATTTGGGCAGAAAAATTGTGTTTTGGTGTTTGAGAGTGTTTGGGATGTTAAGAAATCGTGTATTGGCTTGTGACAAGTTTCGGAAGTTGTTTACAATGAAGCCAACCCTTGCCTTTAACAGATGTGCAAGTTATCTTGACTTTTGCCACCTTTCTTGCTTTTGAAGAAAGTTGAAATGACTATGCCAAAGGCCTGCACAGGCTAGCTTGTGGGCTGCATAGGGTTGGTACAAGTTGCTTGTTATCTGTGGAAAATGCCTGCCTCCAAGGAACAAGTCCAATGCTCAAGGATGATAAAGTTGAAAAGGCTTGCTTTATCAAAATGGTATTGTGAACTTTATGCCATTTATGGATTAATCTTTTGTACAATGCTCCAAAGATCAAAATAAAGCCATTATCCATTGAGTTATCATTCAATTATGGAGTGTAGGAGGGATTAGTACCTGTAATGCAAGGTACAAGCATGCTAGGAACTGATTTGCAACTTGAAGCATTGTAAACATGGCTTGAACAAAAGTGACAAATTGCCATTTTCTCTTCTTCGATTCTCCCTAACCACAAATGATCTTGGAGAGTTCTTAGACATTTTGGAAAGCTTAAAACATGCTCTACAATCCATCTTTGAAATGAATTTTGAGATACCTCTTGGAACTAGGTGAAAAATGCCCATGAAGTTGTTTACCATGGAAATTGGTAAACAACCGCTGATCTTCCAAAAGGTTACTTATTTGGTGACTCGCAGGATCGATCAGATTGATCCTAAGACATGGTTGATTTTCTGGAGTTTGACTAATCCTAATGGTGATTAATGCCAGTAAAGTAAAGACACTTTAAGTAAATTGCATGAAGAAAAGCTTGATAGAATAAATAAAAGCGTTAAGTAAAAGGCTTCGACGGAGATAAGTAAATGAAAAGCGATAAATTGCTTGAATATAAAAGACTTTGATTAATTTAAATGGTGTTTCACACATACATTCTCAACGATTCTTTCGCTCACGCTGGGTACTTGAATCTAGATGAGTGACTTGTATAAGATGATGAACACACGCAAAAACTACGTGAACAACTAGTATTTATACTAAAACAAATCCTAAGTAACCGTTGGGAAGTTACGCTGCTTCGAGATGACGCCACATGGCACGCTCATAGCCTTCGACGCTTCTGCTCTTGGCACGTTGCACTTGGTAACTGCTGGGAACCGTTTTCCCTCCAAGCATTCAAATCTCAAACCGTTCGATCTTGGGCATCAGGTACCTATGTCGAGTGCGTCCTTCGACGTCGAAGACAACAAAATTCCCACTTAAAGGAATTTCCCTAAGTGTCTTGTCAGTCTTTGATGAGCCTTCGACAGGATCAGCTGGTCGAAGCCTTCTTATGTAGGAAACACTTTTGACTCATAATTAATGGTCTATATATGATAACCAACAAGGGTTTCGAATTTAGGAGCCAACAAATTGCCCCCCAAGAATGTCTTATTTCGACGCTAAAAAAGAAAAAGGCATTCTTTGATATTCCAGTCGACACCTGTCCTTCACTCTCAGCCACAAATTAGTTTGTGCGCTTTTCGTCTCCTACCAACCAACTGACAATCTCAAAAAGTCATCATTTCACCTATTCCCAAGACGTCACTTCAGTAAGGCGTTTGGCACGCCTGATGTCCCTTCACATATTGTCATCATGACTATTTCCCGAAATCGAGGACGCACGCTGCACCGCTTCCGTTCTTCAGAACGGCTACATCACCAACTGAGCGCCATGTGCCCCACTCTTGTCTGAGACATTAAATGACCTCGAGTCTTGTGATTTTCCAATCACTATAAATAGCGCTAAGTGCCCCTTGTTGGACTCTTTACGCTTTCCTTCACCCAAGCCTTAAGTCGAACAAAAATTCCTGCAAGCAAACCTTTGCTTCTTCCTCTCAAAACCCAGAAACCTTTGTTCTTCATCCATCCTCATCTCAAACCAAAAAATGGCCTCACGTTCTCGTTCTTCCAATGTCCCCAGATCTAGAAGTCCCTCTAAAACTGCTCAACCGACAATCTTTTCAACCGCTCCAATAGTTAACTCCATGGGAATGCGAAGGGTTCCCGAACCCATGGGAGATGTTGAGCGTGAAAATTATTCTTCTCAACTACTGATTCCTGTTGGATACTCCAACCAGGTTTTCGCCATGTCCGGTCCTCTATCTGCATGCATCGCTGACCCAACGAAAATCGAGGGTTTCTTCCCTGTGCATGAGGCACTCAAGCCCATTGGGTGCTCCAAGAAGGCGACAGAAGATACCGAGGATCCTGCAAAAGAAAAGATAGATCTCCGATTCTTCAACAGGGGGGTTAGGGCTTTTAGGTCTAGCCCTAACCTTACACCAGAATACAACGCTTGGCTCGACAAGATGGAGAAGTTCCAGGCTTCGATTTGGAAGGGCATGGGGATTTATGACCTAGTCATGCTATCCAAAACTGGTCTCAACTATTGTCCTGAAATGCTGATAGCTTCTTTGCTATTTTGGGACTATACTCACTTCACCTTCCACTTGCCTTGCGGAATGGTAACACCCACTCTCTTCGATGTGGCTGCTATTACTGGTCTTCGACCAACTGGGGATTACTTCGACCCAGAGGAAATTTCTGAAGACCAGATTGGGTTTTCAGCTACTAAACCCACTTATACCACCTACACCAACCACTACCATGACAAATCGACAGCTGGAGTGACGGATGTGGAGCATATTGCGTTCCTAGCCCTTTGGCTGTCACGCTTCGTGTTTTGCACGAAATCCCTACAGGTGACGAAGAAAATGGTCACCCTTGCTACTCAGCTTCATCACGGTCAAAACATCTGTTTAGCCGAATTAATACTGGCGAACCTATATGAGTCAATAAGCAGTGGAGTGACTCAATTAAAAATAATAGAAAATAGAGCCAGCTTGCTGCTTGCTGGACCCTTCTGGCTACTACAACTATGGCTAAACGCCACTTTTGAGTCTTTTCTACCCCAGAAGGCTCAAATAAACGAAAAGGCTCCTGAGATAGCCAGAAGGCGTGTCGAAGGCACCAGGCTTTCCTTATTGACTCCCACTGAGGATGGGCTGGAACTCCAAAAGACCCTTGCAAACTTTGTTCAGATGTTTGCAGGGAGGAAGGAATTTACCTCGACCATGGCTCCTTTCGCCAGTTGAAAGTTTGGTCCAGGGTGGTTCACCAGGCCCCATCCCAAGTCATCAGAGGATCCTCACCTCGAAGAGTACACAACACTGTGGGAAGCGTTTCTTACTCCAAGGATAATGCCATTACGCTTCAAGAGTTCAAAGAATCATCTGAGCCTGATTTCTTACCAGCCGAATCTTGTCTCTCGATAGTTTGGCATTATCCAATCGCTTCCTTCTCCCATTTACCCTAGGGAGAAATCAGTGTTGTACTTTTGTAATGATTACACTGAGGATGCTTCTACCAAGCATATTGGTAGGTACACTGGTCGGACCGTACTATCATTGTTCGACTACCAACTCAACTTCCTCTGTTCACCATCTTTTGAAGACTGGTGGCAGAGGTATTATGTCGAAGAGTTCCTCGACGAAAAGTATTTTGCAGACGAACTCCAGAAGTCCTTCGTCTTGGTTCTCGACAAAATAAAGAAATGTACGTTTCCTCTTCAAATTATAATTGTCTTTCCATTTTGACCTATAACTGTCAATTTATAACTTGTGAACGTGTCTTCTTTCAGTTGTTCGAAAACCTGTGGCAAAGAAAGCCACAGACAACCATCAGGGTGGAGGCCCCTCTACAAAACCTCCAGCACAGGTAACAAAATTTTTCTTGTTTCCTGATGGTTTTTAAACATCCTGGTTTTCAATGCTGCGTTCTAAACCAACTCCATTTGGGGCTTTCAGAGTCCTGCGCCTAAGAAGCGACCTGCATTAACGGTCAAATCTTCGAGTGGCGATAAGGACGAATCTCCCCCTGTTCCTCTCAAACGGAGAAAGGTGAAGAAGGCTTCCCCTGCTCCTGAGCCTCGACCTATGATCAAAATCAAGGTCGCAGGGAATAAACCCAGGCCACCTCCTGTGATCATCGAAGAGCCCACGGAGGAGGAGCTAAACGTCTTGCTCAGCAAACCCGTTGAGAGTGACAATTCTAGCCCTGGGGCTGAAGTTCCTTTACAGGTAGTGCATTCGACCACTTTTAACTTAGGTGTCAATGATCACCTTCGATTGTGTATCTCCCTAATCAGAATGTTTTTTCCTCTTCTATTTTCAGGAGATAACTGGAACTTCAGCACCAACTGGGCATCCTGTCGAAGGTTCTGATACCTTTGTAAGTAGCGCAGGAGAACCCATTCATCATCCTTCTTCTTTTGTTGGTTCTGCTAACGAAGTAAATCAAACTTCAGAGCCACAAGATTCTGCCGACCATACCAGACAACGAGAGGAGGAACTGGTGGATGATGAAGTCCTTGCTGAAACAGAGGAACACCACCAGGAGGAAGCTCAAGTGGTCAATGAGACAGAAGAGCAACATGACGAAGAGGGTCATGTTGATGCTGATGCTGCTGAACATACTCAGCCCCAAGCCACCACTGCTGCAGAAACGATCACCTCGACAAAGCCCAGGTCTAAAGAAGACTTGGCCCTTTTGAAGTAAACTGATCCAATTGGCTATCTGAATGCCATCATTGAGAGCAGGGAGAATTCATTTGACCCTAGCCATGATGCTTCTACTGCATCAGGGAAGTCTACTTCGACTTCTCCTCTTGACGAGGTCTTGAAGAAAGTCAAGGCTCAGTTCTTCAAGAAGGATCTAATGAAGGCTTTGGAGGGGGATCCTACTGCCCCGTCTTGTTTGGGAGCTGTTCTGGGTGCAGTTGATTTGCTTGCTATTTCTCCAGAAATTTCCAGCTTCATCTTGGAGTTATACTCCATCATTGACCAAGTCTCTGCGGACTATAGACGTCGAAGGGGGTTCAACAGCCAACTCGAAACACTACATGGCAAGAGTTCTTCTGCTTGGACCGAAGTAGCTGAATCGACTTCTCGAATTGCAGAATTGTCGAAATAGAAGACGTCCAAGCAGTAGGAAATCGAAGCCATAGATTAAGATAACGCCTCTATAAGGGCGTAAATCGAGGAGTTGGAGGCCAAGTTAAATGCTAACACTAAGCGCAAAGAGGAACTCCTTTCGACTGTTTCGGACGCAGAGAGCCAAGATGAAGTTACTCGAGGCTTAGAGTTCGCTGAAAGGGCCCAAGCCCTTGATGACCAGATTGCCAAACTTTCTCAAGCGACTGCCTTGTGCTACAAACGGCTGGAGTTGCAGCAGGCCAAATATCTTCGACTTAAAGCTTCCATCCCTTTCTAATTTTCTCAGCACCTCATTGACCATGTACTGTAATTTTGTAATACAATGCAGCCATTTTGGTTAATCAATATATAATTTTCCATTTTGGCTCTTTATGGTTAGCTTAGTCATTAACTGTTATTTATTTTGATCTCTTGGAGCATAAGTTTATATTTTTTCAAATATTTGCCGTTTACCCTCAAGAGTCTTTTATCTTCGCTTAACTCTTCGACCTCATAAGCTCCACCAGAAAAAATTTGAATAATTCTGAACGGTCCTTCCCACTTGGGTGACCATTTTCCCATGCTTCGATCTCTTCGATCCATGGGGAGAATCACCTTCCAAACTAATTCTCCAGACAAGAATGCCTTAGGTTTTACTTTTTTATTGTAAGAGTCTTCCACTCTTTTCTTCTGAATTCTCAGTAGGTCGAGAGCTCGTAGTCTTTCTTCGTCTAAATCTACTAGTTCGTCTAACATCATATCCCAATAAACCTCAGAGGGAATATCTTGATGTCTCTGAACCCTTGCTGATTGAAGACAAATTTCTGCTGGCAGTACTCCGTCATGACCGAAAGTTAGCCGGTATGGTGTCGTACCTGTGGCTTCTTTTGGGGAAGTTCGACAGGCCCGTAAAGATCTGGTCTAACGTTTTGTGCCAATTTTTTGGCTTCTTTCCTACATGCTTTTTTATCAGGCCAATCACTATTTTATTTGCTGCTTCGACTTGACCATTTTCCTGTGCGTAATAAGGCGTTGATGTTAGGAGTCTAAAGCCTGTTTCTTGAGCGAATTCCTGCATCTTTCGACCAGTAAACACTGATCCTTGATCAGTTGTTATAGTCTCAGGGATTCTAAATCTGTAGATAATGTTCTTTTGAATAAATTCAATGACATTATCTTGGTCTGCATTGACCAAAGGGATAGCTTTGATCCATTTGGTGAAATAATCAATGCATACCAGTATATACTTCTGGCTCTTTGATGATGCTGATCGGATCTCTCCAATAAGATCCAACGCCCATCCTCTAAAAGGCCAAGGTTTCACTATTGAGTGAAGTTCGCTTGCTGGTATATGTTGGATGCCCGTATGGACTTGACATTCCTGGCAACCCTTCGCGAACTCAACACAATCTTTCAAGATAGTGGGCCAGTATAGTCCTTATCGAAACAACAACCATTTCATCTTATGTCCTACTTGGTGAGCCCCACATGCTCCAGCATGCGTATTCGAAAGGGCTATGTATGCTTCAGTTTCGCTTAAGCACTTTAGCAATACCCCTTCAGGCGTCTTTTTGAATAACTCATTACCCATGAGTACGTAACTCAACGCCCTATATTTTATTTTTCGTTCTGTCAAAGCTGCTGGATTTTGTAGATAATCTACAATGGGTTTCCTCCAATCTTGCTCTGACAAATTGTCTATGAACGAAATTTCAAAGTTCCTTTGATCAGCATATCCTAGTCT
This sequence comes from Vicia faba, assembly GCA_948472305.1. Taxonomy (NCBI): domain Eukaryota; kingdom Viridiplantae; phylum Streptophyta; class Magnoliopsida; order Fabales; family Fabaceae; genus Vicia; species Vicia faba. Next base: position 589,402,841 of record OX451738.1, read on the forward strand.
TGTCGATTCCAAATCTGTTGGAGACAGGCTGGTTGCTTTTATCTTTTCTCGAACTTCGATTGCTCTTTGTAATCTTGTTTTTGAAATTTTGTACCCAAATGCAATTTGTGCCAAATCATTGGCTACTTGGTTTTCCAATCTAGGTATGTGTCGAATGTTAACCACTTCGAACTTTTTCAATAAACGATTTGCTATCACAAAGTACATAATAAGATTTTCTCTTATGCATTTGTACTCTTTTGTGACTTGCTTGATGACTAACTCTGAGTCTCCCATTATTTCGACTCGAGTTGCCCCCAATTCCAACAATATCTCAAGGCCAGTAATTAGAGCTTCGTACTCAGCCTTATTGTTCGAACAAGTACCTTCTATCTTGTACTTGAATGTTGCTGGAATTTTTTCTGGAGAAATAATTAAGACCCCTACTCCTGTTCCATCTTTATGGCTGGAACCATCGAAGTAGAATTTCCAGGGTTCTATCTCCACATAATTTATATTTTCAACCTGAATTGAGTGGTCGACTATAAAGTCTGCTACCACTTGCCCTTTTACTGCCTTAAGAGGCATAAAGGTCAATGAATACTCAGTTAATTCTAGCGCCCACTTGCCAATTCGGCTGTGCAAGATGGGTTTCGACAACATGTATTTGAAAACGTCAAAATGAGACGAAACATACACATCAACTGGTTTTATATATTGTTTGAGCTTTGTACAAGAGAAATAAAGACATAGACATAATTTTTCAACTTCGCTATATCTAGTTTCTGCATCGTTCAAAACTCTGCTAAGATAGTAAATGGGTCTTTCGACTCCATTTTCATCTTCTTGGGCTAACATACTTCGCAAAGTTTTGTCGGATGCAGCTATGTACAATCTCATACTCCTATTGGTACAAGGAGGCACCAGAATAGGCGGCTTGGTGAGGTACCCTTTGATCTTGTCGAAGGCTTCCTGTTTCTCTTGCCCCCACTCGAATCCTTCCTTATTCAATCGAAGTAAGGGTGAGAAGGCTTGAGCTTTTCCACTTAGGTTAGATATAAATCTCCTTAAGAAATTTATCTTGCCCAGCAGAGATTGCAGTTTCTTCTTGTTCGTTGGTGCTTTCGCTTCCAAAATTTCCTGTCTTGTTCTGGTTGATTTCGATTCCTTTCTTGTGGACGACGAAGCCCAAGAAATCTCCAGCTTTCACACAGAACGCACACTTCAAAGGGTTCATTTTCAGACCATGTTCTCTCATTCTTTCAAATGATTGCCGAATGTGGTCTATATGGTTCTTCCTGGAAATAGATTTTACAACAATATCATCAATATATACCTGCATAAAAGTGTTAATAAAATCATGTAAGATAGAGTTCATTGCTCGCTGATATGTTGCCCCAGCGTTTTTTAGGCCAAAAGGCATCACTACCCATTCGTAAGTGCCTAAAGCCCCGGGGCATCGAAAAGCTGTTTTCGACACATCTTCTTCAGCAATGAAAATTTGATTGTACCCTGAGTAACCATCGAGCATGCTCAGGTACTCATGGCCAGCGGCAGAATCGACTAGCATTTCCGCCACATGCATAGGATATTGATCTTTGGGTGTTGCCGCATTCAAATCTATGAAATCTATGCATACCCTCAACGTACCATTTTTTTTAATTACTGGCACAATGTTTGCAATCCATTCGACATACCTCGTAGCTCGTATGAATTTGCACTTCAGCAGTCTTTCGACTTCCGTTTTGATCTTCGACAGTATTTCTGGAGCGAAGCGTCTTGGACTTTGCTTGACTGGCTTCTTTCCAGGTTTGATTGGCAACTGAAGTTCTACCAATCCTCTGTCGAGACCAGGCATCTCGTCGTAATCCCATGCAAAGCAGTCCTTGAACTCCTTTAGTAACTGGATCACTTTAACCCTGAGCTCTGGGTCTACTCTGGCGCTGATGTAAGTTGGCCTTTTCTCTAACCCTTCGCCCAAGTTGATTTCTTCTAAAGGATCATGTGCTAACATTTTGATGTTGTTCGCCAGGGGGTGCTTTTCGAATCCCAAAGGCTCATCGTCATAGATGGCATCGAGCCTTTGATCCTGCATTCCTTCTGTCATTGTGATCGGTGGAAATAGAACTGACTGTTTTTGTAAGCTGGTTCGTGAAATTTCGCGGTAAGCAAGAGTCGCCACCGTCTTTTATGTTCTCCAACATGGAAAGGACAAAAGCACAGCAAAATTCCTTTTTTGAGATGTCTCTCGGTTCGGGAGGTATATTTATAGAAAGGGAAGGTGTTAATACCCTTTCTATCCGTGGTTATCCACGGGCTCTTAGGTACTTGCTCTTATGTTTTCAAAAATGGTTTGCTTTTCAAGTGTATGTGGGTTTTGAAAAAGTTTCGTTTGAAAAATTTCTAGGTAACTCTTGTATCTGTCCTCAAGAGTGTATGAAATATTCGTTCGAAAAAAAAACTTTTTGAAAGTGTAGGTGTGAAAAAGATGTTTTTGTTTGTTTGAGAGAGCAAGTACCCAGGAGAAATTTACCTACTCTAAGGAATTAAGCTGTGTAAGAGTCCTTTAGACAGTACTATCCCACTATTGAGAAGTAGGTAGCACCGTCGTTGGAGTTATTCGGGTCAATTCGATTATTAGGGACACGTGGTCAGTAAAGCAACGTTAGGACGTTTTAGTGGTAATCCTAATGTCTTAGATCATTTTTATCGAGGCGACCATTTCGAGGCAACTTATGATCTTGGGACAAAGGACGACCTCTAAAACATCCTATACTTAATGACCACGTTCGAGGCAACCAAGTGAGGTGTACCCTAAGAGTGGCATGTGCAAGTGTGTCAATTTTCAGTTATTTTACTCTTGCATGTCATGGTGAGCTATTGTTGATTTTTAAGTTTAAGAGTTAATCTTGTCATGCAATCCTAGTTAGCATACATCTAAACAGTTTAATATATGTACAGGAATTTAAAGTGTGGGAATTGTAAACCCTACGCTATTACAAGGCTTTCGGGGAGGGGGATTATTTACATGTCCAAAATTGGGGAATAAAAAGCAATAAAGTAAAAATTTAAGCTAAACTATTACAAACCAGTAAGCAGTTACAATAAAATAAACACGCGTAGAACAAGGAAAAGAGGCGTCTAAGAAATTTCTAAATAAATAAGAAAATCTTTTTTATGTTTTGTTTTTGGTTAAGAAAATATTTGAATTAAATAATCCTAGGTCTAGTTTATTTTAAATTGATAAAATGAAATTAAAATAATTAATTAATCTGTTTACAAAATTAATTTGAATAATAAAAAGAACTAACCTACTGTTTTGTTTTTGTTTTTTTTTGGTTTAAAGTTAATTTAAATGATAAGGTTAATAAAGAAATAACGAAAACAAAAAATAAAAATACAAAGGGGCATCCTTCGATCCAGAGATAAAAATAGGAAAACTTCGATCCAGAGGAGGTGACTTTCGATCCAGAAAAATGAGAGCTTCGATCCAGAGAAGGAAATGCCTCCTTCGATCCAGAGAAGAGGTTGTCTTCTTCGATCCAGGAGGGCAAACTGCTTTTCGATCCATATCTGCAAGACAAGCATTAGAACAATAAAGATGCAGGGCCTGGGTGTCGAACCCAGGTCCTTCGCTATTGTGCGCACTTGTCTTCTCAGGCTTGATCTGCAGTACAAGCGTTAGAAAAAAGAAACAAATACAAACTTGGGTGTTGTATCCAGGTTCTTCTCCTGCATATACACCTGCAAGTTTGATCAAATGCTGGATCGAAATAGATCCCAAGACCCCACCCTATGTATGATCACTTCCTAAACTCAAATATGGGGTTTAAAACTAGCACAAGATCTTTATACCACCTAGTTTGAAGCATGGCTGCTTTGAAACCTTAAAATGGCACCCTGCACCTCCACACTTATATTTGTATGAATGATCAGTAAGAATACAAAGATGCATATAAAAAATACAATTCAAATCGAAAGGCTGTGACCCAGAATTTTACCAAAGACTATTGGGCTTGATGCGTGACTTTTGGATAGTGCTTGGGAACACTTTCTGCAGACTTCAAGGAGTGAAAAGAGTGTTGCTGAAGACTCCTTCGATTGGGACCACTTATGAGGATTTCGATAGCTTTAGGGTGGTTTACTGAGGAAGTGTATGCGTGTGGCTCTTTGAGGCAATTTTTCTGTGTATTTTTGTGTAATTTTCGTGTATTTTTTTTGTGTCCGTTGTAATGTGTCACTGGCCTCCTATTTATAGGAGTGTGGGAGTGCACGAAAATGGAAAGGGACAACCATTAAAATAGGCATTTAACGCTCTGGACAAAAATCAAACACATTAAATCATTTCCTTTTTTGAATTATTCGTGTCCCTTGAATGAACCTGGACGCTTGGATTTCGAGTGCTTTCAGGCCATGCTCTTCGATTAGTCCTGATTTGCCTCTTTCGAATGGACTCCCTGCGTACCCTTCGAATGGGCCTAGCCCAAATATCAATCGAAGGATTCCAATCGAAATGCTCTGTTAACAGGCCAATCAAAAGGTGTTGTACATGCCAAATGAAGGACATGGTTGACATGCCTGTCGACATTGCCTTGACATAATTCCAATCGAATGCTTGTCCATAATGCCAATCGAAATACTCCTTCAGAATGCCAATCGAAATACTCCTTCAGAATGCCAATCGAAAGGTATTTGAAGTACCACTCAAAAATCTTCTTTTTCCTTAGGCAAGAGTTTGTGATCAACCAGGCAGGGGGAAGACTTTGGAAAACATGAGAGGAAAAATTTTGGGGTGCAACAGTTGCCCCTGTTCAATCTTCTTAGACCTGAGGATGTAGATTGGCTTGTGTGCCTTTCGTGATCCGAAGGTGGAAGATGATTGAACACTAGAGTGCCCAGAAATTTGCACTCTCATAGTAGGATATCAGCAGTATGATGGCGGGAATGGGCTTATAGATGCCATTTGGAAAGATGGTGGATGGGAGGATGGGCTTATAGATGCCATCTGGAGATTGTTGGTAGGAGGATGGGCTTATAGATTCCATCTGGAGATGTGACAGAACTTTGTCGGGAATGGGCTTATAGATGCCATTTGGAAATGTAATGGATAGTTGTGGAGATGGGCTTATAGATGCCATCGGGGTGTCGATCGCGTAAGAGATTCCTTAGCGAGAACTTGCGTACCTGAGAAAGAAAGATAATTACCTGGCCTGTTACAGGGGTTGATCTTCAAACTCTTCATGCAGATGTGCCCTGGCTAGATACATGTGTCGAATCTACAATCAGTTGCTCACAGATGTGCCCTGGCTAGATACAGGAATCGAATCCGGAACTTCAAAAGGTTGCTTACAGACGTGCCCTGGCTGGATACATGAATCGAATCTCTAAATTCTTCATGCAGACATGCCCTGGCTGGATACATGTATCGAATCTACAATCAGTCACTCACAGATATGCCTTGGCTGGATACAGGAATCGAATATGGAATTCTTCGTCTACAGATATGCCCTGGCTGGATACAGGAATCGAATCTCTAAACTCTTCATGCAGACGTGCCCTGGCTGGATACAGGTATCGAATCTACAATCAGTTACTCACAGATATGCCCTGGCTAGATACAGGAATCGAATATGGAATTCTCGTCTACAGGCATGCCCTGGCTGGATACAGGAATCGAATCTCTAAACTCTTCATGCAGACATGCCCTGGCTGGATACAGGTATCGAATCTACAATCAATCACTCACAGATATGCCCTGGCTAGATACAGGAATCGAATTTTGAATTAGTCATCTACAGATATGCCCTGGCTAGATACAAGAGTCGAATATGGAATTAGTCATCTACAGATATGCCCTGGCTGGATACAGGTATCGAATCTTCAAACTCTTCAGATATGCCCTGGCTAGATACAGGAATCGAATCTGGAATTAGTCATCTACAAATATGCCCTGGCTGGGTACAGGTATCGAATATTCAAACTCTTCAGATATGCCCTGGCTAGATACAGGAATCGAATCTGGAATTAGTCATCTACAGATATGCCCTGGCTGGATACAGGTATCGAATCTTCCAACTCTTCAGATATGCCCTGGCTAGATACAGGAATCGAATCTGGAATTAGTCATCTACAGATATGCCCTGGATGGATACAGGTATCGAATCTTCAAACTCTTCAGATATGCCCTGGCTAGATACAGGAATCGAATCTGGAATTAGTCATCTACAGATATGCCTTGGCTGGATACAGGTATCGAATCTTCAAACTCTTCAGATATGCCCTGGCTAGATACAGGAATCGAATATGGAATTGCGACGGTTGATAGTAATTATCTTTGGATTGACCTTTTCCCTGAAAAGGCAAAACATCAGTTGTATGCAATGTCATGATGTATGAAATGCATGATGTCATGATGTTCTCAAAAATAAATGAGATTGTGTGATATGATGCGTATATGCATGCGTATGGTGTATGATAATGTGATGTTTATGAATGTATTTTCGTCTAGGAAAATAAATCCTTGACGAATGCCGGGAAGATAACTCCTGGGTTGATGCTGAAGATTAGAGTTCTTCGTTTCCGCTGGGGATGTTGATTGTAAGAATAAACCGGTAGGAGAAGATGACTCCGTTGGGGAATAAACTTGTTGGAGAGATTACTCTGCGGGGAATTACTCTGTGGGGAGAGATGCTTCGCTGAGATTTTGATGAGAACTCTGTTGGGGATTCCAGTTGATCTGTTATGCTGGGGAATTGATGAACTCCGATGGGGGATTGGAAGAACCTCGCCAAGGACGATCTTTCCGTGGTAATTGGCTGAGGATAACCCAGTTATAAGCTCTGGTGGAGAATAACCTTTGAATAAAGTCGGGGAGACGCGTTCGTATTCTGCAGGGGACAAGCTTCCAGAATCTACTGGGGATAAGCTTCCAGAATCTACTGGGGATAAGCTTCCAGAATCTACTGGGGAGATGGTTCAACTCTCATGGGGAGACTTTTGAGATTGTACTGGGGAGTGGCTCCACTGGGTGTCTGGATTCCGCCGGGGAACAATCTTATATTAAGACTGCCGGGGATGCTTGTTAAGGAATATCTGCATACTCCGCTGGAATGTTGAGATTTTCTGGGGATACCCAACTTCCTTAAGGCTGACAGTAGACTAACTCTGCTTGGGGAGAGTATCGCTGACTTACTGGAGATACTGTGCCTTTTCGGGGCTGATTGGAGACCAACTCTGCTCGGGAGAGAGTGTTGCTGAATCTTGTCTTACTCTGCGGGGAGTGAAGGTGTCTTGATCATGTTCTTCAGCTGAACCTACTTTGGTACTTTGGTTGAAAGAGCAGCCAGATCGCTTAGACAGTTCTTATTGCCCCAGTTTCTGTGGGAGAAGGTACCTGTGGAGGTCTTGATTGACAAATCTTCTTCTGGTAGACAAGTGACGGGATGCCGGGACATAGTCGTACGCTTTTGATCCCTAAGTTTTGCCTGGACCGCCCTTTCGGGTTTTCAGTCCACCGGGATACCCATTTTTGCCCAAGCCGCCTTTTCAGGTTTTCGACTTGTCGGGTGTACAGATTTTTTTCATTTTCATCCCTTATTTTGCCCGAACCCTTTTGGTTCGCCGGGAAGCCCTTATTTTTGCCTAGGTGCGTCAACCTAACGGGTCTTTGATTATGCGCAATATTTTTTCGACTATGTCCGTGCTCTTAGGATGTAGGGAGGTGCCCCTGTCAGTAGTGTTGCGTTGCCCTACTACCAGAAGATCTTCGCTTGATCGTCCAATGCTCCAAGTGATCCAGATGGAGATTTTCCCCAAGCTGGTCGGCCTTTTGAGAGGTTCTCTGAATCTTGACTTAACTGCCCCAGATGATAGACCATGATCATGTCTGCCCCTTGGTTGGAAGTACTTTTGTTCACTTAGATATTCGTCGTGCGAATTTCTCTGTTGTTCGAACAAATAGTCATATGCAAACAATGTTATATCAAGAATGCAAAGCTTATGTCTGTCTTGAAGTTTTTGAAAATGCATTTTTTTTATAAAAACAAGTGAATTTTTTGTAAACTGTGATGTCAACTCGTTATTTTACCACAAGCCTTAAGGAGTCAGGATACCTTTTGTAACAGTATGCTTTCGAACTAACCCATGCTTCAGCTAGGACTTTTAAAGGTTGTAGCGTGACCCGGTTCACGGTTTAAGAAACAAAGGATAAAGGCTCAAATTTTATTTGTACCCACCCGTTCTTCGTGATGTTCTTCAAACCTAAACTCAGCTAATCGTGCATTAGACCTTGTTTGAGTCTTTGCCTTGATATTCCGGTGATGGTTCGGATGTTGACAGTTTATTTTGAATAGGCAGTCATTTCCCTTTGTCGAGGGTTTGTAGGGCCTCTTTCTTTTTGATTTTGTTATCCCTGTTTTTTTTTGCCTGAACTGTTTCTTTTGCGATTACAGTCAGTGGGATGCCCAAGTTTTGTAAGTCTCCTTCATAGGTTTTGACTTAATGGGCTTTTATTTTTGGGAGATAATGACTGCCTGTCTTTATGATTATTCGGAGCCATCATTGTCTTTTGTTTTGTAAGGATTCCTTTGGTTCCATTCGTTGTGCACTTGGACCAACTGAGAGAACTACCCTGCCCCAGGTTATGATTAAGGGTTTTAATTTTTTGTGAAAAGAAAACTCCTACTTCTTTGGCTCAAAAAAGGGGGTAACGAGGGATTATCTTCCTTATAACTCCAGTGTTTAGGATTTGAAACAATGCCTGTACCTCATCAGCGGGGTCTGTTCAAAAGCATACTGTAAATTATGGTATCGTTTTCGTCATCCTCCCTCAAGAGGCTTTAGAATTTTTTAATCAAGAGTTGATCATCACAAAAATATGAAAACAGTTTGCGTATAGTGAATACGAAATAATTACTTCAAAACAGACATGTGTAATGCATTAATGAAATAACAACGTTTGACATGAATACAATGTTTGAACAATCAAAGCAAAATACAACTTGAACATTCGAATGAACAAAAAATTTTTTCTAATCCTAGCCATGTTTTGGCATGGGAGCAGTGATCATATTGGGAGTCTCTGGAGAGTCGAACTGGACTTCCCTTGCGTCGATCAGATCCTGAACCTTGTTTCTCAAAGTCCAACAATCATCTGTAGCATGCCCCGGGCTGTCAGAATGATAGGCGCAACGAACGTTGGGGTTATACCTTGAAGGTGTCCTGTTGGGATTCTTAGGAGGGTCCCTTAGAGTTACCAACTTGGTCTCCAGCAACTGTGGCAATATCTGTGACAAAGTCATGCCGAGGGGAGTGAATTGCCTTTTAGGTCTCTCTTCCCTTTGTTGGTTGCGATGTTGAGGCGCACCGGCCGGTTTTAAGATAACTACTGCATTGACAGCACTAAATTCTTTCTTGGACGGTTTCTTCTCAGTGTTCGAGGAATCACCATTTTGTATCTTCCCCGACTTGATACCGGCTTCAATTCTTTCCCCAGTCAAGATTAGGTCTGTAAACCCAGCGGAAGAATTTCCAATCAGATGGTTGAAGAATGGACCAGATAGGGTCCCCAGGAACATATCCACAAGCTCACGGTCAGTCAACGGTGGCTGTACACTGCCAGCCAGGTCTCTCCACCTTTGCGCATACTCCTTAAAACCTTCACCCGTCCCAAGCGACATACCCTGGAGTTGGGTACGCGTAGGAGCGAGGTCGGCATTATACTGATACTGCTTATAAAAAGCAGTTGCCAAGTCCTCCTAGTTACGAATACTGGTTCCATCCAACTGATAGAACCAATCGAGCTAAGTCCCTGAAAGACTCTCCTGGAAGAAATGGATCCATAGATTCTTGTCTGCCGTGTAGGGCTGGATCTTCCTTGCGTATGAACGGAGGTGTAACTTAGGACAGGAAGCCCCGTCGTATTTCACAAAGGCAGGTGCCTTGAACTTGTGAGGGATCACCACCCCAGAAGATAAACCTAGATCTCCAAAATCCACCCCAGGTACACGTTGAATCTCCATAGCATTTAACCGGTCCTCCAGCTGTTTGTACTTGTCCTCAGCAGGAGGGTACTGTTCATCATTGAAATCTGTCTCGGTGTCAGAGACTACGGGACTAGGAACCCTTCCCTCTTGGTGACTGCCTTCCCCAACAGATGGAGTAGTTCGCTCAGCTTCATTCTGCAGTGTATTCCCAGATCTGCGTCTAGGATTGAACAAAACAGTCCTCTTCTTCTTCTTTTTCAAGAGCAGAGTCTTCAATTCCTGTTGTCCTTGTGCTAAGCTCATGACCAGCTCCTGGAACTGGGTGTTCTGGGCCTGGAGGGCCTTGATAGCTTGCTCATTGGATGATTCAGGATTCATGATGAAGGCTGAAATAAACAGCGAAGAAGATTAAGCAACCTGTAGAACAGAGTACCTGTAATGCAATGATATGTATGTATGCATGCGATGTTTTCAAGGATCTCGCGGGGTAAACAGAGAAACTTGTTAGAATTTGAATTTGGGTAGCTTGATTGAAGGAACTTCAGGTTGTTGAGAGTCCTTCTTCAAGAGTCAAGGCTCACCATATCGAGTGGGTCATAGCCCCTGACTCAAGTTATCAACCTTGGCTAGAGGAAAATAAATCCCCTTTTCCCCTTGCTAGACATTTGGTTCATCATGACCTGCATCACAAACCCTTGAGATCCTTGAAATGGATTAGTCCTTATGTAGGATGTATGCAATGGTATGATGGCATGATGTTATGCTATGCGTGAAGTGATGTAAGTAAACCCTGTTATGAGTCCAGGTTAAGGACTGTAAACAAACCCTGCAAGAAACTCATGTGTTAGATAACAAGCATGCAAATAGTTAAGTTTGAAAGCACACAAGTCACACAAGACAACCCTTAGAGTTTAGGTCAGCATGAAGTTTGGGGTACTACCCTCTTGAAGTTGGTGGGCTCAAAAACCTGTCCTATCAAAAGTAACCGGGTTCTAAGGAGCTCAATATCATTGGGTTGTTTTCTATGTTCATTGTTTTGATTTAACCACTGGACTGGCAATCAAAATATTCCAAGAAAACAACCCTCAATGAGTGTAGTATCGAGTATCAACCAACGTCGGACTGCACCAAAGTCAGTCATCTCACTACCCCTAAAGAGGCCAGGATGGTCAAGTAAGATTCCTAAGGTCAGTTGATGCTTCACGACACCACGCGGCGGCCCCATACTCTCCTTGACTTGACTCAAGGGTTACCGGTACTCACCAAAGTGCCACATCAATGTAGCAAACTGCTTCAACCGTGTCGGTATACCCCGCACAGTTCCCTCACAGTTTGTTGCTACTTTCTAAGAGGTATCCCCCAGATCCAGGTTAGGATCTATGAAACTCCCAAAACAGGCCCACAATTTTAAACAAACAGATCAAGCAATTGAAAACATGATGATGAACTATTCCTAAGGTACACCCCACTTATTATAATCCTTAGCAGAGTCGCCAGTTCTGTGATCGGTGGAAATAGAACTGACTGTTTTTGTAAGCTGGTTCGCGAAATGTCGCGGTAAGCAAGAGTCGCCACCGTCTTTTATGTTCTCCAACATGGAAAGGACAAAAGCACAACAAAATTCCTTTTTTGAGATGTCTCTCGGTTCGGGAGGTAGATTTATAGAAAGGGAAGGTGTTAGCACCCTTTCTATCCGTGGTTATCCACGGGCTCTTAGGTACTTGCTCTTATGTTTTCAAAAATGGTTTGCTTTTCAAGTGTATGTGGGTTTTGAAAAAGTTTCGTTTGAAAAATTTCTAGGTAACTCTTGTATCTGTCCTCAAGAGTGTATGAAATATTCGTTCGAAAAAAAAAACTTTTTGAAAGTGTAGGTGTGAAAAAGATGTTTTTGTTTGTTTGAGAGAGCAAGTACCCAGGAGAAATCTACCTACTATAAGGAATTAAGCTGTGTAAGAGTCCTTTAGACAGTACTATCCCACTATTGAGAAGTAGGTAGCACCGTCGTTGGAGTTATTCGGGTCAATTCGATTATTAGGGACACGTGGTCACTAAAGCAACATTAGGACGTTTTAGTGGTAATCCTAATGTCTTAGATCATTTTTATCGAGGCGACCATTTCGAGGCAACTTATGATCTTGGGACAAAGGACGACCTCTAAAACATCCTATACTTAATGACCACGTTCGAGGCAACCAAGTGAGGTGTACCCTAAGAGTGGCATGTGCAAGTGTGTCAATTTTCAGTTATTTTACTCTTGCATGTCATGGTGAGCTATTGTTGATTTTTAAGTTTAAGAGTTAATCTTGTCATGCAATCCTAGTTAGCATACATCTAAGCAGTTTAATATATGTACAGGAATTTAAAGTGTGGGAATTGTAAACCCTACGCTATTACAAGGCTTTCGGGGAGGGGGATTATTTACATGTCCAAAATTGGGGAATAAAAAGCAATAAAGTAAAAATTTAAGCTAAACTATTACAAACCAGTAAGCAGTTACAATAAAATAAACACGCGTAGAACAAGGAAAAGAGGCGTCTAAGAAATTTCTAAATAAATAAGAAAATCTTTTTTATGTTTTGTTTTTGGTTAAGAAAATATTTGAATTAAATAATCCTAGGTCTAGTTTATTTTAAATTGATAAAATGAAATTAAAATAATTAATTAATCTGTTTACAAAATTAATTTGAATAATAAAAAGAACTAACCTACTGTTTTGTTTTTGTTTTTTTTGGTTTAAAGTTAATTTAAATGATAAGGTTAATAAAGAAATAACGAAAACAAAAAATAAAAATACAAAGGGGCATCCTTCGATCCAGAGATAAAAATAGGAAAACTTCGATCCAGAGGAGGTGACTTTCGATCCAGGAAAATGAGAGCTTCGATCCAGAGAAGGAAATGCCTCCTTCGATCCAGAGAAGAGGTTGTCTTCTTCGATCCAGGAGGGCAAACTGCTTTTCGATCCATATCTGCAAGACAAGCATTAGAACAATAAAGATGCAGGGCCTGGGTGTCGAACCCAGGTCCTTCGCTATTGTGCGCACTGGTCTTCTCATGCTTGATCTGCAGTACAAGCGTTAGAAAAAAGAAATAAATACAAACTTGGGTGTTGTACCCAGGTTCTTCTCCTGCATATACACCTGCAAGTTTGATCAAATGCTGGATCGAAATAGATCCCAAGACCCCACCCTATGTATGATCACTTCCTAAACTCAAATATGGGGTTTAAAACTAGCACAAGATCTTTATACCACCTAGTTTGAAGCATGGCTGCTTTGAAACCTTAAAATGGCACCCTGCACCTCCACACTTATATTTGTATGAATGATCAGTAAGAATACAAAGATGCATATAAAAAAAACAATTCAAATTGAAAGGCTGTGACCCAGAATTTTACCAAAGACTAGTGGGCTTGATGCGTGACTTTTGGATAGTGCTTGGGAACACTTTCTGCAAACTTCAAGGAGTGAAAAGAGTGTTGCTGAAGACTCCTTCGATTGGGACCACTTATGAGGATTTCGATAGCTTTAGGGTGGTTTACTGAGGAAGTGTATGCGTGTGGCTCTTTGAGGCAATTTTTCTGCGTATTTTTGTGTAATTTTCATGTAATTTTTTTTTGTGTCCGTTGTAATGTGTCACTAGCCTCCTATTTATAGGAGTGTGGGAGTGCACGGAAATGGCAAGGGACAACCATTAAAATAGGCATTTAACGCTCTGGACAAAAATAAAACACATTAAATCATTTCCTTTTTTGAAACATTCGTGTCCCTTGAATGAACCTGGACGCTTGGATTTCGAGTGCTTTCAGGCCATGCTCTTCGATTAGTCCTGATTTGCCTCTTTCGAATGGACTCCCTGCGTACCCTTCGAATGGGCCTAGCCCAAATATCAATCGAAGGATTCCAATCTAAATGCTCTGCTAACAGGCCAATCAAAAGGTGTTGTTCATGCCAAATGAAGGACATGGTTGACATGCCTGTCGACATTGCCTTGACATAATTCCAATCGAATGCTTGTCCATAATGCCAATCGAAATACTCCTTCAGAATGCCAATCGAAATACTCCTTCAGAATTCCAATCGAAAGGTATTTGAAGTACCACTCAAAAATCTTCTTTTTCCTTAGGCAAGAGTTTATGATCAACCAGGCAGGGGGGAGACTTTGGGAAACATGAGAGGGCAAATTTTGGGGTGCAACAGTCATGATATCAGGAGGTTCTGGATCGAAATCTTTTCCAGGGCCTATATCTGGTGGTTCTGGGTTGAAATCTTTTCCAGGACCTGCAGAAGATAGCTCTTGGTCGTTGGCCTGGGTAGCCATATATTTTACTTCGGCTTCGAGAGCCGCTATCATCCTTGTTTCGGCTACGTAAGCCAAAATTCACTGTAGTGATTGTGACTCAGTCATTATCACTGAATTCACTTCCCCAACCAGTTGGCTGGATGTCTGTTAGCCCACTGAAATCAATGTGGGATAAGTCTTCTCTGTCCCATTGAAAACCATGCTCAGGGTGCAGGTACAAGGAACAAAAAGCATTTGGCACTGGCGCCATGTCGAAGTCAGGTGCTGGGCATGGCTCAATATGAGCCAAATTTTTGTCGAAGTCAGCTCTCCCCAGGTGATTTACTTCGCCCAAGTAGTAGCTCTGATCAGCTTCTATATTTTCGACAATTCCATCAGGATGCCACAATATTAACCTTTGGTGCATTGATGATGGCACTGCTCCAACACCATGTATCCATTCTCGGCCCAACAATAGATTATAATTTGGTTTAGCCGATATGACCATAAACATAGTTGGTCGAAGGATGGATCCTACTTTGAGGTCTAGTTGGATCACACCCATAGTGGTCCCTATTCCGCCTTCATAATTCGACAGGATCATGTTATGAGGCTTGATGTTTTCATCACTCTTGCCTATTTTTCTTAGCATGAAGTGGGGGATTATGTTGATGGTTGCCCCACAGTCCACCAAGATCTTGTTTACGGTGGCTTCTTCGAGTTTTGCCCTTATGAATAAAGGCTTGAGGTGACTTTTCATCGCCTCAGTAGGTGGTTCGAAGAAACCATTTTGCTCTTCAGTACAACCATTATCCATGACGAAGTAGCATACTGGCCTATGCTTGGCCATTTCTTGTTCGACTTCCCAGTCATTCGATTCGACCTCCATCCGGCGGTTGAACTCTCTTGGCAAAACTGAGACTATGTTCACCATGATATCTAGGGTGTCATCAGACTCAGAGCCATCTTCGTCACCAACTTCGCCTTGGTTAGGCCATACCAGTCTATTGGTCACTGGTTGCCTCTCCAGAGGCTTTCTCTGCTTTCACTGAGGGACATCTGAACTTGATTCTGGCTTTGGTTCGTTGACAGCTTCCCTCTCAGCCTTGCGCCGCCTTTGGTATCTTCTCCATTGGGATCGAGTCATTGGATTCTTTCCCTTGTAGTTACTTGATACCTGGGTCACTTTGGAGGCAACATCATGAGGTTCTTTCTTAAGTGTCAAAAATGAACCTCTTGGCACTTCGAAAGAGTGCCACCTTTCTTCACTCGGTCTCTTTCGACTCGATGTTTTGAGCCACGTATCAACTGGCACATTGGTTGGAGGCCTGAAAGTTAGTGGCCTCCTTTCTTGATTTGAACCCTTTTGGTAGGTTCTTCTGGGGTCATGTCGAACATCAACACCTTCCCTTCTTTTGTTTGCTGCTTTCACACCTTGGATGTGATCAGCAGCTTTCTTGTCGAAAATAGAACTGCATCGAGGACACAACATTACTTCTGACTTCTTCTTCTGGCATCTTTGCAGGAAATCTGCCAGATTTTTGTTTTCCCGAGGGAAAGCCGTTTTGTTTGCTTGCTCTTGCCTCATGGCCTCCTCTGAAGCTTTTGATTCAGAGATCTCGACCATGTTGACATTCATGCTGTCTTTAGCAGCAAGAGTCATCTGTTTCATCTGGGCCTCCAGGTCTTTTGTATGGCCTTGTGCTGCAGCCAAGTAGGAAATGGGTTTGGCTCCAGATTTTGAGGCTCAACCTGACTCCAGTTTCGGGCCTTCAGCAGCTTTTTGGACTGCTTCGATTGCCTTTCTAGAAAGATTCCCAGAAAAACTGCCAAAGATTGGCATGTTGATATGATCTTTGGTGACTTCGACCATAGTTATTCCTGGCCTCTTCACCTGACTCCTAGAAGCCTCGATCACATTCACCTCTGAAGGTTCAACATAGTGGGCTTCTGCCTGCAAAGGGTTAGAGTCCACAGTCATGGGGGTCTTATCAGCGAACTTCAACCTCCCTTCCTTGATAGCATTTTATATGAGATCCTTGAAAAGAAAACATTGAGATGTTTTATGGCCCATAAAATTATGATATTTACAAAAGCCTCTTTTCTTTCTTTGATCAAGAGGAGGCACTTTTACCCCTGGGGGTATTATCATTTGGCCATCTTTTACAAGTAAGTCAAAAATTTCATCACATTTTGTAATATCAAAACTGTAAGTCTTTTTAGTGAACCTATCATTGGCCCTTTCAGGACCAGTGGGGTTTTTTCCACTTGAGGGGACTAGTAGTTTGCAAGAGTATGGTGGCCCTTGTTTTAACTCAGCTAAATCGACCTCACTTTCTTCGACGGTTATAGGTTCGTCGAATGTTTCTGGATCTTCATCATCCATTTTGAGTTATGCTATCCTTTCTCTTTTATGAGTTTTTGTCGCCCTGGCTTTTTCAGCTTTAAGGCGTTCTACCTGTCGAACCCTATCGGCCAATTGGGCCATGTCTCTCAGGTATTTAGTGTCTAATTTCTTCCTAATATAGTAATCTAGACCTCCTGCGGCTATTTCGACTAACTCATGTTCTGGCACTTGCGTAAAGCATCTTGCCTTGAGCAACCTAAACCTATTTAGATATTCGTCTATAGGTTCAGTGAATCGCCTCTTTACACTGGCCAACTCTTTCAGGCTTATCTTGGTTTGTCCCATGTAAAATTGCTCATGGAACAATCTCTCCAATTGGGTCCAATGGTGGATTGAATTGGGGGGAAGAGTTGTGAACCAAGTAAACGCATTCTTTGTTAGGGAACTTGGGAAATACTTAATCCTCAGGTTCTCATTGTTTGAAATGTCTCCTGCTTCGATCAAGTATCTTGCCACATGTTCGACAGTGGATTCTGTCGTGTCCCCTGAAAACTTGGTGAACTTAGGGACTTTGCATCTAGGAGGCAAGTCCGTTTGTAACACATATTCTGACAGTGGGGATGTAAAGTTGGGCCTACGGAGGCCCGTATTCATCCCATTTTGCATCATGATTCTTTCAATCATGGCTGTCAAGTTATTTTCCAAACCAATATTCTGGTATTGGATCTGCTGAACTACTTCGTCAACATTTTGGTTTCTATTAACCATTCTTACTTCCGGGGCTATGACTTTAGGCTTCTCGACCCCGGGTTGTTCCATTCGTACCCTAAGGTTTTCTTCGACAAGCTGCTGGACTTGGTTAATAGTGGTTTCTTCCTCTAGAAGTATACATTGGTTTCCCCTCATCTGTGCCCTTTGGGGCTGTCGAATAGGTTGGGGTACCCCAAAAAAGTCATCCAGATGCGCCATTTGCGCTGTCATTTGCTGATTCGACTGGGTGGTATTTTGTATTAGAGGATTTAGCACTGTTCTTAAAGTTTGTGCCAACATTTGAACCATATCGTGGTTGCTTTCGTCCATTTGCTGCCTCAAGACTGCTGTCGAGGCATTCGTAAGGCCAGACATTACTTGGGACGTTCCTCCTAAGAGTTGGGTCCTACCCCTGTTCGCCATACCAACCCCAGATCCTTGGAGTGGCGAAGAGGCGCTCACTAAGGGGTCTGAAAAAGTGGACCCAACATTCGTCAGGCTAGCCAATTCAGAAGTTGGCATGCCATAGAGTGGTTCTCGATTTAGACCTACCGTCGAAAAACCTGGGGGAACATATGGCCTAGTTCCTTGGTTTCCCCTTGGCGGGGGAGTTCCCAAAGGCATTCTGGGGCCTGTAAATGGAGGTAATGGCCCCGTCTGTGTAACCGTTACTACTGGTGTTGAACCAACGGTTACCACTTCACTTACGGTTGGGATAACCGTTGCTCCCACGTTTGTTTGTGAGATTTCTCCATTGTTTGGCGGATTCGCCATCTCTTCACTTCTTCTCCTAGTATTGGTTTCGTTGGTGTATATTCTACCACTTCTCAATAACATGCAATACTCTCGAAAAAGGAGGATATTTTATATAAAACGGTTAAACATGAAAATCAACACAAGGTCCCACCGGGTGTGCCAATTTGTTTACTGTGGAAATTGGTAAACAACCGCTGATCTTCCAAAAGGTTACTTATTTGGTGACTCGCAGGATCGATCAGATTGATCCTAAGACATGGTTGATTTTCTAGAGTTTGACTAATCCTAATGGTGATTAATGCTAGTAAAGTAAAGACACTTTAAGTAAATTGCATGAAGAAAAGCTTGATATAATAAATAAAAGCGTTAAGTAAAAGGCTTCGACGGAGATAAGTAAATGAAAAGCGATAAATTGCTTGAATATAAAAGACTTTGATTAATTTAAATGGTGTTTCACACATACATTCTCAACGATTCTTTCGCTCAC
The DNA here is from genome assembly GCA_948472305.1 of Vicia faba. NCBI lineage: Eukaryota > Viridiplantae > Streptophyta > Magnoliopsida > Fabales > Fabaceae > Vicia > Vicia faba. Next base: position 589,421,421 of record OX451738.1, read on the forward strand.
GTTGGGTACTTGAATCTAGATGAGTGACTTGTATAAGATGATGAACACACGCGAAAACTACGTGAACAACTAGTATTTATACTAAAACAAATCCTAAGTAACCGTTGGGCAGTTACGCTGCTTTTAGATGACTCCACATGGCACGCTCACAGCCTTCGACGCTTCTGCTTTCGGCATGTTGCACTTGGTAACTGCTGGGAACCGTTATCCCTCCAAGCATTCAAATCTTAAACCGTTCGATCTTGGGCATCAGGTACCTTTGTCGAGTGCGTCCTTCGACGTCGAAGACAACAAGATTCCCACTTAAAGGAATTTCCCTAAGTGTCTTGTCATTCTTTGATGAGCCTTCGACAGGATCAGCTAGTCGAAGCCTTCTTATGTAGGAAACACTTTTGACTCATAATTAATGGTCTATATATGATAACCAAGAAGGGTGTCGAATTTAGGAGCCAACAGAAGTTAGGTCAAAAACCTGCCTAAATTAGGGCAAATTTTTACTAAGTTAAAAAGTTTATGGACCCCTATTCACAAATTCATATCTTGAGATAAAAGCATCTTTTGGGAAAACTTTGTGAATTAAAGTTGTAGATTTCATGGAGGACTACAACTTTCATGTTGTAATTTTTCTTTGAATCCAATTGCATCATGGTGAAAAAGTTGTGGAAAGTTGGGAAAAAAAAAGAAATTTTCCATACTTAGAAAAATTCTAAGTTATGAAAAATTTCAAATTAAAGCCCTAATTTGCAATTTTAGGTTTCTTAGTCAACAAGTTTCACATTTTGACATATCTTGATTGTGATCGGTGGAAATAGAACTGACTGTTTTGAAAGCTGGTTTCGCGAAATGTCGCGGTAAGCAAGAGTCGCCACCGTCTTTTATGTTCTCCAACATGGAAAGGACAAAAGCACAGCAAAATTCCTTATTCGAGATGTTTCTCGATTCGGGAGGTAGATTTATAGAAAGGGAAGGTGTTAGCACCCTTTCTATCTGTGGTTATCCACAGGCTCTTAGGTACTTGCTCTTATGTTTTCAAAAGATGTTTTCTTTTCAAATGTGTGTGTGGGTTTGAAAAAGTTTCGTTTGAAAATTTTCTAAGTAACTCTTGTATCTGTCTTCAAGAGTGTATGAAAAATTTGTTTGAAAACTTTTAGAAAGTGTGAGTGCGAAAAGTTGTTTTGTTTGTTTGAAAAGAGCAAGTACTTAAGAGAAGTCTACCTACTCTAAGGAATTAGGCTGTGTAAGAGTCCTTTAGATAGTGCTATCCCACCATTGAGAGGTAGATAGCACCTTCGTTGGAGGTGTTCGGGTCAATTCGATGATTAGGGACAGTGTGGTCACCGAAGCAATGGTAGGACATCTTATAAGTAACCCTGATGTCCTAGATCCTTTTATCCGAGGCAACCGTTTCGAGGCAACTGGATCTTAGACAGAAGGGCGACCTCTAAGACACCCTATACTTGATGACCACGTTTCGAGGCAACCAGTGAGGCGTACCCTAGGGGTGGCATGTGCATGTGTGTTGTTTTTCAGTTAATTGTCTTTGTACATGTTATTTGTGAGCTACGGATTAATTTTATTTACATACATTCTTTCATGCATTTAACAGTTAGGGGTGCGGAAAGTAAATTGCAGAAATGTAAATTCTAACTATTACAAGGCGCGGGTCTATACATCGCCAAAAAAACAAAGACCCGTTTTGTAAAATAAAGTGCGAGAAATTTAAATAAAGCGGTAAAATTCCTAATTAACTATTACATAGCTGGAGACAGTTACATAAATAATCAAAATAAAATAAATGCGCGCGAAAGAATTAAATCGGGAACGTCCTAAGGGTTTTGACCCTTTTAAGAAAAGAATTGAATTTTTTTTGTCCTTTTTTGTGATTAAATGGAATTAAAACTAATTATTTAATTTATTAAAGGAAAAATGTTTTTTGTATTTTTATGTTTTTAATGAAAATGAAATAAAAGAATTAAAATTAAAAGTTAATAAAAACCTAATTCCTAATTTATTTTAGTTATTAAAAAAAAGGTTAAAGTTGCCTAATTAAAACTAATTCAATTTATTAGTATTTATTTACAAAATAATTACCTAAATGAAATTAATAAAGTATTTACATTTTTTTGTTTTTTTGGTTTTGTTGTGAAAAAATATTAATTGGTTTATTTTGGTGATAATAATAATAATTAAAAAAAAGTTAACTAAATTAAAAAAATATAAAAAAAAAGAAAAAGAATAAACCAAGGGAGGGGGTCTAGGCCCAATATGGAGGTGAAAATTGGAATCTGAGGCCCATTAACACAAAGCCATGTTTGACTTTTGGAGATTGTCCATGGTGTAGGTTGACCAGGAGTATGGTGCTCGTCCAATCCAGGCCTTTGGATCTGCTTCTGAGAGACACTTGGCAAACTAAGATGTGAGGTTTATGGTGCTCATCATTTGGGAATCTACACAAGAATGCATTAGAAAAAATAACATTGAATTATGGGGGGACCTGGGAATCGAACCCAGGTCCCAATGGTTGCAAGCCACGCCACCTTCCACTGGGCCACTTGAGTGTTTTTGTTAATATAACAATCAAAGAAAATTAAATATGAAAACAAACATTATTCTGGAAATTAAAAAATCCGCGCGTTTATTTGAACCAGCCAACCGTGCATGGACACCTCATCATCGTCTTCGTTTATCTACAAAATAGAAACAAGATAGCGGGGGTTTTTAACCCCCACAATGCAAAACTGTGGAAAATAGCGATTAGCTATATAGTGAACATAAAAAGGGCGCGATGGTTGGGTTGTGTTTGTTTCGTCCTTCTGAGTTCAACCATGGGTCTTGGAGGTTCTGATTTTACAGTATGTGCAAAGCCCCAATTCGAAAGCTCTGAAACCCTAGAACTTAACAATGGCAACTTTCATTTTAGAGCACCAAAATCAAATTAAATTATATCAAAAGCTTCATAACAATGTTAGAAATGCAAAGCAGTAATCAAAGTGTGTTAATGATGCGTAAAAAATGAATTTCGATTATGGAAAAATATGATGAACCGTGTGACTGTATTGAGCGATTCTTTGAGGTTTTTGGCTTGTTGATGATTGCAAATCGTTCCTGGCAATGCTGGGAATGTGTTTGGATCAAGAGGAATGCTTGAATAGCACTGGAAGGTTGAAAACAGTTTTTGGTTTTTTTCTTCCAATTTTTGAATTTGGTTATGCCGTTTTAGGTGTCTCTAGGTCGTGCTTCAGGTATGCAAGGCTTGTATATGTGTGTTTGAATGAGAATCAGTCAATATTAAGAGCCTTTAACCAATGCAATGATGTTTTGGATTTCCTCTTTACCACCATTAAAAGAACTTGCCATGTTTGTTCAAATTTTGAATTTTCATGCTTAAAATGGACTTTACACGAATTTGGCAAGTGTATTATGATGCATCAAAGTCATTCAAACCACAAGATATCAATTAATTAATTTTTTTGATTTTTATTTGAATTTTATGGATTTAAAATGAATTAAATCAAATAAAATTAAATAAAAATAGAAACATTAATGTTTAATCTTCAAATTGATCATGGGACACGTGGGTGGCATGACAAGGCTGAACCAAGTGGAAAAAAGTGGGCCCTTTTGTCAAAAATTGAAGTTTCAAGGATAGTTGACTTTTGCCATTTCACAAAAATTTCCCAACTTCTCCAATGCATATCTTGCTCAAATTTGATCATATGAACATGTTCTCCAATGCCTTTGGTCCCATGTCACTTTGATTTACCAATCTCAAGTTATGGTCTTTGACTTAAAGTGCCTTTTTGTTGACTTTTGAAAATGACCTATAATGTTGAAATTGATAACTTTTTGTGAGAGAATTTCTTGGACTTGGAATGTGAAGATGAGTTGTAGGAAATGCCATCCCCTTCAAAATGAGCATTGGATGGGATTTTTCTGATGAACCATGAAAACTTTATGCCTTGGTCAAGTTACAGTTGACTTTTCAGCTGTCCAAAAATAGAAACTTTTGCATCTTGATGATTTTTGAGCCATGCTTGTGGAATCATGATCAAGACTTGATCAAATGATGATTGTGGCTTCAAAATAAGATGTTGACCAAAATTTTTGACTTTTGACTGCCAAATAACCATTTTTCCCCTGCAGTTGATTGTGAAGCAATTAGGGTTTTTGACTGTGCAACTTGACCTTGTGAGCCTTGAAACTTGGCATGTAGATGCTTGACAATGTGTATGAGCATATGTGACTTGATTGAGCCCTTGAAAACCTCAACTTCCTTGCAAGACCCAAAACCCTAATTTTGACTGGCTAAGGAGGATGGTTTGACTGTGTAGCCCTTGAGTAGACTTGAGCAAATTGAGACGATGCTTGTCAAAACTTTTGAAGAATATGGGAGGGAAAATTTTGGGGTACAACAGTTGCCCCTGTTCAATCTTCTTAGACTTGAGGATGTAGATTGGCTTATGTGCCTTTCGTGATCCGAGGATGGAAGATGATTGAACACTAGAGTGCCCAGAAATTTGCACTCACATAGTAGAGTATCAGCAGTGTGACAGCGGGAATGGGCTTACAGATGCCATTTGGAGAGATGGTGGATGGGAGTATGGGCTTATAGATGCCATCTAGAGATGTGACAGATCCTTGTCGGGAATGGGCTTATAGATGCCATTTGGAACTGTAATGATTAGTTGTGGAGATGGGCTTAAAGATGCCATCGGGGGGTCGATCGCGTAAGAGATTCCTTAGCGAGAACTTGCGTACTTGAGAAAGAAAGATGGTTTCCTGGCCTGTTACAGGTGTTGATCTTCAAACTCTTCATGCAGATATGCCCTGGCTGGATACAGGTATTGAATCTACAATCAGTTGCTCACAGATATGCCCTGGCTAGATACAGGAATCGAATCCGGAACCTCAAAAGGTTGCTTACAGACGTGCCCTAGCTGGATACAGGAATCGAATCTCTAAACTCTTCATGCAGACATTCCCTGGCTAGATACATGTATCAAATCTACAATCAGTTACTCACAGATATGCCCTGGCTGGATACAGGAATCGAATCTGGAATTAGTCGTCAACAGATATGCCCTGGCTGGATACAGGAATCGAATCTTCAAACTCTTCAGACGTGCCCTGGCTAGATACAGGAATCGAATCTGGAATTAGTCGTCCACCGATATGCCCTGGCTGGATACAGGAATCGAATCTTCAAACTCTTCAAACGTGCCCTGACTAGATACAGGAATCGAATATGGAATTAGTCGTCAACAGATATGCCCTGGCTGGATACAGGAATCGAATCTTCAAACTCTTCAGACGTGCCCTGGCTAGATACAGGAATCGAATCTGGAATTAGTCGTCAACAGATATGCCCTGGCTGGATACAGGAATCGAATCTTCAAACTCTTCAGACGTGCCCTGGCTAGATACAGGAATCGAATCTGGAATTAGTCGTCAACAGATATGCCCTGGCTGGATACATGAATCGAATCTTTAAACTCTTCATACGTGCCCTGGCTAGATACAGGAATCGAATCTGGAATTAGTCGTCTACAGATATGCCCTGGCTGGATACAGGAATCGAATCTTCAAACTCTTCAGACGTGCCCTGGCTGGATACAGGAATCAAATCTGGAATTAGTCGTCAACAGATATGCCCTGGCTGGATACAGGAATCGAATCTTCAAACTCTTCAGACGTGCCCTGGCTGGCTACAGGAATCGAACTTGGAATTGGTCGTCAACATATATGCCCTGGCTGGATACAGGAATCGAATCTTCAAACTCTTTAGACATGCCCTGCCTAGATACAGGAATCGAATCTAGAATTAGTCGTCAACAGATATGCCCTGGTTGGATACAGGAATCGAATCTTCAAACTCTTCAGACGTGCCCTGGCTAGATACAGGAATCGAATATGGAATTAGTCGTTAACAAATATGCCCTGGCTGGATACAGGAATCGAATCTTCAAACTCTTCAGACGTGCCCTGGCTGGATACAGAAATCGAATCTGGAATTAGTCGTTAACAGATATGCCCTGGCTGGATACCGGAATCGAATCTTCAAACTATTCAGACATGCCCTGGCTAGTTACAAGAATCGAATCTGGAATTAGTCGTCAACAGATATGCCCTGGCTGGATACAGGAATCGAATCTTCAAACTCTTCAAACGTGCCCTGGCTAGATACAGGAATCGAATATGGAATTAGTCGTCAACAGATATGCCCTGGCTGGATACAGGAATCAAATCTTGAAACTCTTCAGACGTGCCCTAGCTAGATACAGGAATCGAATCTGGAATTAGTCGTCAACAGATATGCCCTGGCTGGATATAGGAATCGAATCTTCAGACTCTTCAGACGTGCCCTGGCTAGATACAGGAATCGAATCTGGAATTAGTCGTCAACAGATATGCCTGGCTGGATACAGGAATCGAATCTTTAAACTCTTTAGACGTGCCCTGGCTAGATACAAGAATCGAATCTGAAACTAGTCGTCTACAGATATGCCCTGGATGGATACAGGAATCGAAACTTCAAACTCTTCAGACGTGCCCTGGCTGGATACAGGAATCAAATCTGGAATTAGTCGTCAACAGATATGCCCTGGCTGGATACAGGAATCGAATCTTCAAACTCTTCAGACGTGCCCTGGCTGGATACAGGAATCGAATCTGGAATTAGTCGTCAACAGATATGCCCTGGCTGGATACAGGAATCGAATCTTCAAACTCTTCAGACATGCCCTGGCTAGATACATGAATCGAATTTGGAATTAGTTGTCAACAGATATGCCCTGGCTGGATACATGAATCGAATCTTCAAACTCTTCAGACGTGCCCTGGCTGGATACAGGAATCGAATCTGGAATTAGTCGTCAACAGATATGCCCTGGCTGGATACAGGAATCGAATCTTCAAACTCTTCAGACGTGCCCTGGCTGGATACAGGAATTGAATCTGGAATTATTCGTTAACAGATATGCCTTGGCTGGATACAGGAATCGAATCTTCAAACTCTTCAGACATGCCCTGGCTAGATACAGGAATCGAATCTGGAATTAGTCATCTAAAGATATGCCCTGGCTAGATACAGGTATCGAATCTTCAAACTCTTCAGACGTGCCCTGGCTAGATACAGGAATCGAATTTGGAATTAGTCGTCAACAGATATGCCCTGGCTGGATACAGGAATCGAATCTTCAAACTCTTCAGACGTGCCCTGGCTAGATACAGGAATCGAATCTGGAATTAGTCGTCAACAGATATGCCCTGGCTGGATACAGGAATTGAATCTTCAAACTCTTCAGACGTGCCCTGGCTAGATACAGGAATCGAATATGGAATTAGTCGTCAACAGATATGCCTTGGCTGGATACAGGAATCGAATCTTCAAACTCTTCAGACGTGCCCTGGCTAGATACAGGAATCGAATATGGAATTAGTCGTCTACAGATATGCCCTGGCTGGATACAGGAATCGAATCTTCAAACTCTTCAGACGTGCCCTGGCTGGATACAAGAATCGAATCTTCAAACTCTTCAGACATGCCCTGGCTAGATACAGGAATCGAATCTGGAATTAGTCGTCAACAGATATGCCCTGGCTGGATACAGGAATCGAATCTTCAAATTCTTCAGACGTGCCCTGGCTGGATACAGGAATCGAATCTGGAATTAGTCGTCAATAGATATGCCCTGGATGGATACAGGAATCGAATCTTCAAACTCTTCAGACGTGACCTGGCTGGATACAGGAATCGAATCTGGAATTAGTCGTCAACAGATATGCCCTGGCTAGATACATGAATCGAATCTTCAAACTCTTCAGACGTGCCCTGGCTGGATACAGGAATCGAATCTAGAATTATTCGTTAACAGATATGCCCTGGCTGGATACAGGAATCGAATCTTCAAACTCTTCAAACATGCCCTGGCTAGATACAGGAATCGAATCTGGAATTAGTCATCTACAGATATGCCCTAGCTGGATACAAGTATCGAATCTTGAAACTCTTCAGATAAGCCCTGGCTAGATACAGGAATTGAATATGGAATTAGTCATCTACAGATATGCCCTGGCTGGATACAAGAATTGAATCTTCAAACTCTTCAGACGTGCCCTGGCTGGATACAGGAATCAAATCTAGAATTAGTCGTCAACAGATATGCCCTGGCTGGATACAGGAATCGAATCTTCAAACTCTTCAGACGTTCCCTGGCTGGATACAGGAATCGAATCTGGAATTAGTCGTTAACAGATATGCCCTGGCTGGATACAGGAATCGAATCTTCAAACTCTTCAGACGCGCCCTAGCTGGATACAGGAATCGAATCTGGAATTAGTCGTCAACAAATATGCCCTGGCTGGATACAGGAATCGAATCTGGAATTAGTCATCTACAGACATGCCCTGGCTGGATACAGGAATCGAATCTTCAAACTCTTCAAACGTGCCCTGGCTGGATACAGGAATCGAATCTGGAATTAGTCGTCAACAGATATGCCCTGGCTGGATACAGGAATCGAATCTTCAAACTCTTCAGACGTGCCCTGGCTGGATACAGGAATCGAATCTGGAATTAGTCGTTAACAGATATGCCCTGGCTAGATACAGGAATCGAATCTTCAAACTCTTAAGACGTGCCCTGGCTGGATACAGGAATCAAATCTGGAATTAGTCATCAACCGATATGCCCTGGCCGGATACAGGAATCGAATCTGGAATTAGTCATCTACAGATATGCCCTGGCTGGATACAGGTATCGAATCTTCAAACTCTTCAGATATGCCCTGGCTGGATACAGGAATCGAATCTGGAATTGATCGCTCACAGATATACCCTGGCTAGATACAGGTATCGAATCTGGAATTACGACTGTTGATAGTAATTATCTTTGGATTGACCTTTTTCCTGAAAAGGCAAAACATCAGTTGTATGCAATGTCATGATGTATGAAAAGCATGATGTCATGATGTTCTCAGGGAGAAATGAGATTGTGTTGTATGCATTTTGTCATGTATGTAAGCAGGATGTATGAAATGTGATATGTTTATGAATGTATTTTCGTCCAGGAAAATAAATCCTTGACGGATGCCGGGAAGTTGAATCCTGGGCTGATGTTGAAGAATAGAGTTCTTCGTTTCCGCTGGGGACGATGATTGCAAGAATAAACCGGTAGGAGAAGATGACTCCGTTGGGGAATAAACTTGTTGGAGAGATACTCTGCAGGGAATTACTCTATGGGAAGAGATACTTCGCTGAGGTTTTGATGAGAACTCCGTTGGGGATACCGTTGATAAGCTTTGTTGAGGGAATTGATGAACTCCGCTGGGGGTAGGAAGAACTTCGTCGAGGACGATCTTTCTGTGGTAATTAGCTGAGGATAACCCAGTTATAAGCTCTGGTGGGGAATGACCTTTGAATAAAGCCGGGGAGACGCGTTCGTGCTCTGCAGAGATAAGCTTCCAGAATCTACTGGGGAGATTGATTCAACTTTCCTGGGGTAACTTTTGAACTGTATTGGGGAAGTGGCTCCACTGGGTGTCTGTATTCCGCCGGGGAACAATATTATATTAAGACTGCCGGGGATGCTTGTTAAGGAATATCTACATACTCCACTGGAGGATATTGAGATTTTCTGGGGGTGCTTAACTTTTTTTGAGGCTGACAGTAGACTAACTCTGCTCGGGGAGAGTGTTGCTGATTTGCTAGGGATACTGTGCCTTTTCAGGGCTGAGGAGAGACCAAATCTGCTAGGGGAGAGTACTGCTGAATCTTGTCTTACTCAGCGGGGAGTGAAGATGTCTTGGTCAGATTCTTCAGCTGAACCTACCTTGGTACCTTGGCGGACAGAGCAGCTAGATCGCTTGGACAACTCATTATTGCCCCTGTTTCTGATGTGAGAGAAGAAGATAACTTGTGAGGTGTTAGGCAACTGCCGATTCGATAAATCTTCTTCTGGTAGGAGAGTGACGAGATGACGGGACATAGTCGTACGCTTTTGATCCCTAATTTTTGCCTGGACCGCCCCTTCGGGTTTTCAGTCCACCGGGATACCCATTTTTGCCCAAGCTGCCTTTTCAGGTTTTCGACTTGCCGGGTGTACAAATTTTTTTTTATTTCATCCCTTATTTTTGCCCGAACCCTTTTGGCTCGTCGGGAAGCCCTTATTTTTTCCTAGGTGTGTCAACCTAGCGAGTCTTTGATTATGTGCAGTATTTTTTAACTATGTCCGTGCTCTCAGGATGTAGGGAGGTGTCCCTGTCAGTAGTGTGATCGGTGGATCTGGAACTGACTGTTTAACGCTGGTTTCGCGAAATGTCGCGGTAAGCAAGAGTCGCCACCGTCTTTTATTTTCTCCAAATGGAAAGGACAAAAGCACAGAAAAATTCCTTATTGAGATTAGTTCTCGGTTCGGGAGGTAGATTTATAGAAAGGGAAGGTGTTAGCACCCTTTCTATCCATGGTTATCCATGGGCTCTTAGATACTTGCTCACTTGTGTTTTCAAAATGTTTGTTTGCTTTTCAAGGTGAGTGGGTTTGAAAAAGTTTCTTTGAAAGTTTCAGATCGACTCTTGTATCAGTCCTCAAGAGTGTTTGAAAAGTTGTTTTAAAAGCTTTTTGAAAAGTGTCGGTGTGAAAAGAGTTTTTGATTTGTTTTGAATTAGAGTAAGTATCTACGAGTTATCTACCCACCCTAAGGAATTAGGCTGTGTAAATGTCCTTAAGGTAGTGCCATCCCACCATTGAGAGGTAGGTAGCACCACCGTTGGAGGTGTTCGGGTCAATTCGAGGGTTAGGGACAGTGTGGTCACCGAGCAATAGTAAGATACCTTAGAAGCTACCCTTATGCCATTGATCTTTTTATTCCGAGGCAACCATTTCGAGGCAACTTGTTTCGAGGCAACCGTTTCGAGGCAACTAGATCAATGGAACATAAGGACTCACTAAGACGTCCTGTACTCGACGACCACGTTTCGAGAGGCAAGGCAACAGTGTGATCACCAGAGCAATAGTAGGACACCTTAGAAGCTACCCTTATGCCATGTTCATGGACATAAGGACTTACTAAGACGTCCTGTACTCGACGACCATGTTTCGAGGGGCAAGGCAACAGTGAGGCGTACCCTAAGAGTGGTGTGTGAATTGTGTGTCATTTTCAGTTATTATTTGTCTTGTCATGCATTGGGTGAGCTACGCTTTGATTTTATTTGGGCATTCATTCTTTCATGTGATTAGTAGTTAAAAGGGTGCGGAAAATAAAAATGCGGAAAATAAAGGTCCTACGCTATTACAAGGCGCGAGTCTACATCGCCAAATTAAACCAAGACCCGATTTGAATAAAAGTGCGGAAAGTAAATGTCCTAATTATCTATTACAAGGCTTTGGGGCAAATACATTATATCCATAAAAGAAATAAAAATAAATGCGAAAAGAAATAAGAATCGAGAGTGCGAGGGCGTCGGACCCTTTAAAGAAATTAAATAGAAATTATAAATTAATTAATGGTTAAATAAAGAAAAGAGATTATTTTTATGTTTTTTTGGTATTTTATGAAATAAAGAAAGTTAATTGAAATTAGAAATTAAAATAAAAGCCTAGTTCTAAATTTGTTTTTAATTAAAAAAAATGTTTAAGTTTTAACCTAATTTATCCTAATTAATTAAATGCCATATTTATTTACAAAATTAATTAATAATAATAATAAGGAGAAAAAGTTATTTATTGAGAAAAGAATAAAGATACTAATAACCTAATTTTTATGTTTTTTTTATAATTATTTTAGAAAAAGACATTAAAGTTAAAAACCTAAATTTAAACTAATTGTTTTATTGGAATTTATTTACAAAAACTATTTAAAGAATTAAAAAAATTAAATAAAACATATTTTTATTTTTTAATGATTTCTGATTTTTTGGTTTTGTGTTATTATTAAGATTAATTTTGGTGAATTAAATAAAACAAAAGAAAAACAATTAAAATAAAAAGAAGAAAAGAAAAATGGAAAAATGAAAGGTGATGCAAACCATGGGGGTGTTGACCCAATTTAGGAGGGAGCACGAAGTCGCGGCAGAAGCGGATCTGGAAGCGGCGGTTGAGTCCGCGGTTGCGCGGCGGAACTGCGATTTGGACACTTCTCGTTCTTCTGTTTCTGATTCAGAGAGCCAAATTCCAGTCCTGATCTTCACAAAGAATTTTATGGATAAAGTTCAAACAATCAAAAAGAAAATTAAATAGAATAAATGAAATTGAAAATGTTAGAATTTTGTGTTGCTTTATCACGACTCAATGATGTTGTTGTGGTGCTGTCAAGAGGATGATTATTTGTGGTTGCATCAGTTTTGAGCTTGTGTCAACGGTATGAACATGAGCTTGTGTAAGGTTTCTGTTTTGGTTGATGAGATTTTTGTTAAAGTTGTTTCATGGGAAATTGCACGTGAAAAGTGAATTTACAGTGCAACAAGAAGAAAAGTGGGGGTTTCCATCGAGTGGCCTCCGTACAGGATTTTGTATAAGAGAATATGAGGTTTTTTTTGTGGAATTTTTTATTTGTAAAAATGTTAATTATGTTAATTGATTAAATAATACTAAGAATAATTACTAAAGAAAATAAAAAGGAAAAAAGAAAAAAATGAAAAAAAAAGTTAACCAAGGGTGCTGAACAAAAATGGAGGTGGATCTGGAATTTGGCCCAATAGCATCAAAGCCTGTTTGACTTTTGGATCGTCCAGAGGCGCGTTGACCAGGGAGCATGGTGTGGAGCTTTGGACTGCCTGTACATGAACATGTTAAGAAAAAATGAAACAATTATTTGGGGGACCTGGGAAAACTTACAGCGCGGTATGATGGACCTTAGGACGTGGCAAGGGTTGCTTTAGCTTCAGAGTATGGCAAAGAAGAGAGTCACGTTCTCCTTTTGGCCTGAAAATGCTTGCAACACTCCTTTTGATCTCACACTTTTTTTGACACTTTTTGGATTTTGCTCTGGCCGTTTGTGCACACTCTTTTTTTTTTCTCGGTCCTGAATGAGGCTTGCAAGGCTTGTATATATAAGCTTGGATGAGAATCAGTCACATTAAGGAGCTTTTAAGCCTTGCAATGAAGTTTTGATTTTCTCCATAATCACCATTGAAATAACTTGCCATATTTGCTCCAAATTTGAATTTTTTTGCTTGAAATAGGTCTTGAACGAATTTGGTATATGTTTTATGGTGTATCAAAGCTAATCATCACAAAATATATCCCTCCATTAATTTCTTTGATTTTAAAAGATTTAAAATGAATAAAATCAAATAAAATTAAATAAAAATGGAAAAATTAATTTTAAATCTTGAAATAAATTTTGGGACACGTGGGAAGCATGGCCAAGCTGAAACAAGTGGAAAAAGTGGGCCCCTTTTGTCAAAAATGAAGTTTCAAGGATAATTGACTTTGGCCATTTCACAAAAATTTCCCAACTTCTCCAATGCATATCTTGCTCAATTTTAAAGCTATGAACATGTTCTTGGACATTTTGGAAAGGTCTTGAAGTCCTCTAACCAATGTCTTTGGTCCCATGTCATTTTGATTTACCAATCTCAAGTTATGGTCTTTGAGTTAAAGTGCCTTTTTGTTGACTTTTGAAAATGACCTATAATGTTGAAATTGATAACTTTTTGTGAGAGCATTTCTTGGACTTGGAATGTGAAGATGAATTGTAGGAAATGTCTTCCCCTTCAAGATGAGCATTGGATGGGATTTTTCTGATGAACCATAAAAAAGTTATGCCTTGGTCAAGTTACAGTTGACTTTTCAGCTGTCCAAAAATAGAAACTTTTGACACCTTGATGATTTTTGAGCCATTCTTGTGAAATCATGATCAAGAATTGATCAAATGATGATTGTGGCTTCAAAATAAGATGTTGACCAAATTTTTTGACTTTTGACTGCCAAATGACCATTTTGCCCCTACAGTTGACTGTTGAGCAAATGGGACTTTTGACTGTGCAACTTGACCTTGTGAGCCTTGAAACTTGACATGTAGGTGCTTGATAATGTATATGAGCATGTGGGACTTGACTGAGCCCTTGAAAACCTCAACTTCCTTGCAAGAACCAAAACCCTAATTTGACTGGGTTTTGAGGGTGGTTGACTGTGTAGCCCTTGAGAGATCTTGAAGCATTTGAAGATGATGCTTGTCAAAACTTTGAAGATTATGGGAGGGCAAATTTTGGGGTACAACAGTTGCCCCTGTTCAATCTTCTTAGACCTGAGGATGTAGATAGGCGTGTGTGCCTTTCGTGATCCGAGGGTGGAAGATGATTGAACACTAGAGTGCCCAGAAATTTGCACTCACATAGTAGAGTATCAGCAGTGTGATAGCGGGAATGGGCTTAAAGATGCCATTTGGAGAGATGATGGATAGGAGGATGGGCTTATAGATGCCATCTGGAAGTGTGACAGAACCTTGTCGGGAATGGGCTTATAGATGCCATTTGGAGACTGTCGGATAACTGAATTTGAATAAGAAATAGAATAGCTTCCGTGCCTGGAGCATATTTAGCCTATATCTAGTTGTTGACGTCTGGATAAACAGTAGAATGACCGCCGTGTCTGGGGTATATCCATACTATATCTGTATGAGCGACAGAATGTCATCCGAATCTGGATCGTATCTGGACTGAACAACAGAAGAGCATCCGGGATGGAGCATCTCTAAGTTGTTTTTTAGAAGTTTGAATCTGAATAAGCAATAGAACAGCATCCGGATCTGGAGCATCTCTAGGCTATATCTAAAAGGAAATCTGGAATGAGTGTCAGAACGTTGCCATGCCTGGGTCACATCTGAACCATATCTAGAAGAAGTCTTGAATAAGCAAAAGAACAACATCTATATCTGGAGCATTTCCAAGCTATCTCTGAGAGGAAATATGGAATAAGTATCAGAATGTCGCCATGCCTGGGTCACATCTGAACCATATCTAGAAGGAGTCTTGAATAAGCAAAAGAACAGCATCCATATCTGGAGCATTTCCAAGCTATCTCTGAGAGGAAATCTGGAATAAGTATCAGAACGTCGCCATGCCTGGGTCACATCTGAACCATCTCTAGAAGGAGTCTTGAATAAGAAAAAGAACAGCATCCATATCTGGAGCATTTCCAAGCTATCTCTGAGAGGAAATCTGGAATAAGTATCAGAACGTCGCCATGCCTGGGTCACATCTGAACCATATCTAGAAAGGTGATCTCTGAATAAACAACAGAATAGCCTCCGTGCCCGGAGCATCTCCAAGTTATATCTGAGAAGAAATCTGGAATAAGTATCAGAACGTCGCCATGCCTGGGTCACATCTGAACCATATCTAGAAAGGTGATCTCTGAATAAACAACAGAACAACCTCCGTTCCCAGAGCATCTCTAAGTTATATCCGAGAAGAAATCTGGAATAAGTATCAGAACGTCGCCATGCCTGGGTCACATCTGAACCATATCTAGAAAGGTGATCTCTGAATAAACAACAGAACAGCCTCCGTGCCCGGAGCATCTCTAAGTTATATCTGAGAAGAAATCTGGAATAAGTATCAGAACGTCGCCATGCCTGGGTCACATCTGAACCATATCTAGAAAGGTGATCTCTGAATAAACAACAGAACAGCCTCCGTGCCCGGAGCATCTCTAAGTTATATCTGAGAAGAAATCTGGAATAAGTATCAGAACGTCGCCATGCGTGGGTCACATCTGAACCATATCTAGAAAGGTGATCTCTGAATAAACAACAGAACAACCTCCGTGCCCGGAGCATCTCTAAGTTATATCTGAGAAGAAATCTGGAATAAGTATCAGAACGTCGCCATGCCTGGGTCACATCTGAACCATATCTAGAAAGGTGATCTCTGAATAAACAACAGAACAGCCTCCGTGCCCGGAGCATCTCTAAGTTATATCTGAGAAGAAATATGGAATAAGTATCAGAATGTCGCCATGCCTGGGTCACATCTGAACCATATCTAGAAAGGTGATCTCTAAATAAACAACAGAACAACCTTCGTGCCCGGAGCATCTCTAAGTTATATCTGAGAAGAAATCTGGAATAAGTATCAGAACGTCGCCATGCCTGGGTCACATCTGAACCATATCTAGAAATGAATTTTGAATAAGCAAAAGAACAGCATCCATATCTGGAGCATTTCCAAGCCATCTCTTTAATCTTTTTAACGTAGACATGCCCTGGCCGGATGTAGGTATCGAATCCATAATCAATCGCTCACAGACATGCCCTGGCTAGATACAGGAATCGAATCTGGGATTGCGATAGTTGATAGTAATCATCTTTGTATTGACCTTTCCTGAAAAAAGGCAAAACATTAGTTGTATGCAATGTCATGGTGCATGGAATGCGCGGTGTCATGACGTTTATAACCAATGGGATTGTAGAATGTGATGTTTATATCATGTATGAAAATGTGATGTTTGCGAATGTATTTTTGTCTAGGAAAATAAATCCTTGACGAATGCCGGGAGCTTATCCTGGGCTGATGTTGCAAGAATACCGGTAGGAGAAGATAACTCCGTTGGGGAATAAACTTGGCGAATAGATTACTCTGCGGGGAAAATTACTCTAGCGATCTTGCTGGGGAAAATACTATGTGGGAAGAGAGGTACTTTGCTGAGATGTTGTATGAGAACTCCGTTGGGGATACCATTGTTGAGTTACGTTTGGGAGGTTTGAGGAATTCCGCTGGGGATAGGAATACTTCGCCGAGGACGATCTTTCCGTGGCAATTAGCTGAGGATAACCCAGTTATAAGCTCTGGCGAGGAATAACCTTCTGAATAAAGACGGGGAGAGACATGCTCTGCAAAGGATAAGCTTCCAGAATCTACCGGGGATAAGCTTCCTACTGGGGAGATGATTTAACTCTCCTGGGGAGACTTTGGACTGTACTGGGAAGGGCTCCGCTGGATGTCTAGATTCTGCCGAGGAACAATCTTAGATCAAGACTGCCGGGGATGCTTGTTGAGGGTGTTTGTAGACTCTGCTGAGGAATGTTGAGATCCGCTGGGGAGAATCCAACGTCCATAAGGCTGACTGAGTAGGCTAATTCTGCTTGGGGAGAGTATGTTGACTTGCTGGCTCACTCTCTGGAGAATTAAGGCATCTTGGTTGTTCTTCAGCTGAACCTACGTTGGTACCTTGGTGGACAGAGCAATTAGATCGCTTAGACGACTCATTATTGCCCCAGTTTCAGTGGGAGAAGGCACCTGTGGGGGTAATTGACAAATCTTCTGGTAGACAGGTGACGAGATGCCAGGACATAGTCGTATGCTTTGATCCCTAATTTTTGCCTGGACCTCCCTTTCGGGTTTTCAGTCCACCGGGATACCCATTTTTGCCCAAGCCGCCTTTTCAGGTTTTCGACTTGCCGGGTGTACAGATTTTTTTTCAATTCATCCCTTATTTTTGCCCGAACCCTTTTGGTTCGTCGGGAAGCCCTTATTTTTGCCTAGGTGTGTCAACCTAGCGGGTCTTTGATTTTGCGTAGTATTTTTTCGACTATGTCCATGCTCTCAGAATGTAGGGAGTTGCCCCTGTTAGAAGTGTTTTGCCATGCCACCAGAAGATGTTTGATCAGACAAGATTCGTTGTTGGAATGCCCCAAGTGACTCAGGCGAAGATTTGCCCCAGGCTGTTCGGCCTTTGAGAGATTCTCCGAATCTTGATTTAATTGCCCCAGATGATGGACAATAATCACGTCTGCCCTTTGATTGGAAGTGCTTTTGTTCACTAGGTATTCATCGTGCGAATTTCTCTGCTGTTCGAACAAATAGTTATACACAAACAGTATTATATCAAGAATGCAAAGCTTATGTCTGTCTTGAAGATTTTGAAAATGCATTCTTTTTTCATAAAACAAGTGAATGTTTGTAAAACGTGATGTCAACTCCGTATTTACCGTAGGCCTTAAGGAGTCAGGATACCTTTCGTAACAGTATGCTTTCGAACTAACCCATGCTTCAGCTAGGACTTTTAAGGGTTATAAAGTGGCCTGGTTCATGGTTTAAGAAACAAAGGATAAAGGCTCAAATTATCTGTACCCACCCACTCTTCGTGACGTTCTTCAAACCTAAGCTCAGTTGATCGTGCGTTAGACTTTGTTTGAGTCTTTGTCTTGTCGTTCCAATGATGGTTCGGATATTGACAGTTTATTTTGAAGAGGCAGTCATTTTTGTTGAGGGTTTGTAGGACCTCTTTCTTTTTGATTTCGTTATCCCTATCTTTTGTATGAACTGTTTCTTTTTTTTTTGGAATTACAGTCAGCGGGATGCCCCAGTTTTGTAAGTCTCCTTCATAGGTTTTGACTTATTGGGTTTTTATTTTTGAGATATAATGACTGCCTATCCCTATGATTATCCAGAACCATCATCGTCTTTTGTTTTATAAGGACCTCTTTGGTGCCGTTTGTTATGCACTTGGATCAACTGAGAGAACTACCCTGCCCCAGGTTATGATAAAGGGTTTTAATTTTCGAAAAGAAAAACTCCTACTTCTTTGGCTCAAAGGGGTTGACAAGGGATTATCTTCCTTATAACTCCAGTGTTTAGGGATTGAAACAATGCCTGTACCTCATAAGCGGGGTCTGTTCAAAAGCATACTGTAGATTGCGGTATCGTTTTCGTCATCCTCCCTCAAAAGGCTTAGAATTATTAATCGAGCGTTGATCATCAGAAAAAATATGAAAATAATTTGCATATAGTGAATGCGAATATATTGCTTCAAAACAGACATATGCGATGCATTAATGAAATAACAACGTTTAACATGAGTAAATGTTTGAACATAAGAAAATTACAACTTGGAAAATTCTAATGAACAAAAGTCTTCTAGTCTCAGGGCTTGTTACTTCAACTGGTGCATCTTGTAGGGATGACAGGAGCATTCAGCCTGGCCCATCTGGGTGAAATCCACAGCTCCTTCCTCAATCAGGTCCTGGATCTTATTCTTCAGAGCCTAGCAATCGTCGGTGTCATGTCCTGGACTGTCAGAGTGGTATGCACATCTTTCCTCAGGATTGTACTTTGGGGAGGCTGTGTTGAGATTCTTAGGAGGGTCCCTTAACGTCACCAGATTCAACCTCAACAATTTTTGTAACGCTTGAGACGGTGACACGTTGAGCTTGGTGAACTGCCTTTTAGGCTTGTCTGGCTTGCTCTGATCAGTTCGTCGTTCTTGGCGAGGTCGTTGTTGGACCTGTGAAGTAGTAGCAGCTTGGAGAGGCCCAAACCTTTGACTTCTTGGAAGTTGATTAATGACCTGGCCCCTGACTTGGGCTGGTTGCTTCATGTCTTGATGAAGCAGACTGATCATGGCCCTCAGCTCTCCTTGCTCCCGAGCTAAACCTTGGATGAGATCCCTTTGTCCCAGCATCTGGGTTTTCATCGTATCTACCTCAGCTTGCAGACGCTTCAGCCGTTCGTCCTTGTCATCTTCAGGACTTTGCTTGGCCAAATTCCCCATAAGGAGTGTCCTTAACTCTTCTTGCCCCTTGGATAGGCTTAAAAAGATTTCCCTGAACTAGGTCTCTCGAGCATGAGGTCCCTGGTTATCTTGTTGGGAAGCCATTGCTGAAATAAACAACGGAGATGGTAAGTGACCTGTCAAAAGGGTACCTGTAATGCAATGATATGTATGATATGCATGTAATGTTTTCAAGGACCTCGTGGGGTAAACAAGAAAATTGTTAGCATTTGGGATCCAGTAGCTTGATTGAAGGAACTTCATGTTGTTGAGAGTCCTTCTTCAAGTGTCAAAGCTCACCATATCGAGTGGGTCATAGCCCCTGACAACTTTGTCTAGAGGAAAATAAATCCTCTTTGCCCCTTGCTGGGATAGTTGATTCATCATGACCTGCATCACAAACCCTTGAGATCCTTGAAACGGATTAGTCCTTATGCGGGATGTATGCAATAGTATGATGTTATGCTATGCATGGGGTAACATAGGTAAACCCTGTTATGAGTCCCAATTAAGGACTGTAAACAAAACCTGCAAGAAACTCAAGTGTCAGATAACAAGCATGCAAGTAGTCAAGTTAGAAGGCACACAAGTCACACAAGAGAAGCCCTTAGAGTTTAGGCCAGCATGGGGTCTGGGTATTACCCTCTTGAAGTTGGTGGGCTCAACCTGTCCTATCAGAAGTAACCGGGTTCTAAGGGTCCCAATATCACTAGATTGCTTTCATTGTTCATCGTTTCGATTTAGCCACTGAATTGGTGACCGAAATATTCCAGGAAAGCAACCCTCAATTGAGTGTAGTATCGAGTATCAACCAACCTCGGACTGCACCAAAGTCAGTTATCTCACTACCCTAAAGAGGCCAAGATGGTTCAATTAAGGTTCCTAAGGTCAGTTGATGCTTCACGACACCACATGGAGGCCCCGTACTCTCCTTGACTGAACTCAAGGGTTACCGGTACACACCAAAGTGCCACATCAACGTAGCAGACTGTTTCAACCATGTCGGTATACCCCGCACAGTTCCCTCACAACCTTGTTGCTACTTTCTAAGAAGGTATCCCCAGATCCGGGTTAGGATCTATAGAGCTCCCAAGACAGTCCCACAATAATAAAGCAAACAAGTCAAAGCAATTGAAAACACAGTTATGAACTATCCTAAGGTACACCTCACCTTAAGTATAATCCCCAGCAGAGTCGCCAGTTCTGTGATCGGTGGATCTGGAACTGACTGTTTAACGCTGTTTTCGCGAAATGTCGCGGTAAGCAAGAGTCGCCACCGTCTTTTATTTTCTCCAAATGGAAAGGACAAAAGCACAGAAAAATTCCTTATTGAGATTAATTCTTGGTTCGGGAGGTAGATTTATAGAAAGGGAAGGTGTTAGCACCCTTTATATCCATGGTTATCCATGGGCTCTTAGATACTTGCTCACTTGTGTTTCAAAATGTTTGTTTGCTTTTCAAGGTGAGTGGGTTTGAAAAAGTTTCTTTGAAAGTTTCAGATCGACTCTTGTATCAGTCCTCAAGAGTGTTTGAAAAGTTGTTTTGAAAGCTTTTTGAAAAGTGTCGGTGTGAAAAGAGTTTTTGATTTGTTTTGAATTAGAGCAAGTATCTACGAGTTATCTACCCACCCTAAGAAATTAGGCTGTGTAAATGTCCTTAAGGTAGTGCCATCCCACCATTGAGAGGTAGGTAGCACCACCATTGGAGGTGTTCGGGTCAATTCGAGGGTTAGGGACAGTGTGGTCACCGAGCAATAGTAAGATACCTTAGAAGCTACCCTTATGCCATTGATCTTTTTATTCCGAGGCAACCGTTTCGAGGCAACTTGTTTCGAGGCAACTGTTTCGAGGCAACTAGATCAATGGAACATAAGGACTCACTAAGACGTCCTGTACTCGACGACCACGTTTCGAGGGGCAAGGCAACAGTGTGATCACCAGAGCAACAGTAGGACACCTTAGAAGCTACCCTTATGCCATGTTCATGGACATAAGGACTTACTAAGACGTCCTGTACTCGATGACCACGTTTCGAGGGGCAAGGCAACAGTGAGGCGTACCCTAAGAGTGGTGTGTGAATTGTGTGTCATTTTCAGTTATTATTTGTCTTGTCATGCATTGGGTGAGCTACGCTTTGATTTTATTTGGGCATTCATTCTTTCATGTGATTAGCAGTTAAAAGGGTGCGGAAAATAAAAATGCGGAAAATAAAGGTCATACGCTATTACAAGGCGCGGGTCTACATCGCCAAATTAAACCAAGACCCGATTTGAATAAAAGTGCGGAAAGTAAATGTCCTAATTATCTATTACAAGGCTTTGGGGCAAATACATTATATCCACAAAAGAAATAAAAATAAATGCGAAAAGAAATAAGAATCGAGAGTGCGAGGGCGTTGGACCCTTTAAAGAAATTAAATAGAAATTATAAATTAATTAATGATTAAATAAAGAAAAGAGATTATTTTTATGTTTTTTTGGTATTTTATGAAATAAAGAAAGTTAATTGAAATTAGAAATTAAAATAAAAGCCTAGTTCTAAATTTGTTTTTAATTAAAAAAATGTTTAAGTTTTAACCTAATTTATCCTAATTAATTAAATGCCATATTTATTTACAAAATTAATTAATAATAATAATAAGGAGAAAAAGTTATTTATTGAGAAAAGAATAAAGATACTAATAACCTAATTTTTATAATTATTTTAGAAAAAGACATTAAAGTTAAAAACCTAAATTTAAACTAATTGTTTTATTGGAATTTATTTACAAAAACTATTTAAAGAATTAAAAAAATTAAATAAAACATATTTTTATTTTTTAATGATTTCTGATTTTTTGGTTTTGTGTTATTATTAAGATTAATTTTGGTGAATTAAATAAAACAAAAGAAAAACAATTAAAATAAAAAGAAGAAAAGAAAAATGGAAAAATGAAAGGTGATGCAAACCATGGGGGTGTTGACCCAATTTAGGAGGGAGCACGAAGTCGCGACAGAAGCGGATTTGGAAGCGGCGGTTGAGTCCGCGGTTGCGCGGCGGAACTGCGATTTGGACGCTTCTCGTTCTTCTGTTTCTGATTCAGAGAGCCAAATTCCAGTCCTGATCTTCACAAAGAATTTTATGGATAAAGTTCAAACAATCAAAAAGAAAATTAAATAGAATAAATGAAATTGAAAATGTTAGAATTTTGTGTTGCTTTATCATGACTCAATGATGTTGTTGTGGTGCTGTCAAGAGGATGATGATTTGTGGTTGCATCAGTTTTGAGCTTGTGTCAACGGTATGAACATGAGCTTGTGTAAGGTTTCTGTTTTGGTTGATGAGATTTTTGTTAAAGTTGGTTCATGGGAAATTGCACGTGAAAAGTGAATTTACAGTGCAACAAGAAGAAAAGTGGGGGTTTCCATCGAGTGGCCTCCGTACAGGATTTTGTATAAGAGAATATGAGGTTTTTTTTGTGGAATTTTTTATTTGTAAAAATGTTAATTATGTTAATTGATTAAATAATACTAAGAATAATTACTAAAGAAAATAAAAAGGAAAAAAGAAAAAAATGAAAAAAAAAGTAAACCAAGGGTGCTGAACAAAAATGGAGGTGGATCTGGAATTTGGCCCAATAGCATCAAAGCCTGTTTGACTTTTGGATCGTCCAGAGGCGCGTTGACCAGGGAGCATGGTGTGGAGCTTTGGACTGCCTGTACATGAACATGTTAAGAAAAAATGAAACAATTATTTGGGGGACCTGGGAAAACTTACAGCGCGGTATGATGGACCTTAGGACGTGGCAAGGGTTGCTTTAGCTTCAGAGTATGGCAAAAAAGAGAGTCACGTTCTCCTTTTGGCCTGAAAATGCTTGCAACACTCCTTTTGATCTCACACTTTTTTTGACACTTTTTGGATTTTGCTCTGGCTGTTTGTGCACACTCTCCTTTTTTTCTCGGTCCTGAATGAGGCTTGCAAGGCTTGTATATATAGGCTTGGATGAGAATCAGTCACATTAAGGAGCTTTTAAGCCTTGCAATGAAGTTTTGATTTTCTCCATAATCACCATTGAAATAACTTGCCATATTTGCTCCAAATTTGAATTTTTTGCTTGAAATAGGTCTTGAACGAATTTGGTATATGTTTTATGGTGTATCAAAGCTAATCATCACAAAATATATCCCTCCATTAATTTCTTTGATTTTAAAAGATTTAAAATGAATAAAATCAAATAAAATTAAATAAAAATGGAAAAATTAATTTTAAATCTTGAAATAAATTTTGGGACACGTGGGAAGCATGGCCAAGCTGAAACAAGTGGAAAAAGTGGGCCCCTTTTGTCAAAAATGAAGTTTCAAGGATAATTGACTTTGGCCATTTCACAAAAATTTCCCAACTTCTCCAATGCATATCTTGCTCAATTTTAAAGCTATGAACATGTTCTTGGACATTTTGGAAAGGTCTTTAAGTCCTCTAACCAATGTCTTTGGTCCCATGTAATTTTTATTTACCAATCTCAAGTTATGGTCTTTGAGTTAAAGTGCCTTTTTGTTGACTTTTGAAAATGACCTATAATGTTGAAATTGATAACTTTTTGTGAGAGCATTTCTTGGACTTGGAATGTGAAGATGAATTGTAGGAAATGTCTTCCCCTTCAAGATGAGAATTGGATGGGATTTTTCTGATGAACCATGAAAAAGTTATGCCTTGGTCAAGTTACAGTTGACTTTTCAGCTGTCCAAAAATAGAAACTTTTGACACCTTGATGGTTTTTGAGCCATTCTTGTGAAATCATGATCAAGAATTGATCAAATGATGATTTTGGCTTCAAAATAAGATGTTGACCAAAATTTTTGACTTTTAACTTCCAAATGACCATTTTGCCCCTACAGTTGACTGTTGAGCAAATGGGACTTTTGACTGTTCAACTTGACCTTGTGAGCCTTGAAACTTGACATGTAGGTGCTTGATAATGTATATGAGCATGTGGGACTTGACTGAGCCCTTGAAAACCTCAACTTCCTTGCAAGAACCAAAACCCTAATTTGACTGGGTTTTGAGGGTGGTTGACTGTGTAGCCCTTGAGAGATCTTGAAGCATTTGAAGATGATGCTTGTCAAAACTTTGAAGATTATGGGAGGGCAAATTTTGGGGTACAACAAGTAGTATTGTGTTGTCATACCTCCAGAAGATCTTCGTTTAGTCGTCCAATGCCCCAAGTGATCCAGATGGAGATTTGCCCCAAGCTGGTTGGCCTTTTGAGAGATTCTCAGAATCTTGACTTAACTGCCCCAGATGATGGACAATGATCATGCCCTGCCCCTTGGTTGGGAGTGTTTATTCTATTTGAGCTTTTGTTGAGAAGATTTTTGTTCACTGGATATTCGTCGTGCGAATTTCTCTGCTGTTCAAACAAATAATCATATGCAAACAATGTTATTTAAAATGCAAAGCTTATGTCTGTTTCGAAGTTTTTTTTGAAAATGCATTTTTCAGTAAAAACAAGTGAATTTTGTAAACTGTGATGTCAACTCGTTATTTTACCGTAAACCTTAAGGAGTCAGGATACCTTTTGTAACAGTATGCTTTCGAACTAACCCATGCTTCAGCTAGGACTTTTAAGGGTTGTAGCGTGGCCTGGTTCACAGTTTAAGAAACAAAGGATAAAGGCTCAAATTTTATTTGTACCCACCCGCTCTTCATGATGTTCTTCAAACCTAAACTCAGCTGATCGTGCGTTAGACCTTGTTTGAGTCTTTGTCCTGATATTCCAATGATGGTTCGGATATTGACAGTTTATTTTGAATAGGCAGTCATTTCTTCTTTTTTGTTGAGGGTTCGTATGACCTCTTTCTTTTTTATTTTATTATCCCTATTTTTTGCCTGAACTGTTTCTTTTTGTATTAGAGTCAGCGGGATGCCCCAGTGTTGTAAGTCTCCTTCATAGGTTTTGACTTAATGGGCTTTTATCTCTGAAAGATGAAGACTGCCTGTCTTTATGATTATATGGACCATCACTGTCTTTTTGTCTCGGAAGGACTTCTTTGATGCTATTCGCTGTGCACTTGGATCAACTGAGAGAACTACCCTGCCCCGGGTTATGATTAAGGGTTTTAATTTTCGAAAAGAAAAACTCCTACTTCTTTGGCTCAAAGGGGTTGACGAGGGATTATCTTCCTTATAACTCCAGTGTTTAGGATTTGAAACAATGCCTGTACCTCATCAGCGGGGTCTGTTCAAAAGCATACTGTAAAGATCGTGGTATCATTTTCGTCATCCTCCCTCAAGAGGCTTAGAATTTTCAATCGAGAGTTGAACATCAAGAAAAAAATAAAAGAAATTTTGAATATAGAGAACACAATTACTTCAAAACAGACACGTGTAATGCATTAATGAAATAATAGAGTTTGACATAATAATTGTTTGAATAAGCATAGAAAAATACAATATCAGAATTTAAATGAACAAGAGTCTCTCAATCCTAGCCATGTTTTGGCAAGGGAGCAGTGATCACATCGGGAGTCTCAGCAGGCTCGAATTCGATCTCCTTGGCGTCAATCATGTTCTGAATCTTGTATTTCAGCGCCCAACAATCCTCAGTATCGTGCCCCAGGCTACCAGAATGATAAGCACACCTCGCATCTGGGTTGTAGCTTGGAGAAGAAGTCTTAGGATTCGCAGGAGGGTTGATCACTGCAATCAGGTTCATCTTCAACATGTGCTCCAATGCTTGTGACAACGGAATATTGATGTTGGTGAACTATCTTTTAGGCTCGTCCATCCTTCGCTGATTTCCCTTCTGCTGTTGCCGGCGTGGTGTAGAACCAGAGATTAGGACTGCCCCTACATGTTGGTCACGACGATCCTTCTGACTGTACACAACATTGGACTCTTTCTTGAATGGTTTCTTCTCAGCGTTCAAGGAGTCACCCTTTTGTATCTTCCCGGACTTGATACCAGCTTCTATCCTCTCACTAGTTAAGATCAGATCTGTGAACCCAGCAGAAGAATTCCCAATCATATAGTTGAAGAACGGACCAGACAGGGTCCCTAAGAACATGTCAACGAGCTCACGGTATTTCAACGGTGGCTGCACCCTGCCAGCCAGGTCTCTCCACTTTTGCGCGTACTCCTTAAAACCTTCACCCGTTCCTAGTGACATACCCTGGAGTTGGGTACGCGTAGGAGCGAGGTTGGAATTGTACTGATACTGCTTATAAAAAGCAGTTGCCAAGTCCTCCCAGTTACGAATATTGGTTCCATCTAGCTGATAGAACCATTCGAGTTGAGTCCTTGAAAGACTCTCCTGGAAGAAATGGATCCATAAGTTCTTGTTTGCAGTGTAAGGCTGGATCTTCCTTACATAAGAGCGGAGGTGCAGTTTAGGAAAGGAAGCCCCGTCGTACTTCATAAAGGCAGGTGCCTTGAACTTGTGTGGGATCACCACCCCAGAAGATAACCCTAAGTCTCCAAAATCCAACCCAGGCACACGTTGAATCTCCATAGCATTTAACCGGTCCTCCAGCTGTTTGTACCGGTCCTCGGCAGGAGGGTACTGTTCATCATTGAAATCTGTCTCGTTGTCGGAGACCACAGGACTAGGAACCTCTCTCCCTTGTGGGCTATCTTTCCCAGAAGATGGGGTGGTCAGCTCAGCCTTATTTTGTGATCCATTCCCAGATCTGCGTCTAGGGTTGAACAAAACAATCCTTTTCTTCTTCTTCTTCAAAAGCAAAGTCTTCAATTCCTGTTGTCCCTGGGCTAAGTTCATGACCATCTCCTGGAACTGGGCGTTCTGGGCCTGGAGGGCCTTGATAGCTTGTTCATTGGATGATTCAGGATTCATGATGATGGCTGAAATAAACAGCGAAGAAGATTAAGCAACCTGTAGAACAGAGTACCTGTAATGCAATGATATGTATGTATGCATGCGATGTTTTCAAGGATCTCGCGGGGTAAACAGAGAAACTTGTTAGAATTTGAATTTGGGTAGCTTGATTGAAGGAACTTCATGTTGTTGAGAGTCCTTCTTCAAGAGTCAAGGCTCACCATATCGAGTGGGTCATAGCCCCTGACTCAAGTTATCAACCTTGGCTAGAGGAAAATAAATCCCCTTTGCCCCTTGCTAGACATCATGACCTGCATCACAAACCCTTGAGATCCTTGAAATGGATTAGTCCTTATGTAGGATGTATGCAATGGTATGATGGCATGATGTTATGCTATGCGTGGAGTGAGGTAAGTAAACCCTGTTATGAGTCCAGGTTAAGGACTGTAAACAAACCCTGCAAGAAACTCATGTGTTAGATAACAAGCATGCAAGTAGTCAAGTTTGAAAGCACACAAGTCACATAAGACAACCCTTAGAGTTTAGGCCAGCATGAAGTTTGGGGTACTACCCTCTTGAAGTTGGTGGGCTCAAAAACCTGTCCTATCAAAAGTAACCGGGTTCTAAGGAGCTCAATATCATTGGGTTGTTTTCTGTGTTCATTGTTTTGATTTAGCCACTGAACTGGCGATCAAAATATCCCAAGAAAACCCTCAATGAGTGTAGTATCGAGTATCTACCAACTTCATACTGCACCAAAGTCGGTCATCTCACTACCCCTAAAGAGGCCAGGATGGTCAAGTAAGGTTCCTAAGGTCAGTTGATGCTTCACGACACCACGCGGCGGCCCCGTACTCTCATTGACTTGACTCAAGGGTTACCGGTACTCACCAAAGTGCCACAATAACGTAGCAAACTGCTTCAACCGTGTCGGTATACCCCGCACAGTTCCCTCACAGTTTGTTGCTACTTTCTAAGAGGTATCCCCCAGATCCAGGTTAGGATCTATGAAACTCCCAAAACAGGCCTACAATATTAAATCAAGCAAGGCAAGCAATTGAAAACATGATGATGAACTATTCCTAAGGTACACCCCACTTATACCCTCTCCCCAGCAGAGTCGCCAGTTCTGTGATCGGTGGAAATAGAACTGACTGTTTTGAAAGCTGGTTTCGCGAAATGTCGCGGTAAGCAAGAGTCGCCACCGTCTTTTATGTTCTCCAATATGGAAAGGACAAAAGCACAACAAAATTCCTTATTCGAGATGTTTCTCGGTTCGGGAGGTAGATTTATAGAAAGGGAAGGTGTTAGCACCCTTTCTATCCGTGGTTATCCACGGGCTCTTAGGTACTTGCTCTTATGTTTTCAAAAGATGTTTGCTTTTCAAATGTTTGTGTGGGTTTGAAAAAGTTTCGTTTGAAAAATTTCTAAGTAACTCTTGTATCTGTCCTCAAGAGTGTATGAAAAATTTGTTTGAAAACTTTTAGAAAGTGTGAGTGCGAAAAGTTGTTTTGTTTGTTTGAAAAGAGCAAGTACTTAAGAGAAGTCTACCTACTCTAAGGAATTAGGCTGTGTAAGAGTCCTTTAGATAGTGCTATCCCACCATTGAGAGGTAGGTAGCACCGTCGTTGGAGGTGTTCGAGTCAATTCGATGATTAGGGACAGTGTGGTCACCGAAGCAATGGTAGGACACCTTAGAAGTAACCCTGATGTCCTAGATCCTTTTATCTGAGGCAAGCGTTTTGAGGCAACTGGATCTTAGACAAAAGGGCGACCTCTAAGACACCCTATACTTGATGACCACGTTTCGAGGCAACCAGTGAGGCGTACCCTAGGGGCGGCATATGCATGTGTGTTGTTTTTCAGTTAATTGTCTTTGTACATGTTTTTTGTGAGCTACGGATTAATTTTATTTACATACATTCTTTCATGCATTTAACAGTTAGGGGTGCGGAAAGTAAATTGCAGAAATGTAAATTCTAACAATTACAAGGCGCGGGTCTATACGTCGCCAAAAAAACAAAGACCCGTTTTGTAAAATAAAGTGCGAGAAATTTAAATAAAGCGGTAAAATTCCTAATTAACTATTACATAGCTGGAGACAGTTACATAAATAATCAAAATAAAATAAATGCGCGCGAAAGAATTAAGTCGGGAACGTCCTAAGGGTTTTGACCCTTTTAAGAAAAGAATTGAATTTTTTTGTCCTTTTTTGTGATTAAATGGAATTAAAACTAATTATTTAATTTATTAAAAGAAAAATGTTTTTTGTATTTTTATGTTTTTAATGAAAATGAAATAAAAGAATTAAAATTAAAATTTAATAAAAACCTAATTCTAAATTTATTTTAGTTATTAAAAAAAATGTTAAAGTTGCCTAATTAAAACTAATTCAATTTATTAGTATTTATTTACAAAATAATTACCTAAATGAAATTAATAAAGTATTTACATTTTTTTTGTTTTTTTGGTTTTGTTGTGAAAAAATATTAATTGGTTAATTTTGGTGATAATAATAATAATTAAAAAAAAAGTTAACTAAATTAAAAAAATATTAAAAAAAAGAAAAAGAATAAACCAAGGGAGGGGGTCTGGGTCCAATATGGAGGTGAAAATTGGAATCTGAGGCCCATTAACACAAAGCCATGTTTGACTTTTGGAGATTGTCCATGGTGTAGGTTGACCAGGAGTATGGTGCTCGTCCAATCCAGGCCTTTGGATCTGCTTCTGAGGGACACTTGGCAAACTGAGATGCGAGGTTTATGGTGCTCATCATTTGGGAATCTACAAAAGAATGCATTAGAAAAAATAACATTGAATTATGGGGGGACCTGGGAATCGAACCCAGGTCCCAATGGTTGCAAGCCACGCCACCTTCCACTGGGCCACTTGAGTGTTTTTGTTAATATAACAATCAAAGAAAATTAAATATGAAAACAAACATTATTCTGGAAATTAAAAAATCCGCGCGTTTATTTTAACCAGCCAGCCGTGCATGGACACCTCATCATCGTCTTCGTTTATCTACAAAATAGAAACAAGATAGCGGGGGTTTTTAACCCCCACAATGCAAAACTGTGGAAAATAGCGATTAGCTATATAGTGAACATAAAAAGGGCGCGATGGTTGGGTTGTGTTTGTTTCGTCCTTCTGAGTTCAACCATGGGTCTTGGAGGTTCTGATTTTACAGTATGTGCAAAGCCCCAATTCGAAAGCTCTGAAACCCTAGAACTTAACAATGGCAACTTTCATTTTAGAGCACCAAAATCAAATTAAATTATATCAAAAGCTTCATAACAATGTTAGAAATGCAAAGCAGTAATCAAAGTGTGTTAATGATGCGTAAAAAATGAATTTCGATTATGGAAAAAGATGATGAATCGTGTGACTGTATTAAGCGATTCTTTGAGGTTTTTGGCTTGTTGATGATTGCAAATCGTTCCTGGCAATGCTGGGAATGTGTTTGGATCAAGAGGAATGCTTGAATTGCACTGGAAGGTTGAAAACAGTTTTTGGTTTTTTTCTTCCAATTTTTGAATTTGGTTATGCCGTTTTAGGTGTCTCTAGGTCGTGCTTCAGGTCTGCAAGGCTTGTATATGTGTGTTTGAATGAGAATCAGTCAATATTAAGAGCCTTTAACCAATGCAATGGTGTTTTGGATTTCCTCTTTACCACCATTAAAAGAACTTGCCATGTTTGTTCAATTTTTGAATTTTCATGCTTAAAATGGACTTTACACGAATTTGGCAAGTGTATTATGATGCATCAAAGTCATTCAAACCACAAGATATCAATTAATTAATTTTTTTGATTTTTATTTGAATTTTATGGATTTAAAATGAATTAAATCAAATAAAATTAAATAAAAATAGAAAACTTAATGTTTAATCTTGAAATTGATCATGGGACACGTGGGTGGCATGACAAGGCTGAACCAAGTGGAAAAAAGTGGGCCCTTTTGTCAAAAATTGAAGTTTCAAGGATAGTTGACTTTTGCCATTTCACAAAAATTTCCCAACTTCTCCAATGCATATCTTGCTCAAATTTGATCATATGAACATGTTCTTGAACATTTTGGAAAGGCCTTGAAGTCCTCTAACCAATGCCTTTGGTCCCATGTCACTTTGATTTACCAATCTCAAGTTATGGTCTTTGACTTAAAGTGCCTTTTTGTTGACTTTTGAAAATGACCTATAATGTTGAAATTGATAACTTTTTGTGAGAGAATTTCTTGGACTTGGAATGTGAAGATGAGTTGTAGGAAATGCCATCCCCTTCAAAATGAGAATTGGATGGGATTTTTCTGATGAACCATGAAAACGTTATGCCTTGGTCAAGTTACAGTTGACTTTTCAACTGTCCAAAAATAGAAACTTTTGCATCTTGATGATTTTTGAGCCATGCTTGTGGAATCATGATCAAGACTTGATCAAATGATGATTGTGGCTTCAAAATAAGATGTTGACCAAATTTTTTGACTTTTGACTGCCAAATGACCATTTTGCCCCTGCAGTTGATTGTGAAGCAATTAGGGTTTTTGACAGTGCAACTTGACCTTGTGAGCCTTGAAACTTGGCATGTAGATGCTTGACAATGTGTATGAGCATATGGGACTTGATTGAGCCCTTGAAAACCTCAACTTCCTTGCAAGACCCAAAACCCTAATTTTGACTGGCTTAGGAGGATGGTTTGACTGTGTAGCCCTTGAGTTGACTTGAGCAAATTGAGATGATGCTTGTCAAAACTTTTGAAGAATATGGGAGGGAAAATTTTGGGGTACAAAATTGATGAATTATGACCTTTGGCACTTGATTTTGACCAAAAAGTCAAAGTTTGACTTTTCAATATATAGTTGACTTTTGATCAATTGATTGGAAAATTCATCTGTCAATCCTATGCATTTGAGATCTTTTGAACTATGTGATTAGGTCAAGATGATGCTATTGAGTCCTTGAAATCATGCTTGAACCCAATTGGTCATTGGCTAGGTCAAAAATCAGAAATTGCCCTTTCTCAGTCAAAACCCTAATTTTGACCATTTCGCCCTTTTGATGATTTGATCAAATTTCTTAAGGAGTTATGATCCAAACTTGATCAAATGGTACATAGGAGCCTATAATGTTGTTGTGGATAAAAAATTATGAAGTTTGACTGTAAATTGGCCATGGTTGACTTTTTCCCTAATACAGCTGATTTTTAGGTCAACTGTCCAATTGACTGGGCAAAAATGTGATTCAAGGCTTGAAATTTAACATGGGCAATCTCAGGGGTCCAAGATGGTATATGATAGTCACATGAAGCACTGATGGTCCAAAAATCCTTGTGCAAACTCAAACCCTAATTTCAGGTCATTAGTGCAAGATGATGTCTTGAGCTGAGCAAACCCTAATCTTGTCCTGAGTCCAAGAAGTCTTGTGAGGAAAATCTTGATAAATGAGAGGGCAAATTTTGGGGTACAACAGGGAGATTGTTAAAACAAGACTTTATTCTGCAATATTATCTCTGAGTTTTGATTATAACAAATGAGTATGTTTGTATGAATAATTTTGATACTCTAATGTTTGTTATTGTTGAGTACTTAACGAACAGGTTCTGCTTCTGATGGATAGCGTGGCCAAGACATTAGAAGAGAATTAGTTTCGCTTATGCACTATAAAAGTTCTATTGAACAGTAGCAAGACACTCCAGAAGGCTCTGAAGTGTAAGATCTGATATTTGTCTAAAGAAACCAGTCCGAAGATCTGAAGACAGAATTTGCTACTTAAGTCCAGATACTGAAGACTCATGTTTTTGAAGACAACGAGTTCTAAAGAAACCATTCAGAAGATTTGAAGACAAAAGTTGCTACTTAAGTCCAGATGCTAAAGACTCATGTTTCTGAAGACAACGGGTTCTAAAGAAACCAGTTAGAAAATTTGAAGACAAAAGTTTCTACTTAAGTCCAGATGCTAAAGACTCAAGTTTCTAAAGGCCTAAGGTTCTAAAGATAATGGTTCTAAAGATAATGGTTCTAAAGACCAAGTGTTGAAGACTCTAAAGACATAAGTTCTAAATATTCTAAAGACTTGAAGTTATAAAGACCCAAGGCTCTAAGAAAAAGTTCTCACAACCAAGTGTTGAAGACTCTGAAGATGTAGTTCTGAAGACTCGGAAGACTTGAAGTTCTAATGACCCTGTGTTATGTTCTCGCTTCTAAACTCATGCTCGCAGAAGCCTCTGAAGTGCAGAAGTAAAGAAGATAACATTAAACATGGTACAAATAGTACATGGTACAATCAACATTTTATTCCACTACCATGAAAGGACAGACACATTGCACGATCTTGTCCCCCACGTTAGTGTCCAAGCTGCAATGTTTCTGGAAATTCCAAGAGTACCCTCAACGAGCATATTATTTTATTGTCTATATAAAGGCTTGAAGACTAAGAGAGAAAGCTGCCAACTAAAGAAATATTCACGCGCAAATGTTGTTCATAGCTTTCACATTCTTAAGTCATTGTTCTTAAAATAGTTTACATATTCATCTTTTTAGAAGCAATATTCTTGTAAACAAAACTTTTATTCAAATGGTTGTTTAATTTACTTAAGGGACCGGGTAGGTCTGTATTCTTAAGAAGTCTAGGACTTGCGAGTTTTAGAGGTTGTTATTCACTTGTGGGTAGCTTGTGCATTGTAATAATTAGGTTGATTATTGTTTGATATTCCTTAAGGGACCGGGTAGGTCTGTGTCCTTAAGAAGTATTTGACTTGCGAGTCTTAGAGGTTAATTAGGTTGATTGTTGTACCCAAAAATTTTCCCTCTCCTTTCTAAAAAAAGATTTCACAAAGGACCTCCAATGCTCAAGGAACTGACCAAACAAATCACCTTTGAAACACTGAGATCACAAATTAGGGTTTTGACTGAGAATGATTGATCATTGACTTTTGAACTAATATACAATCTATTAGTTTGAATCATGGTCCCAAAGATTCAAATGCATCATTTTTACCTAATTTCATATATCAATTCATTTCTCAAGATCATTAGATTGACAGATGAAATTTGGTCAACTAATGAAAAAGTCAACTGTATACTGAAAAGTCAAGCTTTGACTTTTTGACCAAATTTGAGTTTCAAAGATCAAATTCATCAAGGCATTCAAGAATATCAAGCCTGATCTTTAAGAAGTCAAGAAAGTCAAAAGTCAATGTGAAAATGTCAAACTTTTCAAGACAGAGAAATTTTTCTAAGTGTTTTTATACATGATAATTTCACTACTTCATGCTAATTTTTCACCAAGATGCATGATGATTCAAAGGAAACTTTCAACATGAAAGTTGTAGATCTTGAGGAATTATACAAATTTGTATTAGAGGGTTGATGTCCAAAACGCTTAGATTTGAATATATAAGCCCATGAAGTCATGACATT
Organism: Vicia faba; assembly: GCA_948472305.1. NCBI lineage: Eukaryota > Viridiplantae > Streptophyta > Magnoliopsida > Fabales > Fabaceae > Vicia > Vicia faba. Next base: position 589,456,132 of record OX451738.1, read on the forward strand.
TTCATCTAACACTTAGAGAAATTTCTAACAAATTTTGGTCAGGATTTTATCCCAACTTCTTGGCACTTTTTCACATAGTTCCAAGATGATATTGTCAAAATAGCCAACATGAAATTTATAGAGGATTTTTAAAGCTTTCCAAAACATCCAAGAGCATGAATTCATCATACTTGAGCTAGGAGATTTAAGGGCCTGAAGTTGGACATCCATTCTTGAATTGCAAGTCATTTTGTTGAAGAACAAATAATCCAATTTGCGTGATATGCTGCATAATCTTACTTTTCAGGCCTTGTGACTTGTGAATCTATCCATAATTAGATGTTTACATAATTGATTGAACCATTATCCAAGTGATTCAAGTATTTTCCATTGAATCATTCCATTTATAGCACAAAGGCACCATTGCCATTCACATAAAGAAAGCTTTATGAAATTGTCAACTCCTTGAGCCTCTCAATTGTTTTCTCTGCATATACACAACGTCAAAGCAAGAATAAACATGCCTAAAATCCTCTAGAAACTTCAGACCATGCTTGTACCATGCACTGGAACACCAATTTTCACATAACTTGGTTGTTTCATCTCAACCGAACCAGAATTTTGACAATTTGTAAGACAAACTCACTCATTCTCTCAATCATCCTCTATAAATAGAGAGGCCATTTGCAAGATAAGGGGGCAGAAGTTTTTGTTGTGTAGAAAAGTTCTCAAAATCCCCTCATACTCTCAAAAACCATAACTGTCCATAAAACTTCCATTCTTGAGCTTTGAAGTCCAAATCTTTGAATCTCATACCTTACAAGTTTTCCCCAAACAAATCATCTAAATATGTCACATACACCATATTGAAGTTGTTCGAACACAAGAACAACTTCTGTAATATCATTATCATCACCTTCCAAACTCAAAACATTGTCTTGCAAGTTGACTTGGTTGGAGAAAATCGAACACTTTCAGTACAAAGTAAGGATCAGAACAACTTCAAAAGGGTCCGAAGGAGCTCAATCAATCATCACATTGCAGTTGGAAACATCCATACACATTTTGAGTTTTCACTTCAAGAGCTAAGTTTTCTCAAACTGTGATATCCTTGTTCATACATTATTTTACTTTCGTTTTCAAAAGATTAAAACAAGACAAATCAACATAAAAGAGTTGCAAACACTAAAAATCACAAAAAAGTGCTTCTGGAAGTCTGACACGGCCGACCGTGTCACCTGACACGGGCCGTGTCCCACTTACTAGAATTAAAACTTGACAAAATGGCAGGACGGGGTCCTGACATGGGTGCCCGTGTCACAATACACTGCCCGTGTCAGCTCAACTGGGACTAGAAAAGTCATGCATATTTATTACAGGGTCCTGACACGGGTGCCCGTGTCACAGGACGTGGCCCGTGTCAGCTTCAACACCAAAAATTCTGATTTTTTGAGACTCTTTTGCTATTATTTTCATTCAATTTGGTTGTAATAGTAATTAGGTTTTAATTGCTTTCATTCCCCATTCATAAATTTGTATCCCCATCCCCTAAGAGATGTGATAACGTAGGATATTTACTTTATGCAATTTACCGCTTTCAAATATAAATTCTAGTAATTAGGGTTTGTATGGAAAGATAAAACCAATACTAGAAAAACCTAATACAAGATAAATCAAGCATGAAATGTAAAACACTTGCACACTTGCACCTCTAGGGTTAACTCCACTTTATTGCCTTAAATAAATAGTTATGTTATGCATGTGAGACATCTTAGCAAAAACAATTAAAATACAAGATCATAGTCCCTCGATGATGCTACAAAAGTTGTCTTACAAATGATCTTATCCCCTTAAGAAAAAATACAAAGGTATCTTACAACATTGTTATCTATGACTATACGGTGGCCCATGCCCGTCCCTTTACATCCAAACATAGGGCTTCTTACCAATCAATGGTAAGATAACAATATCAAAGGAAGAGAGAAATGAACAAAAGACTTTTGAGTAGGTAGAACGTTCATAGTTTCTTGCTCTCACAACCATCTTCAAAACATCTTTCAAAAACACCAACACTTTCAAATGAAATATTTTCAAAAGTCAACACTTTGTATGCATTCTTATAGAGACGAAAATCATTACAAAGTTTTCCTAAACAAAGGCGCTTTTCAAAAAAATACTTTCAAAACCCATCACAAACACATTTCGAACAAAGCAATTTCAAAAGTGAGCTAGCAAGCAACTAAGAGCCCATAGATAACTGCGGATGAAAAGGGTGCTAATACCTTCCTTTTTCATAACCTACCCCCAAAATCAAGAAAATATCCCAAAATGTATTTCCTGTTCTTTTCACCCTTTCATTTATTGGATAAAAAAATTCGGTGGCGATTCTTACTATCCGCAACAATTGCGATAAAACGCAAAACACCCAAGTCATTTCTCCCACCGTATGACAGAACTGGAGACTCTGCTGGGGAATACTTAAAAGTTGGGTTACCTTAGAGCTAGATCATATTTATTTGCTTTCATTTTTTGACTTGTTTGCTTTACACTTATGGGTCCTCGTTTGGGTTTATATTGATCCTCTTCCCGGATCTGGGAACACCATTAGGTAAGTAGCAATAGATTATGGAAACTGTACAGCTTAGACCGATATGGTTGAAGCAATGGCTACGTTAGTGTGACTAATTTGTTGTTACCAGTATCCCTTGTGTTGAATTAAGGAGAATAGGGGGCCGCTGAGCAGTGTCATGAAGCACTAACTGACCGTAGAACCTTTAATTGAACAACTTAGCCATTAGGAAGTAGTGAGATAGCCGACTTTGGTGCAGAGCTGAGGATTGGTTGATACTCGATACTATGCTCATTGATATCGGACTTTTGGAATGTTTCGGCCGCAAGAAAAGATTTATTGTTCTGAGATAATGCCCAATGAATAAAGATCAGTGATATTGAGATTCCCTAGAACCCGATTACTTTCTAGGATAGGTTGAACCAGCTAAACTTCAAGAGGGTACTTACCTATGAAACCCATGCAAACCTAAACCTAAGGTCTTTGTGTGCTTTTTTTGTGATTATTATTTATGACATCATAACATCATAAGCATTCTCACTAACCATTTCAAGGATTTAGGAATTTATCTTTGTTCTGTTTTGCAGGTCATGACTTCCACTCATAGAAATACCATCCGAGTCAACTTCGTGAAAGTGCATCCTTAAATTCAAGAGTTAGCATCAAGAGTTTCTGGAGATTCTCCCTTCACCAATAAATATGGTCGACTTCTCAACTTGGCTACCTCAAACTTCCAAGAAGAAATGATGTGTTTGTTTTTTAAATTCTTTGACACTATGCATCATTGCTTCACCTTTCCCGATTACCAATTGGTTCCTAATTTAGAAGAATTCTCTCAATTGTTAGGAGTGCCTATGCCTGATCAAATACGATTCACCGATTTAGAGGAGACTCCAAAGCCTGAAATTATTGCCAAAGCCTTACATTTGAAGAGATCTGACATTGTGACAAATTGGGTGACAAAAAGTGGAGTTAAGGGTTTCTTAGCCAAGTTTCTATTGGATAAGGCTCGTTTGTTCTGGGAAGATATGGATTTTCAAGATGTCTTGGCCCTTCTAATCTATGGATTGGTTCTATTTCCCAATCCAGACCAACTCATAGGTGTGAATGCCGTCAAGGTTTTTCTCTCTCGTAATCCCATACCTACCTTGCTTTGAGCCATTCTACATTGTTTCCACACTCGTACCATGAAGAAAAGTGGTACTCTTTTGTGTTGCATTCCATTACTGTATAGGTGGTTTATTTTGCACCTACCTCGAGAAACGTTAAATAATGAGCAAGGCTTGACATGGTCTCAAAGGATGATGTCACTCTCGCACTCGGATATCCACTGGTGTTCTCGATCTTTGGATGATATTACCATCATTGAACATTGTGGGGAATTCCCTAATGTCCCACTCTTAGGAATTAGGGGAGGTATCACCTATAACCCTTCTCTTGCATTACGGCAGTTTGGGTATGCACAAAGAGATGGTCCCTATGATGCGCTCATCCAAGGTTTAGTATTCGACTACGAGGGTGACGACCAAGGCTATCATCAAAGGTTCATACGAGCTTGGAGAATGGTAAACAAAGTGGATAGTGAGACATTGGGGCATAAAAATTCCATCCCCCTTGAGCCTTACCTTAAGTGGGTACGAACTCGTGCTCAAAGTCTCGTGATGCCTTACCCCGCCATCCTAGTTATCATCATGGAGCCTATTACCGAGGGAGATGTTCCTTACACTATTCTCCATGCTGACATGTTAACTACTCTCGAGGAGTTGCAAAGATCTTAGATTCAACTCAAGAGGGGAGAAAGACACCTTTGAAGCCTAATTTTATGCAAACAGAAAGAAGACGTTGGAGCCCACGAGGCAACTTCACGAGGAGAGGAACCTGAATGCCTACATTACTCTGAATAGGAAGCACCTATAGGAGATTTGAGACCTTTTATTTCTATTTAGTCCATTTTGTTTCTTTTGTTTCAATGTAAGCCCAAGAGGCATGTTGTAATTAATCTGAACTTATTAATGCAATTAATGTTTGTTCCTTTTTTGTCTAAACACGTTTAAATTTTATAAGTCCTTGAAATCATTTGCATATGCATTTCATGCATCATAACATAAGCAAGATTTCCATAACAAGTTTCCTCATCTTTCTACTATTTATTTCAGTAAGATGGATGTTGAGCAGACCATGAAAGATTTGCAAGCACATAATTCCCAATTCTAAGAGACCTTGCTGGCCCTGGCCAAGGGACAACAAGAGCTGATGACACTGCTGGCAGCCAAAAAGAAGAAAAAGAAGAAGGCCCTGATCAACATGGGGAAAATATTTAAAGGCCAAGTCCTTCAGGTGCAGATAATTGAAGAGTTATCAGAGGAAGACGAAAACCAAGACGAAGAGGCAAGGAGTACCCGCCCTGGAGGTGCAAACAATCAAGCTTCTGAGGATGAAGACTACTTTGATGAACAATATCTGCCGACTGAGGATAAATGCAAGCAGTTAGAGGATAGACTGAAAGTTGTTGAAATTCAAGCCGTACCTGGTTTGGATTTTGGTGATTTAGGATTAGTACATGGGGTCATCATTCCCCATAAGTTCAAAATACCAGTCTTTGCTAAGTATGGAGGAGTTTCATGCTCAAAACTTCATATGAGGTCTTACGTCTGCAAGATACAACCACATACTATTGAAAAGAAGCTTTGGGTCCATTTCTTCCAAGAGAGTCTGGTTGGGACTCAGTTAGAATGGTTTTACCAATTGGATGGTTTCCGTATCCACACGTGGGAAGATCTGGCCACTGCTTTTTATCATCAATATAAGTACACCATTGATTTAGCACCGACAAGAGTTCAAATTCAGGGAATGACAATGGGTACTAATGAAGGGTTTAAAGAGTACACACAAAAATGGAGGGATCTTGCTGGTAAGGTCCAACCACCACTAACTGACAGAGAACTAGTTGATATATTCATGGGAACACTAACATGACCATATTTCAACTTTCTAATTGGTAGCTCATCTTCCGGTTTCACTGAGTTAATTTTGACTGGTGAAAGGGTCGAGAGTGGAATCAAGAGTGGAAAAATTCCAATGGCATCTGCTTCTACATCAAGCACTGTAAAGAAACCCTTTATTAGCAAGAAACAAGCCAATGTTGTTTATGGGTCAAGGGCCCATACCAAGAAGGATCACCGTCCATCTGTTAATGTTGTGTTAATCTCCAACCCTCCATCTGCTCAAAGACAATCATCCAACCATCAACGATATGAAATTCCTCGAAGACAGTTCACAAGGATTAACATGTCGCTATCCCAAGCCTTGCAACATCTGTTGAAGGCTAACTTAGTGACATTGCGTGATCCACCATTAAATCCCAATGTCTCATCACCAAAGTACAATCCTAATTCCAAATGTGCCTATCATTCCAACAACCATGGGCATGAAACCGATCATTGTTGGGCTTTGAAATATAGAATTCAATATCTTATCAATAACAAAACTATTGAGTTTGATCCACCTACAACTCCAAATGTGATAACTGCACTAATGCCGAACCATGGCAAAGGTGTCAATGCGATTGATGACACTACTTTTGTTTCCTCCGTTGAGGATTTGACTACTCCATTGACCACTGTGAAAGGAGACTTGCTGAGAGCTAGGGTGTTCCATGGCTTTTTAAAAGACCGTGTTTATTGTGCTGAACAAATAAATGGATGCAAGTGGCTGAAAGAAGGTGTTCAACGCCTGATATATAGTCACGAGATTCTGTTTGAAAGAACTCCCTCCATCAAAAGTTTGACCAATAAAACTGAATACATTTCTATCATAACAATTTCCAACAAGCCTCTTAGTATCTCCTAAAAGGGTCCTATTAGGATTTCAAATGAATCAACAATTTCTCCTTTAGTAATCACTACCCTGGGCCGATTCCTTACTCCTCCGACAAAGCAGTTCCATGGAACTATGGTGTCGAAGTTTACTATTATGGAATAAAGCAATATTCATGGATCAATGAAGACAAGACCAACGATGTTACAAATATTGCAGGTTCTAGTAAGGTAACAAGAACGAGGAGGATCTTCTCCCCTGATATTTCACCTCTGACTACTACAACAACTCCTTTTCACATAACCAATAACAAGCCTAATACCAACGCTAGAGGAAAAGAAAAAGTAAGTGAGCCTGCTGGGATAGAGGCATCTGCCAAAGATGTTGATCCGGAAGAGCCCTCCACTCGAGAGATGGAGGAAATCTTGAAAATTATAAAGAAGAGTGATTTCAAAAAGTCGAACAATTAGGGCAAACCCCCTCCAAAATCTCCATGCTGTCATTACTACTCTATTCTGATGCTCATGCCCAAGCTTTAATCAAATTCTTGAATAAAGCTCATGTGCCCCAAGAGACTACAGCTGACCAGTTCGATAATTATGTGGCGAGTTTAACGGATGACAACGAATTAGGTTTATATGATGCTGACTTGACACCAGTTGGAAGGAATCGTAACAAGGCCTTGTATGTCTCTATTGAATGCAAGGAAACTACCCTGGCCCATGTCCTGATTGATACCGGTTCCTCTCTAAATGTTCTACCTAAAGGTGCTTTGGACCGACTATATTGTGAAGGCCTGGTGTTGAAACCAAGTGATATAGTTGTAAGGGCTTTCGATGGGTCCAGAAGGATGGTGCATGGAGAGGTGGATCTCCCTATTAAAGTGGGATCACAAATTTTCAACTCCACCTTTTATATAATGGACATACGTCCCGCCTACTCTTGTTTGCTTGGGCGCCTGTGGATTCATGGAGAAGGGGCAGTAACATCCACCCTTCATCAAAAATTAAAATACCCAGTCAAAGGGAAGATTTTCACTGTTTATGGTGAAGAGGAATTTATGGCGAGCCACCTCAATTCCATCAAGTATGTGGAAATGGATGGTGAATTTATAGAAACTCCATTCCAGGCTTTCGAAGTTGTTCCTCCTATGGTTTCCGCCACTAAAATCTCCTCTGACATATCAAAAGCTGATGAAGTTGTACCAAGAATGGTTTCACTTAATGATGCCTGTGCCGTGGTCGAAGGTGGAAGTTGTACTATCTGGGGACAACTCCTCGAGATTCCGTTTAAAGTAGACAAATTTGGGTTGGGTTTCATCATCAAAGCTCAGAAAGAAGTCAGGCGCACTCGCATGGGAAAGCCACCTCTTCGCATCGGAAATCACGAGGTAAACGCTGTGGAAGACTCCAACAATGAATGTGTTTTTGAAGAATGGATCTACCCTACTGCCGGAGGAAAGCTCAACAACTGGCACGCAAATGATTTCACTCCCATATCCTTCATTGAGGAGTAATTACTGTTTACTGTTTTATGTCAATTCAAGAACTTTTGTCTGTAATTTTAATTCCAAACAATGACTTTTAAGCCACGTGCCTTTCCTGGGGCACCATGGTCCATTTGTTAAGGGTTTTGTTCATGTTTGTTGTACCCCAAAATTTGCCCTCCCTTTTTCACAAGAAATCACAACCCCAAGATTTTCTCTGATTTTTTAAGATTGGTTCGAGAATCGGTCAAACAGACTTTTCTTTATCAGTCGATCCAGAATTAGGGTTTCCTATGATTTTTGAGATTGGCTCAAGAATTGATCAAGTAGACTTTTATTTGGCAATAAATCCGGAATTAAGGCTTTCGCTCGCATTTCTCAGAAGAAATTGAATCCACAGTAATTCAGTTCACTGTTACATTGTTTTCGCACTTTGTTAGAGTTTGCTGAAAGATTTACTGATTGTTCTCAAAAACCTAATTATCTGGGATAAGAGCTGAGAATTTTGTTTGGAACATTAAGCCATTGGTTTGATCAGTGGAGTGAAAGGTTAATGGAATGCTTGCTTGTTTAACTGTCCAATGCGTGCGTTGATACCATGCGTATTGAGTAATGCAAGGTTACGAGACTACAAAGTTTGTTGATTATTTATTTCATCTGGATTAGAATTATTGAGACACAGTTTCAATTATTTTGATTTAAGAGTCTTAAATAATTAAATAAACAATGCAAGGAAAAGTTGGAAGATATTTGACAAAGAATTTTTTTTATTTATTTCAAATGTTGTTACAAATTTTATTCGAATATTATAAGATTACAACTTATAGTATTTACAATAATATTTGTTTACAATAAATGGAAAAATAAATCTAAGCCTAATCTCCTAAGATCTTTGACTTCTACTTCTACTGCTTCCTCTATCATCCAACTGTTACTTACCTGCAAAAGATAGAAGAAAAAGAAATCAACGCAATTAACTGAAAATAATTTTCAAGCAGATAAAAAGAAATCATCATTAAAACTTGCTGGCCGGAATCAGAACGCTATTGGATTCATCATGTTTTTACTTTTTCTATTTGAAAATCACAAGAAGATTTCTCTTCTTGGTTCACAAAGAGAAAAGTAAAAAAATAAATTGCAAGCATACACATGGTTCAAATACAAAGGTATGAAGTTGCAAGGCAAAGCAAAGGGTACTGCAAACTGAGTTTCAAACTGCATTAGTCAACCAACAGCAAGGCAAACATGAGCAAGCATGGCAAGCTAACTACAAATGCATTAACCAAACTGAATGTCAAACTGAGTTGCAAAGCTGTCAAGGCAAAGTACAAAGCAGAAAATATGCAAAATGTCAAAGTAAACAAGTACATAAAGTACACAATGCAGAGAGATAAACCAAGTTACAAGCCAAAGAGGCTTGTCCTAGCCCTCATCATTTTCTGGCCAGCAAGCTTTTCAGAATGATATATTAAATTAAGCAAAAGTGCTTTTGAGAGAGAGAAAAAAAGAGAGGACCTTTTAGTAAAAAGAGTTTGCAGTTTTGGCAAGAGTGCAGACTATTTTTCAAGACAGCAAAAAGAAAAGAAAAAGATATAAAGACTGTATAACAGTCCAACAGAAGAGGAGAAGATAGAGCAGAAATGCTAAACCTGCTTGCAAACACAAACAGACCAGCAAGCCAGCATACCAAAACCACAAACCTGCTTAACCTGCATAAACTGCAAGCTCAAACTTACAAACCTACATAAACTTCAAGCTCAAACTTACAAACCTGCATAAACTGCAAGCTCAAACAAAAACCCTGCAAGCCTGCTTCTAAAACTCAAGTCTACAAGCCAAGTTTACCCATAAACAAATTTAACTCCAAACCTGCCTGCACAAAAACTCAAACTGCTGTCAAAACCAAAACTTCCCAACCTGCATAACATCAAGCTTACCAAAACTCATCCTGCATTCCAAAACTTCAAGCTCAAACAAAAAGACCCTGCATAACTACAAAGGCCAAGCTTGAAAAAACTCAAACAAGCTCAACAAGCCTGAAATACCAACTGCAAATCAAATTGCAAAACTGCAACTTACTCAAACCTGTCCAAGCCACAAATTCAAGCAAAGCTGGCCAAAACAAGAAACAAAGAAAATAGTTTCAGAAGTGATTACATTCATTATCATCAAATCATCAGGGTCAACAAGGAGAGAGGAAGAGTTTTAGAAGTAAAACAAGCAGTTTTCAGAAGCTAAATTCATCATCAAACTCAGTTCAAACAAGCAGTTTTCAAAAGCCAAATTCATCATCAAACTCAGTTCAAACAAGCAGTTTTCAGAAGCCAAATTCATCATCAAACTCAGTACAAGCAAAGAGCAAATTACTTCAGAAACCAAGTTCATCATTAACAAAGAAGAGGAAGAGGTTCAGAAGTGACAGAAAAGAGCATATTTTTAGAATATTCATCACTAACAAATATAAACAAATCTCAGAGCATCATCATCATCGACATCAAATAACCCAGAAGAAAGAGGAAGAGAAAATCAGAAGCTATTCAAAGGGGGTTCGGAAGCAACATAAGCAGTTTTCAGAAAAGCTCATCATCAAACATTCAAAAGAAATACAGAGATACTAGTAAAGCAAGCAAGATACCGTCATCTCCATCCTCCGCTCCGGCCACCAGAAGCGCCACCGATCCCTCTTCGCTCCCTCCCTTTTCCTCTCAATCCTCCCCAAGGTAAGTATGTTCTCAACCTTTTTTTACTGCATATCAAGCATTAAAAGCCATAAATCAAAACGTGCATGCAAAAATCAAACAAATGAGCAAACTGTAAAAAAACCTAAGGCACAAAAGATAATGATTCATACCGTTCAAACCACAACAGTAGGCCACTGTGAGGAGGAAGAGAGAAAGAGAGGGTGGCGCTCTGGCAGCTTAAGGCTAGAGGAGAATCAGAAGCTCATAGGCTTGAGAAAGACGAAGAGAAACGGAGAAGAGATGAGAGAAGCGGCGCCGCTGTCGCCAAAGCGTACAAAACCCTAAACTGAATTAACCCTAAAAATTGTAAAACACAACTTGGGCCTGTTCGCCCCAAACACTACCTTAGGCCAATTCCATTTTCCAGCGCCCCACCCCCTTTCTTCATTTCTGATTTATTAATTTGTTCTTCTTCATTTTCTATTTTGGGCCACAAACTCATTAGGCACATCTTTTTTATATTTTCAAAACTAATATTTTTCTTTAATTTACTTTCTTTCTTTTAGTTAATGCAAACACTAATTAAATTTTGTTTTATTTTCTTTTTAAGATAATTTTATTTTTCTTTATTAATCTTGTTTAATATAATAAAAATACAAAAAAGAATAGTTAATTTGATCTAATCAATTTTGCAATTTTCTTTAACCTTTTAATTAACAAAAGTACATAAATATAATAGAAGATTTAATTTAAATAAATTTTCTTTCTTTAAAACTTTTTAGTTTCATAATCAATAAAAACACAAAATAATAATAATCATACTTAATCTTCACTAGGTTAAATTTTTATTTGTTCATTTGTAAATAAAATACATGCATCTCATAGTTACTGATTTTTCATAATTCGTTATAATTTTTTACATTGAATTGCGACAGTTCGATTTGGTTGTAATATATATTTGGACATTATTATTCTTATGAGACTCATCCCCATTTGTAAATAATTGTACCCCCATCCCCGGATACTGTTTTGTAATAACTTAGACTTTAAATTCCTGCAATTTATTGCTTTCAATATACTGTATAGTAATTAGGGTTTGTATGCGAAGATTCAAAATCAATCGCTAGATAACCTAATACAAGATAAATGCATGAAAATCAATACACAATTCACACTTGCACCTCTAGGGTAACCTCGCTTGTTGCCTCGGAAACACAATCATGTCCCTCGAGTATGAGACACTCTAGCAAATGCCCCTTCGATAAACAAAGATCGTAGTCCCTCGATGACCCTCGATGTTGCCTTCGATAAAACGATCTCGTCCCTTACAAAATTGCTAGAGCGTCTCACAAGTTGCTTTCAATGATTGTATGCGATGACCCGCGCCTGTCCCGTTTAACATCCTAACACAAGGTTGTTCACCAAATACAATGGTGAAGAAACACTGTTAAAAGGGTTAAAAACATAAGAAAGATCTTTGAGTAAAATAGGGTAGACAACTCTTAGTTACTTGATCAAAAGCTTGCAAAACATCCTTGCCATTTTTCAAACACACTTCACAACACAACTTCAAAACAATTTCAAAACAAACTTTCAAAACATTGAATTATCTTTTCAAAAAGACACACACCTTTGTATATATTCAAACAAGAATCATTATAAAGGTTGCCTAGACAAGGCATCTTTTTTTTCAAAGCATTTTCAAAAAACTACACACACAAAGCACCATTTCAAACAATTGAAAAGCAAAGGCAAGTGATCTAAAACAAGTAACTAAGAGCCCATGGAAAACCATGGATGAAAAGGGTGCTAGCACCTTCCCTTTTCATAATCAACCCCCCGAACCCAAGAAAACATCTCAAAGGTCTTTCCTGTGCTTTTTGACCTTTCCTTAGGATAAAATAAAAAGTCGGTGGCGACTCTTGCTAAACCGAACAAGTGTGAAAACAAACGCAAAACCTCAAGTCAGTTCTCCCACCGTATCACAGAACTGGCGACTCTGCTGGGGAAATTTCTAAAAGTGGGGTTACCTTAGGGTTTTAGATCACCTTTACATACTTATCTTGTTTGCCTTGATTGCTTTACTTTTTTGGGTTTGTTTTAAATCCTACACCCGGATTTGGGGGCACCTTTTAGGTAAGTAGCAATAAACTGTGAGAGAACTATGCGGGGTATACCCACATGGTTGAAACAATAGCTACATTGATGTGGAACATTGGTTGGTACCGGTAACCCTTGAGTTGAATCAAGGAGAGTACGGGGCCGCCGCGTGGTGTCATGAAGCATCAATTGACTTTAGAACCTTACTTGACCATCTTGGCCTTTTTAGGGGTAGTGAGGTGACCGACTTTGGTGCAGTCCAAAGTTGGTAGACACTCGATACTACACTCATTGAGGGTTGTTTTCTTGGAATATTTTGGTCGCCAGTTAAGTGGCTAAACCAAAACAATGAACACAAAAAATAATCCGGTGATATTGAGCTCCTTAGAACCCGGTTCCTATTTATAGGACAGGTTGAGCCAACTAACTTCAAAGAGGGTACTTACCTACAAACCCCATGCAAGCCTAAACCTAAGGACTTGTCTTATTTGTGTGAATGTGATTACCTGTATATACACTTGTTTACTTTTGCATACCTGTACATAACATCATAACATCATACCATAGCATTTTCAATAACCATTTCGAGGATCTCGAGGGTCTTTAATGCAGGGTCACGTTGAACCAGCCGTCTACCAGAGGGCAAGAGGATTTTCCTCTAAACAAACACCATCAAAGATCAAGCGCAACAACTTGAATCGGGGGCTATGACCCACTTGACATGGTGAGCTTGATTCTCGTGGAAAGACATCCATCGATACAAAGTTCTCCAGTCAAAGATGTTGATCAAAGTTTAAACTCTAACATTTTTTGTGTTTACCCCGAGAGATTCTTGAAAACATGCATCCACATATCATGCATTGTATCATAACAAATTTTCCTTTTCAGGTTTCCTTATTCTCCCACTGTTTATTTCAGTAGGGATGGCTCTAGAGAGAACTCTCTAAGAGATCCAGGCTCAAAACGCTCAACTTCAAGAAATGTTCTTGAACCTGTCCCAGGGGCAAGAAGAAGTGAAAGCTCTCCTCACAAGGGGCATGGTCCTAGGGAATCCAAGCGGCATCAGGAATGACCAATTGGAAGGACTACTGATTGAGCTGGCAACAATGAAGATCCAGATGATGGGACAGCTGGTGGGCCAGATGGCTCTCATTCAAGACCTGGCTCAAAGATAAGAGGAGCTCAGGGTCCTCGTCAACAAGCTGCTTCAAGATAACCAAGTGGGGCAAATAACTAGGGTTGAAGATCAAGTCATCATTCAACCTCCTTTGAGACAAGAAGACAAGGGAAAAGCTACCCAACTTGCTTCAGGGTCACAAGCCCAACAACAACCTCGCCAGCGTCAACGGGGTAATCGGCGTAAGCAAAATACGTCAGAAAGACAGTTCACTGAGACCGACATACCATCATCTATAATACTGGAACGCTTGTTGGAGGTCAATCTGACTGCTTTAAGGGATCCTATTCGGAAGCCCAATACCTCTGCTCCTAGCTATCACCCCGATGCATTTTGTGTATACCACCTCTATAGTCCTGGACATGACACCGACGACTGTTGGGCTTTGAAAAACAAAATTCAAGATTTGATTGACAATGGAGTGTTGAAATTCATGCCGGATGGCGAGATGAAAATTTTCCACTGAGGGTTCTCCACCTGAAATGACAAGTTTGAACTAAGAGGCTTTTGTTTCATTTGAATTTTCAAGTTGTAATTTCCTTTGTTATTCAAACAATTATCTGTTGATGTCAAACTCTGTTTCATTAATGCATTGCATATGTTTGTCTTGAATTCATCCATTCGTTTTCACTATTCTTGAATTATGCTTCCTACTTTCTTTATGATATTTAACTCTTGATAAAAGTTACAAGCCTTTAGAGGGAGGATGTCGAAACAATGCCATAATCTCATAACAATTTGCTTTTGAACAGACCTTGCTGACGATGTACAAGCATTTCTTTCAAATCCTAAACACTGGAGTTATAAGGAAGATAATCCCTAGTCAACCCCTTCGAGCCAAAGAAGTAGAAGTTTTCTGTTTTGAACACGAATTGAAACCTTTGATTAAACCTGGGGCAGGGTAGTCTCTCAGTTAATTAAAAAAAGCGCATTAAAGTCGCAAACTCTCAGTTCGTAATACAACGAATGACATCTAAACATTCCTCTGGGATCAAAAGACAATGATGGTTCCCAATCACATAGGCAGTCATTATCTCTCTCAAAAAAAGGAAAATCCCACTGAGCCAAAACCTACAAAGGAGGCTTAAGAAAGCTAGGGCATCCCGCTGACTGTAATCTTGAAAACAGGAACAGTCAGGCAAAAATTAGGGATAACCAAGTCAAAAGAAAGAGGTCATTATAAATCCTCAACAAAGTGAAAAAAATGTTGCAAAAATGACTGCCTTCCCATAAAATTCAACTTATGTGGACCATCACCAAAACGTCGTTCCAAACTCGAATAGAGTTCAACGCATAATTAACTGAGTTTAGGATTGAAGAACATCATGAAGAGCGGGTGGGTACAAATATACTTTGAGCCTTTATCCTTTGTTTCTTAAACCGTGAACCAAGCCACGTTACAACCCTTCAAAAGTCCTAATTGAAGCATGGGTTAGTTCGAAAGCATACTGTTACAAAAGGTATCCTGACTCCTGTAAGGCTTTGCTCTAAATCTTGAGCTGAATTTCTCTTATAAAAAGTTTCTGCTAAAAATCGCATTTTTCAAAAACTTCGAGACAAGCATGAACTTTGCATTACTTGAATATCGTTGTTTGCACATGTTTATTTGTTTGACAACGAAGATATTCACACAGTGAATGTTCGAATGAACGAAAGCTCTCTCAGTGAATAAAAATCACTTCAAGTGGGATGATACTCCCATTGCAAAAATCTCCCATCAACAAAAAAGGGACTTGGTTTGGTATGGTCCAGAAAATATGGGGCAGTCCAGTCAAGATTTCAACAAATCTTTCAAAATCCAGTAAACCTGGGGCAGCCCAGTCAAGATTTCAAGAAATCTCTCAATTGCAGATTAACCTGGGGCAAGTCTCCCTCACCATCACTTGGGGCATTAAAACGTCAATCTCAACAAAGGGTTACGTACAATCCAAGTTTCCTGGCAGTGCCACAAACATCTGATACTATGGGCAGTGACGAATCTCTCCGAAATCTTTCTGAAAAGAAATTCAAGCGTCCTCGAGAAGTTCATCACCTCTCTAGCAGACCAGTAGTCATGGGTTTATTTCCCTAACACTTGTCAAGGATTTATTCTCCAAAACGAAATTACATTTCAACAACATTCATGACATACGCAGTTTGATCGGTCGTCGAAGATTCCTTCATCACCTGTTGGAAGTTACAGTCGTCGAAAATTCCTTCATCACCTGTTGGAAATTACGGTCATCGAAGATTCCTTCATCACCTGTTGGAAGTAACGGTCGTTGAAAATTCCTTCATCACCTGTTGGAAGTTACGGTCGTCAAGAATTCCTTCATCACCTGTGGGAAGTTACAGTCGTAAAAAATTCCTTCATCACCTGTTGGAAGTTATAGTCATCAAAAATTCCTTCATCACCTGTTGGAAGTTACGGTCGTCAAGAATTCCTTCATCACCTGTTGGAAGTTACAGTCATAAAAAATTCCTTCATCATATGTTGGAAGTTACGGTCGTCGAAAATTCTTCCATCATCCGGTTGAATCAAAGTTAATCCAAGACCCTCTATGTTTTGGTCAGATCGACACTAAGATCTCCCTGTTTTCTTATGTCAGTGGAAGATATTCCAGGTTTTTGATATTTCAGATAAATATCCCAGCGATTTATTCTGGTTTTCTTCACTACCAGAGATGAAGAATCCAACTCTTTTCTCCTTCATCAGTTCGGGATTTATTTTCCCCAGCGAAAGGTCGTCTTGAAAAACATTACACCTCCGTGCATTAAGACATCATGCAACGCGATCTCATTTATTTTGAGAACATCATTGTTTGATATATGCCACTAACCTTTAACTTTCAGGAAAGGTACAATCAAATTCAAGCGACAAAGCTTTTTCTTCAGTCGAGTTACAGACAAGTTCCTAAATTTCGACAAAGCTTTTACTTCAGTCGAGTTCCGGACGAGTTCCTAAATCTCGACAAAGCCTTTTCTCCAGTTGAATTACGGACGAATTCCTAAATTTCAACAGAAACAACCCACCAACAGAATAATGGACAAATGAAGCTCCTAAAATTCTGTTTCTCGTTAGCAGAATGAAGATTCTCATCCTTGAAACTTCAGAAGATTGGTATACTCTCAAGCTCCTGATACCCTTAACAGAATGAAGATTCTCATTCTTGAAACCTCAGAAGATTGGTATACTCCAAAGCTCCTGATACCCTTAACAGAATGAAGATTCCCATTCTTGAAACCTCAGAAGATTGGTATACTCCCAAGCTCCTGATACCCTTAACAGAATGAAGATTCTCATTCTTGAAACCTCAAGAGATTAGTATACTCCCAACCTCCTGACCCTTAACAGAATGAAGATTCTCATCCTTGAAACCTCAGAAGATTGGTATACTCCCAACCTCCTGACCCTTAACAGAATGAAGATTCTCATCCTTGAAACCTCAGAAGATTGGTATACTCCCAACCTCCTGACCCTTAACAGAATGAATATTCTCATCCTTGAAACCTCAAAAGATTGGTATACTCCCAAGCTCCTGATACCCTTAACAGAATGAAGATTCTCATCCTTGAAACCTCAGAAGATTGGTATACTCCCAACCTCCTGACCCTTAACAAAATAAAGATTCTCATCCTTGAAACCTCAGTAGATTGGCATACACCCAACCTTCTGACCCAAACGCCTGAATGAAGATTCTCATTTCTCGCTTCCCCAGTAGATTCGCATACACCCAACCTTCTGACCCAAACGCCTGAATGAAGATCCTCATTTTTTCTTCCCCAGTAGATTGGCATGCTCCCAACCTCCTGATATTCCTGACAGAATGAAGATTCTCATTCTCAAAGTGGTATATACACCCATATAACCCGATATTCCCGACATAATGAAGATTCTCATTCTCAAAGTGGTATATAACTTGAATGTCTGATACTCCCGACAGAATGAAGATTCTCATTCTCAAAGTGGCATACAACCTAAACCTGAACTTCTTCCAGATAGGAATAAGCTTTTCCCAGAGTCCTGAATTTTTACTATCCAACAGGATAGCCACTCCGTAACAGTATGGCTATTTTCCACAGAGTTCTTACTCCCCAACAAAATC
This sequence comes from Vicia faba, assembly GCA_948472305.1. Lineage (NCBI taxonomy): Eukaryota > Viridiplantae > Streptophyta > Magnoliopsida > Fabales > Fabaceae > Vicia > Vicia faba. The sequence continues at coordinate 589,474,025 of OX451738.1, forward strand.
AAGACTCTTGTCCTTGATTCTCCAGAGCTTTCTTTACTCTCATCATAATTTGTCGGAGTTTTTAATCCCCTTCAGATAGAAGATTCTCGTTCTTGGCTCCTCAACACCAAACCCCCTAGCAGAATGAAGACTCTCATTCTCAAATCCTCAGAGTTTTCAGATATTCCCCAACGAAGATCTCCTAAAAACAGGAATCCCCAGTAGATTGTGATACAAGCCAAACTCCTGATTTCCCCAACAGTGGTCCCATGACTTCTCATTTTCAACGATCAAAGGATTTTCAATCCCCGGCAGCAGTCAAGGATTTACTTTTCCCGACGGCGGTCAAAGATTTTATTATCTCCAGCTATCCAGGATTTATCTTCCTCAACAAGACGCCTAATCAGCTTACATGCGCATTCATTACATTCATATATCATAAGCATTGATATAACACATACATTGCATCATACAACATAACTTTGTGTTTCAGCTAATATTTCATCCGTCACCGAATAAGTTTAGCAAGTTTCAAACTTCAAGGATTTCTGAAAAAAAACAGTTTACAGACGCCTCCCGACATGGATACTAATCTATTGCTTATTCAGACCCCAGCTCAGAGATGTTCCAAACACAGATACCTTTCTGATACTCATTCTTTCACCTACAACATACAGTTCAACAAACATTCCCGGATGGCATCTTTAAGCCCATCTCCGACAAGATTCTGTCACATCTCCAAATGGAATCTTTAAGCCCATCTCCGACAAGATTCTGTCACATTCTCGGATGGCATCTTTAAGCCCATCTCTGACAAGTGCAAATTTATGGGCACTCTAGTGTCCAATCATCTTTTACCTTTGAGTCGCGAACGGAAAAATTGCCAATCTAACTCTTCAGGTTCAAGAAGATTGAACAGGGGCAACTGTTGTACCCCAAAATTTGCCCTCCCTTTTTCACAAGAAATCACAACCCCAGGATTTTCTCTGATTTTTTAAGATTGGTTCGAGAATCGGTCAAACAGACTTTTCTTTATCAGTCGATCCAGAATTAGGGTTTCCTCTGATTTTTGAGATTGGCTCAGGAATTGATCAAGTAGACTTTTCTTTGGCAACAAATCAGGAATGAGGGCTTTCGCTCGCATTTCTTAGAAGAAATTGAATCCACAGTAATTCAGTTCACTCTTACATTGTTTTCACACTTTGTCAGAGTTTGCTGAAAGATTTAATGATTATTCTCAAAAACCTAATTATCTGGGATAAGAGCTGAGACTTTTGTTTGGAACATTAAGGCATTGGTTTGATCAGTGGAGTAAAAGGTTAATGTAATGCTTGCTTGTTTACCTGTCCAATGCGTGCGTTGATACCATGCGTATTGAGTAATGCAAGGTTACGAGACTGCAAAGTTTGTTGATTATTTATTTCATCTGGATTAGAATTATTGAGACACAGTTTCAATTATTTTGATTTAAGAGTCTTAAATAATTAAATAAACAATGCAAGGAAAAGTTGGAAGATATTTGACAAAGACTTTTTTTTATTTATTTCAAATGTTGCTACACATTTTATTCGAATATTATAAGATTACAACTTATAGTATTTACAATAATATTTGTTTACAATAAATGGAAAAATAAATCTAAGCCTAATCTCCTAAGATCTTTGACTTCTACTTCTACTGCTTCCTCTATCATCCAACTGGTACTTACCTCCAAAAGACAGAAGAAAAAGAAATCAGCGCAATTAACTGAAAAGAATTTTCAAGCAGATAAAAAGAAATCATCATTAAAACTTGCTGGCCGGAATCAGAATGCTATTGGATTCATCATGTTTTTACTTTTTCTCTTTGCAAATCACAAGAAGATTTCTCTTCTTGGTTCACAAAGAGAAAAGTAAAAAAATAAATTGCAAACATGCACATGGTTCAAATACAAAGGTATAAAGTTGCAAGGCAAAGCAGAGGGTACTGCAAACTGAGTTTCAAACTGCATTAGTCAACCAACAGCAAGGCAAACATGAGTAAGCATGGAAAGCTAACTACAAATGCACTAACCAAATTGAATGTCAAACTGAGTTGCAAAGCTGTCAAGGCAAAGTACAAAGCAGAAAATATGCAAAATGTCAAAGTAAACAAGTATAGAAAGTACACAATGCAGAGAGATAAACCAACTACAAGCCAAATAGGCTTGTCCTAGCCCTCATCATTTTCTGGCCAGCAAGCTTTTCAGAAAGATATATTAAATTAAGCAAAAGTGCTTTTGAGAGAGAGAAAAAGAGAGGACCTTTTAGTAAAAAGAGTTTGCAGTTTTGGCAAGAGTGCAGGCTATTTTTCAAGATAGCAAAAAGAAAAAAAAAATATATAAAGACTGTATAACAGTCCAGTAGAAGAGGAGAAGATAAAGCAGAACTGCTAAACCTGCTTGCAAACACAAACAGAACAGCAAGCCTGCATACCAAAATCACAAACCTGCTTAACCTGCATAAACTGCAAGCTCAAACTTACAAACCTGCATAAACTGCAAGCTCAAACTTACAAACCTACATAAACTGCAAGCTCAAACAAAAACCCTGCAGCCTGCTTGTAAAACTCAAGTCTACAAGCCAAGTTTACCCATAAACAAATTCAACTCCAAACCTGCCTGCACAAAAACTCAAACTGCTGTCAAAACCAAAACTTTCCAATATGCATAACATCAAGCTTACCAAAACTCAGCCTGCATTCCAAAACTGCAAGCTCAAACAAAAAAACCCTGCATAACTACAAAGGCCAAGCTTGAAAAAACTCAAACAAGCTCAACAAGCCTGAAATACCAACTGCAAATCAAATTGCAAAACTGCAACTTACTCAAACCTGTCCAAGCCACAGATTCAAGCCAAGCTGGACAAAACAACAAACAAAGAAAATAGTTTCAGAAGTGATTACATTCATCATCATCAAATCATCAGGGTCAACAAGGAGAGAGGAAGAGTTTTAGAAGAAAAACAAGCAGTTTTCAGAAGCTAAATTCATCATCAAACTCAGTTCAAACAAGCAGTTTTCAGAAGCCAAATTCATCATCACACTCAGTTCAAACAAGCAGTTTTCAGAAGCCAAATTCATCATCAAACTCAGTACAAGCAAAGAGCAAATTATTTCAGAAACCAAGTTCATCATTAACAAAGAAGAGGAAGAGGTTCAGAAGTGACAGAAAAGAGCATAGTTTCAGAATATTCATCACTAACAAATATAAAAAAAATCTCAGAGCATCATCATCATCGACATCAAATAACCCATAAGAAAGATGAAGAGAAAATCAGAAGCTATTCAAAGGGGTTTCGGAAGCAACATAAGCAGTTTTCAGAAAAGCTCATCATCAAACATTTAAAAGAAATACAGAGATACTAGTAAAGCAAGCAAGATACCATCATCTCCATCCTCCGCTCCGGCCACCAGAAGCGCCACCGATCCCTCTTCGCTCCCTCTCTTTTCCTCTCAATCCTCCCCAAGGTAAGTTTGTTCTCAACCTTTTTTTACTGCATATCAAGCATTAAAAGTCATAAATCAAAACGTGCATGCAAGAATCAAACAAATGAGCAAACTGTAAAAAAACCTAAGGCACAAAAGATAATGATTCATACCGTTCAAACCACAACCGTAGGCCACTGTGAGGAGGAAGAGAGCGAGAGAGGGTGGCGCTCTGGCAGCTTAAGGCTAGAGGAGAATCAGAAGCTCATAGGCTTGAGAAAGACGAAGAGAAACAGAGAAGAGATGAGAGAAGCGGCGCCGCTGTCGCCAAAGCGTACAAAACCCTAAACTGAATTAACCCTAAAAATTGTACAACACAACTTGGGCCTGTTCGCCCCAAACACTACCTTAGGCCCATTCCATTTTCCAGCGCCCCACCCCCCTTTCTTCATTTCTGATTTATTAATTTGTTCTTCTTCATTTTCTATTTTGGGCCACAAACTCATTATGCCCATCTTTTTTATCTCTTCAAAACTAATATTTTTCTTTAATTTACTTTCTTTCTTTTAGTTAATGCAAACACTAATTAAATTTTGTTTTATTTTCTTTTTAAGATAATTTTATTTTTCTTTATTAATCTTGTTTAATATAATAAAAATACAAAAAAGATAGTTAATTTGATCTAATCAATTTTGCAATTTTCTTTAACCTTTTAATTAATAAAAGTACATAAATATAATAGAAGATTTAATTTAAATAAATTTTCTTTCTTTAAAACTTTTTATTTTCATAATCAATAAAAACACAAAATAATAATAATCATACTTAATTTCACTAGGTTAAATTTTTATTTGTTCATTTGTAAATAAAATACATGCATCTCATAGTTACTGATTTTTCATAATTCGTTATAATTTTTTACATTGAATTGCGACAATTAGATTTGGTTATAATATATATTTGGACATTATTATTCTTATGAGACTCATCCCCATTTGTAAATAATTGTACCCCCATCCCCGGATACTGTTTTGTAATAACTTAGACTTTAAATTCCCGCAATTTATTGCTTTCAATATACTGTAAAGTAATTAGGGTTTGTATGCGAAGATTCAAAATCAATCGCTAGATAACCTAATACAAGATAAATGCATGAAAATCAATACACAATTCACACTTGCACCTCTAGGGTAACCTCGCTTGTTGCCTCGGAAACACAATCATGTCCCTCGAGTATGAGACACTCTAGCAAATGCCCCTTCGATAAACAAAGATCGTAGTCCCTCGATGACCCTTGATGTTGCCTTCGATAAAATGATCTCGTCCCTTACAAAATTGCTAGAGCGTCTCACAAGTTACTTTCAATGATTGTATGCGATGACCCGCGCCTGTCCCGTTTAACATCCTAACACAAGGTTGTTCACCAAATACAATGGTGAAGCAACACTGTTAAAAGGGTTAAAAACATAAGAAAGATCTTTGAGTAAAATAGGGTAGACAACTCTTAGTTACTTGATCAAAAACTTGCAAAACATCCTTGCCATTTTTCAAACACACTTCACAACACAACTTCAAAACAATTTCAAAACAAACTTTCAAAACATTGAATTATCTTTTCAAAAAGACACACACCTTTGTATATATTCAAACAAGAATCATTATAAAGGTTGCCTAGACAAGGCATCTTTTTTTTCAAAGAATTTTCAAAAAACTACACACGCAAAGCACCATTTCAAACAATTGAAAAGCAAAGGCAAGTGATCCAAAACAGGTAACTAAGAGCCCATGGAAAACCATGGATGAAAAGGGTGCTAGCACCTTCCCTTTTCATAATCTACCCCCCGAACCCAAGAAAACATCTCAAAGGTCTTTCCTGTGTTTTTTGACCTTTCCTTAGGATAAAATAAAAAGTCGGTGGCGACTCTTGCTAAACCGAACAAGTGCGAAAACAAACGCAAAACCTCAAGTCAGTTCTCCCACCGTATCACAATGTTCATTTATCATATGATCATTTAATGGAAAAAATTGGAGCTTTGCATTCAAATTGTGTGCTCATTGTCTTTCTCTTTCTTTATTTCATTTTTCAAATAGCCATGTATCTTACATGCACACACACTTGCAGATCCTCATCCACTCCAGATCTCATGGCCAACGACTCAACTATTTCCAGTTATGGCTTCGAACATCTAATTAACCAAGACAAAAATGAAGGCAAGGAAGATTGTGAAATACCAGGGGAACTAGCCAGCCTTCTAATGCAAGATGAGAAAGCTATTCAACCTCATGAAGAACCAGTCAAAGTTATCAACCTAGGTACTGAGACAGACAAGAAAGAAGTCAAGATCAGCGCCGACTTAGAAGACAGTATCAAGAGTAGGTTGGTCCAGATGCTACATGACTATGTTGTAGTGTTTTATTGGTCATATAAAGACATGCCAGGGTTGGATACTAACATTGTGGTTCATCTCTACGGACAAAGGAAGATTGCCTTCCTGTCAAACAAAAGGTTCGTCGGATGCGTCCTGACATGATAAAAGTGGAAGTGATAAAGCAATTCGATGCCTGATTCCTAGCTGTGACATCTTATCCTCAATGGGTTGCAAACATTGTCCCTGTGTCGAAGAAGGATGGAAATGTTCGTATGTGTGTAAACTATAGGGATTTAAATAGAGAAATCCCCAAAGATGACTTCCCTCTACCTCATATCAACATCTTGGTTGATAATACCGCTCAGCATAAAGTCTTCTCCTTCATGGATGGATTTTCTGGCTACAACCAAATAAAGATGGCTCCCGAAGACATGAAGAAAACCACCTTTGTTACGCAATGGGGCACCTTTTGTTACAAAGTCATGCCATTCGAATTGAAGAATGAAGGGGCAACATATCGAAGAGCTATGGTAGCTTTATTTCACGATATGATCCATCATGAAATAGAGGTCTATGTGGATGATATGATTGTAAGGTTGTGTTGTACCCCAAAATTTGCCCTCCCATTTCCTCAACATTTTCTCATCACAAGACCTTTGAAGATCAAGATCCAGTTAGGGTTTCCTCTGCTCAAGATTTCTCCTTGCACTGTGGACTCAAATTAGGGTTTGTGTTTGCCCAAGGATGTTTTGACCTAAAATGCCTAAGATGACTTTCATGTCTCATGTTTGACTCACAAGATTATCCATACCAAGTTTCAAGTCCTGATTCCAAGTTTTTGCCCAGTCAATTGGACAGATGACCTAGAAATCAGCTGTATTGGGGAAAAGTCAACTGTGGCCAATTGACAGTCAAATCTCATGAAATTTGATCCACATCAACATTATGAACTCATATGGACCATTTGATCAAGTTTGGATCACAATTCCACAAGAAATTTGATCAGATCACCAAAAGGGCAAAATGGTCATTTTTAGGGTTTTGACTGCACAAAGGCAATTTTTGACTGTTTGACCTAACCAATGGCAAACCAAGCTCACATATGGACTCAAGGACCCTATGGAATTATCTTGACATGCTCAACAAGCTCAAAAGATCCCAAGTACACAAGATTGACAGTTGAATTTCCCAGTCAATTGATCAATTTTGACTGTACACTGAAAAGTCAAACTTTGACTTTTTGGTCAAAATCAAGAGTCAAGATTCATTTTTCATCAAAATATGCCAAATCATGAAACTTGTTCACCAAGAAATCACAAAATGCAAATTAGGGTTTGAAAATGGAATTTTTCATAACTTAGAATTTTTCTAAGTTATGAAAAACCCTAATTTTTTCCCAACTTTGCCCCACCTTTTCACCAAGATCCATTTGGATTCAAACAAAAGTCAAAACATGAAAGTTGTAGCTTGTTGCATAATCTACGACTTTGATTCACAAAGTTTTCTCATTTGAAGCTTGTATCTCAAGTTACAATTTTTTGAATAAGGGCACTAAACCATTTTTAACTTAGTGAAATTTTAACCTATTTTGACAAGGTTTTCTACCCCACTTCAAGGCCACTTTTCATACCCTTCCACTTGGAATTTTAATTTGCATTTCAAAGATGGATTGTAGTACACATTCCAAGCTTTCCAAAATGTCCAAGAACTCATCAAACAACCTCATAACTTGAGAGATTCGAATTTCACAAGTTGGCAAAAATTCACTTTTGTTCTTCATCAAAACATGTTCATCACTTTGCAAATTTGAACTCAGCTTGCTTTATGCTTGATTACAGGTCCTTGAACCATTCCATACTCAATAATTTAATGCATATTCAATGTGTTAGAGTGTTGTTCTTTGAGTGCAAGCATTGTATGCAAGATTAATCCTAAATTAGATAAAGTGAACTTTCCATTTTTGAAAAGATTAACTTTATGTCCAATTGCAAATCAAGAAAGTACATGGAAAATCTGCTTGGCACAAGATTATGTGCATAACACACTGATCAAGAGAGGATTATGCAGCACATTAGGGGGTCCTCTACTGACCTAGAAAGCCAACTTGCTTTTGTTTGCTTCAAGTTCAAGAAAAGTCCATAACTTGTACCATATCTCATCTCAGCTTAGAAACACAAGAAAAAAGTGATCAAACACATAAGAAAGAACATATCCAAGCTAACACACGAGCCCTTGCCCTCTAAAACACTCCCATTGCCCTAATCACCTTGAAACTGCTCAAACAGGGGAACCCCTGCAGATTGAGTGCTATCTCTCAATCCCTTCGAGCATTCTTGTCCAAACCTGTTCCTCTACCTTCCTTACAACATATGCAAGCTAACCATGGCCTAAAACCTGACCTGTAATCACCCTAACAGTTTCCACCATTTTCATTTTTTCCTTTTGCAGTTGAAGTTCCATAGCTTGATTCAGAAGCTCTCAAGACAAAGTAAGTATTGAAACAGCATCCCTGGACCTCAAGGAAGCTTTTCCAATCATTACCTTGCACTAGAAGTTCCTCATTCTCCAGATAGAAGTTCAGCTGCACAGGTAAAACTTTGAACTCGTATCTCTCTTATCATGCATCTTTAGTCTTAAGTTTGTGAAGAAACAAGGTTCTACTCATAGCCCTGAGCATGTACATATCTTTACATTTCATTTCTTTTGCCTGAGTAGAGAGAATTTGTAGTTTGAAAATGGCAGAAAAATTAGGTTAGGATTTGGGGGAGGAGAAATTCTCCCTCATCTTAGAGAGTTAGGTCAAGTTCCATACATGGTTAGAACCGTCTCTTCATGCTGAACATTTGTTGTGTTATGAGTTTTTGCTAAAAAGCCAGGAATCAAGAGTTAGAAGAAGCTGAACATGGCGCGCGTTTTTTCAAACATTTGTGCTGGAGGTTGAAGACAGTGAGCTTTGGGCTGGGCCTGTGCATTTTTTCTTATTCACACCACTTAATTGCTATTACACCTCCTGAGCCCATTTGCTTATTTATTTGACTTTTTTTTGACTTTTTCTTTTTTGATTGACTTTCTTTATTTTTTCTCATGACATAAAAAATATAAAAATATTTTTTCCATCTTTTTTTGAATATATGGCATATTTATTTGATTTATTTCTTTTGTTTGTATATAAAATATATATATATACTATTGTTAGAATAAATAGAAAAAATAGTGTAAATACATTTTTTTTTATTTTTATTTTTTATTTACCTTCTGAAAATATTCCACATAAAAAAATACCTTTTTTTATTTATTTTATTAAATATTAAATATTTTGCACATAATGCATATTTAAGAAATTAATATATATATAGATATATGTTTATTAATATATTTAAGCTAAAATATAAAAATACTTGAATTTTTCATTTTTATTAATATTTGATACAAAAATACTTTTTTTCATAATATACTTCATTTTATTTTATTTTTATAAATAATGAATAAATATTTGTATTAAATTAAACAATAATACATTTTCTTTAAAATTAGGGTTTTTTGCCCTAAATTCAAAATACTCCAAAAAATAATATAATTTTTATTTTCTTTTCTCTTTTACATAAATAATATTTTTTCATACATATACAAAACATTTCTTTTGCATCTTGCATTCTTATTTAATTTTTGTACATTGATTAAATTGCAAATATTCAAATTGATGTAATAGTTTTAGGTTTACAATTACTTGTCAATATCCCCATTTGAACCTTTGTACCCCCCTTCCCATATTTGGTTTTGTAATAGCTTAGTAAATTTAATTTCGCACTTTATTGCTTTCTAATGATAACATGTTAGAATTAGGGTTTGTATGCGAAAAAACGATAAAAAAATAGTTATGACCTAATCTCAAGATGAACAAGCATGAAAATGGACACACAAATCACACTTGCACCCCCTAGGGTACTCCACTTGTTGCCTTTCAAATAAATGGGCCATATTGTATGTTGAACTTCTTTGGGCAAAGCAAACAATTTGAATGATCATAGTCCCTCGACAAAACTTTTTAAAACAAACAAAAACAAATGATCAAGTCCCTTAAAGAAAATTGCCCAAAGACATTTAACGCCGTTGCAATTATGGTCTAAACGATGACCCGCGCCTGTCCCTTTCACATCCTGACACAAGATTGTCCACCAAATACAATGGTGGAACAAACTTGTTAAAAGGGTTAAAACATAGCAATAATCTTTTGAGAAATTTAGGAGTAGATAACCTCTTAGTTGCTTGAATCAAACTTGCAAAACAAAACACTTGCCTAATTTCAAAACCACACAACACTACACTTTCAAAACAACTTTCAAAAACAAATGAAAACCTTTTCAAAAGACATACATCTTTGTATACATCCCCACATGGATCATTACAAAGGTTGCCACCACATTGGCATCTTTTCAAAACATTTTCAAAACCCACACATTCAAGCACCATTTAAAACAATTGAAAACAAAAGGCAAATGATCTAAGCAAGTAACTAAGAGCCCATGGATAACCATGGATAGAAAGGGTGCTAATACCTTCCCTTTCTATAATCTACTCCCCGAACCCAAGAAAACATCTCAAAAGGTTTTTGCTGTGCTTTTTAACCTTTCCTTAGGATAAAATAAAATATCGGTGGCGACTCTTGCTCAACCGAAACATTTGCGAAAACAAACGCAAAACCTCAAGTCAGTTCTCCCACCGTATCACAGGTTGAAAACTGAAGAAGAGAACCTCGATCACCTACACAAGTTGTTTGAGAGGTTGAATAAGTACAAGCTAAGGCTAAATCCTAACAAGTGCACCTTCGGGGTAAGATCCGGAAAGCTCCTAGGTTTTGTTGTCAGTGGCAAAGGTATTGAAGTGGATTCTGCGAAGGTCAAATCCATCCAAGAAATGCCAGTTCCCCATTCCGAGAAGGAAGTCAGAGGCTTCTTGGGTCGACTTAACTACATTGCTCGTTTCATATCTCACATAATAGCTACTTGTGAGCCAATCTTCAAACTCTTGAAGAAAGATCAAGTAGTCAAATGGAACGACAACTGCCAAGCTGCCTTCGACAAAATCAAGGAATATTTGCAAGAGCCTCCTATCCTTATGCCTCCAATTGAAGAAAGACCCTTGATCATGTATTTGAAAGTGCTAGAGAATTCTATGGTGTGTGTGTGTGTTGGGCCAACATGTCTAGTCTGGCCGAAAAGAGCATGCAATATACTACTTGAGCAAAAAGTTTACTGACTGTGAAACTAGATATTCACTGCTCGAGAAAACTTGTTGCACTCTGGCATGGGCTACTCTCCGGCTAAGACAATATATGTTAACTCACACCACTTTATTGATTTCTAAGATGGACCCTATCAAGTACATCTTCGAGAAGCCAGCTCTCTCCGAACGAATAACTAGGTGGCAAATGATTCGGAATGAATATGACATCCAGTATACCATACAAAAGGCCATCAAAGGAAGTGTATTGGCAGATCATTTGGCCCATCAAGCTGTTAATAATTACCAGTCTATGAACTTTGACTTCCCGAATGAGAATATTATGCTAGTAACTGACTGTGAAGAACCTGGACCGTATGACGGACCTGAATAAGCATCGCGATGGACAATGGTTTTCGATGGGGCTTCCAATGCTTTGGGCAATGGAATCGACACTGTGATTATTTATCCCGAGGGTTTCCATACTCCTTTCACTGTTAGATTGTGCTTCGATTGTACAAACAATATGGTTGAGTACGAAGCATGAATCTTGGGTCTAATGCCGCCATTGACTTAAGGATCAAGTTCTTGAACATATTTGGAGATTCTACTCTAGTGATCAGTCAAGTCAAAGGAGAATGGGACACTAAGCATCCTACCCTTATTCCTTATAAGGAGCTTGTGTTAACCCTGATACCATACTTCGAGGATATCACCTTTGAACATTTCCCTAGAGAAGAAAATCAGTTGGCTAACGTCTTGGCAACAATGTCTTTCATGTTTAACATTAAATGGGACAACGAAGCTCCTATGATTACAATCGAAAGATTTGACGAACCTGCACACTGCTATGAGCTTGACACTGACAAAGAGAAACCATGGTACCATGAAGTAAGAAGATATATTAAAGCACAAAAGTATCCTGAAGGAGCTTCCATCAATGATAAGAAATTCTTGCGAAGATTCTCAGCCAAATTCTTCCTAAGCAATGGAGTCTTGTATAAGCGAAATTATGATTCTACTCTACTTCGGTGTGTGGATAAGAAGGAGGTAGAGAAAATTATTAAAGACATGTATGATGGAATCTTTGGGACCCACTCTAGTGGGCACACTATGACCAAGAAAATCCTAAGGGCTGGTTACTATTGGTCCATAATGGAAACTGATTGCCATCATCACTCAAGGACTTGTCACAAGTGTCAAATCTATGCTGACAAGGTCCATGTACCCCCAATTCCTCTGAATGTCATGACTGCTCCGTGGCCGTTTGCAATGTGGGGCATTGACATGATTGGAGATATCAAACCTACTGCTTCTAATGGACACCGATTCATCCTTGTTGCCATTGATTACTTTACCAAGTGGGTCTAAGTTGCCTCATATGCCTCAGTTACCAAGAAAGTTGTATCCAGGTTTATCAAGCATAACCTCATTTGCCATTACAGTATCCCCGAAAGGATCATCATAGACAATGGAACCAATCTTAACAATGTTATGATTACTGAACTCTGCACGCAGTTCCAAATCAAGAATCACAACTCTTCTCCGTACATACCTAAGATGAATGGCGTAGTGGAAGCCGCCAATAAAAATATCAAGAAGATTATGCAAAAGATGGTGGTGAACTACAAAGACTGGCATGAGATGTTACCGTTTTCTCTCCATGGCTACCGTACTTCAGCTCGAACACCAACTGGGGAAACTCCTTTCTCTTTGGTCTATGGCATGGAAGCTGTTTTGCCTATAGAAGTTAAAATTCCTACCCTAAGGATTATGAAAGAAGCAAATCTAGGCGAAGACGAGTGGATGCAGACTAGGTTGGATCAGCTAAACTTGATCGATGAGAAGCGACTAGCTACTATTTGTCATGGTCAGATGTATCAAAAGCGTATGATCAAGGCGTTTAACAAAAAGATCAAGCCTCGAGTGTATCAGACTGGTGACTTGGTAATAAAGTGCATCGTTCTTCAACAAGGCGACCCCAGGGGAAAATGGACTCCCATTACGAGGGACCATTTATGGTAAAGAAAGTTTTCTCTGGTGGATCCATGATGCTGAATACTATGGACGGCGAAGACTTCCCACATCATGTGAATGCGGACATAGTTAAAAAATACTACGCATAAAATGACCCTCTAGGTTGACACACCTAGGAAAAAATAAGGGCATCCCGGTGAACCAAAAAGGTTCGGGAAAAAGTTAGGGATATATGCAAAAGATTGTACACCCGACAAGTTGAAAACCCTAAAGGGCGGCTTGGGCAAAAAAGGGTATCCTGGTGGGCTGAAAACTCAAAAGGGAAGTCCAGGCAAAAGTTAAGGATTAAAGCGTATAACTATGTCTCGTGGAATCTCTACAACCAGCTTTATTACCAAGGTTCGAGTTCAAATGATCCAGAATCAATCCAATCAACTTCTTTCAACAACAAGGGATGATGTTTGAAGACATAGGGACAATAGCGGAGTTGGAACATAATGAGATCACTTCCACATGGCTATTAATTTTGTTTTCACTTTGTATTCCTTTTATTGTTTCGACGATTTCCTCTTACTAGGATCTCTGTCTCTGTACAAAACACATATTTATAGGCAAAATATCAATACAGATATACTTTGAAGTGTAAACTTTTGTTTTCCTGTTTTGAGTGCAAAAGTGTCCAATGACTAAAATTGAATGAACATATGTATATGAACATGATTAAACTGTTAACAAGTGTATGCATAAAAATAGTAACAAGCATTTCCTCAAGGATTTGGGATATCCCCACAGAGTTACTACAACAAACTTTTCCTTACAAGGTTTCCTTAATAAGATTATCCCTATAAAGTCGGATTCATGCAATCTCCATTCAGAGTTTCAATCCCGTGAAAATCCTCTCCCCAGCTGAGTTGGTCTTAAGAAAGAAGCCTTGTGGAATTTCTTCCTAAAAACTCACTTGGTAGGTCGTCAAAATATTCTCTCCAAAAGGGTTTATTTCCCCAACAAGCTACAAATTCCCCAGTATGAGTCTTTCTTTCAGACTATTACAAATCATTGGATGAAACCCCTTAATCCCCGGAAGAGTCATTGCAATCCCCAACGGAGTCGTTTCTATCCCCGAAAGTTACCGTGAAACCTGAATCCGACCAAATAACAGTTAAACTCAAGGCTAAACCTGGACCCAACCAGATATTAGTTTAACTTATTCAATCAGTAACAAAACTCCTCTTCCCCAGTAGAGTTTTCCATTATCCCTAGTGAGTTGATGCAAAGCCTGGAATCCGACCAAATAAAAGTTAACTTCTTTATCCCCAGCAAGTTGTTGTGAAGCCTGGATTCCAACCAGATAACAACTAACTTTCATTCTCCCCAATCAAGAGATAACTCCCCAATAGAGCAATAGATAACTAAAACTCTTGAACTATATTCCCCAAGCAGAGATCAACATTCCTCACATAGTTTCCTCAAACAAAGAGCCAAAGTAAATGTTCCCTAGAGGAGTTCTCCTCAACAAAGCAGGAATCCCCAGAGGAAGCATTCTAAAACAAAGTTCGAAGATACACATACTCTTCATCTCCAATAATCAGTCTGGGATTTAACTTCCCAAAGCTCTCTATCATTTGTTAAAGATGCACTTCATTAAAACATATCATGTTTATACATCATATCACATACATGGCTAACGCATATAACACAATCTCATTTATTTTGAGAACATCATTACACTATGCATACATCTGTTTGAGGATGCTCCGCTGGGGATTTTTGACTTCTAATTGAGGATAGAGGTATTCAAGGAGAGTCGGTTGTTCACTATTCTTTTTGTTGAAGGATTTGATTATTATATACCCTGACTGTGGATAAAAGAGATGGATATCCCTCCGGTGTGCTATATGTCCAGGTTTCAGATACCGTAACAACTCTTCTAGGGATAACAACTTTGGTTAAACCCTACTGGAGAAGAAAATTTTGTTAGGGTTTTACGATGTTGGAGTAATAAACTCCGTTGGGGAATTAAATTCCTCGAAACTGTGTCAAGGAAATAAACTTTGATGGGGATTGAAATTTTATAGGTTGCGCTGAGGAAGTCTCCACTGTATGCTGGGGAATATGATTAAACTTCCTTATTCTCTAGGGGGACCTATTGGGGACGATGATCAGGCCAAGCTATCCATTAGGGATATGTAGGTGAACTGCTGGAAGATGCCCCAATTTCTTCCTGAGGGCATATTAGACTTGTTGAGGAATATATCTCTGTTGGGGATGAGCTTACAAAGATAGCTATGTAGAGATAGTTTCATGGAGGTTGCTCTGTGGGGATTTATGAATGACTTTAAACATTATCCCAATTGCTAGAGTCTTCGATAAATGCTAATCCTATTTTTTATGTAAATATTTGTAAATGGTGATCATATTCAAATGCATATGTCCATTAAAAGTAACCATTGGACGTATTCGCAAACAAAACAGAGGAAGTAAAAACAAATAGTTTTGAATTTTTAAATAGACTGAGTTGTATTGATTTTAAAAGTTTGCCTATGAACATGCAGTTTTATACAAGGAGACAAAAATCCAAGTAAGAGGAAGTTGTGAAATTGAGAAAAAAAATACATGGTGATAAACAAAAAAACAGCTATGTGGAAATGATCCCATCGAGTCACCACTCTGTTATTGCCTCTATGTCTTCAAGCATCTCATCACTTGCCGTCGGAAGAAGATGACTGGATTGATATGTACCATTTGATCTTGACGTTGATAACAAAGCTTGATATAAATGGATGATCCAACGGGGCATAGTCATACGCTTTAATCCCTAACTTTTGCTTGGACCGCCCTTTCAGGTTTTCAGTCCACTAGGATACCCTTTTTTGTCCAAGCCGCCTTTTTAGGTTTTTGACTTGGCGGGTGTACAATATATATATATATATATATATATATATATATATATATATATCCCTAATTTTTTTCCGAACCCTTTTGGTTCGCCGGGATGCCCTTATTTTTGCCTAGGCCTGTCAACCTAGCGGGTCTCTTTTATACATAGTATTTTTTGACTACGTCCGCATTCATAGGATGCAGAAAATCTTCATCGTCCATTGTGGTAAGTATCATAGCACCGCCAAAAAATATCTTTATGATTACAAATGGAACTTCGTTTGTGGGAGTCAATTTGACCCTGGGATCACCTTGCGGTAGGATGATGCGCTTTATTACCAAATTACCAGCCTGGTACACCTGATGTCTTACTTTCTTATACTTTCTTACTAAAGGCCTTAATCATGTGTTTATGGTACATCTGACCTTGACAAAAAACTGCAAGCCTTTTCTCATCAATCAAATTTATCTGGTCAAGTCTAGTCTGAATCCACTCGTCTTTATCTAAACATACGTCTTTCATAATCCTTATGGTAGGAATCTAGACTTTGATAGGTAAGACAACCTTCATATCATAGACTATAGAGAACGGGGTTTCCCCAGTTGATGTATATACTGAAGTGCAAAAACCATGAAGAGAAAATGGTAGAATCTCATGCCAATCTTTGTACGTCACCATCATCTTTTGAAAAAATTTCTTGATATTCTTGTTGGCGCCTTCCACTGTACCATTCATTTTTGGTTGATACAGAGAATAATTGTTGTGTTTAATCTTGAACTACGTACAGAGCTCCATGATCATAGTATTATTAATATTGGTACAATTACTTGTTATGATTCTTTTAGAGATGCCATACTGACAAATAAGGTTATGCTTGATGAACCAGGCCACAACACTCTTGGTAACTAAGGTAAATGAGGCTGCTTCTACCTACTTCGTGAAGTAATCAATAGCGACCAGGATGAAACGATTCCTGTTAGAAATGGTAGGCTTAATATCTCCAATCATATCAATGCCCCACATTGAAAACGACCAAAGAGCAGTCAATACATTCAGAGGAACTGGAGCCACATGTACCTTGTTAGCATAAATCTGGCACTTGTGACAAGTTCTGGAATGATGATGGCAATAAGTTTCCATAGTATACCAATAATAACCTTCTCTCAGAATATTCTTAGCCATTATATTCCCACTGGAGTGAGTACCAAAGACTCCTTCGTGCATATCTTACATAATTTTCTTAGCTTCCTTCTTATTACACAATGAAGCAGAGTCGAATCGTGGTTACGCTTGTACAAGATTTTGCTACTCAGAAAGAACTTGGCGGAGAACCTCATTAGAAACTTCTTATCATTGACCGATGCCCCCTCGGGGTATTCTTAAGCCTCGAGGTATCTTTTCACTTCCTGGAACCAAGGCTTTTCCTATACTCTATCAGTATCAATTTGTAGTAATGCATCAGTTTGTCTAGTCTCTCAATAGTAATACGAGGAGATTCATTGTACCATCTGACTTTAAACATAGATGACATGGTAGCTAATACGTCTGCCAACTGATTCTCTTCTCGCAAAATATGTTCAAAAGTGATTTTTTCAAAGTACGAAATTAATGTTAACACATGCTCTCGATAAGGAATGAGATTTGGATGCTTCATATCTCATTCTCCCTTAATCTGACTGATTACTAGGGATGAGTCCCCATATACATTTAGGAATTTGATTCTCATATTGATAGCAGCCTTGATACCTATGATGCATGCTTCATACTTTGGCATGTTATTGGTACAGTCAAAACATAATCTGGCGGAGAAGGGCGTATGGAAACCCTTGGGGGAGACGATTACAACACCAACGCCATTTGCCGATTGCGTTAGAAGCTCCATCAAAAACCATAGTCCATTGGGATCCCAATTTAGGTCCTTCATCTGGTCCAAGTTTTTCGTAATCAGTAACTAGCATGATATTCTCATCTGGAAACACAAAATTTATAGACTGATAGTCATCTACAGCTTGATGAGCCAAATGATCCGCTAGTACACTTTCTTTGATTGCTTTCTGAGTAGTGTACTGAATGTCGTATTCTGTCAAGACCATTTTCCATCTTGCTATTCTTCCAGAGAGAGCGGGTTTCTCGAATATGTATTTTATTGGATCCATCTTAGAGATCAAAAAGGTAGTATGAGTCAACATATATTGTCTTATTCGGAAAGTAGCCCATGCCAAAGCGCAACAAGTTTTCTCAAGCAGTGAGTATCTTATTTCACAATCGGTAAACTTTTTCTAAGATAGTATATCGCATACTCTTTTCGACCAGACTCGTCATGTTGCCCCAATACACACCCCATTGAGTTCTCTAACATTGTTAGGCACATGATCAAAGGTCTTCCTTCAACCAGTGGCATCAAAATTATAGGCTCCTGAAGATATTCTTTGATTTTGTCGAAGATATCTGACAATCATCGTTCCACCTCACTACTTGATCTTTCTTTAGTAACTTGAAGATCGACTCACAAGTAGCGACCAAATGGGAAATAAACCTGGAAATGTAGTTCAATAGCCCCAGGAAACCTCTAACTTCCTTCTTAGTACGGGGAGATGGCATTTCTTGAATAGCTTTAACCTTGGCGGGATCGACTTCAATACCTTTACCGTTGACGATGAAACATAAGAGTTTACCAGATCTTACCCTAAAGGTGCACTTGTTTTGATTCAACCTCAACTTATATTTCTTCAATCTCTCAAATAGCTTGTGCAAGTGGTCAGGGTGTTCTTCTTCAATTTGAGACCTGACTATCATGTTATCAACGTAAACCTCTATCTCGTGATGGATCATATCATGGAACAATCTACCATATCATGCTGATATATTGCACCGACATTCTTCAAACCAAAAGGAATCACTTTGTAACAGAAAGTGCCCCACTGTGTGATAAAAGTAGTCTTCTTCATGTCTTCAGGTTCCATAATGATTTGATTATAACAGGAGAAACCATCCATGAAGGAAAATACTTTATGTTGAGCGGTGTTATCAACCAGAACATCAATATGTGGAAGCAGAAAGTCATCTTTGGGGCTTGCCCTATTCAGATCCCTGTAGTCTATACACATATGCACCTTACCGTCCTTCTTAGGTACTAGCACTCCATTTGCAACCCACTGATAATAGGACGTAACAACTAAGAAACCTGCATTGAACTGCTTCATAACTTCATCCTTGATCTTTTCAGACATCTCAGGATGCACATGACGTACCTTCTATTTTATAAAAGGACATCCCTCCTTCATCAGTAGACGGTGAACCACAATGTCAGTATCAAGCCCTGGAATGTCTTTATACGACCAAGAAAAAATCTTAATATAGTCACGCAACATATGGATTAACCTCTCTTTGACACTGTCTTCTAGGTCAGAACCTATCTTGATTTCTTTTCTATCCTCTTCGGTACCCAACTTCACAACCTCGACTGGCTCTTAATGCGGTTGTATAGCTCTTTCTTCTTGATCTAATAGTCTAGCAAGTTCTCCAGGCACTTCATAATCTTCCTCACCTTCGTCATCAGCTTGGTAGATCGAATTTTCAAAGTCATAGTTGGCAATAGAAGAATTATTATCAATGGGATCCAGAGTGGATGTGGATCTGCAATTTGTTATGTGGGTGTGTATAAGAACACATAACTATTTTGAAAGCGATAAAGTAAAAGAAATTCAAAGAGCACAAAATTTGAATGCAAACGTCCAATGATTTATTAAATGAAAATATATGGATGAAAGATAACAACCCTAACAAATGGACCGTTGTGCCCCGGGTAAGGCATAAGGCTTAAAGTTATTGTTTTAATTACATATCTAAAAACTTGAAAGCAAGAAAATAGAAAATAGAATTTACTCCTGACTAAAGGAGATTTATATAAAGTCTTTAGCCTTCCAATTGTTGAGTCTACCACCAGTAGTAGGGAAGATCCAACTGTCTATGTCACAGTCACTATCAGCGTCTTCCACAATAGAATTAACTCCCTAGTCATGTTTAGGCATAGGTGTAGTGATTACATTAGGAGTCTCAGGAGGGTCAAGTTCAATATCCTTAGAGTCAATAATATCTTGGATTTTATTTTTCAGATCCCAACAACCATTTGTGTCATGTTCAAGACTATTGGAATGATAGGCGCATCTTACATTGGTATTGTACTGGGGATAGGAAGTATTGGGACTCTAAGGAGGATCTCTCAATGTAATCAGCTTTGCCTTCAACAGGTGTTGCAATGCTTGCGACAACAACATATTAATTCTGGTGAGTTGTCTCTTGGGTGAATCCGGCCTATGCTGAGTGCCTTGTTGTTGATGTTGCGTTGGTGCATGATTGGAAATCATTACTGCCCCCACAGATTCATGACAGTCACCTTTACTACGACCTTTCTGGCCGTACACAACATTAGATTCTTTCTTCCCATTGAATGACTTCTTCATAGTACTTGAGGATGTATCCACCTGAATTTTTCCGCTTCTGATTCCACCTTCAACATGTTCCCCTGTTAATGTCAACTCAGTGAACCCGACTGAAGAGCTTCCAATCAGATGATTGAAGAAAGGACCTATCAAAGTTCCCATAAACATGTCAACCAATTCCCTATCAGACAAGGGAGGCTGAACTCTTCCAGCTAGATTTCTCCATTTCTGGGCACACTCTTTAAAGCCTTTATTAAAGTCCACGGTCATACTCTGTAGTTGCATATGGGTTGGTTCAAGATCAACATTATACTGCTACTACTTATAGAAAGCAACAACCAAATCTTCCCAAGTATGGATATTGGTCCCTTCTAGTTGATAAAACCATTCCAATTGTGTTTCAGACAGACTCTCTTGAAAGAAATGCACCCATAACTTTTTGTTAGCAGTGTGTGGTTGAATCTTCTGAACGTATGACCTTAAATGAAGCTTTGGGCAAAACACCGTCATACTTTGGAAAAGTGGGGACTTTGAACTTATGAGGAATGAAAACTCCTGAGACTTAACCGAAATCCTCAAAATCCAACCCAGGCACTTTCTGGTTCTCCATAGCATTTAGAGGATCTTCTAGCTACTTGTATTTTTCATTAACAGGGGGATATTGTTCATTCAAATAATCATATTCCTCTTCATCAGAGTATTTAACAGAACCATGGTTGCTTTTTTCAGTTTCACCACTCTTATCGTCTTTATCCTATTCGTTGTCTTTGTTTAATGGAGTATCGGGATCATGAATTCGCTTGACTGGACCCTTGAACCTTCTTCCCATGTTAAGGATGTCAGATGCTTTCTTTGTCTTTTTCTTCTTCTCTTTGGTGATGAGTGCCTTCAGTTCTTCCCCTCCCTTGGCTAAGTTTAGGAACATCTGTTAGAATTGGGCATTTTGAGCCTGAAGATCTTTAACTGTTTTTTCGAGAGCCATTTTCTGCTGAAATAAACAGCAAGAAGATGAGAAACCTGTCTTAAGAATACCTGTTACACAATTATATGGTATGTAAATGTATATGCATATGCAATGTTTTGAAGGACCTCGTGGGATTTAAATTTGTTAATAAAAAAGGAAACAAAGAAACTTAGTAGTAAGTTCAAATTATAACTTCCTTTTAGGCTTACAATGAAAATAAGATAGTTAAATTATGAAACTCCTAAGGCCTAAGGCATTAAGTATCCCATGGATTCTTCCTCTTTGTGTTGACTTATGCATTAAGGCTCTGCTCTTTGTGGAGTTGTTTCGTCAGCTCCAATACTTTCTTCTCACTAGCATAAAACTGAGTCTCAAAGATATCCCTTTCTTCCTTGAATTTAATCTAGGACCTCTGTAGTTCTTAAAAGTCAGTAGGCATATCAGGATGAAGAATGGTATGAGGAACATCTCCTTCAACAACAGGCCCCACAATTACCGGTAGGACAACAAGATATGGAATTATAAGATTTTCAGCACGAGACCTCACCCATCTGAGGTAGGGCTCTAAAGGGATGGAGTTCTTATGCCCCCAAAGTCTTGCTATAAATCTTATTGATCATGCCCTAAGCACGTATAAACCTTTGATGGTAATCTTGAGGATCATTATCATAGTCGAATACAATACCCTGGATAAGCATATCATGAGGACCGTCTCTTCGAGCATAGCCAAATTGACGTAGATCTAGAGAAGGGTTGTAAGTGATACCTCCCCTTATGCCAAGGAGTGACACATTAGATAAATCCCCATAGCGGTCAATAATAGTGATGCCCTCTTGATCGGGAACACCAATAGATATCTGAATGAACAAGTGACATCAACCTTTAAGACCACCTCAAACCTTGTTCATTCTTCATCACTGATCGGGGAAGGTGCGAAATAAACCACTTGGAAAGTAAAGGTATGCAAAACATGAGAGTCCCTCACTTCCTCATAGTACGAGTGTGAAGAGAATGCGTAATATCTCCAAGTAAAGTAGGCACAAGATTATGAGTAAGAAATATTTTGATGGCATTCACATCTATGAGTTAGTCCGGATTAAGGAATAGTACCAAACCATAAATAAGCAAAGCCA
The DNA here is from genome assembly GCA_948472305.1 of Vicia faba. Lineage (NCBI taxonomy): Eukaryota > Viridiplantae > Streptophyta > Magnoliopsida > Fabales > Fabaceae > Vicia > Vicia faba. The sequence continues at coordinate 589,496,431 of OX451738.1, forward strand.
AAATATCTTCAAAAGCATGAAAACTCATGGCATCTAGAAACAACTGATCCTTCTCTATCATAAATTTAGCAAGAATACCTTTAACTCCACTTCTTATTTCCCAATTAGATACAATGTCTGACCGCTTCAGATGTAAGGTTGCTGCAATATCTTCAGGTTTTGGAACTTTCTCTAGACCAGTGAAGGGGGTATGATCAAGAATAGGAACTTCAAGTAGCTTAGATAACTCTTCCATTGTGGGTACAACCAATAATCTGGGAAGGTAAAACAGTGATGCTTAGGATCAAAGAATTGGAACAAAACACTTATCATGTCTTCTTCAAAATTGGGGGTAACTAAACTGAGTAGATAGCCACGCCTTTTGGTGAATTGAGAGTTTTTGGGAACCTTTGAGACTAAATCCTTAAGCTTGGAAGGTACCCTTACAAAGTTTATTCAGATAGTATTTCTGTGAGCGAAAGCCATGACCTGCAACAAGGGACAAAGATAAATACCTAGGTCCTTGAAACAGTTAGTGAAAATGTTATGATGTCATGGTGTCATGATATCATGATGTTATGTTCATATTTAAACAAGTAGAAAACACAAACAAATCACACAAAAGTCTTAGGTTTAAAGGCTTGCATGAGGTCCATAGGTAAGTAACTTTCTCTATTGAAGTTAATTTGGCTCAACCTGTCATAAAATAGTAACTGGGTTCTAGAAATCTCATATCACGAATCTTTCTCATAGGCTTGCCACCAAAACATCCTGAGAGTCAAATCTCAATGAGCGTAGCATCGAGTATCAACCAACCTTGGACTGCACCAAAGTCGGCCATCTCACTACCTTCTAATGGCCAAGATGGGTCAATTAAGGTTCTAAAAGTAAGTTAGTGTTAATGAAACCACGTGGAAGCCTAATGTTATATTTGACTGAATCAAGGAACATTAGTACAATCCAAAGTGTCGCACTAACCGTAGCCATCACTTCAACCATATCAGTCTATGTCGTATAATTTTCATGATCTATTGCTACTTATCTAAGGCATCCCTAGATCCGGGTGTAGGATCTTACAAATAAATAAACCCAAACAAAAACCCTTAAAGTAAAGCAAATAAAACAATCAATTAAAGCAAATAAAGTGATCTAACCCTAAGGTAAACCCTCTTTTTAAGTACTCCCCAACAGAGTCGCCAGGCCTGTAATATGGTGGGAGAACTGACTTGTTTAGCATTTTATCATAAATGTTGCGGTTAGCAAGAGTCGCCATCGACTTTTCTTTTATCCAACAAGGAAAGCGTGAAAAGAACAGGAAAGACCTTGATATATTTTGAGTTCGGGGGATAAGTTATGAAAAGGGAAGGTGTTAGCACCCTTTTCATCCATAGTTATCTATGAATTCTTAATCGATAGCTCACTTTTTGAATTTTTCTTTGTGTGTGTGATATGTTTGAAAATATTTTGAAAAGCCAAAGTACGGCTGGCTTTGTAATGATTATTGTATCAGTCCTCAAGAATACGTACAAAGTGTTTTAAAATATTTTTGTCTGAAAAATGTGATGTGTAAAAATGTTTTGTTTGTTTTGAAAATGTGATGTGTTAAATGTTTATTTTTTAGAAAAGAGCTGTGAGCAAACGATTAAAAGTTCTTACTCACTCAAGGCTGTTCTTATTCTTTTCCTTCTCCTTTAGAGATAGTGTTATCCGTACCATTAGTTGGTAGTAACCCTATCTATTGGATGTGAAGGGACATGCGAAGGGTCGTCGAATGGTCATAGAAGGCAACTTGTAAGGATACTTTAGCAATTCAAAGGGACTATCATCATATTATTCGTAGGCAACAAAGGGCTAGATCATTTTTCGTAGGTAACTCGAGGGACATCATTGGACCATGATCTTTATTTGAAGAGACTATGATGATTTAACCAAGGGTCTTTGCTAAAGTACCCTTACTTTCGAGAGACATGACCAAGTTTTCCGAAGGAAACAAAGGAAATTACCCTAGAGGTGTATGTGTACAAAGTGATTCAATTACAGTTACGTTATCTTGGAATTGTTTAAGGTTACCTACCGATTAATTTTATCTTGCCATACAAACCTATTACTACACAATTATATACATACAAGGCATAAAGTATAAGTGCAGAAAAGTAAAGTGCGGAAGATAAAACCTAAAAGTATTACATGGCCTTAGGAGAGTTGCATAATAATTAAAACCTTGCGAAAATTAAATTCTAATTATTACAAATTCGACGCGGAACCTATACAATCGTCTAAATAATAAAATGAAATAAATAATAAACAAAATGGAAAATAAGTGTTAAGAAATTATTTTTTACAAACCTAAATGTCTAAATATTATAAGTTAATTTTTTTGTATTTTTTGGTTAATTTTAAGCATTTAGAAAATAATTAGTTATCTAATTCTAAATTAATTACAAAGATTAATTAATTAAAAAACCAAGTCTGATAAAATTGAATTAAAAATATATCTAAAATTTGATTAATTAAAAAAAAACCCAAGACTATTTTTATTTTTATTTTTTATGGATTAAAATGATTAGTAGAAAATTAAATAAGAAAATAAGTAAAAATAATGGAAAGTGGAAAAGATTAGAGAACAGATAAAAGATGGTTGCAAGCGCCCAGGCTCGAGCCCACATTCTCTCCTTTACCAAGCAAGAACACTACCACTGCGCCATGAAACAAACAGAATTTTATGCCCTAACAATGGCATCTCGTATTCCTCATGTTAAAACTTGCATGTGAGGCTTCAAACATGTTCTAAACAATCATGCTAAGTGTGATACGGTGGCAGAACTGACTGTTTTGAAATGCTGGTTTGCGTTTTGCATTTTTTGTTCGCAAAATGTCGCGGTAAGCAAGAGTCTCCGCCGACTTTTATTTCATCCAACCAGAAAGGAAAAAAGTACAGAAAAAATCCTTTTTCGAGATATTCTGAGTACGGGGGGTAGATTATAAAAAGGGAAGGTGTTAGAACCCTTTCTATCCATGGTTTTCCATGGGCTCTTAGGTACTTACTCATCTTTTAAAAATTGCTTGTGTATGTGCTTTGTTTAGAAACAGTTTGACTTTGTGATAACCCTTGTATAAGTTCTCAAAGGTGTGACGAAGTTTGTATTTGAAAGTTTTGTTTGAAAAATGTAAGTGTGAAAAGTTTTGTTTTTAGCAAGTACCTACTAGCATCTACCTACTCGAAAAAAGATTGTTTATATTCTCGTTTCCTTTAGACAGCGCTATCCTACTATTTAAGAAATAGGTAGCACCGTCGTTGGAGTTTATAAGGGTCAATTTTAAAGGGACATACGATCACTAAAGCAATATTAGGACACCTTAGTAATAACCCTAGAGTCTTAAGATCATATTAGAGGCAACATTTCCGAGGCAACATTTCCGAGGCAACATTCGAATGGGACGTTTGATCTTTTTTAGACAGGAGGGCAACCACTAAGACACCCTATGCTTAATGATCATTTACCAAAGGAAACCGAAGTGTGAGTATACCCTAGGAGTGATATGTGCGAGTGATTTGTTTCGGTTATTTATCTTTTCACATTAGGATTTTCTAACTGTATTAAATTATCATGCAATCTTGTCACACAATCCTATTAACATACATCTAGACAGTTAAATATTTGCAGAAATTAAGATGCGAGAAAGTAAATCTACGCTATTACAAAGCTTCGGGGAGGGGAATTAATTACATAGCCAAAAATCTGGGGAAGAGCGATAAGTAAAAAGTCCTAAATTAAACTATTATAAATCAGTGTGCAGTTACAAAATATTGGCAAAAATAAATAACACGCGCGCGATGAATTAAATACGAAACAAGTAGGGTTTTGACCCTTGACTAAACCTATTTGCGATTGACTAAAAAAAAGATGTTTTTGTCATGTTTTTGTTATTTGAGAAAATGGTGAAACAACTAAATTAAAAAGAAAATCCGAAGTTCTAATTAATTTTAAATTAAGAAAAATAAACTAATTAATTCTAAAAAAACCTATTTTTGTATTTTTATTTTAATTGCAAAAACAAGTTAAAACTTCCCTAGATAAAATTAAACTAATTGATTAAAAATGTTTATTAAGAAAATAAATCTTTTTTTGTGGTTTTTGATTGGTTAATTTAATAAAATAATTTTTGGTGTTGATAAAAAAATAGAATAATTAAAGGAGAGAATTTAAAGAAAAATAATAGAAATAACCCAAGGGTCTTCTGCCAGCGGATCTGGCCCTGGCTGACGGATCCAGAAGATGGTGGCCCTCAGAAGATGGCGTGTGCTGGATCTGGTTCTGACTGGTGGATCCAGCAGATGATGACCCTCAGAAGATGGGGGGTGCTGGATCTGGTTCTGACTGGTGGATCCAGCAGATGATGACCCTCAGAAGATGGGGGGTGTTGGATCTGGTTCTGGCTGGGATCCAGAAGATAATGGCCTGCACATGCTGGATCTGGTCCTGACTGGGATCAAGAAGATAATGGCCTGTACGTGCTGGATCTGGTTCTGATTGGGATCCAAAAGATAATGGCCTGTACGTGCTGGATCTAGTTCTGATTGGGATCCAGAAGATGATGAACCTCAGGAGGTGCATGTGCTGGATCTGATGAAAACAAAGGAGAAAATACCAAAAGCTCACGCCTGGGATCGAACCTAGAACAATGAGCTTCTGACTCCCTTCTTCTGACCCACTGCGTTGGAGGTTAATTTGTTAAAATAATAAAAACAAACAATATATCAGAACAACAGGTTCCTGGCCAGAATAACACGCCCGAATTTGAATCAACCAATCAGGTTGTGACACACTATTGTCTTCTTCCCTGGAGCCGTCGTTTTTAAGTTCTGATGCTTTTACCTACAGATACAGGTCTATTGCTGAAACCTGCGTCATTCAAAAATCAAGTATATGCAATATAAATTCAATTGGGGACCATGGATCAGCTGGATTTGAAACTCTGACCATCATGGTACCCATTATTCTGTTTGGTTTCGCTTGAAAACCAAAACCCCAAATTGGAGCACAGAACCCTAACAATGGCAAAAGTTTATTCCTGCACTGTAGCTCAAATCAAACTATCCATTGCAAACACGATGATGAATACAAATACGCAATTAAAACATGCTGAATATACAAGAAATACAACAATTGAACATGGATAATTTTGAAAACCGTGAGAATGGTAGGAGGAGATTCTGGATGTACTGACGCATGCAACTGATTGGGAATGCTTCCTGCAACGCCAGGGAATTGATTTCTGGATTTGAAACTCCTTAATTAGCCTTCTATTCTAGAGTTTGGATCTCTCTTTTTGTCAAGCATTCTGAGTTCCTTTTCTGGAAGTTTCACGACTCTAACCTCTCCCTTGTGCATTGGATCTCTTTTCTATATGTAGTGGAACACATTAGGTCAGTAAAAATGCATTGTATCTTTATCAATTATGGAGATTTGATTTGCTCTTTCAATGCATATGATTCCCTTCCAATTTTTCTCAAATCCAATCTTTTCCAACCACATTGGCCTAGCACGATTTGATCTTCATTTTACAGCATATAATATCTTCTTTCAATGCAAAATATCATCCCTAAAATGCAATATATGATTTATTAGGACTTATTTGATTTTATTTGAATTTTAAATGAATAAAAATCAAAATAAATTAAATAAATGAGTAAATAAAGTATAGAGGGTCCCATAGGTCGTGGGCTATGTTAGGAATGAGATGCAAGCATAAAGAGTTGGGCCCATTTAGAAAAAGATGCAAATTTGAGCACATTTGACTTTTGGCAATTTTGCAAAAAAGGTCAATTTTGACAATGCATATCTCTCTTAACTTTGACCCTAGAGAAGTGTTCTTGGACTTTTTAGAAATCTCAGTATGTCCTCTAAGCAACCCTTTTGGTCTCAACTCAATTGAGTCTTCCATGTTCATGTATGAAGCCTTGACCTGAAAGGTGTTTTGGTTGACTTTTCAAAATGACCTATAATGTCCAAATTCATATCTTCTTGTGAGTGCATATTTTGAACTTGGGAGATGAATATGAATTTTAAGGAATTGCATCCTCTTCAAAATAAGCTTTGGATGGGTCATTTTTGATGAAGTATGAGAAAGTTATGCTTGGTCAAAGTTGAGTTGACTTTTCTTGCAAAACCCTAATTTAACAACTTTTGGGCTTTAATGAATTATGAGCAATCCTTGATGAATCATGATCAACCCTTGATCCAATGATGAATGATACTTCAAAATGGGGATGTTGACCAAAATTCTTTAAGTTTGACTATATGTAGGCCACAATTGACTTTTGACCTAGCACAATCGATTTTCAGGCCTTTGAGCAATTGACTGAGCAAACTTCCTCTGCAAGGCTTGAAACTTGACATGGATGATCTTGAGAACATATTAGGTCAATGGTGAGAATTTGGGATCCTTTGGTCTCAAGCATCTTGATGCAAAATGAAACCCTAATTTGAGGTAGACTGCCTTAGGAGAGAGTTTGTCTGGTCAACTCTTGGACCTCTTTGAGCAATTTGAGGACCTCACTTGACATGTATTGAGAAATATGGGAGGGAAAATTTTGGAGTACAACAGCTTCCCCTGTTCAATCTTCTTAAACCTGAGGATGTAGATTAGCGTGTCTGCCTTTCGTGATCTGAAGGTAGAAGATGATTGAACACTAGAGTACCCAGAAATTTGCACTCGCATGAAGTGACACTTGTCTTGTGATATCGGGAATGGGCTTATAGATGCCATTTGGTAGTTTCTAGAGAATTGTCGGAGATGGGCTTAAAGATGCCATCCGAAGAAGTGTCAATCGCATGAGATTCCCTTGCGAGAACCCGTATACCTGTTGTTAAGGAGGACTTTGCTGGGGAATGCTGGTCTCTGTCTTGAGAGAAATAGAGTTTTAGGAGATTCAGTTGTCCGTTACTCTACTGGGGAATAATTCCGGTTTGGGAAGTGGAAGTGAACTGTGTGTTTGGTCGGGGTATATGTTGCACCGCGACTTTCTAGGGAAATGTGAAATCAATTGTGTTTGATTGGGTCCCGGTCTTACAGTGTTGCAGACTGTTGTCTGGGGATAAGGGAGGCAAAACCCGGATAATAAGGTTATGAGAAGGAACCTAGATAGTGGGGTTACTTCGATATGAAAGCCGTAATAGTAGGTCTGGGAGAAGGAACCTGGATAGTAGGGTTATTTCGATATGAGAGCCTGGATAGTAGGGTTGGGAGAAGGAACCTGGATAGTAGGGTTGCTTTGGTATGAAAGCCTAAATAGTAGGGTTGTGAGAAAGAACCTGGATAGTAGGTTTCTTCAGTATGAAAGCCTGGATAGTAGGGCTTGAGAAGGAACCTGGATAGTAGGGTTACTTCGATATGAAAGCCGGGATAGTAGGGCTGGGAGAAGGAACCTGGATAGTAGGGTTACTTCGATATGAACGCCTGGATAGTAGGGCTGTGAGAAGGAACCTGGATAGTAGGGTTACTTCAGTATGAAATCCTAGATAGTAGGGCTTGAGAAGGAATCTGGATAGTAGGGTTACTTCGATATGAAAGCCGGGATAGTAGGGCTGGGAGAAGGAACCTGGATAGTAGGGTTACTTTGATATGAACGCCTGGATAGTAGGGTTGTGAGAAGGAACCTGGATAGTAGGGTTACTTCGGTATGAAAGCCTAGATAGTAGGGCTTGAGAAGGAACCTGGATAGTAGGGTTACTTCGATATGAAAGCCGGGATAGTAGGGCTGGGAGAAGGAACCTGGATAGTAGGGTTACTTCGATATGAAAGCCTGGATAGTAAGGCTATGAGAAGGAACCTGGATAGTAGGGCTACTTCGATATGAAAGCCTGGGTAGTAGGGCTGCTGAGAAGGAACCTGGATGAGGTTTCATTTGTTGCCGATGATTACTCTGTTTAGCTTTGAGTGTTGATCATGGGCTTTCTGGGAATAGTTGATAATAACTATCTTTCCTAAAAGAAATACATGGTTAGTTATGTGCGATGCATGAGATGCATTGTGTGTTGACGTTCTCAAAATAAATGAGACTATGTTATATGTGGTGCATGCATATGTCATGATGTATGAACATGAAATGCTGACATAACAATCTGAATCTGGGAAAATAAATCCCTGATTGCTATAAAAAACCATAGTTCCTCTACTTCTATCGGGGATGGTGAACAAAGATGACTATGCTGGGGATTTGCCCCTTGTCTGGTAAATATTCTGCCAGACGAGACTCTGTCTGAAGACAACTCTGCAGGGAATAACTCTGTTGGAGAAGAGATACTCTATATATATATATATGCCGATTTGGAGAAATAAACTCAACTGGGGATGAATTTCCGTTGCTGGTGATAATGAATTATGTTGGAGATTGAATTTCTGACTGTGAGAGAAATAAACTCTGCTTGGTGAAAAATTTATTGACTTACTCGTGATTGTGAACCTCAGCTGGGGGAGAATTATGTCCTGTTCTGGAAAGCTAACATCACTGTCTTTGGATACTCTTTATTCTGTGGGGAATACAGGTACCACTGCTCATATTCTCAAGCTGACTCTATCCCAGTACCTGGTGGGAAGAGTAACTGTAAGGTTTGGGCACTTCTTGTTTATCCCTGTTCCTGAGTAATCGTCTTTTGTTTCTTATGTAAATATTTATGAGCAACCATTATTTTCAAATGCATATATCAAAAATGAATCATTGGACGTTCTTGCAAAACAAAACAGAAAAAGAAAAATAATTGAATTTTTTTTGTAAAAAATGAATTGTATTGATTTTTGAAGTTGGCCCGTAATAGGCGTTTTTGTACAAAGAGGTTGACGTCCTAGTAAGAGAACGCCGCCGAAAGATATTACAATTTGTGTTAAGGAAAGAAAAACAGCTATGTGAAACAACCCCATTGGGTTTCAACTCTACTATTGCCTTTATATCTTCAAGCGTCTCATCACTTTGCTGCTTGGTCGAAGATGGATCAGATTGATTGGCACCGTCTGAACTTGATAGTCGATACCGAAGTCTGGTTGCAAGATGATCCAATGAGACATAATGTTACACTTTGATCCCTAATTTTTTCCTGGACCGCCCTTTCGGATTTTCAGTCCACCGGGATACCCTTTTTTTCCCAAGCCGCCTTTTCAGGTTTTCGACTTGCCGGGAGTTTTTTTCATTTTCATCCCTTACTTTTGCCCAAACCCTTTTGGTTCGCCGGGAAGCCCTTACTTTTGCCTTGGCCCATCAACCTAGCGGGTCTTTGATTATGCATACTATCTTTTCACTATGTCTGCATTGACGGGGTGAGGAAGGTCGTCACCATCCATGGTGGTTAGAATCATAGCTCCTCCTGAGAAAATGTTCTTAACCACAAGTGGCCCTTCATATGTGGGGGTCCATTTTCCCCTGGGATCACCTTGCGGCAGTATGATGCGTTTGATCACTAGATCCCCAACTCGATATTCTTGACGTCTGACTTTCTTGTTAAAAGCCTTAATCATTTGCTTTTGATACGCTTGACCACAACACATAGCAGTAAGTCTCTTTTCATCAATTAGATTCAGCTGGTCGAGTCGGGTTTGGATCCAGTCATCTTTGTTAACAACCCGCATCCTTCATAATCCTGAGATAGGGTATCTGGACTTTCATGGGTAGGATTGCCTCCATGCCATATACCAGAGAGTAGGGTGTTGCCCCTGTTGACGTCCGTGCTAAGGTACGGTACCCATGAAGAGCGAATGGTAACATCTCATGCCAATCTTTGTAGGTCACCGTCATCTTTTGCACAATCTTCTTGATGTTCTTGTTAGCCGCTTCAACAACCCCATTCATCTTCGTCCGATAGGGAGAAGAGTTGTGATGATGTATCTTGAACTGCTTGCAGAGATCAGTGATTATTGTGTTATTGATATTTGTACCATTGTCCGTAATGATCCTCTCTGGTACACCGTATCGACAGATCAGATTGTGTCGGATAAACCGCGCCACGATGTTGTTGGTTACCGTAGCAAAAGAAGCTGCCTTAACCAACTTTGTAAAGTAATCAATTGCTACCAGAATGAAGCGATGCCCGTTGGACGCAGTAGGTCTGATCTCACCGATCATGTCGATGCCCCACATTGCAAAAGGCCAAGGAGATGTCAAAACATTTACAGGAATTGGAGGTACATGCACCTTATCAGCATAGACTTAGCACTTATGACAGGTTCGAGAGTGTTGGTAACAATCGGCTTCCATAGTGGATCAATAATATCCTGCCCGTAGGATTTTCTTTGCCATAGTATGCCCACTGGAAAGAGTTCCGAAGGTACCTTCATACAAGTCTTCCATGATTCTTTCTGCCTCGTTCTTGTCTATGCACTGCAGTAAGGTTGAATCATGGTTACGCTTATAGAGGATTCCATTGCTGATGAAGAATTTCGCCGCGAACCTTCTCAGAAACTTCTTGTCATTAACAGATTCCCCCTCTGGGTATTCTTGAGCCTCAAGATACCTCTTTACCTCATGGAACCAGGGTTTATCTGCTACCTCTTCAGTCTCGATGTCACAGCAATGTGCGGGTTCATCCAACCTCTCGATGGTAATCTGGGGAGCTTCATTGTCCCACCTAACTTTGAACATAGAAGACATAGTAGCTAGCGTGTCCGCCAACTGGTTCTCTTCTCTTGGGAAGTGTTCAAAGGTTATCTCCTCAAAGTGTGGGAGCAATGTCAGTACATATTCTTTGTAAGGAATAAGATTTGGGTGCTTCGTATCCCACTCGCCTTTGATCTGACTGATCACCAGAGCAGAATCTCCGAATACACTCAAGAACTTGATCCTTAGGTCAATAGCAGCTCGAAGACCCATGATACATGCTTCATACTCCGCCATATTGTTGGTGCAGTTAAAACATAATCGGGCGGTGAATGGAGTATGACAGCCCTCAGGAGATATAATTATAGCGCCGATGCCGTTACCCTATGCGTTCGAGGCTTCATCAAAATACATAGACCATCGGGATCCCTCTTCGGGTCCTTCATCCGGTCCAGGTTCTTCGCAGTCGGTTACCAACATGATGTTCTCATCCGGGAACTCAAAATTCATGGACTGGTAGTCATCCACGGCCTGATGCGCCAAATGATCCACCAACACACTCCCCTTGATTGCCTTTTGGGTTGTGTATTGGATGTCGTACTCAGTTAAGATCATCTGCCATCTTGCTATCCTTCCGGAGAGAGCGGGCTTCTCGAAAATATACTTTAATGGATCCATCTTTGATATCAACAAGGTGGTGTGAGTCAGCATATACTGTCTCAGCCGGTGAGCAGCCCATGCCAAAGTGCAACAAGTTTTCTCGAGCAGTGAGTATCGGGTCTCACAGTCGGTAAACTTTTTGCTAAGGTAATAAATGGAATGCTCTTTTCGGCCAGACTCGTCATGCTGCACCAACACACACCCCATTTAATTGTCTAGCACTGTCAAGTATAAAATCAAAGGTCTTCCTTCAATTGGAGGCATCAAAATTGGTGGTTCTTGAAGGTATTCCTTGATTCTTTCGAAAGCGGTCTGGAATTCATCATTCCACTTTACCACTTGATCTTTTTTCAACAGCTTGAACATTGGCTCACAAGTAGCAGTCAGATGTGAAATGAACCTGGCGATGTAGTTCAGACGTCCCAAGAAGCCTCTAACTTCCTTTTCTATGCGGGGAGCCTACATCTCTTGTATGGCTTTTACCTTTGCAGGGTCCACCTAAATACCCTTATCACTGATGACGAAACCCAACAACTTACCAGACCTTACCCCGAAGGTACACTTGTTCGGATTCAATCTCAGCCTGTATGTTTTCAACCTGTCAAACAGTTTCTGGAGATGATCAAGACGCTCTTCCTCAGTCTGAGACCTGGCTATCATGTCATCTACGTAAACCTCGATCTCATGGTGAATCATGTCGTGGAACAAAGTGACCATGGCGCGTTGATAAGTTGCCCCAAAATTCTTCAATCCAAAAGGCATTACCTTGTAACAAAAGGTGCCCCACTGTGTAACGAAGGTTGTCTTCTCCATGTCTTCAGAAGCCATCTTGATCTGGTTGTAGCCAGAAAAACCATCCATGAAGGAGAAGATTTTATGTTGCGCGGTGTTGTCGACCAAAACATCGATGTGAGGAAGTGGGAAATCATCCTTGGGGCTATCTCTGTTCAGACCTCTATAGTCCACACACATCCTTACCTTACCGTCCTTCTTAGGTACTGGAACAACGTTGGCAACCCACTGTGGATAAGAAGTGACAGCTAAGAACCCTGCGTCGAACTGTTTCATGACTTCTGCCTTAATTTTCTCTGACATTTCGGGGCGCATACGAAAAAACTTTCTATTTTATCGGAGGACAGTCTTCTTTGGTCGGAAGGCGATGTGTTAGAACATAGTTTGATTCTACAACCCTTGAGTAAAGTTTTGATGATAACAAAATACAAAGAATAAAATTATTTCTAAGGTATGTACAAAGAACAATTATGCTCCTGAAAATTATGCTCTGTATATGCAGAAGCTCTGATGGAATCAGCATCAGAATGGAAGCAACTTCAGAAGATCAGTAATCTATGGTACATGCTGAAACACTGAAGTTTGATGACCAGAATCTGCAACTAATCAAATACACTTTGACTCTGATCAAAGACATCTTTTCCAAGTCATCTACACTTTGAAGCGTTATCAGTAGATACAACAAAGAAGATTCTGAAGCGTTACTGGTTATTCAAGACTGAATTAAATGCTAACGGCTTTCTTCAGACAAAGATCTTCTACAAAAGGAAAGTGCATTATTATCATTAAACCTGCTTTATGGACAATGTATCCTTGCTTGCCTATATAAACAGGTCTGCTTGTGAAAAGAAGCACATATGTACGCACCCAATTTTGCTAAGCTATTCAAACCACGCTCTTTCAAAGCTTTAGCAATGTCATTCTATTTCAATCTTAGTTTGTGTAATTATCACAGTTGTGATATACAGTTTTGTAAGAAAACAACATACGCACTAGTTCAATTCATTTGTAAAATATTTCCTTGAGATAAACCGGTCAGTGGTTGTACTCAAGAAGACTTTAACAGTTGTTAAAGTAGTTGTTGTAATCCTTTGAAAATAGTGGATTAAGACCTCGTTGGAGAGAGGTGAAATCACCTTGACGGGTAGACTGGAGTAGTTTGAGATCAAACGAACCAGGATAAAAATACTGTGTTGTTAAGCCTTTTGTTTTAAGTTTTACAATTCAACCCCCCCTTCTTGTGTTTTTCACATCTTCAATTGGCATCAGAGCGCCTGGTTATGAGCTTTAACAGTTAACCGTGTCAGTACAAGATCCAGCGTCAGAAAAACACAATGGCAGGACCAAGTTAAAACATCAGCAATGACAACAATGAAGAAAGGGACATATTCAGTGGAAAACCTCCAGTCTTTGATGGAGAAAACTTTGACTATTGGAAAGACAGAATTGAGAGTTTCTTTCTGGCCCATGATGCTGATCTGTGGGACATGGTGACTGATGGATACACACACCTAGTGGATGGACGTGGTCAGAAGATTGACAGGAAAATGATGTCTGATCAGCAAAAGCGTGAGTTCAGAAATCATCACAAGGCCAGAACAATTCTTCTCAACGCTATCTCATATTCAGAGTATGAGAAAATATCAAACAGAGAAACTGCTAAGAATATGTTTGATTCTCTGAGAATGACGCATGAAGGCAACATTCAAGTCAAAGAAACAAAAGCCCTTGCGCTCATTCAGAAGTATGAGGCATTCAAAATGGAAGACAATGAATCTATAGAAGCTATGTTTTCAAGATTTCAAATTCTTGTTGCTGGTCTAAAAGTTCTTGACAAAGGATATTCCACTGCTGATCATGTCAAGAAGATCATCAGAAGCTTGCCAAAACAATGGAGGCCAATGGTCACAACGCTTAAGCTAGCCAAGGATCTCAACAAAATCTCTCTGAAGGAACTTATCAGCTCCCTCAGAAGTCACGAGATAGAGCTAGAAGCAGATGAACCTCAAAAGCAAGGTAAGCCATTAGCTTTAAAATCTAACAGAAAATCTGACTCCAAAGTTTTGCAGGCTGTGGAAGAAACCTCTGATGGATCCTCATCAGAAGAAGATGAATTGTCTTTTCTCTCCAGAAGGGTGAACCAACTGTGGAAGCAGAGGCAAAGGAAGTTCAGGAATCCCAGAAGATCAGAAAATCAGAATGAATCTTCCTCCAGATACAGAAGGTCAGAATCCTCCTCTGGAAACAAAAGATCTGAAGGCTCCTTAGGATACAAAAACCAAACTACAAAGACATCATCTGCTATGAGTGTAACGAGCAAGGGCACTACAAAAGTGATTTCCCAAAGCTTCAGAAGGAGAAGCCAAAAATAAGTTTAGCAAAGAAAAGAAGAAGAGTCTCATGGCTACATGGGATGACTCTGATACATCTAAAGCTGACTCAGAATTAGATGATGAAAGATCAAACATAGCTCTCATGGCAAACGTATCTGAAGACAGTGAAGCTTCTGAGTCAGACTCTGAATCAGATACAGAAGAGGTATTCCCTGACTTTACTATTAATTTTACCAAGGCTGAATTAGCAGAAAGCCTTAATGAAATTCTGGAAAGGTATCAGCAGATCAGAGTCAAATTCAGAAACCTGAAAAGGAATCTTGCTTCTGACTCTGATAAGACTGAGAGTCTCAAATTGGAGAATTATGAGTTAAAAGATAAAATTTCAAAATTAAAAAATCAAATGCATAACTCTCAGAAGGAAACAATCCCTGAAACTCCCAGCAATGTTGATGAGATCATCAAAGAGTATGATCACAGCTTTCAGAAGTTTCTAGCTAAAAACATAGACATAAGCAAAATGGCTTCAATGATCTATGGGGTTAGCAGAAACGGCAGAAAAGGGATAGGATATCAAGGTAAGGTTCCTACACCAAAAAATGCCATGGATTTAGTTATAAAGCGTACTCCACTTGATTCACACTTTACATATGGGCACACACATGACATAAAATATACAAGTAGTGATTACTCTGTCAAACCAAAATTCAACCAGAGTTTTGGTAGAACTAACAAATCAAGACCCAAGAAAATATGGGTACCTAAGGATAAAATAATACATGTGGCAGATATCTTTAGCAGCAAAGCAAAAATACCAATCATGGTACCTGGACTCTGGCTGCTCATGGCACATGACGGGAAGAAGGCATATGTTCCAAAGCCTGGAACTTAAGCCTGGAGGCCACATAGGTTTTGGAGGCAATCAGAGGGGAAAGATCATTGGCTTTGGAACAGTAGGTAATGGAAATCTTCCCTCTATTAGTAATGTTTTACTATTTGATGGATTAATGCATAACCTGTTATCTATAAGTCAATTAAGTGATAACGGTTATGATATAATCTTCAATCAAAATTCATGCAAAGCTGTTAGTCAGAAAGATAGGACTATCCTATTTAATGGAAAGAGGAAAAACAACATTTATAAAATCAAACTTTCTGAACTGAAAAGTCAGAACGTAAAATGTCTTATGTCTGTTAACAACGAGCAATGGATCTGACACAAAAGATTGGGACATGTTAGTATGAGAAGAATATCTCATATTAACAAACTCAATCTGGTCAGAGGACTTCCTAACTTGAAGTTCAATTCAGATGCTCTGTGTGAAGCATGTCAAAAAGGCAAGTTTGCAAAACCTACTTCCAAATCCAAAAACGTTGTTTCCACCTCTAAGCCATTAGAACTTCTGCACATTGACTTATTTGGTCCAGTAAAAACTGCCTCAGTCAGTGGCAAGAAGTACGGGTTAGTAATCATAGATGACTATAGTAGATGGACATGGGTAAAGTTCTTAAGGAACAAGGACGAGTCACACTGTGTTTGTTACCTTCTACAACCAAGTTCAGAACGAAAAAAATCTTAGAATCATCAAAGTCAGAAGTGATCATGGTGGAGAATTTGAAAATAAAGACTTCGAATTATTATTTAATGAAAAAGGCATTTTGCATGACTTATCTTGTCCTAGAAATCCCCAGCAAAATGGAGTTGTAGAACGAAAGAACAGAACATTGCAAGAAATGGCCAGAACCATGATCAACGAGACTAACGTTGCTAAGATCTTTTGGGCAGAAGCAATAAACACAACATGTTACATTCAGAATAGAATCTCCATCAGACCTATTCTGGAAAACACTCCATATGAATTATGGAAGAACAAAAAACCCAACATTTCCTATTTTCACCCATTTGGATGTATATGTTTTATTTTGAATACAAAAAATTATTTGAACAAGTTTGACCCTAAAACACAAAAGTGTAGTATGTTAGGATACTCTGAACGCTCAAGAGGGTACAGAGTATACAATACAGAAACACAGATTGTTGAAGAGTCAATCAGTGTTCGGTTTGATGATAAGCTTGACTCTCAAAAGTCAAAGCAGAATGAACTCCTTGCAGGTATGGAAGTTGAACTCATAGGTACTGAAGACAACTCAGAGGCTCCCAACCCAACACCTTCTGTTGATCAACTTCAGAAAAGACCATCCAGAAGCAGAATTGATCACCCAGAAGAAACAATCTTAGGAAGGAAGGAGGATCCAATCAGAACAAGATCTACCTTTAGAAACTCTAAAGAATCCCTCATGGGACTTGTTTCTCTGATTGAACCAACAACAATTGATGAAGCACTTATGGACAATGACTGGATTCTGGCAATGCAGGAGGAGCTAAATCAGTTCATAAGAAATGACGTATGGGATCTGGTTCCCAAACCAAGAGGATTCAACATCATAGGCACAAAATGGGTGTTCAGAAACAAACTGAACGAACAAGGTGAAGTCATCAGAAACAAAGCACGACTGGTAGCACAAGGTTATAGTTAGCAAGAAGGGATAGACTATACAGAAACCTTTGCTCCAGTCGCCAGGTTAGAATCTATCAGACTTTTAATTTCATTTGCTGTTAATAAAGGCATCACTCTGGATCAGATGGATGTCAAGAGTGCATTCTTAAATGGCTATATAGAAGAAGAGGTTTATGTGCACCAACCCCCTGGTTTTGAAAGTTCCAAAAATCCAGAATATGTTTTCAAACTAAAGAAGTCACTTTATGGTCTGAAACAAGCTCCCAGAGCTTGGTATGAAAGACTAAGTAACTTCCTGTTAGAAAAGGAATTCACCAGAGGGAAAGTGGACACAACCATGTTGAGTAAGACAGTTAAGAATGAAATCTTAGTATGTCAAATTTATGTTGATGACATTATATTTGGATCCACTAAACCCTATCTGGGAAGAGAGTTTGCTAAATGTATGCAGGCAGAATTTGAGATGAGCCTGATGGGGGAACTAAAGTTCTTTCTGGGCATTCAGATTAATCAAACTCCAAAAGGAACCTACATTCATCAGAGCAAATATGTTAGAGAACTTCTGAAGAAATTTGATCTCTCAGAATGTAAGCCCTCAAGAATTTCAATGCATCCCACGTGCATTCTGGAAAAAGAAGAGGTAAGTAACAAGGTAGAACAGAAGATCTACAGAGGTATGATTGGTTCTCTTCTCTATCTAACGGCTTCAAGACTTGACATTCTATTCAGTGTTTGCATTTGTGCTAGATTCCAATCAGATCCTAGAGAATCTCACTTAACAGCAGTTAAGCGAATTTTCAAGTATCTGAAAGGTACTACTAATTTGGGTCTATTGTTATAGAAAATCAAGTGATTACAGCTTAGTAGGATACTGTGATGCTGATTTTGCTGGAGAAAGAGTAGAACGTAAAAGCACTTTTGGAAGCTGTCAGTTTCTGGGAGAAAATCTGATTTCATGGTCCAGTAAAAGACAATCCACTATAGCTCTATCAACAGTAGAAGCTGAATACATAGTAGCAGCTGGATGTAGCACGTAAATGCTCTGGATGAAAAGTCAACTTGAGGACTTCAATATATTTGAGAGTAACATCCATATCCTCTGTGATAACACTTCTGCTATTTGTCTAAGTAAAAATCCTATTTTGCATTCTTGGGCTAAGCATATAGAAATAAAACATCATTTTATTAGGGACTATATTCAGAAAGGGATTCTAAATTTAAAATTCATTAACACAGACCATCAATGGGATGATATCTTTACAAAACCTCTTTCTGAAGATAGGTTCAACTTCATTCTGAAACATATCAGCATGAAGCTCTGCCCAGAATAAAACAGTTTTACTTCCATATCTTATCCCTCAGAACTTTTATTATTTTTTTCCTGTGAACTAATGATCAATCTTCCTTCAGATCTTTAGAAGTACAGATTGTATCAGAATCTATCCATGAAGATCTGAGCGCTTCATTTCAAGGATAGAAATGTGCTGTTCACTCAAGCAAACAGTTGTCATCCATTCATCAGCTACTTTCTGAGGCTGAACACATGTTCACATTTCTGAAAGGTCAAAAGCGCTGATTGGATGCATTGGGACACATGTCATGGGTAACCGTTCCAATATCTTTCTGAATCCCCCAAAATCAGTTGTCATTAAATGCTCATAATCATTATAATTTATTTCTCTCTCTTGCTGTTTATGTTTTCAAAATCTTTTTCAAAATCTATTTAAACACATTTCTGACTCTTTACACTCTTTCACTTTCACTTTCATTTTCTCTACATCTAATTGATTTCAGTCTGCATCCTTTCTCAAAAAACCCTTTCAATTTCCTCTCAAAACTTTCTGTGTGAACATGGCTTCCTCAAGCAACCCTACTTCCAGTACTCAGAGAACAGATTCCTCAGAACAATATGAAGAACCCTTCAGAACTCTTCTCACACCCATCAAAAATCTAGAAGTACTCTCATAATTGATTGTGGACTTTAACAGTCTTCAAGAGAACGAGTTCAATCTCTCTGAAGAGGTAAAGGCTCAAGGCTGGAACAAGTATTTTAACCGTCTGGTAGGTCCAACGTTCCCAATCCTGGTGAAGGAATTTTGGATTCATGCTTCATCTTCCAACCATCAAGTTACTTCATACATAATGGGGAAGAAGATAGTCATAACTGAAGACCTTATTGCAAGATTAATAGGCTACAATGGTGGTGGTGTACGATGCATAGACATGGTTGTAAGATGTGCTGATGTCGCCCTAATTGCTAGAGAAATCTTCACTCTGGGTCTTCACTCCAGCAAGATAAGGGATCTAAAAGACCATCACAAAATATGGGCCAAGATTATTCTGGGATGCATAAACCACAGGTAGCCAACCAGCTCTCTTGACTACATCGATATTGATCACCAATTTATGATCTACTTCATCTCCCAGAAGAATAAGGTGAATCTGGCTCATCTGCTATTCAACCATCTAAGGACTAGTGTTAAGGAAACCAGAGAAGAGGAGCACACAAAAAGGGACTGGATACCCCTAGGAAGGCTTATATCAGATATTCTAACAGAGAATAAGTTGATTGATCATCTAACAGAAGCTCAGGAAATCAGCTCTTTGGAAGCTACTGTTGGCAAACAGTTGAATGCAAAGAATCTGAAGAAGATGAAGTTAATTGAGAACATCAAGAAGGAACCCAGTGTCACTTCTTTTGCAACAATATCCAGCAGAAGAATCCCTCTGGATAACTTTCCCATGTTCTCAGAGATTGATTCTAAACCTGAGATAATAGTCAGATATCTGGATGCATGCAAGGTAGATGGTACAACACCAGATTTGAACATTCAGAATCTGCAGCAGAAGGCTCCAGAAGTTGTGCTGAAGAAAAACAAGAAAAGGAAGGCTGTAGTAGAAGGATCATCCCAGCGGACTCCTAAAAAGAGAGTTAATCCTTCTTCTGTAACTGTTTTAAATTCAGTATCTGTATCAACATCTGTACCAATCCCCACTCAATCAGCAAACCCCACTCCACAAACACTTGATGACTTTAACATTGAATTTGACCCCTCAGAAACCTTAACTCTTAGACCAGAACTTGCAAATCCAAATATTGAAGTAACACAACAAGAACTTGCAAAAGTTCTATCTGATATTGAAACCTTTGACCAACATATATCTGCTCTTATACCAGTAAATCCATACTCTGAAACCATTTTAGAAGCACCTCTACCAGAAACTCATCCACCTTCTCCACAACCTGAAATATTACAATCAAAAGTTCAAACTTCTGAGGTCCAACCTCATGAATCCTCCGAACCATAACTTCATCACCATCAATCCAACCAAACTGTTGTTTCTGATCCCACTCCCATTCCTGGGATCATTGAACCTCTGAACATCAGTATACCCCTAACCATCAGTATTCCCCAAATTCCCTCTTCACTATAATCAACTCCACCAAACACCCCAACAAGTCCAATAATTATCCCAGAATCTCCCACTTCCTCATTAAATATCAATCCAAATGACCATGCCAAAACTATCATTGACTTAACTGTTTTTGAACGCCTGGCTGCCATAACCAACAAAACAGCCATACCAAAACCAAAACCATCTGAACCTACACCAGATGTTGGTACCAGTTTATTGATATTTGGAACAGAAATGCAGAAGTGGATCACTTCTCTGAAGCAAGCTAGTCTTGAGCTAATTGATCCTACTGCATCAGACTACCTTTGGACAAGGTTCAGAAGATGGGTATGTTCTGAAACCCATAAAATGCAAGAAAAGAGCTACGAACTAGTTCAACAGAACTTCAACAACCTGCTAAAAGTTTTTGAAGATCAAGTTCTGAGCCAGCTACTCAAGGAAGAAGCTCTTCCTCTGGACAATGCTCCCTGGTCTGAACATCGTCCAGTAGACAGAGTTTAACCAGAGTCAGAAGATCTCAATCTGACTGACACTCCAGAGCAGATGATTCTCGCTGAACAACTGGGTCAAAAAGAGGACACTGCAGAATGCTCTGAGAAGCATCCAGTTAATGAAGATCCTCAAGCTTCCTCCTATGAAAGGCAGACTTTAGAAGACCTGAAGAGATCTGATACTTTGATGAAGGAAAGAATGGATAAACAGGATGACAAAATTTCGGAAATCAAGAATATGTTAACCAAGCAGGAGGAAACCAACATCCAAATCAAGGGCTTGTTGGAAGATTTATTCACGCGTCTTCCTCCTCCCTCTTAGATTTTCCTATGTTTAAAATTTTTTTCTGTAATATTCTCTACATAGCTCTGAACTCATCATTGATTCTGTTTTAATATAAACTTATTTTGGCTCTATTATGTGTTTTTTTTATAACTGACAAAAAGGGGGAGAAAAGAAAAAGATATTTTCAATAGCGGATTACTGAGACATAAGTCTCAAACATTCTAATCTACATAAATTCTCTCTTCTAAAAAGCTTGAACATGTACAAAACTCTGCTGAAAGATACAGTAAGATTTTGATGCTCAAAGACTCATGGAATTAAAGGGAAGTAATCAACTCAGGGGGAGTTTTTCTACTTAACTCTATACTTTTTGTTCTTTATTCTTTATTGAAAAATCTGGTTTTTGTCATCACCAAAAAGGGGGAGATTGTTAGAACATAGTTTGATTCTACAACCCTTGAGTAAAGTTTTGATGATAACAAAAT
Source organism: Vicia faba (assembly GCA_948472305.1). Taxonomy (NCBI): domain Eukaryota; kingdom Viridiplantae; phylum Streptophyta; class Magnoliopsida; order Fabales; family Fabaceae; genus Vicia; species Vicia faba. The sequence continues at coordinate 589,517,981 of OX451738.1, forward strand.
ACAAAGAATAAAATTATTTCTAAGGTATGTACAAAGAACAATTATGCTCCTGAAGATTATGCTCTGTATATGCAGAAGCTCTAATGGAATCAACATCAGAATGAAAGCAACTTCAGAAGATCAGTAATCTATGGTACACGCTGAAACACTGAAGTTTGATGACCATAATCTGCGCCTAATCAAATACACTCTGACTCTGATCAAAGACATCTTTTCCAAGTCATCTACACTCCGAAGCGTTATCAGCAGATACAACAAAGAAGATTCTGAAGCATTACTGGTTATTCAAGACTAAATTAAATGCTAGCGGCTTTCTTCAGACAAAGATCTTCTACAAAAGGAAAGTGCATTATTATCATTAAAACTGCTTTCTGGACAACGTATCCTTGCTTGCCTATATAAATAGGACTTCTTGTGAAAAGAAGCACGTATGTACGCACCCAATTTTGCTAAGCTATTCAAACCACGCTCTTTCAAAGCTTTAGCAAAGTCATTCTATTTCAATTTTAGTTTGTGTAATTATCACAATTGTGATATACAGTTTTGTAAGAAAACAACATACACACTAGTTCAATTCATTTGTAAAAGATTTCCTTGAGATAAACCGGTCTGTGGTTGTACTCAAGAAGACTTTAACAGTTGTTAAAGTAGCTGTTGTAATCCTTTAAAAATAGTGGATTAAGACCTCGTTGGAGAGAGGCGAAATCACCTTGACGGGTGGACTGGAGTAGTTTGAGATCAAACGAACCAAGATAAAAATACTGTGTTGTTAAGCCTTTTGTAATAAGTTTTACAATTCAACCCCCCCTTCTTGTGTTTTTCACATCTTCACGATGTACCACAATATCAGTGTCCAAACCAGGCATGTTCTCATAGGACCAGGCGAAGATCTCAACATAGTCGTGTAGCATCTGTATTAACCTTTGTTTGACACTAAGCTCCATATTTGCACCTATTTTAACCTCTTTCCTGTCTTCCTCTGTACCCAAGTTCACTGACTCAAATGGCTCTTCATGCGGATATATGGCCCTTTCCTCCTGCTGTAACAGTCTAGCAAGTTCTCCAGGCACCTTACAATCATCCTCACCTTCGTCCTCGGCTTGGTTGATCAGATTTTTGAAGTCATAATTGGCAGTAGCAGAGTTGTTACCATTGGGATCCAGAGTGGATATGGATCTGCATTATGATACGTGAGTGTGTATAAGAGAACAACTCTTTTGATAAAGTGAGAGACTGAAAAGAAAAACAAGGAGCACAAAATTCGTAATGCAGGAAACGTCCAATGTTTTATTAATGATATATGAAAATGAAAAGTAATAAGCCCTCGCAAGAAAAACCGAGGTGCCTCGGGCAAGGCACCGGGCCACAAAGTTTCAAAATGTTAATTACAAATCTTAAAACAAAAAGTCAATTACTGCAGAATAAAAGAAACAGGTATGAAGTCCTTCGCCGTCCAGTTGTTTAGTCCACCATTGGTTGTAGGATAGATCCTGTTGTCGATGTTTGAATCCTCTTCACTGTCTTCAGTTGCATTAACTCCCCGATTGCTGATGTGTAGAGGAGGTCTTCCAATCCGTGCACGTCTAATAGCCCTTTGAGCCCCTGTAGTAAAGCCCAAACCAAATTTGTCAGTTTTGTGAGTGAAATCAGGGAGCTGACCCCAATTGATACACCCACCTTTTTCAATTACAGCCCTGGTGTCTTTGAGAGAAACCATTTTCAGTGGAGGTTTGTTGGTAGCAACTTCAGTTGATGCCGAGAACTGAGGGACCTCTTCGAAATGTTGATAAGGCGTTTCTATGAATTCCCCGTCCATCTCCACGTAGCGGAAGGAATTGAGATGACTCACCATATACTCCTCTTCACCTTGTACCGTGATAATTTTTCCCTTCACCGGGTATTTCAGCATTTGATGGAGCGTGGAAGTCACGGCCCCAGCCTTATGAATCCAAGGACGACCCATCAAGCAAGAATATGATGGTGTGATATTTATTACATAGAAGGTGGACCCAAAGGTCTGAGAACCCACCTTGACAGGGATGTCCACCTCCCCGTGCACCATTCTTTTTGACCCATCAAAAGCCCTTACCACAATATTACTCGGCTTTAGAATCAAACATTCACAATCCAGACGGTCTAGTGCTTTCTTTGGTAGAACATTCAGTGAGGACCCAGTATATACTAGCACATGGGCCATAGTGGTGCCCCTGCACTAGATCGAGACATGCAGAGCATCATTATGATTTCTCCCTTTAGCAGTCAGATCTACATCTGAAAACCCTAACCCATTATCAGCAGTCAGGATAGCTACACAATCTTTGAACTGATCTACAGAAGTTTCCTGCGGCACATGCGCAATCTTGAGGAACGCAATCAAAGCCTTCGCATGGGCTTCAGAACATAACAACAATGACAACATGGAGATCTTTGACGGGGTCTGCCCCAACTGCTCGACTATGTTGTAGTCGCTCTTCTTGATAATTTTCAATATTTCCTCTATCTCCTGTTTAGAGCTTTCCATGATGATTTTCTTAGGTGCCTCCGTCCGGGAAGGCTCACTTATGATTTCTTTTCCCTGAGTCCCAGATGGCTCGACGACAGGGGTGATAACTGGAGTGGGAACTAGGACAGTAGTTGATGTACTAGCAGACGGAGTGACAACAGGTTTGTGGACAGTCAGAGGGAAAATCTCGGGAGAAAAGAGTCTTCCACTTCTGGTGAACTTACTGGTCCCAACAATATTACTGATATCAGAACCATCTTCTTCAGTTCGCAGATCTTGCTTAACACCATGGCAATATACATCAGCACCGTAGTGCCATGGGATAGGCTTATCTGAGATATATGGGATGGGACCAGGAGCGGTGATTATTAATAGAGAAATTCTTGGAACGGGTGTAACCCTAACAGGTTTTCTCGAGGAAACCTTGGAAGGATTGGCGGAAATGGTGATAATGGCAACATCTTCAAACGGAATCATAGTCTTCTCAAACAAAATTTCTTTATTATCTATCAGGCGCTGAACACCTGTCTTCAATAAACAGCAACCGGAAGGCAGAATTGAACATATGTGGTAACCTTCACCACAACCCGGAAATAAACCGGCCAATAACAAATTCTTCTTAACCGTCATCAAAGGAGTAGAAATTTTTCCACAGAGGTCACAAACGAATCGGTGTCCACAACATTGACTCCACGACCATGTTTGGGCATAGGAGCAGTTATAACGTTTGGCTTTTCTGGAGAATCAAACTCAATCTCTTTAGCTTCCAGCAAATCTTTCACTTTATTCCTCAGAGCCCATCAATCGTTTGTATCATGGCCTAAGCTTTCCGAATGGTAGGCGCACCGCACGTTGGGATTATATTTGGGAGAAATAGTGTTTGGATTCTCGGGAGCCTCTTTCAAGGTCGCCAAGTTGCATTTTAATAGATGAGGAAGAACTTCAACTAATGTCATGTTGATGCGGGTAAATTGTCGCTGTGGTCTTTCTACCCTTTGCTGATTATCACGTTATGGAGCAACCACGAGTCTTGGTATCACTACAGCATTTACTGCCTGACGGTGTTCAGGTCTGCTTTGGCCCATCGGGCCGTAAATTGCACTAGCTTCCTTCTTACTAGTGAAAGGCTTCTTTGCTGAACTTGACGAAACATCCTTCTGTATTTTACCACTTCGAATGCCAGCTTCTACTCTCTCTCCAGTCAAAATCAACTCAGTAAACCCGGGCGATGAAATGCCAATCAGATGATTGAAAAATGGACCAGATAGCGTCCCTAGAAACATGTCAACCAACTATCTATCAGACAAATGGGGTTGGACTCTTCCAGCCAAGTATCTCCACTTTTGAGCATAGTCCTTAAAACCTTCACTTTCACCCATAGACATACCCTAGAGCTGAGTACGAGTGGGAGCAAGGTCGGTGTTATACTGATATTTCCTATAAAAAGCAGCAGCAAGGTCTTCGCAGTTTCGAACACTGGCTCCTTCCAACTGATAAAACCATTCAGCTGTGTCCCTGACAGACTATCTTGAAAGAAGTGTACCCACAAATTTCTATCAGCAGTGTGGGGTTGGATTTTTCTTACGTAAGAGCGGAGATGGAGTTTTGGACAGGATACTCCATCGTACTTGGCAAAAACAGGAGCTTTAAACTTATGAGAGATCACCACTCCCGATACCAGTTGTAGTTCTCCAAAATCAAAACCAGGGATCTTCTGAATCTCCATAGCACTCAGACGGTCTTCTAGCTGCTTGTACCTATCCTCAACAGGAGGATATTGCTCATCATCGTAATCTGTATCGTTATCAGAAACTGCTGGACTAGGGTCCTTTGTCCTTTCTTGGTTCTCCCCGTCCTTGGATGAGAAGGTCAGATAAGCTGATTGTCTTGTCCTTTCTCCGAATGTTCTACCCATGTTCAGAATACCAACCTTCTTCTTTTTCTTCTTCTCTTTCAGAATAAGGGTCTTCAGATCCTCTTACCCTTTAGCCAGACTTAGGAACATCTGTTGGAATTGGGTGTTCTGTTCCTGAAGATCTTTGATGGCTTGATCGGAAGACATTTCTATTGAAATAAACAACAAAGAAGATGAGAAACCTGTAGAGGTACCTATAATGATGTGCATGATAATGGGATGTACATGCAATGATTTCAAAGACTTTGGGAGATTTAAATTTGTAAACCAAAATAAACCAAACTTTATTAGCTTTAAATTTTGAAAGGTTCAACAATTCCTTTAAGGCGTTACAAAGAAGTAAATAGAAAACAAATCTAAAACTATAAAAGCAAAATCAAAAGTCCCATGGACGCTTCCGCTTTGGGCCGATGTAGTCATTGATCACTCTTTCTTCCTCGAGCTTCCTGGTGAGCTTCAAAATCTTCTTCTCTTGCTCATGGTACTTTTCCCGGCAAGTATCTCGCTCATTCTTCAGCTGAATCCAAGACCTCTACAGCTCCCCAGGATCAGTGGGCATGTAAGGATAAAGAACCGTGTAAGGAATGCCCTCTTCATTAGTGGGCTCCACAATCACTGGTAATACGACTTTATAGGGCATCCCAAGCTTCTGGGCACGAGCTCGGACCCATTAGAGGTAAGGCTGCATAGGAAGGGAAGTTTTTGGTCCCAATTCTTGGGGGTCAGATCTATTTACCATGCCCCAAGCTCGTATAAACCTCCGGCGGTGTTCCTTAACGTCCTCCTTGTAGTCAAATACAATGTCCTCAAGGAGCAACTTATAGGGACCATCTCTCCGAGCACGACCAAACTGTCGCAAAGCTAGACAAGGATTGTAAGTTATACCCCATCTGATTCCAAGAAACGGGACATTAGGGTATCCCCCATAATGGTCAATAACAGTAGTGTCTTCCATAGCCCGAGAACTCCAAAGAATATTTGTATGGGCAAGTGACATTATCCTGTAAGACCAACCCAAACCTTCTTCGTTCTTCAGTACAAACTTAGGGAGGTGAGAAATAAACCACCTCGACAGCAGCGACATGAAACACATAAGAGTCCCTCTTCTTTGCACTTTACGAGTATAGAGGGCATGCAAGATATCACCCAGCAGGGTAGGCACAGGATTTCGAGAAAGGAAGATCTTGACAACATTCACATCTACAAAGGAATCCGGATTTGGGAAGAGAACCAACCCATAGATAAGGAGAGCCAAGATATCTTCGAAAGCCTAAAAATCCAAGTTATCCCAGAATATATGAGCCTGATCTATCAGAAATTTGGCTAGAAAACCTTCTACCCCGCTTCGTGTTTCCCAATTGGATACTACATCAGCCCGTTTCAAATGCAGAGCTGAGGCAATGTCTTATGGTCTAGGAACTTCTTCCATACCTGTGAAGGGCACCTGTTCAAGAATGGATATTCCTAATAGGTGAGAGAACTCTTCCAAGGTTGGAACCAACTGGTAATCTGGAAAGGTGAAGATATGATGCCCAAGATCGAAGAACTGGAAAAGTACGCTCATCATCTGCTCATCAAGATTTGAAGTGACCAGGCTGAGAAGTTGATTGTGTCTCTTAATGAACATAGAAGTCTTAGAAACTCTTGAGACTAGCTCTTTAAGTTGGGCAGGTATCTGCACAAAGTTGACTCGGATGGTATTTCTGCGCCCGGAAGCCATGATCTGCAAAACAGAACAAAGATAAACTCCCTTGGTCTTTGAAATGGTTAGTGTAATGAAGCATGAATGCCATGTTATGATGCATGATGTCATGGTAAACCACAGGTATAAAAAACACAGATATTTTAAACACAATAAAATCACATAAAGCCCTTAGGTTTAAGGCTTGCATGAGGTCAAAGGTAGTACCCTCTTGAAGTTAAGTTGGTTTTAACCTGTCCTAGAAAAAGTAACCGGGTTTTAGAGGATCTCAATATCACTGACCATCCTCCATCGGTCATGGTTTCAGCTCACGCAATCTTTTCTTGTGGCCGGAACTATCTCGAGAGTATGGTCTCAATGAGTGTAGCATCGAGTATCAACCAGTTCCTAGCTTTACACCGAGGTCGGCTATCTCACTACTTTCTAATGGCCAAGTTGGTCGGTTAAAGGTTCTAAGGTCAGTTGATGCTTAACGACACCATGCAGCGGCCCCGTATTCTCCTCGTTTCTCCACAAGGGATACCGGTAGCAACCAATGTGCCACATCAACGTAGCTACTGCTTCAACCGTATCAGTCTACACCATACAATCCCCTCACAGTTTATTGCTACTTACCTAAAAGGTGTCCCCAGATCCGGGTTAGGATCTATAGTAACTCCCAAACAAAACCCTTAAAAGTAAAGCAATTAAGAGAAGCAATTATGATGAACTAGATCCTAAGGTATACCCCACTTATAAAATCCCCAATAGAGTCTCCAGTTCTGTGATACGGTGGCAGAACCGACTGTTTTAAAATGCTGGTTTGCATTTTGCGTTTTTTGTTCGCAAAATGTCGCAGTAAGCAAGAGTAGCCACCGACTTTTATTTCATCCAACCGGAAAGGAAAAAAGTATAGAAAAAAAAATCCTTTTTTGAGATATTCTGAGTACGGGGGGTAGATTATAGAAAGGGAAGGTGTTAGCACCCTTTCTATCCATGGTTTTCCATGAGCTCTTAGGTACTTGCTCATCTTTTAAAAATTTCTTGTGTATGTGCTTTGTTTTGAAACAGTTTGACTTCGTGATAACCCTTGTGTCAGTCCTCAAAGGTGTGACGAAGTTTATTTTTGAATGTTTTGTTTGAAAAGTGTAAGTGTGAAAAGTTTTGTTTTGAGCAAGTACCTACTAGCATCTACCTAATCGAAAAAAGATTGTTTCTATTCTCATTTCCTTTATACAACGCTATCCTACTATTTAAGAAATAGGTAGCACCGTCGTTGGAGTTTGTAAGGGTCAATTCGAAAGTGACATACGATCACTAAAGAAATATTAGGACACCTTAGTAATAACCCTGGAGTCTTAAGATCATATTCGAGGCAACATTTCCGAGGCAACATTTCCGAGGCAACATTCGAATGGGACGTTTGATCTTTTTTAGACAGGAGGGCAACCACTAAGACACCCTATGCTTAATGATCATTTACCGAAGGCAACCGAAGTGTGAGTATACCCTAGGATTGATATGTGCGAGTGATTTGTTTCGGTTATTTATCTTTGCACATTAGGGTTTTCTAACTGCATTAAATTATCATGCAATCTTGTCATACAATCCTATTAACATACATCTAGACAGTTAAATATTTGCAGAAATTAAGATGTGAGAAAGTAAATCTACGCTATTACAAAGCTTCGGGGAGGGGAATTAATTACATAGCCAAAAATCCGGGGAAGAGCGATAAGTAAAAAGTCCTAAATTAAACTATTACAAACCAGTAAGCAGTTACAAAATATTGGAAAAAATAAATAACACGTGCGCGATGAATTAAATACGAAACAAGTAGGGTTTTAACCCTTGACTAAACCTATTTGCGATTTATTAAAAAAAGATGTTTTTGTCATGTTTTTGTTATTTGAGAAAATGGTGAAACAACTAAATTAAAAAGAAAACCCTAAGTTCTAATTAATTTTAAATTAAGAAAAATAAACTAATTTATTCTAAAAAAACCTATTTTTGTATTTTTAATTTAATTGCAAAAACAAGTTAAAATTTCCCTAGATAAAATTAAACTAATTGATTAAAAACGTTTATTAAGAAAATAAATCTTTTTTTGTGGTTTTTGATTGGTTAATTTAATAAAATAATTTTTGGTGTTGATAAAAAAACAGAATAATTAAAGGAGAGAATTTAAAGAAAAATAATAGAAATAACCCAAGGGTCTGCTGTCAACGGATCTGGCCCTGGATGACGAATCCAGAAGATGGTGGCCCTCGGAAGATGGGGTGTGTTGGATCTGGTTTTGACTGGTGGATCCAACAGATGATGACCCTCAGAAGATGGGGGATGCTGGATCTGGTTCTGACTGGTGGATCCAGCAGATGATGACCCTCAGAAGATGGGGGGTACTGGATATGGTTCTGGCTGGGATCCAAAAGATAATATCCTACACGTGCTGGATCTGGTCCTGACTGGGATCCAGAAGATAATGGCATGTACGTGCTGGATCTGGTTCTGACTGGGATCCAGAAGATGATGAACCTCAGGAGGTGCATGTGTTGGATCTGATGAAAAAAAAGGAGAAAATACCAAAAGCTCACGCCTGGGATCGAACCCAGAACAACGAGCTTCTGACTCCCTTCTTCTGACCCACTGCACTGGAGGTTAATTTGTTAAAATAATAAAAATAAACAATATATCAGAACAAAAGGTTCCTGGCCAGAATAACACGCCAAAATTTGAATCAGCCAATCAGGTTGTGACACACTATTGTCTTCTTCCATGGAGCCGTCGTTTTTAAGTTCTGATTCTTTTACCTACAAATGCAGGTCTGTTGCTGAAACCTACGTCATTCAAAAATCAAGTATATGCCATATAAATTCAATTAGGGACCATGGATCAGCTGGATTTGAAACTCTGACCATCATGGTACCCATTATTCTGTTTGATTTCGCTTGAAAACCAAAACCCCAAATTGGAGCACAGAACCCTAACAATGGCAAAAGTTTATTCCTGCACTGTAACTCAAATCAAACTATCCAGAAACATTGCAAACACGGTGATGAATACAAATACACAATTAAAACGTGTTGAATATGCAAGAAATACAGCAATTGAAAGTGGATAATTTTGCAAACCATGAGAATGGTAGGAGGAGATTCTGGATGTACTGACGCTGGCAACTGATTGGGAATGCTTCCTGCAACGTCAATGAATTGACTTATGGCTTTGAAACTCCTTGATTAGCCTTCTATTCCAGAGTTTGGATCTCTCTTTTTGTCAATAATTCTGAGTTCCTTTTCTGGCAGTTTCACGACTCTAGCTTCTCCCTTGTGCATTGGATCTCTTTTCTATATGTAGTGGAACACATTAGGTCAGTAAAAATGCATTGTATCTTTATCAATTATGGGGATTTTATTTGCTCTTTCAATGCATATGATTCCCTTCCAATTTTTCTCAAATCCAATATTTTCCAACCACATTGGCCTTGCACGATTTGATCTTCATTTGACAGCATATAATATCTTCTTCCAATGAAAAAGATCACCCCTAAAATGCAATATATGATTTATTAGGACTTATTTGATTTTATTTGAATTTTAATTGAATAAAAATCAAAATAAATTAAATAAATGAGTAAATAAAGTATGGAGGGTCCCATAGGTCGTGGCATAAGTTAGGAATGAGATGCAAGCATAAAAAGTTGGGCCCATTTAGCAAAAGATGCAAATTTGAGAACATTTGACTTTTGGCAATTTTGCAAAAAAGGTCAATTTTGACAATGCATATCTCTCTCAATTTTGACCCTAGAGAAGTGTTCTTGGACTTTTTATAAAGCTCAGGATGTCCTCTAAGCAACCCTTTTGGTATCAACTCAATTGAGTCTTTCATGTTCATGTATGAAGCCTTGACCCGAAAGGTGTTTTTGTTGATCTTTCAAAATGACCTATAATGTCCAAATTCATATCTTCTTGTGAGTGCATATTTTGAACTTGGGAGATAAAGATAAATTGTAGGTAATTGCATCCTCTTAAAAATGAGATTTGGATGGGTCATTTTTGATGAAGTATGAGAAAGTTATGCTTGGTCAAAGTTGAGTTGACTTTTCCTATAAAACCCTAATTTATCAACTTTTGGGCTTTGATGAATTATGAGCAATCCTTGATGAATCATGATCAACCCTTGATCAAATGATAAATGATACTTAAAAATGGGGATGTTGACCAAAAGTCTTGAAGTTTGACTGTATGTGGGTCATAGTTGACTTTTGACCTATCATAGTCGATTTTCAGGCCTTTGAGCAATTGACTGAGCAAACTTCCTCTACAAGGCTTGAAACTTGACATGGATGATCTTGAGAACATATTAGGTCAATGGTGAGCATTTTAGATCCTTTGGTCTCAAGCATCTTGATGCAAAATGAAACCCTAATTTGAGGTAGACTGCCTTAGGAGAGAGTTTGTCTGGTCAACTCTTGGACCTCTTTGAACAATTTGAGGACCTCACTTGACATGTATTGAGAAATATGGGATGGCAAATTTTGGGGTACAACACTAAGCGATATGAATTGTTAGAATCAGTTAACAATGCATATAATTTGTAATATGAGTAATAAAAAATAATGCAAACCGGACATGGCATGTATGCAAGTTTTAGGTACAAATAGGTATGGAAAGTTACCTATTCTTACCTTGGAGATGTTCTGGAAGTGGTTTGAGGTGGTGGTTTTGGACTGAATCAAACTGGAACTTGAGATTCAATGGTGCACTTTCTTTGAAAATTTGTGATTTTTGAGACTTTCTTGGAGGCAAAATTTTCGTCTCATTGTAGTGTGAGGGCTTGAGTATTTATAGAGGAGGAGATTTAAGTCATCAAAGAAGGAAAGAATCAAGTGATCATGGTGTTTCCAAAAATCAATGAAACATGTTTTCTAACTTCCATTTTTGAAGATCCTTTGTCAAATATGTCTCTCACAGTTTTGGCAAGCTTTTATGAGGTCTTAGGCCTTCTAGAAGATGTCCAAATGATCATAGTCCAACATTAATCCAACTATTTGTTATTTTTAATTTAATTCTTTTACAAAAATTAAATAAAAATTTAAATAATAAGGATACAAAATGTGACCATGTACCAATGGACTTAGAGGTCTTCTATCATATCGTAAACATGTTTGATCCTCAAAAGTTAGGCCCATTAGTCTAAAAATTCAAAATTGCTCAATTGAGGTTGCATGCATTTCTAAAAAATTGTCCAACTTGTGCCAACCATAACTCTCACAATTTTTGTCATATGAATATGATCTTGGACTTTTTGGAAACTTCAAGATTTCACCTACAACTTTCATATTGGTCATTTTTTATTTGATGTCTTTAACTTGATGTAAATTGTCCTGACAAAAAATGTCTTTTTGTTGACTTTTAAAATGACCTGTGATGTTTTGATCCATATCTCTCAAATGAAGCATTTTTGGCCTTGAGCTTAGAGAGAAAAAGTTGTAGAGAATTAAATTTCCTTCACAATGGTATTTGGTTGAGTTATGCTTGGTCAAAGTTTAGTTGACTTCTCCTTAAGAAAACCTTAATTAGTAATTTTGACTTTTGAAAAATCTTGAGTTTTCTTGATGAATCATGATCAACCCTTGATCAAATGATGAGTGTGACTTAAAAATATTGATGTTGACCAAAAATCTTGAGTTTTAACTGTATGTTGACAACAATTGACTTTTTATCCAATATAGTTAATTTTCAATCATCTGAGCAATTGACTGAGCAAACTTGTGATGCAAGGCTTGGAACTTGACATGAGGATTCTTTGAAGCATATGAAGAATCATGGAATCCACTTGAGGCATTAAAAGCTCAATCTTCTTTGAGAAACACAAAACCCTAATTGTAGGCTACTGCTTAGGAGGAGGGTTCATCTGATCAATTCTTGAATAGTCTTGAGTGTTTGAGACCCTTAGGAGCATGAGGAGGTATCTTGAATCAATTTGTCTTGAAAAATAGGAGGGAAAATTTTGGGGTACAACAATGGGAAAATAGGAAAAAATAAAATCTAGGAAAGACCGAATCCACTGGGGAGAGATTGACTCAACTCAGCGAAAGATTAGAGAACTCAACCTTTTTGGGAAAAGGCCCAGAGAAAACGAAAAGAGAAACAGGATAAGGCCATCTTAATAAGCAACAATAAGCTTTCCCACGAAGAATGGGTCTCAACTTCTTTAATTAAGTCCTCCATTTAAAAATGATAATAATACGCTTCCCCGTGACAAACGGGTCTCAACTTCTTCTTTAATCAAGTGTTCCACTCGAAAATGGTAGCAATAAACCTCCCATGACAAACGGGTCTTAGTTTATTCTCGAAAAAGATAATAATAAGCTTCCCAACAGCGAACGGGTCTCAGCTTCTTCTTTAATCAAGTCTTCCACATGAAAAAGGTAGCAATAAACCTCCCCACAAAGAATGGGTCTCAGTTTATTCTTGGAAAGGATAACAATAAGCTTCCCCACGACAAACAAGTCTCAACTTCTTCTTTAATCAAGTCATCCACTTGAAAAGGGTAGAAATAAACCTCCCTATGACGAATTGGTCTCAGTTTATTCTTTAATCGAGTCTTCTACTTGAAAAGGGTAACAATACGCTTTTAAAAAGGTAACCACTTGTATTGGGTTTTCACAATGGACAATCTCCATCATATCGAAGAGATTAACCATCCATCAGAGTAAATAAAATCTTCACAACAAACTATCTCCATCATATCAAAGAGATTAACCATTCATTGAAGTAAATAACAACCTTGATATCTGGGTATAACTTCTCTGGGAATTGACGAACTACTCAAAAGAGACTGTCATTTTCTGTCCAAAAGGAAATCTGGGACACACAAGCTTTTCAAATAAAGAGACCACTACTTGTTATCGGATAATAATTCTGAAAGTATTACAATAATGATGTTGAGAGATAAATTTAAATTCACGGGGAATTGCAAACAAGTCCCTACTGAGGAGATAAAGTCTACACATGAGGGTCTTTAAAAGAAGTGCAAGTCATTAATCTTGTAGAGTAAATTTCTTCAAATAAAGAGGAAGTCTTTAGATGTGCAAAATAAATGCACTCTCAATCCAAGATTCAAATACCTGGAGAGATCCAATCAAAACTAATTTTTCAAAGATAAGGTTCAATCTAGGGATAAACTGAAGATAGACAGTCAAACAAGACTCTTTCCAAGGAGGAATAAACTCAACCGGGGAGTTATCCTATCCGGAGATGGACATGAAAACTAAAGCAAAACCTTACCACAAGGAATGAAATTAATGGGGATTCAAGAAGATCATTACCATTTCTTCCTATAGATGACACTCTATTGGAAGGAGCAAAGACATTATCGGGGAAACAAGAACACTTCTTGGGGATGAACACAACCAGAGTGAATGGACTTAGGAATATTGATAAAATGCAAATGCGCATAAATGATGTTAGTATGAATGAATGAATGAATGAATGTCATGTTTATGTTGATCATACATATATAAATAAGATAAACAGATGATAACATCAGGGATGACAAATTACAATACACAAGCACTCGGGTAACCTCAACAACGCTTGGGGACAAAAAAGTGGAGCTAATGATGGAGTAAGAACTTGCTGTGAGGTCACTATCTCCGAGAGGGGGAAACATATTTCAACGGGGAGAAGTCTGAAGTTCATTTCTTTCAAAATTTCAAACAGGAAGAGGTAATAAGTCTCCTTGAAAGGCCAATCGGAGGAAACTTAATTATCTGGAAGTCTTTGAAAAGAATATTGCCTTCTTAGTTCCATATTTCATAATTTAACCGGTCTTAGTGGTAACTAGTAACATTCCCTTTCAAATTCATGAGTTATAAGAAAACTCTCTTTGTTGCTATACATATTTTAAAACAATTTTTTATTAACAAATTGTTTCAAAATCATCATCAAGAATAAATTAAATTTTGTAAAGCTAAAATAAGATAAGAGTAGCAAACAAATGGGAAATGAATCAAATTTATTTAATGGAATGGTAGTTTTCAAATGGCGTAACTCCATGGATCTTTTACAAAGTTCGAAAAATGGTAACTATATGGGAAAGGTTATATTGAAATACATAATCCTATTCTCCCTATCAACTTTGAATTCTGACTGTGTTCAAACTTTGCTCGAGATGAATTTAATGAAAAGCCTTTGCATGATAGACATCTTGAAGAAGATCAATCTCGAACCAATGCAGTTACTTGTCACAAAGATCCTTAACTTTTTCCTAGATTTCCCTTTCGGGATTTCAATCTACCAGGATTATTATTTTTATGTTTATGTCTCTAATTTTGGCCTGGACCGCCCTTTCGGGTTTTCAGTCTACCGAGACGCTTATTTTTGCCTGTCTCCTTTTCAGGTTTTCAACTTAACGAGATGTTCTTTTGTTTCTTTTTAGACAAAGTATTTCTTGACTGCATCAGAATTCACAGGACGCGAGAGCTTCTCATCGTCCATAGTTATAAGAGTTATTGCACTGCCGGAGAAGGTTGTCTTAACCATATATGGTCCTTAAAAATTAGGGGCCCTCTTTCCCCTGGAATCAGGTTAAAAAGATAAGATCCTTTTAAGCACAAGGTCACCTTCTCTGAACTCACGAGGTTGAAAATTTTTATCAAACGCTTGTTTCATTCTCTTTTGATATAATTTTCCATGACACAAGTCCATCATTTTCTTCTCTTCTATCACATTCAATTGGTCGTATCTACTTTGATATCACTCAGCCTCAAATAACTCAGCTTCTATTAGAACTCTCATTGATGGGATCTCAACTTCTACGGGGATTACTGCTTTCGTTCCATATACCAGAGAAAATGGAGTTTCCCCTATCAAAGTGTGAATGGATGTGTAATAACCATGCAAAGAAAAAGGTAACATCTCATGCCAATCCTTGTAAGTTACAACCATCTTCTAGATAATCTTCTTGATGTTTTTGTTAGTAGCTTCAATAACACCATTCATTTTTGCCCTATACAGAGAAGAGTTGTGATGTTCCATCTTGAAATCATTGTAGAGTTATTTTATCATTGTATTGTTCAGATTTGAACCATGGTTGGTGATAATTTTGCTTGGCACACCATATCGGAAGATGAGCTGGTTCTTGATAAACTTGACCACTACTTGGTGAGTCACATTTACATAAGTTGTTGCTTCGACCCATTTGGTGAAATAAACAATAGCCACCAAGATAAAATGATGTCCGTTTGAGGCCTTGGGTTCGATCATAACGAAAATATCAATACCCCACATAAATAATGGCCATGGATAGGACATAACATTGAGAAGAGTCGGGGGCACATGAAATTTATCTGCATAGATCTGGAATTTGCGTCACTTCCTCACATATTTACAATAGTCAGATTCCAATGTCAGCCAATAGTAACCTGCTCTCAACATTTTCTTAGATATTGCATGCCCATTGGCATGGGTACCGAAGGATTATTCGTGAAATTCTTGAATTAGCAGACCTGCTTCATGTTTATCCACACATCTTAACAGAACCCTATCAAAGTTTCTTTTGTACAGTACATCACCATTCAGGAAGAAATTTCCGGATAGTCTGCTCAAAGTTTTCTTATCTTTACGCGATACCCCGGGTAGTATTCTTGAGTTTGAAGGAAACACTTAATGCCGTGGAACCATGGCTTGGTATCTGTAACTTCTTCTGCTTCGAACACATGAGCAGGTCTTTCTAGGCGCATGATTCTGATTGTGGGCAAATCATTGTGACGATTCACTTGATACATGGAAGACAAAGTGGCTAAAGCATTAGCCATTTGATTTTCTTCATGGGGAATATGGTAGAGCTCAACTTTGGAGGGGATCTAGCTAGGGTGGAGAGTCTCCCATTCTCCTTTTATTTGGTTTATCACAAGAGTTGAATCTCCGTATACATCGAGGATCTTAATTCTGAGATCAATTGCTTCTTCAAGACCCATAATGCAAGCTTCATACTCCACTATATTATTGGTGCAGTCAAACATTAGCCTTTCAGTGAAAGGAATGTGGGCACCTTCAGGGTTAATGATAACTTCACCAACTCCACTTCCATAGGCATTAACAACTCCATAAAAAATTAGAACCCATCGAGATTCAGGATTAGGTCCTTCTCCAAACTCGGGTTCATCATAATCTTTGACCTTTAGGTACATAACATCTTCGTCTGGGAAATCATATCTGGTAGACTGGTAATCATTAATAGGTTGGTGTGCCAAATGGTCAGCCAGAACACTCCTTTGATAGCCTTTTAAGTGTGGTACTCACTATCGTATTCTGATAACAACATCTACCAACGGGTAATTCTTCTGGTCAAAGCAGGTTTCTTAAAAATGTACTTGTTCATATCCATTTTATATATCAACCAAGTAGTGTGATTAATCATGTATTGATGAAGACGCTTAGCAGCCCAGGCCAAAGCACAACAATTTTTCTTAAGCATGGAGTAACGAGACTCACAATACATAAATTTCTTACCCAGGTAGTAAATGACATGCTCTTTTCTTCCAATTTTGTCTTGTTGACCCAAAACACAGTCCATAGAATCTTTCAATACAGTTACATACATGATAAAAGGTCTTCCTTCTACTGGAGGGATCAGAATGAGAGGTTCAAGTAGATACTCCTTGACACTATCAAATGCTTTCTGGAAATCTTCAGTTCATATACAACCTTGGTATTTTCTGAGAAGTTTGAAAATCGGTCCACAAGTTGCTATCATATGTGATATAAATTTGGATATATAGTTCAAACATCCAAGAAAACTTCTCACTTGTTTTTCTTTTTCTTGGCGCAAACATCTCTTGAATAGCCCTGACTTTGTTGGGATCCACTTCAATACCTCTCTGGCTGACGATGAAACGTAGCTGCTTTCCTGAACGGACACCGAAAGTACATTTATTAGGATTCAGGTGGAGTTGATACTTTCTTAAGTGTTGAATTAACTTCAGCAAATGGTCCACATGGTCTTCCTTATTTTATGATTTGGCAATCATGTCATCCACATAGACCTTGATATGTTTATGCATCATGTCATGGAACAAAGTAGTCATAACCCTTTGATATGCCGCACCAGCATTTTTCAATATGAAGGGCATCCATCTATAGTAGAAGGTTCCCCAAGGTGTAATGAAAGCAGTCTTCTCCATGTCTTCAGGTGCCATATTGATCTGGTTATAGACAGAGCAACCATTCATGAAGGAAAAGACAATGAACTTTGCAGTATTATCAACCAATAAGTTAATACGCAGTAGCGAGAAATCATCTTTTGGGTTGGTTTTGTTCAGATCTCGGTAATCGACACATATTCTGACTTTACCATCTTTCTTAGGAACAAGAACTATGTTGGCCAACCAAGGAGGATACTCAGAAGTAACAAGAAAAACCGCATCAATCTATTTTTGAACTTCCTCTTTAATCTTCTTATCCATATCAGGGTGAGTCCTTCTAAGCTTCTGCTTCAGTGGCAGGCATTATGGCTTTAATGGCAGATGATGCTCCACAATATTGGTGTCCAACCCAGGAATATCTCGATAGGACCAAGAAAATATATCAACAAACTATTTGAGAAGCTTTATTATTCTTTCTTTAACATTGAGGTCAAGCAGTGCCCCAACTTTGACTTCTTTTCTTTCTTCCTTGGTGTCAAGATTGATCACTTCAACTGGCTCTTCATAAGGCTGAATGGATTTCACCTCTTTCTCTAGCAATCAGGAAATTTCCTCAGGTACTTCTTCTATTTCTTCCTCTTCATATTTGAACACGGGGAACTCAAAGTTGGAAGAGGGCATGGGACCAGGTTTTTCAATGGGGTCATGATTTATTCTGCACATATGATTATGTTGATTTTAGAAATAAGTAAAAGAGAAAATAATTTATGCATATTTTTTAAAGTGATTTTTATTTATCAAGGGTTTTTAGGATTACCATTTTTTTCAGGAAAAGAAAAGTAAAATCAACAGTATAGGAGATAACATGATTTTTATTAATGATGATAAACTTGAAACAAAAGCCTGATACAAGATCTTTTCCACCTTAGGCATAGTGGAAAGAATTTTTTTAATGCAATTCTACAACTACTCTTTCGCCTTGGGCAGAGCGAAAGGTTTTGAAAACAAAAACAAGAGCATTACTCAGAAATGCGAACGAAAGAGGGAACATCAACAGATATCCAATTTTGGCAAGTCCTCCCATGTGTCACAAAGTTTGGCAAATCCTCTCCAGACTCATCTCCGAGAGTGGCATTAGATTCAGGTGCTATTGGGCAAATAAAGCTTGCAATGCGGAACGTCTCTTGGATAGGATGGATGACAATGTCCCTTTTAGAAACTTTGGAAGCTGTAGGAGAAAAACCCAATCCTTCACCGAACTTGTTTTCAAGTAAGTTTAACATGACACCCCAACCAGTACTTACACCACTTTGTACTCGTTGTGTATCTTTGTATGAAGCAGTGAATGCCCCATTCTTCTTAGTATTCTTATCAGTGATAGACAATGCTTGAAACTCAGTGTCAAACTCTTCACTAGCGTCAATGTAGGAGAAATACGAGATATGACTCACTATAAAATCTCACTCTCTGCCTATCATAACCAAATTTCCATTGTTCACAAACTTCAGCTTTTGGTGGAGCATTGAAGTGACAGCTCTTGCCTCATGAATCCACGGTCGTCCCAACAAACAACTGTAGACAATCTGGATATTACTTAGAATGTTATCCAAAAAGAGTAGGGACAATTTCTCATTGGTAAGTTTACTTCACCAATTACTGTCTTTCTTGAACCATCAAATTCTTTTACAAAAACCCCACAAATTTTCTGGGAGCGCCTTGATTCGAGAGCCTAGACAATGTAGATATAGGCATAACATTTAGTGAAGAACCTGTATCTATCAATACATTAGACTACTATCTGAAAGGAAGTTCATAGTGATGTGTAGTGAGAAATTGTGATCCTTCCTTCCTTGGGGAGGTCTTCATCACTAAAGCTCAAGTTGTTACATGCAATAATGTTTCTTACTATCCCACTGAATTGGTCAATTTTTACATTATGGTTAACAAATTCTTGGTCTATAACTTTCATTAACGCTTCTTTGTGGGTGTCAGAATTCATCAGCAAAGAGAGTATAGAGACCTTAGAAGGTGTTCGCAATAACTGATCTATCACCTTCTATTCACTCTTTTAAATCAATTTTAAAATTTTATCAATATCATCATTCAGATTGGTCTTACTGGGTTGTTCTTTCTCTACTCCAGGATTAGGAATTAAAACAAGAGCTTCAATTGGGACACTCCCAACTTTCCTTGGAGGTATAGCAGATAACACACGACCACTGCGGGTTAAACCAATGACATCATCTATGTTAAAAACAAAGGCAAGAGAAGGAATGTGCATTTTATGGTACGGTTGGAGAACCGACTTGAAGGTTTTGCGTTTTATCACAAATGTCGCGGTTAGCAAGAGTCGCCACCGACTTTTCTTTTATCCAAAAGGAAAGGTAAAAAAGCACAGGAAAGACCTTTGAGATGTTTTCTTGAGTTCGGGGGGTAGATTATGAAAAGGGAAGGTGCTAGCACCCTTTTCATCCATGGTTTTCCATGGGCTCTTAGTTACTTTCTTAGATCACTTGCTTTGTTTTGTTTGAAATTGTGTTTGGTGTGGTTTTGAAAGTATTTGTAAAAGAGGCCATTTGTTTAGGCGATCTTTGTAATAATTCTCGTTCGTAAGAATGTATACAAAAATGTGTGTTTTTGAAAATAGCAAGGATTGTTTGAAATTGAGCAAGTGACTTAGAAGCTATCTACCTACTCAAATGTCTTTCTTGTGCATTTTTATTCCTTTGACATTGTTGACTTACCATTGATTTGGTAAGCAATCTTATCTTTGGATGTAAGCAGGACGGGCATAGGTCATCGTATTATACTTGTTTTGTTTTTCCAAGATACTTCGCATGCGTAACATGGCCATTTTATTTTAGGCAACCAAGTGGGAGAAACCCTAAGGGTGCTTGTGTGTAAAGTGTGTTATTTACATGCTTTTGTCTTGCATTTAGGGTTTTCTATTTTGCTTTGTTTTTGTTCTTATCATGCAAACCCTAACTACTAATCATGGTATAAAAGCGATAAATTACGTAATGTAAATATACTAAGCTATTACAACAATTGTTATGGGAGGGGGGAATACAAATTTGAATGGGGATTTGCACAAATATAAAGCTAAATATATTATTACAACCAAATCGAATATGCGCGAATTAAATAAATATAAGACAAATATTTAAAATGCAATGCAATATGTATGTAAAAGAAAAGATTTTTTATGTCTTGTTTTTTGTATGAAAAATATTTAATTTAAACCTAAGAATATAAGGAAAAAATATATTAATCTTTTTGAAAGGGATGAGACCCTAATTTTCAATTAAAAGAAAATAAATGTTTCATATTATTATTTGTATATTTTTTGTATAAAGAATAATAAATAATATCATGTTTAAATATTAAAAATTAAATATGTGTAGAAAATAAGTATTTATGAGTATAAAAATGTATAATGAAAATATTAAATATATTTGATTATTTACAAACTTATTAAGAAAATAAACTCTATTTATCAAAATAAACTATTTTTTCATTTGAGAAAATAATAAAAATAAAATAAAATAAAAGTGGGAAAATAAATAAATCATTTTTAGGATTTTTTATCATTTAGAAAAAATAAACAAAAGTATTAAATATGAAAATGTGAAAAAAATACAAAAAAATAAAAAGTTGGTCAGGGGGGTGCAATAGAAAGTCAGGGGGTGCAATAGCAAAAACAAAAAGGTCAAGGCAACAAAAAGCCCATAAGCCATCGTCCATGTCCTTCGTTCATCTCCTTCTTCACGCTTCCATGTTCAAACCTGTAACTTGCTTATGCTTGCATAAAAACAAAAACTCATAACATGAAAAATGTGGCATTTGAGCTCACTATTCCAACCATATAAATTATGTAACCTAACTCTTAAAGATCAAAGAGAATTTTGGAATCCCCAAATTGTGACCTAAAAATTTCAAAGATTTCAAGCTTCAAATTCTCTTAGCACAAGTAATGTAAATGAAAAGTAATGATATGTACAGCTTTGTTATGATGAGAGCTACATTTTTTCTTCACAAATCATGGCTTGAAGTTGCCTATATACAGAGATAGAGTTTAAGAAAATACTTCCTTCAGCTAGAATTGTGTAGGACAATGTATGGACTTAAATGGAGGCCTGGTGATTGTTTAAGCTTCCTTGAACTTCCCTGAACCTATTCCAATGCTTATCTTGCTCTGAGGATGGCTGGAACTCCCTGACCAAGTCCAACTGCAAGCTTCGAAGTTGAAAATGGCGGATGCTGAAACAGGGGTTACAGAACCAGGGTGATGGCTTGGATTGGCTAGATATCAAATGAATAAGATGTTTGAATTGATTAAACACAAAATGCACGAGCCAAATGAGAGTTAGCTGTGCTTTTGCAGAAACTGTGAGCTTAGGCAGAATTTTTGTGTTTTTGAGTTTGAGAGAGTTTCAAGTCCAAACCAAGCCTGTTATGCCTTGTACAAAGTTTGTATATTTGTATAGAAGTGATCCAAAGTCAGCCCTTACTAGACGTACAAGCTCTAGCCTTTTTTGCAACTTTTCTTGCATTTGAAGTAAAGTGACAAGACCCATGCTCACATGCTTGTACCAGCTTTCTTTAGGGCTGATAAGAGTTTGTACAACTTGCTTGAGTGCTATTGAGTTTGCTTGTATCAAGGGGACAAGTTCAATGCTCAAGATTGACAAAATTGCAAAAGCTCATCTTTATGAAAATGGCAATGTAACCTTTTTGCCCAAAATGGAAATACATCTTGTGTAAAGCTTCAAAAGCAAAGATAAAGGCTTTGTCAATTGAGTATGCATTTATTTATGGAGTGTATAGCAAGCTTAGGACCTTTAAAGCAAGATATAACCAGCATAGGTTTGATTTGCAACTTGATTCTATGTGAAAATGGCTTGAACAAAAGTGAGAAAATGCCAACTTCCTCTCTTCGATTCTCCCTACTCAAAAATGATCTTGGAGAGTTATTGGACATTTTGGAAATCTAGAAATGTGATCTATAATACATATTTGAAATTAAATTTGAGATAACTCTTGGAACTAGGTGAAAAATTTCCATGAAGTTGGGTCCAAAACCTGCCTAAATTAGGGCAAAATTTCACTAAGTTATTTAGTTCATGGCCCTATATTTGCAAATTCATAACTTGAGATCCAAGCATCTTTAGGGAAACGTTTGTGAATAAAAGTTGTATATTTCATGGAGGACTACAACTTTCATGTTGAGAACTTTTCTTGAATCAAAATGCATCATGGTGAAAAAGTGGTGAAAAGTTGAGAAAAAATAAGAAAATTTTTATACTTAGAAAAATTCTAAGTTATGAAAAATTTCAAATTCAAACCCTAATTTTAAAATTTGGTTTTCTTGGTGAAAAAGTTTCATATTTTGACATATCTTGATGAATTATGACCCTTGGCACTTGATTTTAACCAAAAAGTCAAAGTTTGACTTTTCAGTGTACAGTTGACTTTTGATCAGTTGACGGCAAATTTCATCTGTCAATCCAATGAACTTGAGATCTTTTGAACCATGTAATTAGGTCAAGATGATGCCATTGAACCCTTGAAATCATGTTTTAACTTAATTGGTCATTGGCTAGGTTAAAAATAAAAAATTTCCCTTTCTCAGTTAAAACCCTAATTTTGACCATTTTGCCCTTTTGATGATTTGATCAAATTTCTTGAGGAGTTGTGATCCAAACTTGATCAAATGGTACATATGAGTCTAAAATGTTGATGTGGATAAAAAATTATGAAGTTTGACTGTAAATTGGCCATAATTGACTTTTTCCCCAATACAATTGATTTTTAGGTCAACTGTCCAATTGACTGATCAAAAATGTGGTTCAAGGCTTGAAACTTAACATGAGCAATCTTAGGGGTCCAAAATGATGTATGAAAGTCACATGAAGCATTGGTGGTCCAAAAATCCTTGTGAAAACTCAAACCCTAATTTTAGGTTATCAGTGCAAGATGAGGTGTCTTGAGCTGACCAAGCCCTAATCTTGTCTTGAGTCCAAGAAGTCTTGTGAGAAAAGTCTTGATAAATGAGAGGGAAAATTTTGGGGTACAACACATTTCTTTCCCATTTTCAAGCATAGTAGCATTATATTTATATGGCACAAATTTATCAGAATCATAGGGAGTCGGTCCAGGCAAGTATACAACCAAAGGAGAAACAAGAGCTCTTTGAATGCTATATGTTATTTCCAAAGGCTAGGTATGTTAAAATGAGGAACTATTACATTTACTTCAGTGTCCACATCTTTTCCTTTGTATACAATGACCTCCACACTTATATGAAGAGAAACTTTGATTGATAGAGCAATTTTAGATGATTCCTCTTCTCTTCTTCTATCAACAAGAATGGATATTGTTTCTTGTTTAAACTAACATGTGCTTTTCAATATCTCGAGGTCCCCTCTCAGAGTTGCACAATCCTATGGTTTCTTTTCACATTCAGGGCACCAGTCATGACTAAAATCAATCAACCTTCTTCGAACCCAATGGTCATGAATCTCTACAGGAGTCACTATGTTGAGATCTTCAATTGTAGGTTCTCTAGCATATATGGCATATGCCTTAGCGGAAATTAGCACACTGTTATCAACGGTTATAAATTCAGCAGAAAAATCTTCGATCATATCCACTTCATCGTCATCTCTATTGTAAGTGATGGTGATCTTCCTCTCTTCCATGAACCTCTGAATATCTCTTCTTATGGCAAGGCATCCACGTGGGTTTCTTGAGCAGATTCCACATGCGACATGACTTTCTCTGACAAAAGTAAGCCTTTATAAACTAGCATGCATCTGAACCAATGATTCTCTAACATACTGGATGTTAAAAACTTGATAATTTCCAGGGAAATCGTCCACCATGTTCACCTCATTATCATCTCGGTATCTAGTGACTGTTACGAGACCTTAATCTAGCAGGCGTTGAAGGCCTCTTTTCATAATATGACATCCACGAGAGTCTCTACAACGAATCCAACAAGAACCATACTTTTGTCGCTCCCGACCATTCATAGTGCAGAGGGTATCTACCAGATCCCCCTTTAACTGATAGACATGAAAAATACGGTATTCGCCAGGACACCCATCCACCATATTCACAACATGCTCTCCATGATTAGGTAGTGGATTAGCTTTTACATTCAGACCAATGACTCTAAATGATAAGAGACCACTTCTGACCAATTTCTGGACTTCAATTTTTAATGGGAAACAATTTTCAGTACTATGACCCAGAGCTCCTTGGTGAAAAGCACAATGAGCATTTGCCTTATACCAGTATGGAATGTATTTTGGGATATCAGGTGGTGTTCTTGTGTGAACCATATTCTTTTGCAATAATCTAGGTAACAACTCTTCATAGATCTTCGAGATCAGATCAAAATGCGGCATACTTCTTACTCTGTTTTACTGATTATTGTATGTTGATTGTTGATTGTTGTAAGCCTGTTACTTAGGCTGTTGTGTGTTGTAAGCCTGTTGTCGAGGCTGCTGAACTTGTTGAGGGAATTGTGGATGATAAGCTAGTGTTGCATTAATGATGGGAGTGACAACTGCAACATGTTGTGTGGATACCTTTTTCTTGGTCTTCCGGACGACACTGCACTGACATCTTGTTCTTTCTTCTTTGGGAAACTACTTCCAAATTTTTTGAACCCACTTGACGAACCAACTTCTTTGGTCAATCATCACGTACAAACATCTTCCTCGAGTCGCATTCCCACACTCACCATTTCAGGAAAATCATTTGGTGCACTCCCAATCATTCTTTCATGGTAAAACAAGTCTAAGTTAGTTAGAAATATTTTGGTCATTTCCTTCTCCTTCAGGGGTGGACTACTTTGGGCAGCAACCTCGTGCCATCTTTGCACATATTCCTTGAAACTTTCCTTGTTTTTCAGGGACATAGCACGAAGTTGATCTCTATCCAGAGCCATGTCGACATTGTATTTGTATTGTCGAACAAAGGCTTCACCAAGGTCTGTGAAAGTGTGGACTCATGAGCTATCCAAACTCATGTACCAGCTGAGAGCGACACCAAACAAACTATCTTGAAAGTAATGGATCAACAACTGGTTTTTATCTATTTGAGTTGACATTTTTCTGGCATACATAGTCAAGTGACTCTTTGGGCGAGAATTCCCTTTGTACTTTTCAAAAAGTACTTTGAACTTGGTTGGTATCTTCACATTCGGCACCATACATAAGTCATAAGCATTCTTTCTGAATAGGTCTTTCCCATGAAAGGCCTTAAGTTCTTTTTGCATTTCTTGAAATTGATTTTGAAAGTCATCCATCCTTTACTCAACACCTAAATATCCAGATAGTTCATCATGGTAGACTTGTTCATTTCCAAACGGGACAATATGTACCACTAGAGGAGGAATAGATATCACATGAGGAGTAAAAGCCATCCCATGAGGAGGAATAGCCATCTCATGAGGAGGAATAGCCATCCCATGAGAGGGAGCATACATTACATGTTGCATTGCGGGAACTTCAATAACAGGTTGGTATCTGTGATACGGTGGGAGAACTGACTTGAAGGTTTTGCGTTTGATTGCAAATGTTGCGGTTAGCAAGAGCCGCCACCGACTTTTCTTTTATCCAAAAGGAAAGGTGAAAAAGCACAGGAAAGACCTTTGAGATTATTTCTTGAGTTCGGGGGGTAGATTATGAAAAGGGAAGGTATTAGCACCCTTTTCATCCATGGTTTTCCATGTGCTCTTAGTTACTTGCTAGATAACTTGCTTTTGTTTGAAATTGTGCTTTGTGTGGTTTTTGAAAGTATTTTGTAAAGAGGCCATTGTTTAGGCAATCTTTGTAATGATTCTTGTTTGTAAGAATGTATACAAAGATGTTTGATCTTTTGAAAATGTTTTCAAATTTGTAATATGTTTGAAAGTTTAGGTGATTGTTTTTGAAAATAGCAAGGATGTTTTGTTTTGAAATGGAGCAATTAATTAGGAGCATTCTACCTACTCAAAAGTCTTTTTTGTTCATTTTCTTTTCCTTTGACATTGTTGTCTTACCATTGATTTGGTAAGCAACCCTATCTTTGGATGTAAACGGGACGGGCGTGGGTCATCGTATAACCATGATTAGAATTGTGGCAAGGTATCTTAGAATTCCTTTTAGGGACTAAGATCATTTGAAAGGAAAATTAGATAGCGTCATCGAGGGACTATGATCTTGTATTTGCTTATTTTTGCTAAGATACCTTACATGCGTAATATGGCCATTTTGTATAAGGCAACCAAGTGAAATAATCCTAGGGGTGGTTGTGTGCAAATGTATTGTTTTCATGCTTGTTTCTTTGTCTTGAATTAGGGTTTTCTAAGTATTTATTTTAGTCTTTCTATACAAACCCTAATTACTAGCATTTGTATATAAAAACGATAAATTGCGGAATTTAAAGTTACTACGCTATTAGAACATTTGTGGGAAGGGGGGTATACAATTTGTAAATGGGGATTGCAAGAATGTAAACCTAGTTAATCTATTACAACCATATTGAATGGGTATTAATGTACAAGGAATTAAATAAATAAAAGTATAAAAATGAATAAATGTACCAAAATGCAAAATGTGAAGTAAGTAGATATATGTTTGATTTTTTCTTATGAGAAAGGATTTTTTGTCTTAATATAATTAATTTGAAGAAAAATAATTAATAAAAAAAAGAATTTGCTTAAGAAAAGATTTTTAATAAAACCCTAGTTCTATTAATCAAAAGAAAATAAGTTTAAGAAAAGTATTTTTTAGTATTTTTTATGTCTTGAAAATATTTATAGCATTATAAAATATTTTTGATCCTTTTTATATTAAAATAATATATTTTAATGGGTGTAAAGAGAAAATAAATATTAACCTAGTTTTAATTTAATTTACAAGATTAGTTAATAAAAATAAATAATGTATAGTTAAATAAAAATATTTTGTGAGAAAAATAAAATAAAATAAGCCAAAATATAAATCTATCATTTTTTGGTATTTTTATGATTTTTAATATTTAGAAAAATATTTAAGAAAATAAATGAAATAATAAAAAAAGAAAATAAAATAAATTGGGCCAGGGGCGTATAAAGAAAACAGGGGGTTAACTAGCAAAAATAAAAAATAAGCCAGGCCCAGCGCCCTGCAAACAAAAAAAAGTCAGAATTATAAAACATGTAAAAAATGCAAAAGAATACCACTAGGGCTCGAACCCATGTCCCAAAGGTTACAGGCGCGCGCTTCTACTACTGGGGTGGCTATACATCCGTTAACATAAGCAAAATAATAAATATACAAGGCAAAACGCGCCCTGAAGACTTCATCTTCAACCTCCAGCCAGACCAACTGTAACTTACTCATTTCTCATCAAAAATGAAAACTGTAAACATGAAACTTATAGAAAATTTTCTCACGGTTTCAGAAATGTAAAGCATTAAAACTATAGATCAAAGATAAGCATGAATTTTAATGGCCCTAATCTGAACCCTAAAAATCTCAGAAATTTCAGTTTCAAAATTCTCTAAACTCAAGCAAAATTAATGGAACATATGGATATGGTTAGCTTCAGAGCAATGATATATACATGTTTTGTTCACAAATAAACTATTGATGATGCCTATATGAATAGTTTCAAGTTAAGAAAACTTAACTCAAAACTGGAAATCGTGTTTTGAGTTTGAGCTTGTTCAAGGTGCTTCAATGATCAGATTAGCTTCCTTAAGTTCTCAGGAAGC
The DNA here is from genome assembly GCA_948472305.1 of Vicia faba. Taxonomy (NCBI): domain Eukaryota; kingdom Viridiplantae; phylum Streptophyta; class Magnoliopsida; order Fabales; family Fabaceae; genus Vicia; species Vicia faba. The sequence goes on from OX451738.1 coordinate 589,545,979, forward strand.
TAATGCAATGGTTTGCTTGAGCAATGGATGGTTGGAATGACTTGGAGAAGTCAATGTGCAATGCTTTGTTTTTGGTTATGGAGAATATGGTAAATGATGTTACAGTAATGAAACAGGGACAGGGATAGGTTACACTTGATGTAAGGAAGCTTTAGAAACTAAAAGGCCAAGAAACGCACGAGGGAAATGTTAGTTTGATGTTCAAGGTCAGAAACTGTGCAACAATGGAGTTTTTGGGCAATTTCTGATTTGAGAGAGTTTTGGTGTATTTCAGGGTGTTAAAACTCATGTCTTAGCTCACAAATAGTGACTCTATTTATAAGCAACAAGTTTGGAGACTTGTTGTTGATTAGAATTCAAATTCACAAGTTTATGCATAACATGTGATTTTTGAGAAATTCAAGTTTCAAAGCCTTGTGTACTTGGTTCATAGAGTGGTTATGCTTTAATAAAGCTTTCTTTTGACTTTGTGGATGGGGTGTGATCAGAGGGAACAGGTTAGAGGCTCAAGAATGGACTTTATGCAAAAAACTTGCTTTACAAGAATGACAATGTTAACTTTGTGCCATAAATGGAAATGCAACTTAAATAATAGCTCAATTGCTTAGATAAAAGCCCTAACAGCTGTGTAAACATTTAATTATGGAGTGACAAACAAGTTTGAGGCCTGCAAAGCAAAGATTATGCAGCCTAGCATGGATTTGGCTCAGGTGTTCATCAAAAATGACTTGTAATTCAAGTGATAAAACCCTAACTTCATCTCTTCGATTCTCCCTACTCAAGAATGATCTCATGGAGTTCTTGGATATTTAGGAAAGCTTTCAATATGCTCTACAACCCATATTCGAATTGATTTTGAAGATTACCCTTGGAACTATATGAAAAGTGTCATGAATTTAGGTCAAAATCCTGGCCAAATTAGGGCAAAATTTCACTAAGTGTTTAGTTTCATGACCACATGTTCATAAAATTAAAAATTGAGATCAAATCAATTTTGGAAGGAGTTGTGTAAAGAAAAGTTATAGATTTCATGGGGATCTACAAATTTCATTTTGGAAGTTTCTCTTGAATCATTTTGCATCATGGTGAAAATTCTGCTCAAAATTATGAAAAAACATGAAATTTCCAACACTTAGAAAAATTTCTAAGTTTAGAAATTTTGACTTTTCAAAATGAAATCTTGGCTTTTTGATTTCTTGATGAATAAGTTTCATATTTTGACATGTTTTGATGAATTATGATCTTTGGCACTTGAATTTGACTAAAAAGTCAAAGTTTGACTTTTTAGTATACAGTTGACTTTTGATCAGTTGACTGGAAAACTCATTTGTCAATCCAATGGACTTGCAATTTTTTGAACCATGTCATTAGGTCAAAATGATGCAATTTTACTCTTGAGATTATGCCTTAAACTAATTAACCATTTGCTAGGTCAAAAATCAGAAATTGCCCTTTCCTAGTCAAAACCCTAATTTTGACCATTTTGCCCTTTTGGAGATTTGATCAAATTTCTTGAGGAGTTGTGGTCCCAACTTGATCAAATGATACATATGAGTCTAAAATGTTGACGTGGATAAAAAATTATGAAGTTTGACTATAAATTGGCCATGATTGACTTTTTCCCCAATACAATTGATTTTTAGGTCAACTGCTCAATTGACTGATCAAAAATGTGATCCAAGGCTTGAAACTTGACATGAGTAATCTTGGTGGTCCATAATGATCCATGAAAGTCATATGGGGCATTGGAAGTTCAAAAATACTTGTGCCAACTCAAACCCTAATTTTGGTCATCAGCTCTTAAGGAGGTGTCTTGAGCTGATCAAACCCTAGTGCAGTCTTGAGTCTAAGGAGATCTTGTAAGCAAATTCTTGATAAGTGAGAGGGAAAATTTTTGGGTACAACAGCTGCCCTTGTTCAATCTTCTTAAGCCTGAAGAGTTAGATTGGCGAGTTTTGCCATCCATGACTCGAATGTAGAAGTTGATTGGACACTAGAGTGCCCAGAAATTTGCACTTGGTGATGTGATGGTAGAGGGAATGGGCTTAAAAGGTGCCATTTGGAGAAGTGATAGAAAGTTATTGGAGATGGGCTTGTAGATGCCATCTAAAAGTGATTGCTGAATCTGAAAGAGAATCTGAATGAGTATCAGAATGGCGTCCGTGTCTGGAGCGTATCTGAACTGTATGTGAAAGTTAAGATTTTGAATGAGCATCAGAATGACATCCGTGTTGGGAGCGTATCTGTACTGTATCTGAGAGTTTAGATTTTGAATGAGCATCAAAATGGAATCCGTGTTGGGAGCGTATATGTACTGTATCTGAGAAAGAATCACAATGAGTATCAGAATGGCATCCGTGTTTTGGAGCGTATCTGAACTGTAACAACACTTGAGTCTGGATGAGTATCAAGATGGCATCCATGTTTTGGAGCGTATATGAACTGTAACAAAACTTGAGTCTGAATGAGTATCAGGATGGCATCCGTGTTTTGGAGCGTATCTAAACTGTAACAAAACTTGAGTCTGAATGAATATCAGGATGGTGTCCGTGTTTTAGAGCGTATTTGAACTGTATCTGGGAGTTGAATCTGAATGAGTATCAGAATGGCGTATGGGTCTTGGAGCGTATCTGAACTGTATCTGAAAAATTTGAACAATGTAAATGGTAACTGTTAACCTTATCCTGAAAAGGGTAAAATGTTAGCAAAAATGAAAAGTCAGGTTGTATGAAATGCATGGTATAATGCATTTGTGTTATCAATGTTTATGATATATGGATGCAATGTGTGCGTATGTGAGTTAATTTGTTGCGCTGTTTGTTGGATTTGGGGAAATAAATCCCTGAATACTGCTGAGGATATGGAGTGTAAGTCTTCATGTTGTGAAGTCTAAGTGTTGATGAATTTCTGCTTGGAGAAATAAACTCTGTTGAAAGGGAAATGTTGTGTATTGCTTATAAGACCTTGTTGGGAAATCCTGAGAATTTTGGACGACTTCTACTGGGGATTGATAACTGGAAGTTTTATTCCGCTAGGGATTAAACTCCACACTACGAGGGATTTCACGGAGATAGCTTAGAGATATTTCCCTACCTCTTAAAGCCATCAATGACTGTCTTTTCTATTTTGTTTATTTGTAAACAGTAATCATGTTTAAATGCGTATGTTCAAAAATGAATCATTTGGACGTTTTTGTAAACAAAACAAAAAAGTAAAGAAAAACATATAGTTTTGCATTTTCAAAGGGGTATCTTTGTATTGACTTTGAGTAAGTATTTTTGTATAATGAGACGAACATTCTAGTAAGAGAATTCCTTCGTAAAAAATGAAAATTTTGATACAAAGAAAAGATAACTATGTGCAATAATCCCATGGGGTTCCCATTCTGCTACAGCCTTCGTATCTCTGAGCATATTGTCTATTTGTTTCCTCATCCGAAGATGATTGAATTGATCAGAACCTCTGAGTTTGTCAGTTGAAGCCAAAGGTTGTCCGTAAGGTGATCCAACGGGACATAGTCATACGCTTTAAATCCCTAACTTTTTCCTGGACCTCCCTTTCGGGTTTTCAGTCCACCGGGATACCCTTTTTTGCCTAAGCCTCCCTTTCAGGGTTTCAGCTTGCCGGGTGTACAAATATTTTTGTTTTATCCCTAATTTTTGCCCGAACCTTTTTGGTTCGTCGGGATGCCCTTGTTTTGCCTAGGTGTATCAACCTAGCGGGTCTCTTATGCGTAGTATCTTTTGACTATGTCTGCATTCGCAGGGTGCGGCAGGTCATCACCATCCATGGTGGTCAAAATCATTACTCCACCAGAGAATATGTTTTTGATCACAAATGGTCCTTCGTATGTAGGAGTCCATTTGCCCCTGGGATCACCTTGCGGCATTATGATACGTTTGATCACCAAATCCCCTACTTGATACACTTGGCGTATGACCTTTTTGTTGAAAGTCTTGATCATTCGTTTTTGATACATTTGACCATGACAGACAACAGTAAGCCTTTTCTCATCAATCAAGTTTAGTTGATCAAGTCGAGTTTGGATCCAATCTTCTTCATTCAGCCCTACATCCTTCATAATTCTTAGAGAGGGGATCTGGACCTCAATAGGCAAGACAACTTCCATGCCATAAACCAGAGAGTAGGGTGTTGCCCCGATTGATGTGCGAGCTATGACACGATATCCGTGGAGAGATAATGGTAGCATCTCATACCAGTCTTTATACGTGACTGTAATTTTCTGTATGATCTTTTTAATGTTCTTATTCGCGGATTCGACAACACCATTCATATTTGGCCGGTAAGGGGAAGAATTGTGATGCTAGATCTTGAACTACTCGCACAGGGCAATTATCATAGTATTGTTCAGGTTCGTACCATTATCTGTAATGATCCTCTCCGGGATACCGTACCGACATATGAGATTCTGCTTGATGAACTAGGCGACAACATTCTTGGTGACAGAAGCGAAAGAAGCTGCCTCCACCCACTTTGAAAAATAGTCAATGGCCACTAAGATGAAGCGGTGTTCGTTGGAGGCTGTTGGCTTGATTTCCCCAATCATATCAATCTCCTACATAGCAAAGGGCCAAGGAACCGGGGGTAGGTGTACCTTGTCAGCATAAATCTGACACTTATGGTAGGTTCGAGGGTGTTGATAGCAATCTGCTTCCATGGTAGACCAATAATAGCCCGCCCGTAGGATTTTCTATGTCATCGTATGCCCACTGGAATGGGTGCCAAAAGTGCCTTCATGTTATTCAGCCATGATCCTTTCAGCTTCAACCTTGTCTACGCACCGAAGTAACACAAAGTCATGGTTGTGTTTGTAAAGAATGCCATTACTAAGGAAGAATTTAACAGAGAATCTCCTTAAGAACTTGTCGTTTACTGAAGCTCCTTCTGGATATTCCTGATTTTCGAGATACCTCTTGACTTCGTGAAACCAAGGCTGGTCCACTATTTCTTCAGTATTAATCTCGTGACAGTGTGCCGGTTCATCCCTTTGTTCAATGGTGATCTGGGGAGCCTCGTTATCCCATTTAAGTTTAAACATAGATGACATTGTGGCTAGTGCGTCTGCTAGATGATTTTCTTCTCGCGGGAAGTGCTTGAAGGTAATCTTCTCAAAGTGTGGGAGTAATGTCAAAACATGTTCTTTGTAAGGGATAAGGTTAGGGTGTTTGGTGTCCCATTCCCCTTTGATTTGGCTAATGACCAAAGCTGAATCTCCGAATACATTTAAGGATTTGATCCCCAACTCTATGGCATCTTTGAGACCAAAGAAGCACGCTTCGTATTCTGCTATGTTATTTGTACAATTGAAGCAGAGTCTTGCCATAAAAGGAGTATGACATCCTTCAGAAGATATGAGTACAACACCAATACCATTGCCGAGTGCGTTAGATGCCCCATCAAGAACCAGGGACCATCGGGATCCTTGTGTAGGTCCGTCATATGGTCTGAACTCTTCACAGTTTTTTACCATCATGATGTCTTCATCTGGGAATTCGAACTTCATGGACTGGTAGTCATCCACAACTTGATGAGCAATGTGAGCTAGTACACTGCCCTTTATTTCTTTCTGGGTAGTATATTGTATGTCATATTCTGTCAGGATCATGTGCCATCTTGCTATTCTCCCAGAGAGGGCAAGTTTCTCGAAGATGTATTTTATTGGATCCATTTTAGATATCAATAAGGTAGTATGGGTAAGCATATACCGTCTTAGCTGGCGAGCAGCCCATGCCAGAGCACAATAAGTTTTCTCGAGTAGTGAATATCTTGTTTCACAGTCGGTAAACTTTTTGCTCAGGTAATAAATAGCATGCTCTTTTCGGCCAGACTCGTCATGCTGCCCCAGCACACACCCTATTGAATTTTCCAAAACAGTTAGATACATGATCAATGGTCTTCCCTCGACCGGTGGCATCAAAACAGGAGGATCTTGTAGGTACTCTTTGATCTTGTCGAAAGCAGTTTGGCACTCATCATTCCACTTGACTACTTGATCTTTCTTCAGTAATTTGAAGATTGGTTCACAAGTAGCTGTCAGGTGAGAAATGAATCTGGAAATGTAGTTTAAACGTCCCAAGAATCCTCTGACTTCCTTCTCAGTACGAGGAGAAGGAATTTCTTGTATAGCTTTCACCTTGGAAGGATCAACTTCAATACCTTTTTTGTTGACGAAAAAGCCTAGGAGTTTACCAGACCTCACTCCAAACGTGCATTTATTTAGGTTCAACCTCAGCTTGTACTTCTTTAGCCTCTCAAACAGTTTCTGTAAATTATCAAGATGCTCTTCTTCTGTTTGAGATCTAGCTATCATGTCGTGCATATAGACCTTTATTTTGTGATGTATCATGTCGTGAAATAGAGCTACCATGGCACGTTGATAGGTTGCCCCAGTATTCTTCAGCCCGAATGGCATAACCTTGTAGCAGAATGTGCCCCACTGTGTGACAAAAGTTGTTTTCTCCATGTCCTCAGGCACCATTTTGATTTGGTTGTAGCCTGAGAAACTGTCCATAAAGGAAAACACTTTGTGCTGTGCCATATTGTCAACTAGAATATCAATGTGGGGAAGTGGGAAATCATCCTTAGGGCTCGCCCGATTCAAATCTCTGTAGTCCATGCACATTTGTACTTTGCCGTCCTTTTTGGGCATGGGAACAACATTGGCAACCCATTATGGATAAGAGGTGACAGCCAAGAATCCAACATTGAATTGTTTCATGACTTCTGCCTTAATCTTCTCCGACATGTCTGGCCGCATTCGACAGACCTTTTGTTTTACTGGTGGATAGTCCTCTTTTGTAGGTAGACGATAAACCATAATATCTGCATCAAGTCCTGGCATATCCTTATACGACCAGGCAAAGACCTCAACATACTCGTGTAAAAACTGAACCAGACGCTCTTTGACACTGGGTTCCAGGTTGGCACCCACCTTGACTTCTCTTTTGTCTTCCTCGATACCTAGGTTGATTGTGTCCACTGGTTCCTTATGGGGATGAATGGTTCTCTCTTCTTTTAGTAGTAATCTGGCAAGTTCTCCTGGTACTTCACAATCTTCCTCACTTTCGTCTTCGACTAGGTAGATTAGATTTTCGGAGTCACAGAAGGCCATAGCAGAACAGTTACCCATGGGATCCTGAATGGATGTAGACCTGCATTGTGAGTGTGAGTGTGTGTAAGAGTATAACTATCTTTGAAAGAAAGGAAAATGTAAAAAGAAAATCAATGAGCACAATGTTTTTATGCAAAAACTTCCATGATTCATTGATGTCATATGGAAATGAGATAATAACCCTTATAAATGGACCATTATGCCTCGGGTAAGACACAAGGTTTTAAGAGTCTGAATTGTTTTAATATTACAGATCCGACAAAATGTAAAGACAAATTATTGTGGGATAAAAGTGATCGGGACGAAATCTCTAGCTTCCCAATTGTTGAGCCCTCCATTGACAGTTGGGTAAATCCAATCCTCCAGGTCATAGCTGTCTTCATCATCCTCCATTGCATTGACTTTGCAGTTGCTGATCTTTAAGGGTGGTCCTCCGGTACGAGCGCATCGTACATCTTTCTGGGCACCCGAAGTGAAACCCAGACCAAATTTGTCAAATTTGTATGGGATATCTGGGAGTTGACCCCAAATAGTGCACCCACCTTCTTCTATCATTGCCTTGGCATCCTTCAAAGATGACATCTTGAGCGGAGGCCTTGTAATCTTGGGGACTTGAGACACAACCTTGGTTACTGCCACCTCTTGCGGGACTTCTTCAAAGTGCTGGAATGGAGTTTCAATAAATTCACCATCTAATTCCACATATATGAAGGAGTTTAGATGGTTGACCATATATTCTTCTTCTCCATGAACGGTAATAATTTTCCCTTGAATTGGATATTTTAGCATTTGATGCAACGTAGAAGTTACGGCACCAGCATTGTGAATCCATGGTCAGCCTAATAAGCAGGAATATGAAGGGCGAATATCCATTACATAAAAAGTTGAATCAAATGTTTGGGTTTCAACTTTTATGGGGATGTCCACTTCCCCATGCACCATACTTTTTGAGCCGTCAAAGGCCCTCACTACTATGTTGCTCGGTTTCAATGTCAATCCTTCACAGTCAAACCTATCAAGAGCCTTTTTAAGCAGAACATTTAGAGACGACCCGGTGTCAACCAAGACATGAGCCAAGGTTGTGCCCCTGCATTCCACTGAGACATGCAATGCCTTATTATGCTTCCTTCCTCTCGGTGTTAAATCAGCATCTGAAAAACCTAATCCATTATCTGCGGTCAAGCTGGCTACGCAGTCTTGGAACTGATCGGCAGATGTTTCTTGGGGTACATGAGCAGTTTTGAGGAACTTTACCAAGGCTTTTACATGAGCCTCAGAACATAACAATAAAGCCAACATGGAAATTTTTTATGGAGTTTGCCCTAGTTGCTCGACTACGTTGTAGTCGCTTCTTTTTATGATCTTTAGAATTTCCTCCATCTCTTTTCGGGAAGTCTCAGGGATAGCCACTGATTGTGCCTTCATCCGGACAGGCTCAACCAGAATACCTTTACCTCGAGTCTCGGTTGAATCGGCAGCAGGGATTTCAGTAGGGGTGATAACAGTTTTGTCAATAGGAGTATTAGCAGAGATAATTGTAAGACTGGGAATAGCCTTTGGAGGAGCAACATCAACATGAATGATTACGGGTCCAGAAATATCTTTTGGAGGAGAAATTTCTGGAGAGAATACCCTTCCACTTTGGGTAATCTTGCTAGTCCCTGCAATATTACTGACATCAGAGTCATCTTTCTCAGGACATAAATCTTCAGCAGCTGGCCAATCTTGCTTGATACTGTGGTAGTAGACATCCCCTCCATAATTCCATGGTACAGTTTTGTCTGACAAATACGGGATTGGTCCAGGCATTGTAATTATCAAAGGAGCTACTTTAGGAACTGATGTAATTCTAACAGGTCTTTTGGTGGATACCCTGGAAGAATTGTCGGAAATGGTCACAATGGAAACATAATTATAAGAAATAGGTGGAACAAAAGTCTTTTCGAACAAAATCTCCTTGTTGTCTATTAGGAACTGAACGCCTTCTTTCAACAAAGGATAACTGGTTGGTGAGGACAAACAGAAATGACAGCTTTCATCACAGCCTGGGAATACACGATAATCAACAAGTTCTTTTTGATAGTCAGGATTGGGGTCATAATCTCATCAACTGAGGTAACAAACATATCTTCCTCAATGGCGTTGGTGTTATGGTCGTGCTTGGGCATAGGGACAGTAATAACATTGGGAATTTCTGACGTATCAAATTCAATCTCTCTGGCTTCAAGAAGATCTTGTACCTTGTTCTTCAGAGCCCAACAGTTGTTAGTGTCATGGTCGAGACTCTCAGAATGGTATGCACAACGGGCATTAGGATGATAGTGAGGAGAGGTTGTGTTAGGATTCTTTGGAGCTTATTTCAAAGTCACTAGATTGGACCTTAACAAATGCGGCAATACTTGAGATAGTGTCATATTAATTCGAGTGAATTGTCTGAATGGTCTTTAGGTTCTTAGTTGGTTGTTTCTTTGCTAAGCAGGCTCTGGTTTAGGAAATATGACAGCCCCCACCATTGGACGGCGTTCAGCCCTATCTTAATTTCTCTGAGGGTATATAGTAATAACTTCTTTCTTTCAGATGAATGGTTTCCTTACAGCAGCAGAGGATGCATCTTCTTGAATCTTCCCATTCTTTATCCCGACTTTCACCCTTTCTCCGGTCAATATCAATTCGGTAAAACCTAACGATGAACTCCCAATTAAGTGGTTGAAGAAAGGATCAGACAAGGTGCCCAAGGACATGTCTACTAATTCTCTTTCAGATAGGGGAGGTTAGACTCTTCCTACTAAGTCCCTCCATTTTTGCGCATAGTCCTTAAAGCCTTCACTTGAAACCATGGCCATACTCTAGAGTTGAGTACGGGTGGGCGCAAGATCAGTGTTGTATTGGTATTGTTTATAAAAGGCAACAACCAGATCTTCTCAGTTATGAATGTTGGCTCTTTCTAACTGATATAACCAATCAAGTTGAGTTCCAGACAGACTGTCTTGGAAGAAGTGTACCTATAAATCCTTGTCAGCGGTATGAGGTTGGATTTTCCTCACATAAGACCGGAGATGCATTTTGGGACATGAAACTCCGTCATATTTGGCGAACACCGGTGCTTTGAATTTTGGAGGAATGATAATTCCTGATACCAATCCCAACTCCTCAAATTCCAATCCAGGAACTTTTTGGATTTCCATTGCACTCAACCGTTCTTATAGATGCTTATACTTGTCGTCGACTGGAGGGTATTGTTCTTCAGAATAGTCTTCTTCTTCCTCTTCCTCTTCTGAATCAGACTGAACAACTGTTTCTTTGCCTTTTCTGTCTTGATTGTCTTTCTCACCGGATGTTGTTTAAAAGTATAAGGCCCTTCTTGTCTGCCCTTGGAATCTTCTTCCCATGTTCAGAATTCCAGTTATTTTTTTCGTCTTCTTTTTCTTTTCCTCAACCAGCAAGGTCTTCAACTCTTCTTGTCCTTTGGCCAGAGTTAGGAACAACTGTTGAAACTGTGCATTCTGAGCTTGAAGGTCCTTCACCGTTTGCTCGAGATCCATCTTACCGAAATAAACAGTAGAGAGATGAGGAGACTTGTTGCAAGAAACCTGCTTATGCTATGATGAATGGTAAATGCGTATGCAATGATTTCAAGGAGATTAAAGATTAAAATTCGTTTTAGACAAAAAAGAAACACACGTTATATTAATAAATTAAAGCTTGAGTACATTAATGCCTTCTTGGGCAAAATATTACAAGAACTCTAAGATAAAAAGGTAGTACACACCCTCTTTAGTGCAATGTAGGCATTCGGAGTCTGCTCCTCATGAGGTAGTCTAGTGAGTTCCAAAACCTTCTTCTCGCTTGCGTATAATTGGGCTTCGAAAGTATCTCTCTCCCCCTTGAGTTGTATCCAATCCCTTTGTAGGTCTTCAAGAGAGGTGGGCATGTCAGGATGTAGGATAGTATATGGAAGATATCCTTCCATGACAGGCTCGATGATTACCGGGAGAATGGAGGGATGTGTCATCATAAGATTTTAAGCACGAGTTCATACCCATTTGAGGTAAGGCTCAAGAGGGATGGAATTTTTATGCCCCAAAGTCTTGCTATCTACCTTGTTCAACATCCTCCAAGTTCAGATAAATCTCTCGCGAAGACCTTGATCGTCGTTCTCGTAGTCAAATACCAAACCTTGAATGAGCATCTCATGTGGGCCATCCCTTCGGGTGTAACCAAACTGTCTTAAGGCTAATTAGGGGTTGTAGGTGATACCTCCCCTAATGCCAAGTAAATGGATATTAGGTAATTATCCACAACGGTCTACAATAGTAACATTCTCCATGGATCGGGAACACCAATGAATGTCTGAATGTTTGAGCGTCATCAACCTATGTGACCACCTTGAACCTTGCTCGTTCTTCAATACAGATTTGGGAAGATGCGAAATAAACCATCATGCCAAGAGAGGAGTGCAACACATAAGGACACCTCTTTTCCTCATAGTGCGAGTGTGAAAAGAATGTAGAATTCCCCCTAGAAAAGTAGGCACCGGGTTGCGGGATATAAAGATTTTGACAGAGTTCACATCTATGAGTTGGTCAAGATTTGGAAACAAAACCATCCCATAGATGAGGAGAGGCACAATTTCCTCAAAGGCTTGCAAATCCAAGGAGTTCCAACAGTTTCAGGCTTTTTCAAACAAGAACTTTTATAGGAAACCCTTGACACCACTCCTTGTTTCCCAATTAGTTGTGACATCAGATGACTGCAAGTGTAGAGCTTGAGAAATTTCTTCTGGCTTTGGGTCTTTTTCCATACCGTTGAAAGGTAGTTGATTGAGAATGGAAATCCTCAAGAGTTAGAAGAATTCTTCCAAATTTGGCACAAGTTGATAATCGAGAAATGTGAAGCAATAGTGTAAGGGATCAAAGAACTGAAAGAGAACCTTCATCATGTCTTCATCAGTGTTGGAGGTGACCAAGTTGAGTAGGCGACCATGTCTCTCGATAAATGGAGAATTTTCAGGAATCCTTGAAGCTAGCTCCTTAAGTTATGGAGGGATCCTTACAAGATTTACTTGAATAGTTTTCTTGCGAATAGAATCCATGTCCTACAAAACAGAACAAAGATAAATCCCAAAATCCTTGAAATGGTTAGTGAATGAGTATGATGTTATGATGTTCATGATTTTATGTAGAAGTAAATATACACAAACAAAGCAAACAAATACTTATGTTTAGGCTTGCATGGAGTCTTGTAGGTAAATACCCTCTTGAAGTTTAGTTGGCTCAACCTGTCCTAGCAATAGTAACCGGGTTCTAAGGAGCTCAATATCACTGGTTTGTTTCCTCGAGAATTGTCTCAACACAAGCCTCTTTAATGGTGACCGAAATATCTCAAAAACCAAACCTCAATGAGTGTAGTATCGAGTATCTACCAACTTCGGACTGCATCAAAGCCGGTCATCTCATTACGTCCTAATGGCCAAGTTGGTCAAGTAAAGGTTCTAAAAGTTTATTAGTGCTTCATGACATCACTCAGCGGCCCCGTATTCTCCTTGATTAACTCAAGGGCTACCGGTACCCACAAATATGTCGCACTAACATAGTTATTGCTTAGACCATATTGGTATACCCTGCACAGTTTCCACAATGTATTGCTACTTACCTATAAGGTAACCCAAATCCGGGTAGAGGATTCAAACCCCAACAAAGAACCATAATGTAAAGCATACAAGTCAAACAATGAAAGCAAGTAAATGTGATCTAACCCTAAGGTAACCCCACTTTTAGAATTTTCCCCAACAGAGTCGCCAGTTCTGTGATACGGTGGGAGAACTGACTTGAAGGTTTTGCGTTTGATCGCAAATGTTGCAGTTAGCAAGAGCCTCCACCGACTTTTCTTTTATCCAAAAGGAAAGGTGAAAAAGCACAGGAAAGACCTTTGACATTATTTCTTGAGTTCGGGGGGTAGATTATAAAAAGGGAAGGTATTAGCACCCTTTTCATCCATGGTTTTCCATGGGCTCTTAGTTACTTGCTAGATCACTTGCTTTTGTTTGAAATTGTGCTTTGTATGGTTTTTGAAAGTATTTTGTAAAGAGGCCATTGTTTAGGTAATTTTTGTAATGATTCTTGTTTGTAAGAATGTATACAAAGATGTTTGATCTTTTGAAAATGTTTTCAAATTTGTAAGATGTTTGAAAGTGTAGGTGATTGTTTTTGAAAATAGCAAGGATGTTTTGTTTTGAGATGGAGCAAGTAATTAGGAGCATTCTACCTACTCAAAAGTCTTTCTTGTTCATTTTATTTTTCTTTGACATTGTTGTCTTACCATTGATTTGGTAAGTGTGATACAGTAGGAGAACTGACTGTTTTGAAATGATGGTTTGCGTTTTGCATCTGCGTTCGCAAAATGTCGCGGTAAGCAAGAGTCGCCACCAAATTTTATTTTATCCAACAAGGAAAGGAAAAAAAGCATAGAAAAAATTCCTTTTTCAAGATATTTCTGAGTACGGGGGGTAGATTTTAGAAAGGGAAGGTATTAGCACCCTTTCTATCCGCAGTTATCTACGGGCTCTTAGGTACTTGCTCATCATTTTCAAAATTGTTTTCTTTGTGTTTGTGGGCTTTGAAAAGTTTTTGTTTTAACTTTGATTTAACTCTTGCTTCTGTCTTCAAGAGTGTAATGAAGTGTTTTTGAAAACTTTTTTTGTAAAGGAGTGTAAGTGTGAAAAATTTGTTTGGAATGAGCAAGTACTTAAGAACTAATCTACCTACTCGAAAAAATAATTGTTCTATGTTAGTTTCCTTTAGACAATGCTATCCCACTAATAGTGAGTAGGTAGCACCGTCGTTAGAGTTTTGAGGATCAATTCGAAAGGGACGTACGGTCACTAAAGCAATGTTAGGACATCTTAGTAGTAGCCCTAATATCTTAGATCATTTATCCGAGGCAACAATATCCGAGGCAACCTTTCCGAGGCAACTTGATCTTTGGACAAAAGGACGACCACTAAAACATCCTATACTCAATGACCGTTTACCGAAGGCAACCAAGTGGGAGTGTACCCTAAGAGTGCGCATGTGCGAGTGATTCAATTTCAGTTTGTTTATCTTTGCACATTTAAGGTGATCTAACTGTTTTAAAGTTAACATACATTCTTTTCATGCAAACCCTAATTATTCATACATATAACAGTTGATAATTTGCGGAATTTAAAATGCGGAAATTAAACTACGCTATTACAAGGCTTCGGGTATTTACATAGCCAAAAACAAACCCTTTGAAAATAAAAGCGATAAATGTAAAAGTCCTAATTAAAATTATTACAAACTGTGAGCAGATACAATAATTGGGTAAAAATAATAATAAAGCGCGCGATGACAAATTAGATCGAATGCGAAATTAGGGTTTTGACCCTTCTATCCTAATTAAAAGAGAAAATTGTTTTTTTTTGTTGTTTTTAATAAAAGAAATGAGTTTTCTAAATTAAATGTGAAAATTAATTAGTTAATTAAATTAATTAATAAAAATAATTACAAGACATATTTTTTGTTTTTTTTTTGTTATTTTAGGAAAGAAATAAAATATAATTAAATTAGTAATGAAACCTATTTATTCAAATTAATTCTAATTATTTGCAAAATAAATTAAAGTTGTCTAAATTAATCAAACCTAATTGAATTGATTAATTTATTTTAATAAAAATAAAATCTAGACCTAATTTGTGAAAAATAATATTTTTGTGATTTTTTTTAATAAAAAGAAAAATAATTTTTAGTTAGTAATTAAATAAAATAAGTTAAATAAAATAAATATAAATAAAATAGAGAAAAAGAAAAAGGCCTGAAAAAATGGGGGTGCCAAGAGCGATTTCCTGGGCCCATTAGTGATGATCCATGCTGACTTTCTAGGATCCAATATGATGCACTGACCCTGGCTCATGGTGTTCCTTCCTGGATGACCATCAGATTTGGCCATCCAGCCACTTGGCATGATTGATGATGAAGTCCTATGGTGGTCTCCTTGCTTGCACGCACACTGAATTGCCTTAAAATAAATAAGAAAATAACAAATGTTGGAGGCAGGGATCGAATCCCTAGCCTCCGGCCTCCCAATGCCTTAACAACCAGCTGGCTACCACTGGGCCATTTGTTTTTGTTGTAATAATAACGCAAGATAATAAACAAATAAGAAACAAGCACAGTAATGGAATTTCAGCGCGAAAATTCAAAAGACGCAATAGGAGGGTGCCAGCAAATCGTCTCCTTCCTCTCTCCTTGGCTAAAGGTTCGATAACCTATACCTACGGACAAACGTCCGTTGCTACAGACCCGAGCTTTATCAAAATCTTCCACATGCCATGGAAATAACATCTAAAGCCATGGTTGTGTTCGTCTCGTCCTCCTGAACATGATAGTACCACTTACGAAGACCAATTTTCCCTGTAATCAAAAACCCTAAAACAAAGCTCCAAAACCTAGCAATGGTGATTTACAGTATAGGCCATATAAATGAAATTGATTGATGCAGAAAGTTTGCATATGTTCCATAGATCAAGAATATGCAATTAATTCATGTTAACAATGCTTATATTACGAGATACGAATTCAAGAACAGGGGTATGTCGTGATGGACTTACAATACATTTTGGGACTGGAATGGACTTGTTTTTTATTGCTTTAGCTTGCAGAGACTCCCAGGAAGTGATTGTGATCGTTCAAAGGTCCTGAAACTGCCTCCAAATGGGATTTCGATCTTACACTTTTCTTGACTTTTTTCAGATTTTGTTCTTGCTCATACGCCTGTCTCTAACTTCTTTTTAGCTCTGCACACACTCTATATGTACTAAGCAATGCATTATGGTGGATAACTGCATCCAAATCTTTCTCCTTCAATGATTTTTGATTTGATTTGATCCTCTTTGAAAACTTTCCAAATTTGGCCTATTTCCAATCTTTTTGTGCACACATGCCTTGATACGAGTTTGAATGGCTTGCTAGCTGTAATTGGAACCTGAAACAAGCACAAAATCTCTTACTTTCAATATTTTGCATTTTATTTGATTTGTTTTGATTTAAATTGAAATAATTCAAATAAAAATCAAAATAAATAATAAAAATAAGATATGGACAAGTCGCAAAGGCTAGAGCTCGTGGGCTATGTTTCCAACTCAAAACAAGTGAAAAAGATTGGGCCCATTTGGCAAAATTTGAAGTTTTAGGGATAGTTGACTTTTGGCAATTTTGCAAAAAGGGTCAACTTCACCAATGCATAACTTCCTCAATTTTGACTCTTTGAAGGTGTTCTTGGACTTTTTAGAAAACTTGAGATGTCCTCTAATCAACCCTGTTGGTCTCATCTCAATTTGATATTCCATGCTCATGTATGAAGTTTGACAAAAAAGGTGTTTTTGTTGACTTTTCAAAATGACCTATAATGTCCAAATTCATAACTTCTTGTGAGTGTATATTTTGAACTTGGGAGCTGAAGATGGATTATAGGGAATTGCATAATCTTCAAAATGATATTTGGATGGGTCATTTCCCATAAATTATGAGAAAGTTATGCTTGGTCAAAGTTGAGTTGACTTTTCCTACAAAACCCTAATTTAGCAACTTTTGAGTCTTGATGAATTATGAGCAATCCTTGGTGTATCATGATCAATCCTTGATCAAATGATTAAATATACTTCAAAATGATGATGTTGACCAAAAATCTTGAAGTTTGACTGTATGTGGGCCATAGTTGACTCTTTCCCTAGTATTGTCGATTTTCAGGCCTTTGAGCAATTGACTGAGCAAACTTTCTCTGTAGGGCTTGAAACTTGACATGGATGATCTTGAGAACATATTAGGACATTGGTGAGCATTTGGGATCAATTGGACTCAAGTATATTGATGCAACATGAATCCCTAATTTGAAGTAGACTGCCTTAGGAGAGAGCTTGTCTGGCCAACCCTTGGACTACCTTGAGCAACTTGAGTATCATTTTTGAAATGTTTTGAGAAATATGGGAGGGCAAATTTTGGGGTACAACAGTAAGCAACCCTATCTTTGGATGTAAATGGAACGGGCATGGGTCATCGTATAACCGTGATTAACAATGTGGCAAGGTAGCTTAGCATTCTTTATAAGGACTAAGATCATTTGGAAGGCAACTTAGATAGCGCCATCGAGGGACTATGATATTGTATTTGCTTATTTTTTCTAAGATACTTACATGCGTAATATGGCCATTTTGTATAAGGAAACCAAGTGGAATAACCCTAGGGGTGCTTGTGTGCAAATGTATTGTTTTCATGCTTGTTTCTTTGTCTTGAATTAGGGTTTCTAAGTAATGATTTTAGTCTTTCCATACAAACCCTAATTACTAGTATTTGTATTTAAAAACGATAAATTATGGAATTTAAAGTTACTACGCTATTTTGTATACAATTTGTAAATGAGGATTGCAAGAATGTAAACCTAGTTAATCTATTACAATCCTATTGAATGGGTATTAATGTACAAGGAATTAAATAAATACAAAGTATAAAAATGAATAAATGTACCAAAATGCAAAATGTGAAGTAAGTAGATATATGTTTGATTTTTTCTTATCAGAAAGGATTTTTTGTCTTAATATAATTAATTTAAAGAAAAATAATTAATAAAAAAAAATAATTTTCTTAAGAAAAGATTTTGAATAAAACCCTAGTTCTATTAATCAAAAGAAAATAAGTTTAAGAAAAGTATTTTTTAGTATATTTTATGTCTTGAAAATATTTATAGCATTATAAAATTTGGTCCTTTTTATATTAAAATAATATATTTTAATGGGTGTAAAGAGAAAATAAATATTAACCTAGTTTTAATTTAATTTACAAGATTAGTTAATAAAAATAAATAACGTATAGTTAAATAAAAAATATTTTGTGAGAAAAATAAAATAAAATAAGCCAAAATATAAATCTATCATTTTTTGGTATTTTTATGATTTTTAATATTTGGAAAAATATTTAAGAAAATAAATGAAATAATAAAAAAATAAAATAAAATAAATTGGGCCAGGGGCGTATAAAGGAAACAAGGGGGTTAGCTAGTAAAAATAAAAAATAAGCCAGGCCCAAAGAGGTCCAGCGCTCTGCAAACAAAAAAAAGTCAGAATTGTAAAACATGCAAAAGGATACCACTAGGGCTCGAACCCAGGTCCCAAAGGTTACAGGCGCGCGCTTCTACCACTGGGGTGGCTATACACCCGTTAACATAAGCAAAATAATAAATATACAAGGTTAAACGCGCCCTGAGGACTTCATCTTTAACCTCCAGCCAGACCAACTATAACTTGCTCATTTCTCTTAAAAAATGAAAACTGTAAACATGAAACTTGTAGAAAATTTTCTCACAGTCTCAGAAATGTAAAGCATTAAAACTATAGATCAAAGATAAGCATGAATTTTAATGGCCCTAATCTGAACCCTAAAAATCTCAGAAATTTCAATTTCAAAATTATCTAAGCTCAAGCAAAATTAATGGAAATTATGGACATGGTTAGCTTCAGGGCAATGATATCTACATGTTTTGTTCACAAATAAACTATTGATGATGCCTGTATGAAGAGTTCCAAGTTGAGAAAACTTACCTCAAAACTGGAAATCGTGTTTTGAGTTTGAGCTTGTTTCAAGGTGCTGCAATGATCAGGTTAGCTTCCTTAAGTTCCCAGGAAGCTAATGCAATGGTTTGCTTGAGCAATGGATGGCTGGAATGACTTGGAGAAGTCAATGTGCAATGCTCTATTTTTGGTTATGGAGGATATGGTAAATGATGTTACAGTAATGAAATAGGGGCATGGATAGGTTACACTTGATGTAAGGAATCTTTAGAAACTAAAAGGCCAAGAAACGCACGAGGGAAATGTGAGTTTGATGTTCAAGGTCAGAAACTGTGCAACAATGGAGTTTTTGGGAAATTTATGATTTGAGAGAGTTTTGGTGTATTTCAGGGTGTTAAAACTCGTGTATTAGCTCACAAATAGTGACTCTATTTATAAGCAACAAGTTTGGAGACTTGTTGTTGATCAAAATTCAAATTCACAAGTTTATGCATAACATGTGATTTTTGAGAAATTCAAGTTTCAAAACCTTGTGTACTTGGTTCATAGAGTGGTTATGCTTTAAGCAAGCCTGCTTCTGACTTTGTGGATGGATTTTGATCAGAGGGAACAAGTTAGAGGCTCAAGAATGGACTTTATGCAAAAAGCTTGCTTTACAAGAATAACAATGTTAACTTTGTGCCATAAATGGAAATGTAACTTGGATAATAGCTCAATTGGTTGGATCAAAGCCTAACAGTTGCGTAAACATTTAATTATGGAGTGACAAACAAGTTTGAGGCCTGCAAAGCAAAGATTATGCAGCCTAGCATGGATTTGGTTCAAGTGTTCATAAAAAATGACTTGTAATTCAAGTGATAAAACCCTAACTTCATCTCTTCGATTATCCCTACTCAAGAATGATCTCAAGGAGTTCTTGAACGTTTTGGAAAGCTTGCAATATGCTTTACAACACATCTTTGAATTTCTTTTGAAGATTCCCCTTGAAACTATATGAAAAAGTGTCATGAAGTTAGGTCAAAATCCTGGCCAAATTAGGGCAAAATTTCACTAAGTGTTTAGTTTCATGACCACATGTTCATAAAATTATAACTTGAGATCCAAGCACTTTTGAAAGGAGTTGTGTAAAGAAAAGTTGTATATTTAATGGGGATATACAACTTTCATGTTGGAAGTTTCTCTTGAATCATCTTGCATCATGGTGAAAATTTTGCTTAAAGTTATGAAAAAACATGAAATTTCCAACAGTTGGAAAAATTTCTAAGTTTAGAAATTTTGACTTTTCAAAATAAAATCTTGATTTTTTTTATTTCTTGATGAATAAGTTTCATATTTTGACATGTTTTGATGAATTATGATCTTTGGCACTTGAATTTGACCAAAAAGTCAAAGTTTGACTTTTTAGTATACAGTTGACTTTTGATCAATTGACTGGAAAATTCATTTGTCAATTCAATGGACTTGAAATGTTTTGAACCATGTAATTAGGTAAAAATGATGCAATTGGAATATTGAGATTATTCCTTAAACCAATTGACCATTTGCTATGTCAAAAATCAGAAATTGCCCTTTCCTAGTCAAAACCCTAATTTTGACCATTTTGCCCTTTTGGAGATTTGATCAAATTTCTTGAGGAGTTGTGGTCCCAACTTGATAAAATGATACATATGACTCTAAAATGTTGACGTGGATAAAAAATTATGAAGTTTGACTGTAAATTGGCCATGATTGACTTTTCCCCAATACAACTGATTTTTAGGTCAACTGCTCAATTGACTGATCAAAAATGTGATCCAAGGCTTGAAACTTGACATGAGTAATCTTGGAAGTCCATAATGATCCATGAAAGTCATATGGGGCATTAGAAGTTCAAAAATCCTTGTGCCAACTAAAACCCTAATTTTGGTCATCAGTGCTTAAGGAGGTGTCTTGTGCTGATCAAACCCTAACGCAGTCTTGAGTCTAAGGAGATCTTGTGAGTAAATTCTTGATAAGTGAGAGGGAAAATTTTGGGGTACAACATTATCCCTTAGGCATAAAGTTGAGTGGAATTCCCCAAGGATATCCAGGTGGCATTTTATATTGCGGAACATTGACTGGAGCTACTGAAATAAGAGCGGTAACAATTTTAGAGATCACAGTGGTCTGGAGTTGTGCTTGAGTTGAACGAGGAGATGGGGGAGTCGGTGACTGATTATGAGAAGTCACCAAATTCTCCACCATAGTTATCAATCTTTCCATTCTGATCCGAAGGGTAGTTACCTCTTCACGAAGCTCGTATTTATTTTGCTCTAGCGTGATGTCCATCTTTTCAATGATTATCCCGAATGTGGGTTTTTGACTCTATTGGAGAGAAAATGCATGAGTAAGACTCTATAATGCAAAGACTGGATTTTTTGATAGTTTTCAAGGAACTTACTTCTAAATTTGAAAACATTTTTAAAGGAGATAATACATTAAAAATGCCGGAAAAAACCTCATTTCATTAATCATGGAAGGATTACATTTTAAGTATACTTTCAAAAGATCCTAAAAATACAAGAGGAAAACAACTAAATTCTTAGGTACTAAGGAGTCCCATTTGAAGAACTAAATCCTCATCACAGATCGAGCCTCTTTATCTTCTCCTTGTAAAAGTCTTCCATCTTTGTCTTCTCTTTGACCAATAAATCAACAACTTTTTGCCAAGCATCGAGAGCGGGACCAACATCTATCAAATCTTCTTGTTATCTCTTCCTCTCTTTGGCACCCTGCTTGAGAAAAACATCCTTTCGGAAAAGTTTCCAATCTTTCTCCATAATCCAACCATCTTGAAGAAAGAGTACATCTTTTTTGTCCTTTAACTATCTTTCCAAAACCCTCTTTTCATACTCCGAGATATGATATTTTTCTTCCCAAGTATTTCTTTCCAATTCCATCCTAGCCAAAATTTCTTGATACTCTTCCCTTTTCTCAATGGGTGAAATTCTTGTATCAGATATGAGATGTCGAAGGAGATGTCACGATACAAATATCTGAGGATAGTATAAAATGTAACAATATTAAAAGCAGTAAAAATACAAGGGATTGTTAACCCAGTTCGGTGTATAACAACACCTACTATGGGGGCTACCAAGCCAGGGACAAGTCCACTAAATAGTATCAATTCATAGACCCTCAATAAACAACCAATTTACGATCTAATCACTTAATCACTACCCGTGCTATACTTCTACCTAAGACACACCTAGGTATGAGGCCTTCCTAAAATCCCTTCAATCACTAACAATGAAGAAAAACATAAATATTTAGTTTTAAGGACTTCAATCATTCAATACTTAAAAGCTTATGAATGATCCACAATTAACAACTCAAATTAGAACTCAAGTATTAAACCAATACTTAGAGTGTATTACAATTAAAAAGACTTAGACTTCTAAAACTGAAAGAATATGTTCTTATTTTTAAAGTTGCAGCTTGATGAATAAGGATGCAAGTCCTTATAAAGGCGCAACAGTGGGCTTGGGCTGGAAAAAAAATTCCAATCCCTTGAATATTTCCATGAAAATAGGCCAAGATATAATCCATAAGGATAATGAAAATAGAAAAATATTCCTTCATATTTTTCGCAAACTATAAGTTACAAATCCTGAATAATGGCACGCATAAAAAAAGGAAATAGATATGAAGTCACGTTCAGATCAGGAGGCAGATGTCAAGACATCTTCTTTGACATCATTCAAAACCAGTTTGCTTCAAATATCAAGACATTTAGCAAAACATTATCAAGTAAGTGTTTTACCAAAATTGCTGCCAACAAACACTTACAAACTCCCCCTTTGGCAAATTTGGGCTAAAACATTATTTGAGCACATTATCAGAGCAGCAGCACAAGAAAAAACAAAACTTAGTTAGCAGTTAGAAAAAGTAACTAAGTTATCTTTTAGAGTAGCAATTGTCTCAAATTCCTTCATCGTCCTGCTGGAGTAGTAATCATCTCAGATTCCTTCATCATCCTACTGAGGTAGTAATCATCCATGATTCCTTCATCATCTTTTTAGAGTAGCAATCGTCCAAGATTCCTTCATCATCTTTTTAAGTTAATGACAGGCGACCAAAGACCTCCTCTGGTTAGATTTATTTTCTTCCAATTAATGACAGGCGACCAAATACACTCTTCTAGAATACAGTCCAGATACGATCCAAATTCAGAGGTCATTTTGTCACTCATTCAAATACAGTCCAGATACGATCCAGATTCGGGTGTCATTCTCTCACTCATACAACATACCTTTCAAATACAGTCCAGATACGATCTAGATTCAGATGTCATTTTGTCACTCATTCAACATATCTTTCAAATACAGTCCATATACGATCCAGATTCAGATGTTATTCTGTCACTCATTCAAATACAGTCCAGATACGATCCAGATTCAGATGTCATTTCTGTCACTCATTCAAATACAGTCTAGATACGATCCAAATTCAGATGTCATTATGTCACTCATTAAAATACAATCCAGTTACGGATGTCATTATGACGCTCATTCAGTACATCTCTCAGATACGAGTCAGATACAATTCATTTATGAATATTATTCTGATACTCATTCAAAACCTCTGTTGGTTCAATTTAAATCTCAACGGTTTATCCTGATTCTTACCCATAGACATTTTCTCTGGTTCTGATAAATTGCTCCAAGATTTATTCTGATTCTTTCCAGACTTCAGCTGGTTCAGTTTAAATCTCTAAACAGTTTATCCTGATTCCTTCCGGTAGACATTTTCTCTGGTTCAGATAAATCGCTCCAAGATTTATTCTGATTCTTTCCAGTCAAAGAAAATTCAAGACCTCTACTGGTTCAGCTTAAATTTCTCAATGGTTTATCTTAATTCTTTCCCGTAGACATTTTCTCTGGTTCAGATAAATCACTCCAAGATTTATTCTGATTCTTTCCAGACCTCTGTTGGTTCAGTTTAAATCTCTCAACGGTTTATCCTGATTCTTTTCAGTACACATTTTCTCTGGTTCAGATAAATCGCTCCAAGATTTATTCTGATTCTTTCCAGTTAAAGAAAATTCAAGACCTCTAATGGTTCAGTTTAAATCTCTCAATGGTTTATCCTGATTATTTCTGGTATACATTTTCTATGGTTCAGATAAATTTCTCATAGATTTATTCTGATTCTTCTCCAGACCACTGCTGGTTCAATTTAAATCTCTCAACAGTTTATTCTGATTCTTTCTCGCAGACATCTTTCTCTGGTCAGATAAGTCGCTCCAAGATTCCAATTATTCTCCAGACCACTACTGGTTTGGTTCAAATCTCTCAACAGTTTATTCTGATTCTTTCCTGCAAACATCTTTCTCTGGTTCAGATAATTCGCTCCAAGATTTATTCTGATTCTTCTCTAGTTGAAGTCAAAATTTAGACTTACTCTAATTTCTGCAAACAATCACCTTTGGATGGCATATATAAGCCTATCTCAAACAACATTCTATCATTTCTCCAAATGGCATCTTTAAGCCCATTTCCTACACAATCAACCACAACGTCATCAAGTGCAAATTTCTGGGCACTCTAGTGTTCAATCATCTTCCACCTTCAAGTCACGAATGGCAGATTTTCCCATCTAACTCTTCAGGTGTAAGAAGATTGAACATGGGCAGCTGTTGTGCCCCAAAATTTGCCCTCTCAATTCTCAAGGCTTTTCTCACAAAGATTCTCAGGATTCAAGTTTGCACAAGTGCATTGGGGCTTTCCAGTACCAAAATTAAAAGGAAACTGTCAAAAAGGGAGAAAACAAATAAAAATAACATTTTTACAAATTTGGAGGAAAATATGTCTCCTTCATTTCAGCACCCTTCGATTGACTCTCAGCCTCTTTCGATTGCTCAAAAATAGCTGCCTGCAAGCCTGCTTCGATATGCACAATTTTGCTGGCCACAAGTGCCCCCCTGCAAGGAAAACACTTTGATTCACCAAGCACACTGCCTACAAGCCTGCTTCGATTGGACAAGTTTGTTGCCTGCAAGCCTGCTTTGATTGGGCATATGCTTCCTGGAAGCCTGCTTCGATTGGGCATATGCTTCCTGCACATTTGTTTTGTTTGGGCAAGCTTCGATGGGACAAAGTTACCATCTCTATGCATCCTTTGAATCCACTTGCACCAAGGGTCTCTTGCAGACTTTGTCTCTCACAAGCTTCATTTGAGCCAAGAGATATCTTCATACAAGATTTGACTAAGTTCTTACTTCCCTTGAAAGAACACCTTTCAATTCACAATCCAGGAACTTTCCTCATGCTAAACAGGCACCAGGTAATAACTACCTTTATGTTTATTTCTATCCACATGCTTCGATTGGGAAATATGCTTCCTTCGAACACAAGCTTTCGATTGGGAAATGTGTTTGCTTCGATCCAACCTTCGACTGGGCATTAGCTTCCTTTGAGTAAGCTTGTTTTGACCACAAGTATCAACTGAGGCAAAGGTTTCCTTCGAACAAGTATGCTTCGATCTCATTCTTGCATTCGACCCAAGACCAAATCTTAGTTGTCAGGCTTTCAAATCTTCACATAACCAGAGTTTTACACAAGTTTGTGATACATTGCCTAAGAGTTCGAAGGTTTATTCGAAGGATAATAACATTTTTGGATAAAATGGCAAAGGACTGTGTACCCTTTTTCATAAAAGGTACTTTTATCATAAAAGCAGCTTCCAACCTGAATATGGTCTGAGCACAAGCAATGCCAAAAAGCACAAGTCACATCTTCTGCACCCCAACTGCCAATAGGCCCCCACATGTACTTTCACGCTAAATTATTTTATCATCTCTTTGCAAGGCTGGCTTTGGACAACATGTCAATTCTTTCTCTATAAATAGAGGAACATTTGCAAAGCTAAGAGAGGATCTTTGGACCAAAGGAACGAATCTCCAATATGGTTGTTTCAACCCAAATCGAAGGGTGTTTCAACCCAAATCGAAGAAGCTCATTTTTTCTTCCTTTTATCTTATTTTTGCCTTTATATTTCTGTGCACTTCAATATGGTTGTAATAGTGTAGGATTTATTTTTTGCACCTTTTATTACTTTTGTACAAATGCTAGTAATTAGGTGTGTATGGCAAGATAAAACCAACAAGTAGACAACCCAAAAATCAAAGACAAATGCATGAAATCAAACACACTATTCACACATGCACCCTTAGAGTAATCTCACTTGTTGCCTCGGAAAATAGTCATGTCCATCAAATATGAGTGTTTTAGCAAAGACCCTCGATAAAAGACCGTAGTCTCTCAATGACCCTCGATGTTGCCTTTGGTAAACGATCTAGTCCCTAAAACGACATTGTTAAAACGTCCCATAGGTTGCCTTCTATGACTATACAAATATCCCACGCCCATCCCTTCATATCCAACTATGGGGCTTCTTACCAAAACAATGGTAAGATAGCAACATATAAAGGAGGAGGAAAAGAACATCTAAGACCTTTTGAGTAGGTAGATTTCTCCTAGTTGCTCGTTTGCTCACAACAAAAACATTTTATACACCAACGCTCTCACTTTGAAACATTTTCAAAAGACAACACTTTATATGCGTTCTTAGAGAAACGAGAGCCATTACAAAACAACTTTTCGAAATCACTTTCAAAAACGCATTCCACAGACACCTCTTTGAACCATTTTCGAAACAACACTTTGTACGCGTTCTTATAGAAACGAGAACCATTACAAAGACATTTTCAAAATACTTTCAAAACCCACACCACAAGCACACTTTCAAACAAAAGCAAGTGATCTAGCAAGTAACTAAGAGCCCGTAGATAACTACGGATGGAAAGGGTGCTAATACCTTCCCTTTTCATAATCTACCCCCAAACTCAAGAAAATATCTCGAAAGGTCTTTCCTGTTCTTTTCAGCCTTTCCTTATTGGATAAAAGAACAGTCAGTGGCGACTCTTGCTATACGCAACAATTGCGATCAAACACAAAACACCCAAGTCAGTTCTCCCACCGCGTTACAGAACTGGCGACTCTGCTGGGGAATATACTTACAAGTGGGGTTACCTTAGGGATAGATCACCTTTATTTGCTTTCATTATTTGACTTGCTTGCTTTACATTTTGTGTCCTTTTTTGTGCTATTGTTAAAGATAATACACCCGGATCTGGGGCACCTTTTTAGGTTAGTAGCAATAAATCATGGAGGTTGTATAGGGTATACCGATATGGACGAAGTGATAGCTACGTTAGTGTGATACTTTGGCTTGTACTAATGTTCCTTGAGTCAGTCAAGGATAACATTAGGCTTCCTTAGTGTCATTAAGCGCCAACTAACCTTTAGAACCTTTTAATTGACTCATCCTTGGCCATTAGGAAGTAGTGAGATAGCCAACTTTGGTTTTGACCAAAGATTGGTTGATACTCGATGCTACACTCATTGAGATTTGACTCTTGAGTTTTGTTTGGTTGCGATTCAATCTCCTATCGGAATGAAACTTGTGGGAAACATCAGTGATATTGAGATCCCTTAGAACCTGATTACTATTATTGGGATAAGTTGAGCCAACTAAACTTCAAGAGGGTACTTACCTACAAACCCCATGCAAGCCTAAACCTAAGGACTTGTCTGCTTTGTGTGAATATGATTATTTGTACTTTGCTTATTTTGCATACTTGTACATAACATCATGACATCATACCATATCATTTTCAATAACTATTTCAAGGATCTCGAGGGTCTTTGGTGTAGGGTCACATTGAACCAGACGTCTATCAAGGGGGCAAGAGGATTTATTTTCCTCTAAACAAACACCATCAAAAATCAAGTACAACAAACTTGAGTCAAGGGCTACAACCCACTTGACATGGTGAGCTTAATTCTCATGGAAGGACATCCACCGATACGAAGTTCTCCAATCAAAGCTGTAAGTGACTACTAACATTTACCCCACGAGATCCTTGAAAACATGCATCCACATATCATGCATCATATCATGATAGGTTTCTCCCATACAGGTCTCCTTATCTTCCTACTATTTATTTCAGTAAAGATGGCTCTAGAGCAGACTATCAAGGACATCCAAGCTCAAAATGCTCAACTTCAAGAAATGTTCTTGAACCTATCCAAGGGGCAAGAAGAGACGAAGGCGCTCCTCACTAGGGGCATGATCATGGGGAAACCTAAGGGTAACAAGGATGACCAGTTGGAGCGGCTACAGACCGAGATAGCCATAATAAAGGTCCAAATGATGGGACAACTGGTGGGCCAGATGGCTCTCATCCAAAGCTTAGCTCAGGGACAAGAAGAGCTAAGGGCCCTTGTCAATAGGCTTCATCAAGACATATGCAACCAAATGGGGCAAACAACCAGAATTAGAGATCGAGTTATTAATCAGCCTCCGATGAAGAGTGGACCTTTCCAAATTGCCTCCACGTCACGGGCCCAACAACAACCTCGACAACATTAACAGGAAAATCAACAAAGGCAAAAAAAAACCCGAGAGACAGTTTACCAACATCAACATGCCACTGTCTCAAGAATTGCAACAAATGTTGAGGATGGATCTTATTACGTACATAGGACCTCATCCAAACCCCCAAAACTTCTTCTCCTAACTACAATCTTGATGCCACGTGTGCATATCATTCCGAAAGTCCTGGACATGATACAAACGATTGTTAGGCGCTGAAGTACAAGATTCAAAACTTGATCGACAGAGGAGCATTGGAGTTTACACAAGACGATCAACTGGAGCTTTTCTATCACCCCTCAAGGGCATCCATATGAAGTGACGATCTGGGCGAGGAAATTTTCTGTTTATTTGAATTCTCAGTTGTAATTTCTTTATTTTCTTAAACAATTATCTATTAATGTCAAACTTTGTTTCGTTAATGCATTACATATGTTTTCTTGAATTCATCCATTCGTTTTCATTACATTTAAACTATGCTTTTTACTCTCCTTATGACATTTAACTCTTGCTAAAAGTTACAAGCCTTTAGAGGGAGGATGACAAAAACAATGCCTTCATCTCGTACAATATGCTTTTAGACAGACCTTGCTGACGATGTACAGACATTTATTTCAAATCCTAAACACTGGAGTTATAAGGAAGATAATCCCTAGTCAACCTCTTTGAGCCAAAGAAGTAGAAGTTTTCTTTTTTACACAAATTGAAACCTTCAATCAAAACCTGGGGTAGGGTAGTCTCTCAGTTAATTCAAATGCGTGTTCAGTTGCAAACTTTCACTTTGTATACAACGAGTTATATAAAAAATTCCTTTGGAATCAAAAGACAGTGATGGTTCCCTACCAAATAGGCAGTCATTATCTTTCAAAAAGAAAATCCCACTAAGTCAAAACCTACAAATGAGACTTAAGAAAACTGGGGCATCCCGCTGACTATAATCTCAAAACAGAAACAATCAGGCAAAATCAGGGATAATAAAAAAAAGAGGTCACTACAAATCCTTGACAACATGAAAAATGTTGCAAAAAATGACTGCCTTCCGATAAACTAAACTTGTATGAACCATCACCAAAACGTCATTCCAGACTCAATTAGATTTCAAACGCACAATTAGCTGAGTTTAGGACTGAAGAACATCACGAAGAACGGGCGGGTACAAATACACTTTGAGCCTTTATCCTTTGTTTCTTAAACCGTGAACCAAGCCACTCTACAACCCTTCAAAAGTCCTAATTGAAGCATGGGTTAGTTCGAAAGCATACTGTTACAAAAGGTATCCTGACTCCTGTAAGGCTTTACTCAAAATCTTGAGTTGAAATTTCTTACAAAATTTCTTTACTTGCTAAAAACGCATTTTAAAAATTCCAAGACAAGCATAAACTTTGCATTATTTGAATATCATTGTTTGCATTTGGCTATTTGTTTGAAAGTAGAGAAATTCACACAACGAATATTCAGCGAAGGAAAGCTCTCTCAGTGAACAAAATCACTTCAAGTGGGATGATACTTCCAATGAAAAATATCCTATCAACAAGGGGGCATGACATGTCACTATCCAGCACACCTGGGGAAATCCAGTCAAGATTCCAAGAAATATCACAAGAAGTGTTGAATAACCATAGGCAGGTCTCCATCTTCATCACTTGGGGAATTGAACGCAAATCCAAACAAAGGGTTACATACAGTCAATTTAGTTCCTGGCAGTTCCATAAACAATTGCTACTAGGGGCAGTGACAAATCTCCCCATAATCCTTCTCATAGGATGACTCCCATCCAGAGTTTCAATCTCTGAAAACTTCTCACCAGCTGAGTCGACCTCAAGAATCCTCGAGGATTTTCCCTAGTGAAGTCACCACCTCTCCAACAGACTAGAAACAGGGTTTATATCCCCAACAAACAGCAGGGTTCCCTAGCTTGAGTTTTCCTCTCCATCTACTACAAATCAGAGGACCACAACTCCTCTTCCCCAGTAGACTACTCTACAGTCCCCAGCAAGTTACTATGAAGCCTGGACCCGACCAGACATCAGTTTAACTTTGACTCCCCAGTAGAGCAACAGACAACCGAGACTCCTGAACTCTTTTCCCAAAATAGGAATCATTACTCTCCATAGAGTTTTCAATATTTCCCAGCGAAATTCTCCTCAAATAACAAAACAGGAATCCCCGGTGGAAACACTCTAAGCAAAGTTTGAAGACACACCTACTCTTCAACAGCAATCTTGGATTTAATAACTCCCCAGCATTTGTCAAGGATTTATTTTTCCAGACAAAGATATATTCAAATAATATTTCACCCTTCAATCATAACAAATGCATACAACATAATCTCATTTTTTAGAACATCATTACATGATGCATCTCATCCATCATGACGTTGCATATAACTTTGCCTTTACCTTTTCAGGAAAAGGTCAACAGATAAAGGTCATCATCTTTTTGGAGTAGCAATTGTCTCAGATTCCTTCATCGTCCTGTTGGAGTAGTAATCATCTCAGATTCCTTCATCATCCTGCTGAGGTAGTAATCGTCCAAGATTCCTTCATCATCTTTTTGGAGTAGCAATCGTCAAAGATTCCTTCATCATATTTCTGAGTTAATGGCAGGTGACTAAAGACCTCCTCTGGTTAGATTTATTTTCTTCCAGTTAATGACAGGAGACAAAATACACTCTTCTAGAATACAGTCCAGATACGATCCAAATTCGCATGTCATTCTGTCACTCATTCAAATACAGTCCAGATACGATCCAGATTCAGATGTCATTCTGTCACTCATTCAACATGCCTTTCAAATAAAGTCCATATACGATCCAAATTCGGATGTCATTTTGTCACTCATTCAACATACCTTTCAAATACAGTCTAGATACAATCCAGAGTTGGATGTCATTCTGCCACTCATTCAAATACAGTTCAGATACGATCCAGATTTAGATGTCATTCTGTCACTCATTCAAATACAGTCCAGTTACGATCTAGACTCGGATGTCATTCTGTCACTCATTCAAATACAGTCCAGATACGATCCAATTACGGATGTCATTCTCACGCTCATTCAGTACATCTCTGAGATACGAGTCAGATACAATTCATTTATGAATATTATTCTGATACTCATTCAAAACCTCTGCTGGTTCAGTTTAAATCTCTCAACAGTTTATCCTGATTGTTTCCCGCATATGTTTTCTATGGTTCAGATAAATCGCTCTAAGATTTATTCTGATTCTTTCCAGACTTTTGCTGGTTCAGTTTAAATCTCTCAATGGTTTATCCTGATTCCTTCCGGTAGACATTTTCTCCGGTTCACATAAATTGCTCCAAGATTTATTCTGATTCTTTCCAGTCAAAGAAAATTCAAGACCTCTACTGGTTCAGTTTAAATCTCTCAATGGTTTATCCTGATTCTTTCCCGTAGACATTTTCTCTGGTTCAGATAAATCGCTCCAAGATTTATTCTGATTCTTTCCAGACCTCTGTTGGTTCAATTTAAATCTCTCAACGGTTAATCCTGATTGTTTCCCGTAGACATTTTCTTTGGTTCAGATAAATCGCTCCAAGATTTATTCTGATTCTTTCCAGTTAAATAAAATTCAAGACCTCTACTGGTTCAATTTAAATCTCTCAATGGTTTATCCTGATTCTTTCTGGTAGACGTTTTATCTGGTTCAGATAAATCGCTCCAAGATTTATTCTGATTCTTCTCCAGACCATTGCTGGTTCAGTTTAAATCTCTCAACGGTTTATTCTGATTCTTTCCCACAAACATCTTTCTCTAGTTCAGATAAGCCGCTCTAAGATTTATTCTGATTCTTCTACAAACACTGCTGGTTCGATTTAAATCTCTCAATGGTTTATTCTGATTCTTTCCCGCAGACATATTTCTCTGGTTCAAATAATTCGCTCCAAGATTTATTCTGATTCTTCTCCAGTTGAAGTCAAAATTTAGACTTAGTCTAATTTCTGTCAACAATCACCTTTGGATGGAATCTATAAGCCCATCTCCAACAACTATCCATCATTTCTCCAAATGGAATCTTTAAGCCCATTCCATACACAATCAACCACAACGTCATCAAGTGAAAATTTCTGGGCACTCTAGTGTTCAATCATCTTCCACCTTCAAGTCACGAATGGCAGATTTTCCCATCTAACTCTTCAGGTGTAAGAAGATTGAACAGGGGCAGTTGTTGTACCCCAAAATTTTCCCTCTCAATTCTCAAGGCTTTTCTCACAAAGATTCTCAAGATTCAAGCTTGCACAAGTGCATTGGGGCTTTCCAGTACCAAAATTAAAAGGAAACTGTCAAAAAGGGAGAAAACAGATAAAAATAACATTTTGAAAATTTTGGAGGAAAATAGGTCTCCTTCAATTTAGCACCCTTCGATTGACTCTCAGCCTCTTTCGATTGCTCAAAAAATAGTTGCATGCAAGCCTGCTTCGATATGCATAAGTTTGTTGGCCACAAGTTCCCCCATGCAAGACAAACCCTTCAATTCACCAAGCACACTTCCTACAAGCCTGCTTCGATTGGACAAGTTTGTTATCTGCAAGCCTACTTCAATTGGGCATATTCTTCCTGCAAGCCTGCTTCGATTGGGCATATGTTGCCTGCACATTTGTTTCGTTTGGGAAAGCTTCGATGGGACAAAGTAACCATCTCTATTCATCCTTCGAATCTACTTGCACCAAGGGCCTCTTGCAGACTTTGCCTCTCACAAGCTTCGTTTGAGCCAAGAGATATCTTCATACAAGATTTGACTAAGTTCTTACTTCCCTTGAAAGAACACCTTTCAATTCAGAAGCCAGGGACTTCCCTCATGCTAAATAGACACCAGACAATGACTCCCTTTATGTTTGTTTCAATCCGCATGCTTTGATTGGGCAATATGCTTCCTTTGAACACGAGCTTTCGATTGGGCAATGTGTTTGCTTCGATCTAAGCTTCGACAGGGAATTAGCTTCCTTCGGGTAAGCTTGTTTCGACCATAAGCTTCGACTGAGGCAAAGGTTTCCTACGAACAAGTGTGCTTTGCTCTCATTCTTGCATTCGACCTAAGACCAAATCTTACTTGTCATACTTTCAAATCTTCACATAACCAGAGGTTTACACAAGTTTGTGATACATTTCCTAAGGGTTCAAAGGTTTATTCGAAGGATAATAACATTCTTGGATAAATTGGCAAAGACCTGTGTACCCTTTTTCATAAAAGGTACTTTTATCATAAAAGCAGATTCTAACCTGAATATGGTCTGAGCACAAGCAATGTCAAAAAGCACAAGTCACATCTTCTGCACCCCAACTGCCAATAGGCCCCCCACATGTACTTTCACGCTACATTATTTTATCATTTCTTTGTAAGGCTGGCTTTGGATAACATGTCCATTCTTTCTCTATATATAGAGGAACATTTGCAAAGCTAAGGGAGGATCTTTGGACCAAAGGAACAAATCTCCAAATTTTCTCCAACATCATAAGTTCTCAAACACTTGTGAAAAACAAACCCAAAATCCCAAACATTTCCCTCTTTTGATTCTGAAGAACAAACACTCTTCAGTATCCTTCGAATCCAGTTTGGAAAGAAACATAAGACTTGTTTCTTTCTTCCTTCAAATCCAGCATTCAAAGCCCCACTATCAGGCCCCTCCCTTCGAACCCAGGAGAACCCAGGGCCACCACTCAAAGTCCAATTAACCTTCAAGGCTGCAGCAAGGTAAGTCACTCTTAACCTTGAACCTTTCATTTCATGGCATAGTATGTGAACAATTTTTCCTTTCGTTTCAAAAACATGTATATAACACTTTGGTTCTTTTCGTTTCCACCTACTTAATATGTTTTCAGACCTAACCCCTTTCATTTTTCTTATTGTTTACCTAAGTATGCATTAAATATTAAACTGATTGTAAGGAAATACTAGCATGGCCTTAGGCCATGTTGCTGTTCAAAATTTCAAACGAAAGAGACAGGGGAAAGAAGCATGAAATGAAGCCTTGGGCTTCCATGCTGACTTCCAAGCCCCAGATGGACAAGATGCACCATACTGGTTTCTAGGAAGAAACGAAAGGCGCACCCTGTTGATTCCAGGCCCCAGTCAAAGGAGACAGAGAAGGCAGAATCGAAGGCCACCTCTCACGCCTCAGGACAAGCCCAATAGAAGGCCATGACCTCACTGGTACCAACCCCTAATCAAAGGAGGCCAACAGAAGTAGAATCGAAGGGTGTTTCAACCCAAATCGAAGGAGCTCATTTTTTATTCCTTTTATCTTATTTTTTCTTTATATTTCTATGCACTTCAATATGGTTGTAATAGTGTAGGATTTATTTTTTCACTTTTTATTACTTTTGTACAAATGCTAGTAATTCGGTGTGTATGGCAAGATAAAACCAACAAGTAGACAACCAAAAAATCAAAGACAAATCATGCAATCAAACACACTATTCACACATGCACCCTTAGGTAATCTCACTTGTTGCCTCGAAAAATAGTCATGTCCCTGGAATATGGGCGTTTTAGCAAAGACCCTCGATAAAAGATCGTAGTCCCTCGATGATCCTCAATGTTGCCTTCGATAAACGATCTAGTCCCTAAAACGACATTACTAAAATGTCCCATAGGTTGCCTTCTATGACTATATAAACGTCCCACGCCCGTTTCTTCATATCCAACGATGGGGCTTCTTACCCAAACAATAGTAAGATAGCAACATCTAAAGGAGGAGGAAAAGAACATCTAAGACCTTTTGAGTAGGTAGATTGCTCATAGTTCCTTGCTTGATCAAAACAAAAACATTTTATATACCAACACTCTCACTTTGAAACATTTTCAAAAGACAACACTTTGTACGTGTTCTTATAGAAACAAGAGCCATTACAAAGACACCTTTTCGAAATCACTTTCAAAAACAAATTCCACAAACACCTCTTTGAACCATTTTCGAAACAACACTTTGTACGCGTTATTATAGAAACGAGAACCATCACAAAGACATTTTTAAAATACTTTCAAAACCAGCACCACAGGCACACTTTCAAACAAAAGCAAGTGATCTAGAAAGCAACTAAGAGCCCGTAGATAACTGCAGATGGAAAGGGTGCTAATACCTTCCCTTTTCATAATCTACCCCCCCGAACTCAAGAAAATATCTCGAAAGGTGTTTCCTGTTCTTTTCAGCCTTTCCTTATTGGATAAAAGAAATGTCGGTAGCAACTCTTGCTATCTGCAATAATTGCAATCAAATGAAAAACACCCAAGTCATTTCTCCCACCGTGTTACAATGATACATTACATGAGGGTTCGAAGGTTTATCCACTGGATAATACCATTCTGGGATGAAATGGCAACAAGTTCTGTACCCTTTCTTTATAAAGATTGCTTGAAACACAAAATCAGCTCTCAACCTAATTTTTGCCTGAGCACAAGCAACGTCAAAAGGCACAAGTCACATCTTCTGCACCTCAACTTCCAAAAGGTCCCCCACTTGTACCTTTTTTCGTTTTCATATTTTATTGTTTTTGTAAGGCTGGCTACTTCAACGACTCCCAAGCATCTCCTCTATTAATAGAGGAACCGTGAACAAGGAAATGGAGGATCTTGGGACCAGAGAACGAATCTCCCAAAATTTATCAAACACAACAAACTCTCAAGTTCTCAAACACTTGTGAAAAATAAACCCAGAATCCCAAACATTTCCCTCTTTCGATTCTGAAAGCTCCCCACACTTGAGTCTCTTTCGAATCCAGTTGGAAAGAAGCATAACACTTGTTTCTTTCTTTCTTTGAATCTGGAAATAGAGACGCTAGCTTCTCTCCTTCCCTTCGAATCTAGGGACATTCCAGGCAACCACCTAAAGGCTAAACACACATTCCAGCCTCCAGTAAGGTAAGTTGTTCAAAACCTTGAGCTTTTCGTTTCTTGTAACATGTAAATAAGCTTTTCTTTTGTTTCAAGCATGTACATACCATTGTTCCTTTTGTTTCCACCCTTTTAACATGTTTTTCAGAGCTAACCCTTTCGTTTTTCTTTTGTTTACCTGAACATACTTTAACTATTAAACTCTTTGCAAGACAAATACTAGCATGGCCTTAGGCCATGTTGCCATTTAATGCCTTAAACAAAGGAAAACAGGAAACAGGAAGTAGAGAACGAAGCCTTGGGCTTCCATGCTGACTTCCAAGCCCCAGAGAGACTCTCTATAAAGTTTTCACAAAACAGGAGAGAATTCTCACTCTCCACAAAGTTTTCAACATTCCCCAGTGGAATTCTCCTCAAATAATAAAATAGGAATCCCCGGTGGAAACATTCTAAGAAAAGTTTAAAGACACACCTACTCTTCAACAGCAGTCCGGGATTTGATGACTCCCCATCATTTCTCAAGGATTTATTTTCCCAGACAAAAAAATACATTCAAATAACATTTCACCTTTCATGCATCATATTACATACATGACAATTGCATACGACCCAATCTCATTTATTTTGAGAATATCATTGCACCATGCATTTCATACATCATGACATTGCACACAATTAACGTTTTACCTTTTCAGGAAAGATCAAATCAACAGATGGCTACCATCAACAATTTTCAAGTTCCATATTAATACCTATAACAAGCCAGAAAACTATCTGCGAACGAGTGATTATAGATTAATACCTGTAACAAGCCAGGGCAATTATCTACACGACCAGCTGAAGCAATCCTACACGGACTCCTTTCTAGATTCTCTTCTAGACTCAGTTTAGATGCGATCCAGATATGGCTGACATTCTGATACTTACTCCAGATTCTCTTCTAGAAACAGTTCAGATGCGATCCAGATATGGCTGAAATTCTGATACTTACTCCAGATTCTCTTTTAGAAATAGTTCAGATATGATCCAGATATGGCTGACATTCTAATACTTACTCCAGATTCTCTTCTAGAGATAGTTCAGATGCGATCTAGATATGGCTGACATTCTGATACTTACTCCAGATTCTCTTCTAGAAATAGTTCAGATGCGATCCAGATATGGCTGACATTCTGATACTTACTCCAGATTCTCTTCTAGAAAAAGTTCATATGCGATCTAGATATGGCTGACATTCTGATACTTACTCCAGATTACTCCCGAAACAGTTCAGATACGATCCAGAGACGACTAATATTATGATACTAGCTCTAGATTTTTCTCCTAAATATAGTCCAGATACGATCCAGATTCGGATGTCATTCTGTCACTCATTCAAATACAGTCCAAATACGATCCAGATTCGGATGTCATTCTGTCACTCATTCAAATACACTCTAGATACGATCCAGATTCAGATGTCATTCTGTCACTCATTCAAATACAGTCCAGATACGATCCAGATTCAGATGTCATTCTGTCATTTATTCAAATACAGTCCAGATATGATCCAGATTCGGATTCCATTTTATCACTCTTTCAAATACATTCTAGATACGATCCAACTACGAATATCATTCTGTCACTCATTCAAATACAGTCCAGATACGATCCAGATTCGGATGTCACTCTGTCACTCATTCAAATACAATCCAGACTCAGATGTCATTCTGTCACTCATTCAAATATAGTCCAGATACGATCTAGATTCAGATGCCATTATGTCACTCATTCAAATACAGTCCAAATACGATCCAGATTCGGATGCCATTCTGTCACTCTTTCAAATACAGTCTAAATACGATCCAAATATTGATGTCATTCTATCACTCATTCAACATACCTTTCAAATACAGTCCATATACGATCCAGATATGGATGTCATTCTGACGCTCATTCAGTATATCTCTCAGATACGAGTCAGATACAATTCATTTATGAATATTACTCTGATACTCATCTAAGACCTCTGCTGGTTCAGCTTAAATCTCTTAATGGTTTATCCTGATTCTTTCTAGTAGACATTTCATTTGGTTCAGATGAATCGCTCCAAATATTTATTATGATTTCCTCTCCAGTTCAAATCAGAATTTAGACTTAGTCTAATTTCTATCAACAATCACCTTTGGATGGGATTTATATGCCCATCTCCGACAACTCTCTATCATCTTACCAAAGGGAATATTTAAGCCCATACCCTACATAATCA
Organism: Vicia faba; assembly: GCA_948472305.1. Classification (NCBI taxonomy): domain Eukaryota; kingdom Viridiplantae; phylum Streptophyta; class Magnoliopsida; order Fabales; family Fabaceae; genus Vicia; species Vicia faba. The sequence goes on from OX451738.1 coordinate 589,584,248, forward strand.
ACCACCACATCATCTAGTGCAAATTTCTGGGCGCTCTAGTGTTCAATCATCTTCCACCTTCAAGTCACGAATGGCAGATTTGCCCATCTAACTCTTCAGGTGTAAGAAGATTGAACAGGGGCAGCTGTTGTTCCCCAAAATTTGCCCTCTCAATTCTCAAGGGTTTTCTCACAGAGATTCTCAGGATTCAAGCTTGCACAAGTGCATTGGGATTTTCCAGTACCAAAATTAAAAGGAATCTGTCAAAAAGGGAGAAAACAGATAAAAATAACATTTTGACAAATTTGGAGAAAATAGGCCTCCTTCGATTCAGCCTTTCGATTGGACAAGTGTGCTGCCTGCATGCTGGAAATCAAAGGCCATGACATGCTGGCCAAACATGCCCCTTGCAAGGCAAACCTTTCGATTCACCAAGCGTGTTGCCTGCAAGCCTGCTTCGATTTGGACAAGTTTACTGCCTTCAAGCCTGCTTCGATTGGACAAGTTTGCTGCCTGCATGCTTCCTTTATTTGGACAAGTTTCGATGGGACAAAGTAACCATCTCTATGCATCCCTCGATTTTCACTTTTTTCCTCCTATGTGCCTATTTCGAATCTGGGCATTTCGGCCTCCAGCATGTACCTTTCGTTTGCGCACATGAATCCTTCAGCACAAGGTTTTGGTCAAACCTTTCGTTTGGACATTTTGGCCTCTTGCATGCACCTTTCGTATGGCCACATGTGACCCTTGGATAACAAACCTTCGATTGGACAGAAACAACCTACATACAAAGCTTCATTTGGAGCTTTGATTCCCTTCGAATCAGCTTCCTTCGAATCCAATCTGAACCATTTGAAGCAAGCTTGTTTGAAGCAAGTATGAGCAAATCTCATAGCCTTACCCTACTTGCCAGACTACTTTTCTTACAAATCTTCACACAATCAGAGGTTTACACAAGTTTGTGATACATTACATGAGGGTTCGAAGGTTTATCCACTGGATAATACCATTCTGGGACGAAATGGCAACAAGTTATGTACCTTTTCTTCATAAAGATTGCTTTAAACATAAAATCAGCTCTCAACTTGATTTTTTCCTGAGCACAAGCAATGTTAAAAGGAATAAGTCACATCTTTTGCACCTCAACTGCCAAAAGGCCCCCCACTTGTACCTTTTTTTGTTTTCATATTTTATTGTTTTTGCAAGGCTGGCTACTTCAACGACTCCGAAGCATTTCCTCTATAAATAGAGGAACCATGAACAAGGAAATGAAGGATCTTTGGACCAGAGGAACTAATATCCTAAATTTTCTCAAACACAAAAAACTCTCAAGTTCTCAAACACTTGTGAAAAACAAACATAAAATCCCAAACATTTCCCTCTTTCGATTCTGAAAGCTCCCCACACTTCAGTCTCCTTCGAATCTAGTTGGAAAGAAGCATAACACTTGTTTCTTTCTTTCTTCGAATCCAACAATAGAGACGCTAGCTTCACTCCTTCCCTTCGAATCCAGGGACATTCCAGGAAACCACCTAAAGGCTAAACACATGTTCCAGCCTCCAGTAAGGTAAGTTGTTCCAAACCTTTAGCTTTTCATTTCTTGTAACATGTAAATAAGCTTTTCTTTTGTTTCAAGCATGTACATGCCATTGTTCCTTTCGTTTCCACCCTTTTAACATGTTTTTCAGAGTTAACCCTTTCGTTTTTCTTTTGTTTACCTAAACTTGCTTTAACTATTAAACTGTTTGCAAGATAAATACTAGTATGGCCTTAGGCCATGTTTCCATTTAGTTCCTTAAACAAAGGAAAACAGGAAACAAGAAGGAGAAAACGAAGCCTTGGGCTTCCATGCTGACTTCTAAGCCCCAGAGAGACAGGCTGCACCACACTGACTTCCAAGGCAGAAAGGCAGAATCAGAAGGCGCGCTTGCACTAAAGTAAAGCCAGAATTGAAGGCCATGACTGGTTGCTGCCAGCCTCAATCGAAGAAGGCAACAAGGAAGAACCAGAAGGCACGCCCTACTGAATTCCAAGCCCAATCTAAGGCCATGACCTGACTAGAGCCAATGCCCAATCGAAGGCCATGCCTTACTGGTGCCAACTCCCAATCGGAGGAGGCCAACAGAAGCAGAATCGAAGGGAACTTCCCCCCTAATTGAAGGATCTCTTTTGTTACCTCTTTTTATTTTATTTTTTGCCTTTACATTTTCCTTGCCTTTCAATATGGTTGTAATAGAGTAGGATTTTTCTTTTCTGCATTTTTATTGCTTTATACAAATGCTAGTGTTGTACCCCAAAATTTTCCCTCCCATATTCCTCAAGATTTGTCAAGAATGATCCTCAAATTTCTCAAGATTGCTCAAGGGTTGTACAGTCAAACCACCTCTTAAAAACAGCTCAAAATTAGGGTTTTGGTTCTTTCAAGGAATTTGGGGTTCTCAATGGTTCAATCAAGTCTCATAGGCCTATATACATTCTCTAGCACCTACATGCCAAGTTTCAAGACTCACAGTGCCAATGTGCACAGTCAAAAGCTCCATTTGACCTATAGTCAACTGCAAGGGCAAAATGGTCATTTTGCAGTCAAAAGTCAGAATTTTTGGTCAACATCTTATTTTGAGTTCACAATCATCATTTGATCAAGTCTTGATCATGATTCCACAAGAATAGCTCAAAAATTATCAAGATGCAAAGGTTACTATTTTTGGACAGCAGAAAAGTCAACTGTATCTTGACCAGGGCATAACTCTTTCATGGTTTATCATAAAAATCCCATCCAAAGCTCATTTTAAAGAGGATGAAATTTCCTACAATACATCTTCATACTCCAAGATCAGAAAATTCTCTCACAAGAAGTTACCAATTTTTACATTATAGGTCAAATTCAAAAGTCAACAAAAGTACACTTTGAGTCAAAGGCCATAACTTGAGATTGGTAAATCCAAATGACATGTGACCAAAGGCATTGGTTAGAGGACTTCAAGAGCTTTCCAAAATGTCCAAGAACATGGTCATATGATCAAAATTGAGCAAGTTGTGCATTGGAGAAGTTAGGAAATTTTCATGAATTTGTAAAAGTCAACTTTGCTCAAAACACCTTCCTTTTGCTAATGGGCCTCAAATCTCTTCTTGAAACTTCACCCATGACTTATTCACGACCCACCAAGATGAATTGGATTTATTTTCTTATTTTTATTGATTAATTGGATTTTTAATACATATTAATTCATTTAATTAATTTAAATCATAAGAAAATAAAAGATTTGATTCTTAAACATCTTTGTGAACCAAATATGATCAAAACATGCTGGAAAATTCGTGCACAAGTCAAAGATACAAAAAAAATCCAAATTTGGAAACATAGTTCAATCATGAAAAATCAAGAATATTTGATTTTCAATCAAAGATTTAAACATCAATGCACATGGATATTGGCCCGAATTTTTAACCTAATTTGATTCTCCTATATGTATGCAAGCAAACCATGACCTAGAACACGTGAGAAAGCTGCAGAAACGGCCATAGCAAATTCAAGAATTTTCAAGAAAACTCAAAACCTGTTCTTGCATTCTAGGCCAATTCAAGGCGTTTTGTTCATCCAAGTACATTGCAGGAGGTCCCAGGAGTGTTTTGCAATCGAATTCAGGCACTAAAGCTCAAGGAATCGCTGAATACAGTCCCACGGTTTACACTTCTTATTCAGAATCATATCTCCTAATTCATGCGCATTTAACATGTGTTTGTGATTGTTTTGCATTGCTAGAGATCATACAAAGCTAATGGCATGATTGAATTGAACTGTAACGCCCTGAATCGAAAGATACCATGACTGGATTTCTAGGGTTCTTGAGCTTTTAAATGGGGCTTTTCAATCCAGGAAAAATTTGGACTAATAGGATACATGGTTGAAATCGTGAGGCCAAGACGAACACAACTCATACCTCGCGAAATATTTATGCTTGCTATATTTGTATTCGCTATTTTTCCTTGCAGGAGTTAGTGGAGGTTAAAAACCCCCGCTATTTGATGTTATTTACACAGAACGAAGGTTGAAGACACTGATGTGTTGGCATATGGTTGGCCAATTTGAAAAGCGCGTGTTTTGCTTTTTATTTTGCAGCATGTTGATTGTTTCATATATATTAATTGCTTATCATTATAATATCAATTGATGCATAATGGTGTAGTGGCAGGGACGCTGGCCTGGAAGCATAGGGACCTAGGTTCGAATCCCAGGTCCCCCCAAAACATTTATTCCCTTTTTTTCTTTGTATGTTCACATGCAGGTTTCAAAAGATGGTCCACTATGCACCTCTAACCTCAAAACGCCAGATGTCTCCAAATTCAAATCCAATGGCCAGAATGGAGTCCTCACCATAGTCTCCAGTCAACGCACATGCATGGGGTGGCCATAGTCAAAGAAGGCTTGAGCATTATTGGGCCATAAAATTCAAGAATCACCTCCTAAATTGGGCCCAACACCCCCTTCACAAGTTTATTTCTTTTCTTTTCTTTTTTATTGCTTTCATTTAATTACTTTTTTATAATTATTATTTATATTATTAACAAATCAATATTTTCATAATAAAATTCAGAAAACATAAAAAATATAATATTTTTATTTATTAGATTTAATTAGTTATTTTTGTAAATAAAGAAGTAATTAATTAATTTAGTTTTAATTAGGTTAATTTTAACTTTTTTGCAATAATTTAAAATTAATGTAGAATTAGGGTTCTTGACAATTTTAATCATCTTTATTTTTATTTCCTTAAATATTCTAAAAAACCAAAAAAATATTTCTTTTTATTAATTAATTAGTTTAGGTTTAATTTAATTCATAAACAATAGAAATCTCTTTCTCAAAAAAGGGTCAAAACCCTAAAAACTCTCTGATTTAATTTTTTCTCGCGCATATTATTTTTTATTCCAATTATGTAATTGCTCCGAGGATGTAATAGCTTTAATTAGGACTTTTTATCGCTTTTATTTATTTTCCGCAATTTACTTTTTCAAGGGTTTGTTTTTTTGGCGATGTAAATACCCGACGCCTTGTAATATCTTAGTTTTATTTTCCGCAACTATTAACTGCTAGATGTATGCTAACTAGGCTATGCATGTCAAGATCTATCTAAATTTAAAATCAATCGTAGCTCACCATAACATGTACAAAGATAACATAACTGAAACCTGACACACTCGCACATGTCACTCCTAGGGTACGCCTCACTTGGTTGCCTCGACGTGGTCATTGAGTATAGGGTGTTTTAGAGGTCGCCCTCCTATCTAAAGATCAAAGTTGCCTCGAAACGGTTGCCTCGGATAAAAATGATCTAAGACATTAGGGTTACCGCTAAGGCGTCCTACCATTGCTTTAGTGACCACATGTCCCATAATCGAATTGACCCGAAAAAACTCCAACGACGGTGCTACCTACTTCTCAATAGTGGGATAGTACTCTCTAAAGGACATTTACACATATTAATTTCTTTTGAGTAGGTAGAGGTTCTTAGATACTTGCTCTTTCAAAACAAAGATACTTTTCGCACCTACACTTTTCTGACAAAAGTTTTCAAACAACACTTCATACACTCTTGAGGACAGATACAAGAGTTAAATCGAAGTTTTTCAAACAAACTTTTTCAAAACCCACAAACACAAGAAAAGCAAAACTTTTTGAAAACATAGTGAGCAAGTACCTAAGAGCCCGTAGATAACCACGGATAGAAAGGGGTTCTAACACCTTCCCTTTCTATAATCTACCTCCTGAACCCGAGAAACATCTCGAAAAGGAATTTTGCTGTGCTTTTGTCCTTTCCTTGTTGGAAAAAATAAAAGACGGTGGCGACTCTTGCTTACCGCGACATTTTGCGAAACGCAAACACGAACCAGCATTAAAAAACAGTCAGTTCTATTTCCACCGATCACAGAACTGGCGACTCTGCTGGGGAATATTATAAGTGAGGTGTACCTTAGGATAAGATCACTTATGTTTTCAATGGTATGCTTTGTATGCTTTAATTTTGCGGGCTTGTATCGGAGTTCTATAGATCCTAACCTGGATCTGGGGGTACCCTTTTTTAGGTAAGTAGCAATAAACTGTGAGGGATCTGTCTGGCATAGACCGACACGGATGAAGCAGTAGCTACGTTTGTGTGACACCTTGGTCTGTACCGATATCCCTTGTGTTGGAATGAGGAGAATATGGGTCTTCTGAGGAGTCATTAAGCACCAACTGACCTTAGAACCTTAAATTGACCAACTTGGCCATAGAACAGTAGCAGTATGCTACACTCATTGAGACTAAACTCTCGCGATGGTTCCGACCATAAGAAAAGGTTGCCAAACTGGAATTATGACCGATTGAGGGTAGTCAGTGATATTGAGATCCTCTAGAACCCGATTACTATTTTTAGGACAGGTCTTAACCAACTGAAACTGAAAGAGGGTAGTACCTAAACTTCATGCCAGCCTGAAATCTAAGAGCTCTCTTGTGTGACTTGTGTGCCTTTACCATGTTTGCCTTTTGTGAATACTTGTGGTGTGCCTTTATCATAACATCATAACATCATAACATTGCATACATCCTGCATAAGGACTAACCCATTTAAAAGACAAGAAGGTTTCATCTTTGCTCTGTTTTGTAGGACATCATGATGCCCATGCGCAGGAATACTATTCGGCTCAACTTTGTTCAACCACCTACTCTGCTCAAAGAATTGGTTGACAGGATTCCAGACACTACTTCCTTCATCAGGAGGCATGGTTCTCTTCTCGGGTTAGTCACCTCAAAGTGGGACCAACAACTGATGAGTGTCCTGGTCCAGCTTTATGATCCGCTATACCATTGTGTAGCGATAAAAAATGTAGCAGGGTAAATCGGAGATCGAATTATTGATTAATTCGTCTCACAAAAGCAAGAGTCGCCACCGCGCTTTATTATTTCCAAAGGAAAAGGGAAAAGAGCGAAATAAAACCCTAAATATGCAATGTAAATAATAATAAAAATACAAAGCGTTTTTGAAATGAGATCTTATGGTTCGGGGGTTGGTTATACAATGGGAAGGTACTAGCACCCAATGCATCTATAGTACTCTATAGGAACCTTTTGAAATATCTATTTTATTTAAAATTGATCGCTTGATTGAAAATAAATCGTTTTGGCCGAAAAGGGATACGGACGGTTTTTTGAAGATACGACGACCTAATGTCGAAGTTTTTGCTTAAAAGGTATAAGTCTTGAAAAGGTTGAAATTTTGAAGAAAGGTGAATATTTGAGGAAAAATTATCCTAAGTTTTAATGAAAATGCGAAAATTCGCGCAGTTAGACTTGAAGACATGAAGTCAACAAATTTCCTGTTTTTCCTTTGGATTTAAGCATAAACCGAATAAACAAATAAATACACGGACAAAATATGCGAATAATGATTAAATAACGATGATCTAAATGATGGAATAAAAGATGCGAATAATGCGTTTTTATGATTTTTGGTTTAATGTTAACGGGAAGAAAGTATTTAAATTTTTTACGCATTTTTGATAAGGATAAAACACAAGAATTATTTAACGTAAAGTTTTTTTTAGTTTTAAGTTATTAAGTTTTTTTTTATATTACTAATAAGACAAGGAAATATTTACTTTTTAGTTTTTCCTATTTTTATGTGTTTTTTAGATTTTTTATTGATAATGATGTAAGAAAAGATTAATTAATTACTAAAATATCCATAACCTTAAATCCCATATTTTTTTATGTATATAAATAAAATACTTATTTAAAAAAAATGGGGGTTCCAAATTAAGTTAAAAAAACTAACAATTTATCTTAATGAAATAAAAATAAAGTTCTTAACTTAAATCCAACACTAAACTAAGATGTCAACTAATTAAAAAAATCTATTGAGACATATCTTTTGTTTTTCTTTTAAAACATAATTATCAGTTAATTAATATAAATAATACTTCTAACAAAAAAAAAATTAGAAAAAAAACAAGAGGAAATATATCAAAAAGTAAACAAACAAAGTGGATGGGCCAGGGAGCTGAAGGCCCAACGCGCAGCTCATAAATATGAGGGGGTGCAAAGAAGCGGGTCGTGGGTTTAAGGGAAAAAGGGCCCATCAGCTTGACAAATTGCATTAGGGTTGTCTTATGTTAACAATTGGGATTAGGGTTGTGTTATGAGGCAGAAACGGCGCGCCTCTCTTCTTCACGATCTTCTTCTTCGCCTCTCCTTCTTCACCCTCGCCTCTGAGCTTGATGCTTCTCCTTGCTATGGCCACCCACTCCAGCTCTTCTTCCCTCCACTTGAACGAGAAATGGGACGGCTATGGAATCGGTAAGAACGCGTTGATTTGTTAACACTCGATTCGGTTTTGCATGTTGATTTGATTCTACGATTTCTATTATGTTTGCTCTTGATTGATTCTTATGTTTGGTTATTAATGCTGATTTGAGGATGTTCAAAGAAATAGAAGAGAAGAGGGATCGTTACCTAGATGGAGACGGAGGAGGAAGCTAGGAGTGACGGAGGCCAGGCGGCGAGGAGAGGGGAAGCGAGCCCAACGGTGACCGGTATTTCACGATTTTCTTCTCTTGGTGGCCTTGGTACTGTACTGTATTTTATTTCTTCTTTGAACGCGATGTTGCTTCTCTTTTTGAATGAGTTACTGTTTCTCTTCTTCTTGTTGAAAATGATACTGCACTTGTATGATGATTCTGTTGGTCTGAATAATGGTTTTTTTGAATGATGTTGGCTTGAGTAATTGTTTTTTTGAAAAGGCCAATGATGTTGATACTGAGGCCTAACCGGTTGCCTTAGAAATTTTCAGGTTTTTGGATTGAGGAAGTTCAAGCTTGAATAACAGTTTGACATGGTGATGAATGTAGGGATTTCGTGTGGTTTGGACAGATTGATGGAAATTGGGGCAGAAGTTTGTTAGGCCATATTGATGGTTGTGTAAACTTGTGTTTCTGTGAGATTATTTTTGATATTTTTCTTGATGACAGGATGATGATGTTGGCTTTAATGGCTCAATCAAATTGCAAAGTTTTGGCCATACGGTTTGGAAATGGTTTTGACAGTAGATGTGATTATGCAGGTTTACTAGCTTTGTGTGTTTTTTTGAGAACTAAAAATCTCTAAGTTTTTCTTGAAGGCTTGGATATGTATCTTGTTATTGGTTTTCTTTTGTTATATGCTATAACAACTTCCCTCTTCTTTTCGCTACAGGCTGGAAATTTGAAAATATGCTGGGATTTTCTGGGCATTCTGCACTACTGTCCCTCCAATTTGTTTCTATTCTTCTTTTGTGTTATTATCTCTACTGGCTATATTTTAGTTTGTCTTGTATAACCTCTTTCTGCCTATGCCAAGCCTGCAAATCCCACACTTCTCCCTCTCTTTTTCTCTCAGTATAGCTTTGATAAAAGAGTGATAAGCTGTACTTTTTTCTGAAACTGCAAATGGCCAGAAAATGATGAAAATGGAATTTCTATATTACTTGCATATGTGGTTAAACTGCATGTTTTGTATGCTTATGCTGTATGTTTGCATTTGGGATTTTTGAAAAAAAATGTGATTAATTTAAACATGCAGTTTTTTGGAAAACATAAACTTGTGCATATGTTTTAAAATTCCTTTCTTTTTTGTGAACCGGGAGAAATCCCGTGATTTGCAAAAAAGAATAACTGATTCCGGCCATTGCATTTAATGATGAATCTTTAATAATTTCGCTTTTAATCATTTATTCGAATTCTAATCTCTTTCTTTTTTTTAATTTTGCAGGTAACATTAAGCGAGCAGACAAAACGCATTGGATCTGAAGTTTTAGAATTAGGAATATTAGTTTTTTATTTCATTTTAGTTTTTTTTGTAAATTTATTATTGTAACTTATTGTAATAGATACAATGTTTACATAATAACTGTACAATTAAAAAAAATGAATAAAAACACTATTTGCCAATTAAATTCTTCTTTCCCTTTAATCATTTATTTATCCTTTATAGTTCTTTAAACGAATCATAATTGAAAACGAATTTCAATTACTTACATTCCGAATAATAAACAGATAAATAAATAAGTATCATTGGTCAATTAATAGTCTTCATTATTTAGTTCTTCATCCATAACTTTCTAAATTATAATAATTAAAATAAGGTTTCAATTATTTAATTTAGAATGACGAATGATTAAATAATCGTTATTGACCAATGAATTTTTCCGAATGCTTATTATATTATTCACAAACCTTTAAATTATGTAATAACTAAGAATAAATTCCAGTTATTTAAATTTAAGATAAATGAGTAATAAATAAATACTGTCCGCACAAATTAATGCGCCTCTTTTCTAATGTTTATTTTATTATCTATACATCTTTAAACTACATAATAATCGAAACGAATTTCAATTATTCAAATTTACGATAATAAATAATTGATAAACATCATTTTAGCGCGAATCGATTAAATGATTTAATGTTCAGCATAAATAACTCTTGGCCAGAAAAAGTTATGAATTTTAAAATCGATGGATCAAAATAAATGTAATGTAATAATGCAGGTAGGAGACGATATCTTAGGTCAAAATTTGGGGTACAACAGCTGCCCCTATTTAAGTTTCTTCTATCCGGAGATATGAAGATTGAAATCTTCGTTTCGACGAGATTGAAGGTACTTAAATACATAACTACGCAAATTTTGTCCTAAGATGTCGTCGTCATGTTTGATATGAATGCAGCAATCGAACTCACAGAGGAAGATATGGTGTGAAACGAGACAATGTTGGGGGGAATCGAACACCAACAAAACACATCGGCATGGATTATACATTACTGGGGAATCAAGCTATCAACTTCAAACGACAGACTCCTGACAGCGAATAAAATCGAGGGAATACAACCTCTAACCCTAACAAAAAGAGCATCTTGCATAGGCCATAACAGATCATTGATCCCAAAACAGTGAGTTCACAACTCAAGGTCGATGGCGGACAGAGAGTATCAAATTGCTGATAACAGATTACCGACTTCTGGAGGTATAGATTCGTAACAGACTTCTTTGCTAGATTTTCAGAGGTATACTCGTTAATGCCGAGGTAATAAGACTGTAGATACGAAGGTTGTTCAAATAAAGAAAATTGCCAGTTGTTGTTGTCCAGAGAAAATACCGATAACATACAAGCTGCTCAAATAAAGAAACTACCGCTTGCTGTCGTCCAAGGAAAATACCGATAACATACAAGCTGCTCAAATAAAGAAGCTGCCGCTTGCTGTCATCCAAAGAAAATACCGATAACATACAAGCTGCTCAAATAAAGAAGTTGCCGCTTGCTGTCGTCCAAAGAAAATACCGATAATATACAAGTGGCTCAAATAAAGAAGTTGCCGCTTGCTGTCGTCCAAAAAAGTAATAACGTACAAGTTGCTCAAATAAAGAGGCCACCGCTTGCCGTTTTCCGAAGAATAATAACGTACTGGTAGCTCGTGAAGAGCTGCTGCTTGTCGCTTTCGAAAAGACAAAATGATGCACTAGTAGCTCATGAAGAACTGCTGCTCGGCGCTTTCGAAAAGACAAAATGACGCACTAGTAGCTCATGAAGAACTGCTGCTCGGCGCTTTCAAAAGAAGTAAATAACGCACTAGTAGCTCATGAAGAACTGCTGCTCAGCGCTTTCAAAAGAAGTAAATAACGCACTAGCAGCTCATGAAGAACTGCTGCTCGGCGCTTTCGAAAAGAAGTAAATAACGCACTAGTAGCTCATGAAGAACTGCTGCTCGGCGCTTTCGAAAAGAAGTAAATAACGCACTAGTAGCTCATGAAGAACTGCTGCTCGGTGCTTTCAAAAGAAGTAAATAACGCACTAGTAGCTCATGAAGAACTGCTGCTCGGCGCTTTCGAAAAGAAGTAAATAACGCACTAGTAGCTCATGAAGAACTGCTGCTCGGCGCTTTCAAAAGAAGTAAATAACGCACTAGTAGCTCATGAAGAACTGCTGCTCGGCACTTTCGAAAAGAAGTAAATAACGCACTAGTAGCTCATGAAGAACTGCTGCTCGGCGCTTTCGAAAAGTAACGTACAAGTTGCTCATGAAGAGCTGCCGCTTGTCGTTTTCCAACGGTGTCTATAACGCACAAGTTGCTCATGAAGAGCTACCGCTTGTCGTTTTCCAAAAGCAATCAGGAGGAAATTGCGATGATACTGGTAGAGAAATAAAATCTTCGTCAAAGAGAAACCTGAATCAATCCTTCCCGAGGAGATCATATACTTAAACATGCAAAATAAATGCACCAACTGTCTAGGTCGCAATTTCACTGGGGAAAATCAATGAGATAGCCTATGCAAGAGGCAACAACTTCATCTAGGAATAAACCAGAGAGAAAACAGTCAAACAAGACTCCACCCAATGAGAAAGTAACTCGATTGGGGAGTTTATCCTATCCAGAAATGGACAAGGTAAGCTAAATCAAAAATCATCCACGAGGATTAGCTCAGTTGGGGAATTTAGAAAGGAAGCACATTTTCTGCCTAAGCTAACCTTCTATTTCGAAAGAAAAATTTACGTTGTTCGAACAAACAGAGTACGACCCAAAATCAACGGCGAATATGGATATGCATGCTGATATGAGTGTAAATGAATAAATGAATGTTATGCTGACAAAACAGACAGATGGAATATCTTGGAGATAATAAGATGTCACAGCAAAATAGATACTCGGCCAATCTTGAAAAGACGGAAGATAAACAGCACTGAAAACACACAGCAACGTCGGAGGGTATCACGCTACAAGGTCCAAATCTTCTGAGGAGAAAAGCAATCAAACCCAATCTTCTAACACCAATAGATCATGGTATGAGACAAAATGTACCACACCTCAGAAATCGCCCAGATTGAGATAGCCAAAACAATGCTCAACTGGAACAGCTGGGGAGTCACCAAACTTAGTACCACTAGAAACACAAGTTTACACAACCAACACCTCATGGCGAATAAAATAAAACATGCTCATCATGCAAGGATAAACTATTGTACTGCTTTGCATTTCATGCCTTGACCATCCTCGGAACGACTGTTAATATTCCTTTCATGATTCGCGACACATAAAAAAAGAATAAGAATACTTTGTTTCAAATATTTCCGTAAAAATTTAAATTTTGCCCACAAAAGTTAAATGCTCAAATTTCATTAATAAGAGGTTGTTCGCTAACAATGCGACTCCAACGATTTACAAAAGCTTGGGGAAATAACACATGAAATAACAGGTCATACAAAAACGATGATCGCTATTCTCCCTAACAACTTTGAATTCCAGAATGTGTTCAGATGCTGAAACTGATTTGACCAGAAATTTGCCTAAGCGAAATATTTCTTGACTGCATCTGCGTTCAAGGGACGTGGGAGTTCTTCACCATCCATATTGGTGAGAATCATGGCACCTCCAGAGAAAACTTTCTTAACAACATACGGTCCTTCATAATTCGGAGCCCACTTGCCCCTAGAATCAGGTTGGAAAGATAATATTTTCTTGAGCACAAGGTCACCTTCTCTGAACTCGCGCGGTCGAACCTTCTTATCAAAAGCCTTCTTCATCCTTTGCTGGTACAACTGACCATGACATAACGCTGTCAATCTCTTTTCTTCGATTAAATTCAACTGATCATATCTACTTTGACACCATTCAGCCTCAGAAAGTTTAGCTTCCATCAACACTCTCAGAGACGGAATCTCAACCTCCACGGGGAGTACTGCTTCCATACCGTAAACTAGGGAAAAAGGGGTCACGCCCGTTGAAGTTCGAACTGAAGTACGGTACCCATGTAAAGCAAACGGAAGCATTTCATGCCAATCCTTATAAGTTACCACCATCTTCTGGACAATCTTCTTGATGTTCTTGTTAGCAGCTTCAACAGCTCCATTCATCTTCGGTCTGTAAGGAGAAGAATTATGATGTTCGATCTTGAACTCTTCACAAAGCTCTCTCATCATCTTGTTATTCAAATTTGAACCATTATCAGTGATGATCTTGCTCGGGATACCGTATCGACAAATGATCTGATTCTTGATAAATCTGACTACCACCTGTCTGGTTACATTAGATAAGATGCTGCTTCCACCCATTTGGTAAAATAATCGATCGCTACCAAGATAAAACGATGACCATTTGAAGCTTTGGGTTCAATCATCCCAATCATATCAATGCCCCACATAGAGAAAGGCCAAGGTGAAGATATAACATTGAGGAGAGTCGGCGGCACGTGCATCTTGTCCGCATAAATCTGGCATTTATGACATTTCTTCATATATTTGCAGCAATCAGATTCCATCGTCATCCAATAATAACCAGCTCTCAACATCTTCCTAGCCATTGCATGTCCATTGGCATGAGTGCCAAAAGATCCTTCGTGTACTTCTTGCATCAGCATGTCTGCTTCACGTCTGTCTACACATCTGAGCAAGACCATGTCATAATTCCTCTTATACAAAACTTCTTCATTGAGAAAGAAACTGCTTGCTAATCTTCTCAACGTCTTCCTATCTTTATTGGATGCCCCAGGCGGGTACTCTTGAGTTTGAAGAACACGTTTGATGTCATAGAACCAAGGTTTGTCGTCGGTGACCTCTTCCACTGAAAACACATGAGCAGGTCTGTCGAGGCGCATAACTCGGATTGTAGGCACGTCGTTCCAATCATTCACTTGAAACATCGAAGACAAAGTAGCTAAAGCGTCAGCCATTTGATTCTCGTCTCTAGGGATATGATGTAATTCCACCTTGTTAAAGAAAGTTAACAACCTTCTAGCGTAGTCTCTGTAAGGGATCAAACCAGGATGGCGAGTCTCCCATTCTCCTTTGATTTGGTTAATCACCAATGCCGAATCTCCGTAAATATCAAGAATCTTAATTCTTAGATCCACTGCTTCTTCGAGACCCATAATACACGCCTCATACTCAGCCATGTTGTTCGTGCAGTCAAACTTCAATCTTGCCGTGAACGGGATATGAGTACCTCGGGGAGTGACGATGATTGCCCCAATTCCATTTCCATAGGAATTCACAGCTCCGTCAAATATCAAACCCCAACGGGATTCAGGATCAGGTCCTTCTTCAGGTAATGGCTCTTCACAATCTTTAGCTTTCAAGTACATAACATCTTCATTTGGGAAATCAAACTTGATGGACTGATAATCGTCAATTGGTTGGTGAGCCAAATGATCGGCTAAAATACTCCCTTTGATCGCTTTCTGAGTGTGATACTCAATGTCATATTCAGATAACAACATCTGCCAACGGGCTATTCTTCCAGATAAGGCGGGCTTCTCAAAGATATACTTGATTGGGTCCATCTTGGAGATCAACCAAGTAGTGTGATTAATCATATACTGGCGCAGACGGCGAGCAGCCCAGGCTAAAGCACAACAGGTTTTCTCAAGCAATGAGTACCGAGATTCACAGTCTGCGAATTTCTTACTCAAATAATATACGGCATGTTCCTTTCTTCCAGTCTCATCTTGTTGACCAAGCACACATCCCATGGAGTCTTCCAATATAGTCAGGTACATAATCAAAGGTCTTCCTTCCACTGGAGGAATCAAAATGGGAGGTTCAAGCAAATATTCTTTGATGCTATCAAAAGCTTTCTGACAATCTTCTGTCCACACACATCCTTGGTTCTTTCGGAGAAGCTTGAAAATCGGCCTACAGGTAGCAGTCATATGAGATATAAACCTAGAAATGTAGTTCAGTCTCCCAAGGAATCCTCTTACTTGTTTTTCCGTCTTGGGTGCGGGCATTTCCCGAATAGCTTTGACTTTATCAGGATCTACTTCAATACCTTTCTGACTGACAATGAAACCCAGAAGTCTTCCAGAACGAACGCCAAAAGTGCACTTGTTGGGATTCAGACGGAGTTTGTACTTTCTCAAACGCTGGAATAACTTCAACAAATGTTCCAAGTGATCTTCCTCAGTCTGTGATTTGGCAATCATGTCATCCACATACACTTCTATCTCCTTATGCATCATGTCATGGAACAAAGCAGTCATGGCCCTTTGGTATGTTGCGCCAGCATTCCTCAAACCAAACGGCATAACTCGATAACAAAATGTTCCCCAAGGTGTAATGAACGCGGTCTTCTCCATATCTTCCGGCGCCATCTTGATTTGATTATAACCAGAAAAACCATCCATGAAAGAAAAGACTTTGAACTTGGCGGTACTGTCGACCAATACGTCAATATGAGGTAATGGGAAATCATCCTTCGGACTAGCTCTATTCAGATCTCTGTAGTCTACACACATCCGAACTTTGCCATCTTTCTTTGCAACAGGCACTATATTGGCTAACCATTGAGGGTAGACCGATGTAACAAGGAAACCTGCGTTGATTTGTTTCTGAACTTCCTCTTTAATCTTGTCAGCCATGTCAGGACGAGTCCTTCTCAACTTCTGCTTGATCGGTGGACACTCGGGTCTCAACGGTAAACGATGCTCCACAATGTCATTGTCCAACCCTGGCATATCTTGGTAGGACCAAGCAAACACGTCAACATACTCTTTGAGAAGCTCCAACATCTTCTCCTTAACTTCCGGGATAAGCAATGCTCCGACTTTGACTTCCTTTCTATCCTCTTCATCACCCAAGTTGACCAGCTCTACAGGTTCTTCAAATGGTTAAATGACCTTCTCATCATGCTCAAGAAAACGGGAAATCTCAACAGGAATTTCTTCATCATCCTCTTCTTCGGCTCTGAACACAGGGAATTCAAAGTTGGGAGAGGGCATAGGATCATTGTTTTTGATGGTTAAGTCATGAAGTAATCTGCACACATGATTATGCTTTATTTTAGAAATCGATTTGTGCAAATAAAACAAGATGTTATTAATTAATTTCCCTTGTTATTTCCCAGAAAAAGTGAAAAATAAAACAGCAGTGGACAAAATAACATTTTTATTCATTAAAAGGGAAATACTTGAAACAAAAAGCCCAGACATTTCTCTTTTGCCTTGGGCAGAGCAAAAGGAGTTATTTTTCATAGCCTGACACAAAATACGTTTCGCCTTGGGCAGAGCGATTTTTCAAAAAAGGAAAATAAACAAAACATTACTCGGAAATGTGCATAACCACAGGAACATCAACAGCTATCCAGTTTTGGCAAGCCAATCCAGGCGTCACAAACACGGGCAAATCCTCCTCGGAATCATCATCTATGATGGAATCAACCTCAGGATGCACAAACCCTGCACTCCGGAAAACCTCTTGAATTGGACGAACAACCACCTCCTTCTTGACCCTTGCAGATATTGGGTGAAAACCCAAACCTTCCCCAGACTTGTTCTCGGGTAATGTCAACACCTGGCCCCATCCTCCGGCCGAACCACTTTCCACCACTCGCCGCGCATCCTCAAAAGAAGAGATGGATGCCCCTTGCTTCTTCACTGTATTCTTAGCAACAGATAGGCCCTGGAACTGGGTCCCAACATCCTCGTCAGCATCAATAAAAGAAAACGATGATAAATGGCTTACCACCATAGCCTGCTCTCCCCCAATCATCACTAGCTTCCCATGTCTTACAAACTTTAGTCTCTGATGGAGCGTGGAGGTGACTGCCCCGGCATCATGGATCCAGGGACGACCCAATAAACAACTGTAGGCAGCACGGATATCCATCACTTGGAAAGTGATTTGAAAAGTATGGGGACCAATCACTATGGGAAGGTCCACTTCACCAATAACTGTCTTCCTGGAACCATCAAAGGCTTTAACAATTACTCCATTAGGCCTCATAGGAGCACCTGGATATGAAAGTCGAGACAACGTAGTCTTGGGCATCACATTCAACGACGAGCCCGTATCCACCAACACGCTTGATAAGGTATCATTTCCACAACTTACTGAAATGTGCAAAGCCATATTATGGTTTCTCCCCTCCTCCGGGAGTTCTTCATCACTGAAACCCAGGTTGTTACACGAAGTTATATTTCCCACAATCCCATCAAACTGATCAACTGTCACATCATGGTCTACGAACGCCTGGTCCAAGACCTTCATCAAGGCTTCTCTATGTGCACCGGAATCTCTCAATAAGGCAAGCAAGGAAATCTTGGAAGGTGTTTGCAGAAGCTGGTCCACAATCTTATACTCACTTCTTTTGATAAGCTTTAGGATCTCATCATCCTCAGGGTGAGGGATAGGTTCGCTGAGTCGGCCTATCTCAACTCTTGGTTCACCATTTCTTACGGGAATCTCCGCCGGCATGGGCCTCCTAACTTGAACTTCTGGTCTTCTCGACGGTACTGAGGCAAAAACACGCCCGCTTCTTATAACTCTACTCACATCGGCAATGTTAACAAAAGATGGTCTGGTTGGTATGGGGACCTCTACCCCATTCTCGATCATTGTGGCGTTATACTTGTACGACACAGCTTGGTCTGAGCTGTAAGGCACAGGGCCAGGTGGGTAAATAATCAAAGGATCAACAGACGCAGTCTGGCTGTTGTAAGCAATCTCCACTGATTCTGGCAAATTAAATTGTGGGGTGATAACATTCACTTCCTCTTCCGGATTTCGGTCATAGGTAATAGTGATAATTCTCTGATCTAGCAACTTCTGAATGTCCTCCTTCACAATAGGACAATCATCTTCTCTTGAACAAAACTCACAAACGTCATAGTCATGCTGGTGCCTAACAAAGGCAAGTCTTCTCAAACTCTGATGTAACCTGATCAAAGATTCTCTTATGTGCTCGACTTGAAAAACTCGGAACTTCCCCGGACAACCTTCCACCATATTCACAGAAGCTGCCCCATGTCGAGGCAAAGGATTATCTCTAACATTTGGATTAACATCCTTAAAAGACAAGATGCCATTCTTAATTAACCTCTGCACGTCCGCCTTCAGAGCAAAGCAATTCTCAAGGTTGTGCCCCGGCGACCCTTGATGATATTCACAGAATTGATCCGCCTTGTACCACGGAGAAGCACTGTTCGGTGCGACAGGAGGAGGCTTTGTTGTGATGAGATTCTTTCTAATGAGAGCAGGGAACAATTCAGTATACGTCATAGGAATGGCATCGAACTGCGTTTTTCTGGGTGAACGGTTCTGATTGTTAAACGGATAAGCCTGTTGTCGAGGCTGCTGCTGAAATGGCCGCGGTTGAGTTGGCGGGATTTGACGAGATGGGGCCATCAAAGCTGGGCGGACAACCGGAGTGACTGCCGCAACGTGAGAGTAACCTCTCCTAGGCCTACCTGGAAACAAAGCACTGACGTCCTGCTCTTTTCTTTTCGGGAAAACACTTCCAAACTTCTTCGCACTGCTAGACGGACTCCCCTCTTTAACCAAACGCCCTTCGCGAATCCCTTCCTCTAATCGCATGCCCATGCTTACCATTTCGGTGAAGTCACTGGGTGCGCTGGCTATCATTCTCTCATAGTAAAAGGACCCTAAAGTCTTCAAAAATATCTTAGTCATCTCTTTCTCCTCAAGAGGTGGATAGATTTGAGCAGCAATTTCACGCCACCTCTGGGCGTACTCCTTAAAAGATTCCCGGTCTCTCTGCGACATCGCCCGGAGTTGATCCCTGTCCGGCGCCATGTCAACGTTGTACTTGTACTGATGGACAAAGGCTTCACTAAGATCGTTAAAGTTGCGGATTCGAATGCTGTCTAAACCCATATACCACTTTAGAGCAGCACCCGTCAAGCTGTCTTGAAAATAATGAATCAACAAATCATGATCATCGGAGTACGTAGACATCTTCCTCACGTACATTGTCAAATGACTTCTAGGACACGAATCACCCTTATATCTCTCAAAGTCTGGCACTTTGAATTTCGCTGGAATCTTGACATTCGGAACTAAACAAAGGTCATGCGTACTCTTCCCAAACAAATCCTTTCCTTTCAATGCTCTAAGCTCCTTCTGCATTTCCTGGAACTGATCCTAAAATTCTTCCATTCTATCAAAAAGACCCAAACTTTCAGCGAGCTCGGCGGGATAAACTGGTTCATTCAAGTATGGCACTGAGTGGACCACAGGAGCAACGGTCGTCATAACTGGTTGCGGAAAAGGTGCTACAGACGGAATTACTGGCGGCATGGCAGTTGTCTCTGGTTGAGGAAGAGACAATGCAGACTGAAATATAGGTTGTACGGTAGGCTGATACCCCTCTGACACAAAGTTGTAAGGCATTCCCCACGGAAAACCTTTCGGCATCTGATGTTGAAGCGGAGAGTTGATTTGAGTTACGGAGGCAGGAACTGTGACAATTTCGGAAACCACTGGAGTTGAAGTTTGAATCTCGACAGCCGTAGTCGATGGCTGATTCTGAACAGCCACCAAACTTTCCACCAACGCTGTTAACTTTTCCATCTCGGCACAAAGTGTAGCAACTTCCCCACGAAGCTCATGATTTTCCTGTTCCAAATCTTCCATTTTCCTCTGACGATTGGCCCGAGTGTCGTATCGGTGAGACAGCTTGACAACCTTCGGTGGAAAAAGAACAAGAATGAGACTCTAGAAAACATGTGATGTGGAATGTGAAATGATGCATGATGGCGATGCAAATGATGACTCATTTTAAAAGTTTTTCAAGGAACTTTAGTAACTTTGCATACATCAATGGTAAAGGAATTTAGAACAACAAAACTCAATCCGTTAATCGAAAGCGATAAATTACAACTTTTAATTTGGAATAGTAAATTACAACCTTGGGATAACAAATCCACTAATGAAAGCAATAAATTACAACTTGCAACATGAAAACCATAATAAAGTGATAAATTACATTTTTAAAACATGAAAGCAGTAAATTACAACTTGGAGCATGGAGCCCAAAATAAGACAATAAGTTACAACTTCGGAGCATGAAGCCCTTAATAAAACAATAAATTACAACTTCGGAGCATGAAGCCCTTTTACATAGTTTTACAAAATGACATCAATAAAATAAACTAAAGCTAAAGCTCACTCGGAATCCTCAGATGACGGACCAAACACCAGCTGTAATCGGAGCTTCTTGATCTTTTCTTCGTAAAAGTCTTCCATATCCTTCTTTTCCGCTATCAGTCGATCGATGATTTCTTCTTGCGGATTAGGAACGAGAGCCACGCTTACCGAACCTTCCCTTTTCCTTTTTCTTTCACTCGCGTACTTCTTCAGCAAGGCATCTTTCTGACGAAGCTTCTCATCGTGGTCAACGAACCGGCCGTCTTGAATAAGCAACAACTCCTTCTTTTCTTTCAGCTGTCGAGTCAGGACTCGATTCTCATATTCGGACATATGGTACTTTTCCTTCCAAGCATCCCTTTCGGATTTCATCCTAGCCAGGTTTCCTTGATATTCTCCTACATCCGCGATAGGGATAACGACTGACGATGGTGCGATGGCAGGGAATAAAGGTTTCTCAAGTTTATACGGCATCTTGAGAGTACAAGCCCTAGCACGGACCCACTGCAGGTAAGGTTCCAAAGAGACGGCACCTCTATGTCCCAGCATATCTCTCCCTTTCTTGTGGATATGGCGCCAAGCTCCTTCAATCTCCCTCTTAGCAGCCTGATGATCTTGTCCTTCCTGAAGAAAGAAACCACTCACATGGATACTGTTCGGCTTATCTCTCATCGGGTACCCGAACTGACGGCGCGCTAGAACAGGGTTGTAGTTGATTCCACCCCTCGTACCAAGAAGAGGTACGTTGGGAAAAGCACCACAGCTGTCAATGATCTCCACGTCATGGTAAACTCGATTGTACCAGTCAATATCGAAATGAGTGAGAGCCATAATCTTTGGCGCCCAACGCGGTTCCCTCTCGAGATCCCAGAAAGCGTCGGACCCAGGTAAATGCGAGACGTACCACTGATACAGCAACGACACACAACAGATAATCATCCCTCCTTGATAAGAGTTTCGAAGATGGATAGAGTAATACGTGTCTCCTAGCAGCGTAGGGACCGGATTTCCAATCAGGAAACCTCTGATGGTATTGACATCCACAAATTTATCAATGTTAGGGAATAAGAAAAGACCATACGCGAGTAAAGCAAACACGTCCTCGAAGGCAACAATATCCTTTGTATCAGCAAAGTAACGAGCTTTCTTCAACAGAAACTGCGCCGGCAAACCCCGGATTCCCCCTTTCGTAGTCATATTCTCCTCTATCTCTGATTTCTTCAGGTGGGTGATGGCTGCTATCTCGTGGGATTTAGGCTCCTCTTCTAATCCGGAAAAAGGAACACGGTCGGCGATCGACAAACCAAGAATATAGGAGTACTCCTCTAAAGTGGGCATCAACTGATAATCCGGGAAGGTGAAACATCGGTACAGGGGATCATAGAACTGAACCAACGTGTTAAGGATGCCTTTCTTCATCTTGCGCTTCATGAGCGGTACGATGGACCCATATTTCTTCTGAAAATCTGTCGGACTCTCTATCTTCGGAATCAAAATCTTCAGTTCTTCAATCTCGGGCTCCTTGAAGCTAAAGCTTCGAGTATTTCTCCTTCCAAGTTCCATAATACCCTGAGACGTTTGCAGAAATCATTCCAAAGTTCCTCGAGAAACGAGTTTTTTACAAAGATGTTGATGAATGCATGAATGAATGATAATGCAACAGTCACACACAAGTTTGCAAACATGGGGTTTAAAGGTTCAACGTTCAGCATGGAGTCGAGGGTGAAGCCCACCCAAAGGTATGTACTAACGTTTCGATCACACCTGTAAGACAAGGTTCTAAGAGTTCCCAGAGTCTACATCCCTCTTTCGGATATTACCAACGTCTTGATTACTCAATAATTAGCAATATTCTCAAGAGAAACTCGTCCGAGCGTAGCATCGCGTAACAACTACTTCCGAATTACTCCGTTATAGTCTCCGCGCTACACCTAAAAAGGCCAAGATGGGTTGGGGTTCTACGGTCCTCAACTTCTCGGGCTCCTAGGTCGAAAATAATAATGTCTTCCCGATTACTCGGTAAACAAATATTAAGTTCAAGAGGCCCTTCCATTGAGTGGGGGATCTCATGCCTCCTTCTTCGGGATTACTCCCTCAAAGTTAACATGACTATACCGCCCGTCCTATTCCTTAAGTGTTACTTAATCCGGGTATAGGATTCGTCCTTTGCAAAAAACCCAAACACCCCAATTTAAACATATAATCAAGCAAATCAAATAATAGTAAACAGATAAAACAAATTAGGCTTAACCCACTTAGGGATGGACCAGCAAGAGGTCAATCTTTCCCCAGCAGAGTCGCCAATTCTGTAGCGATAAAAAATGTAGCGGGGTAAATCGGAGATCGAATTATTGATTAATTCGTCTCACAAAAGCAAGAGTCGCCACCGCGCTTTATTATTTCCAAAGGAAAAGGGAAAAGAGCGAAATAAAACCCTAAATATGCAATGTAAATAATAATAAAAATACAAAGCGTTTTTGAAACGAGATCTTATGGTTCGGGGGTTGGTTATACAATGGGAAGGTACTAGCACCCAATGCATCTATAGTACTCTATAGGAACCTTTTGAAATATCTGTTTTATTTAAAATTGATCGCTTGATTGAAAATAAATCGTTTTGGCCGAAAAGGGATACAGACGGTTTTTTGAAGATACGACGATCTAATGTCGAAGTTTTTGCTTAAAAGGTATAAGTCTTGAAAAGGTTGAAATTTTGAAGAAAGGTGAATATTTGAGGAAAAATTATCCTAAGTTTTAATGAAAATGCGAAAATTCGCGCAGTTAGACTTGAAGACATGAAGTCAACAAATTTACTGTTTTTCCTTTGGATTTAAGCATAAACCGAATAAACAAATAAATACACGGACAAAATATGCGAATAATGATTAAATAACGATGATCTAAATGATGGAATAAAAGATGCGAATAATGCGTTTTTATGATTTTTGGTTTAATGTTAACGGGAAGAAAGTATTTAAATTTTTTACGCATTTTTGATAAGGATAAAACACAAGAATTATTTAACGTAAAGTTTTTTTTAGTTTTAAGTTATTAAGTTTTTTTTATATTACTAATAAGACAAGGAAATATTTACTTTTTAGTTTTTCCTATTTTTATGTGTTTTTTAGATTTTTTATTGATAATGATGTAAGAAAAGATTAATTAATTACTAAAATATCCATAACCTTAAATCCCATATTTTTTTATGTATATAAATAAAATACTTATTTAAAAAAAAGGGGGGTTCCAAATTAAGTTTAAAAAACTAACAATTTATCTTAATGAAATAAAAATAAAGTTCTTAACTTAAATCCAACACTAAACTAAGATGTCAACTAATTAAAAAAATCTATTGAGACATATCTTTTGTTTTTCTTTTAAAACATAATTATCAGTTAATTAATATAAATAATACTTCTAACAAAAAAAAAATAGAAAAAAAACAAGAGGAAATATATCAAAAAGTAAACAAACAAAGTGGATGGGCCAGGGAGCTGAAGGCCCAACGCGCAGCTCATAAATATGAGGGGGTGCAAAGAAGCGGGTCGTGGGTTTAAGGGAAAAAGGGCCCATCAGCTTGACAAATTGCATTAGGGTTGTCTTATGTTAACAATTGGGATTAGGGTTGTGTTATGAGGCAGAAACGGCGCGCCTCTCTTCTTCACGATCTTCTTCTTCGCCTCTCCTTCTTCACCCTCGCCTCTGAGCTTGATGCTTCTCCTTGCTATGGCCACCCACTCCAGCTCTTCTTCCCTCCACTTGAACGAGAAATGGGACGGCTATGGAATCGGTAAGAACACGTTGATTTGTTAACACTCGATTCGGTTTTGCATGTTGATTTGATTCTACGATTTCTATTATGTTTGCTCTTGATTGATTCTTATGTTTGGTTATTAATGCTGATTTGAGGATGTTCAAAGAAATAGAAGAGAAGAGGGATCGTTACCTAGATGGAGACGGAGGAGGAAGCTAGGAGTGACGGAGGCCAGGCGACGAGGAGAGGGGAAGCGAGCCCAACGGTGACCGGTATTTCACGATTTTCTTCTCTTGGTGGCCTTGGTACTGTACTGTATTTTATTTCTTCTTTGAACGCGATGTTGCTTCTCTTTTTGAATGAGTTACTGTTTCTCTTCTTCTTGTTGAAAATGATACTGCACTTGTATGATGATTCTGTTGGTCTGAATAATGGTTTTTTTTTAATGATGTTGGCTTGAGTAATTGTTTTTTTGAAAAGGCCAATGATGTTGATACTGAGGCCTAACCGGTTGCCTTAGAAATTTTCAGGTTTTTGGATTGAGGAAGTTCAAGCTTGAATAACAGTTTGACATGGTGATGAATGTAGGGATTTCGTGTGGTTTGGACAGATTGATGGAAATTGGGGCAGAAGTTTGTTAGGCCATATTGATGGTTGTGTAAACTTGTGTTTCTGTGAGATTATTTTTGATATTTTTCTTGATGACAGGATGATGATGTTGGCTTTAATGGCTCAATCAAATTGAAAAGTTTTGGCCATACGGTTTGGAAATGGTTTTGACAGTAGATGTGATTATGCAGGTTTACTAGCTTTGTGTGTTTTTTTGAGAACTAAAAATCTCTAAGTTTTTCTTGAAGGCTTGGATATGTATCTTGTTATTGGTTTTCTTTTGTTATATGCTATAACAACTTCCCTCTTCTTTTCGCTACAGGCTGGAAATTTGAAAATATGCTGGGATTTTCTGGGCATTCTGCACTACTGTCCCTCCAATTTGTTTCTATTCTTCTTTTGTGTTATTATCTCTACTGGCTATATTTTAGTTTGTCTTGTATAACCTCTTTCTGCCTATGCCAAGCCTGCAAATCCCACACTTCTCCCTCTCTTTTTCTCTCAGTATAGCTTTGATAAAAGAGTGATAAGCTGTACTTTTTTCTGAAACTGCAAATGGCCAGAAAATGATGAAAATGGAATTTCTATATTACTTGCATATGTGGTTAAACTGCATGTTTTGTATGCTTATGCTGTATGTTTGCATTTGGGATTTTTGAAAAAAAATGTGATTAATTTAAACATGCAGTTTTTTGGAAAACATAAACTTGTGCATATGTTTTAAAATTCCTTTCTTTTTTGTGAACCGGGAGAAATCCCGTGATTTGCAAAAAAGAATAACTGATTCCGGCCATTGCATTTAATGATGAATCTTTAATAATTTCGCTTTTAATCATTTATTCGAATTCTAATCTCTTTCTTTTTTTTAATTTTGCAGGTAACATTAAGCGAGCAGACAAAACGCATTGGATCTGAAGTTTTAGAATTAGGAATATTAGTTTTTTATTTCATTTTAGTTTTTTTTGTAAATTTATTATTGTAACTTATTGTAATAGATACAATGTTTACATAATAACTGTACAATTAAAAAAAATGAATAAAAACACTATTTGCCAATTAAATTCTTCTTTCCCTTTAATCATTTATTTATCCTTTATAGTTCTTTAAACGAATCATAATTGAAAACGAATTTCAATTACTTACATTCCGAATAATAAACAGATAAATAAATAAGTATCATTGGTCAATTAATAGTCTTCATTATTTAGTTCTTCATCCATAACTTTCTAAATTATAATAATTAAAATAAGGTTTCAATTATTTAATTTAGAATGACGAATGATTAAATAATCGTTATTGACCAATGAATTTTTCCGAATGCTTATTATATTATTCACAAACCTTTAAATTATGTAATAACTAAGAATAAATTCCAGTTATTTAAATTTAAGATAAATGAGTAATAAATAAATACTGTCCGCACAAATTAATGCGCCTCTTTTCTAATGTTTATTTTATTATCTATACATCTTTAAACTACATAATAATCGAAACGAATTTCAATTATTCAAATTTACGATAATAAATAATTGATAAACATCATTTTAGCGCGAATCGATTAAATGATTTAATGTTCAGCATAAATAACTTTTGGCCAGAAAAAGTTATGAATTTTAAAATCGATGGATCAAAATAAATGTAATGTAATAATGCAGGTAGGAGACGATATCTTAGGTCAAAATTTGGGGTACAACACATTGCTTCACCTTTCAAGACTTCCAGCTAGTCCCTACCCTGGAAGAATTCTCTGAGTTGCTTGGTATCCCTGTTTTGGAGCAGACTCCATTTACTGGTTGGGAAAAGACTCTCAGGCCTGAAGAGATTGTTGCAGCCCTTCCCTTGACCAAAGAGGAGGTAATGGCTAACTGGGAGACTAGAAGCGGAGTTAAGGGCTTTTTGGCTAAGTTTCTGGTTGGCAAAGCTAATAGTTTCTGGAATGACTTAGACTTCAAGGCGTACGAGGACATTCTGGCTCTCTTAATCTATGGTCTAGTATTGTTTCCAAATCCCGACACCTTTGTTGATGTTAATGCCATAAGGATCTTCATCTCTCGGAATCCTGTACCCACTCTCTTGGGTGATATCCTTTATCAGATCTATACTCGTACTGCCCGAAGACGGGGAACTTTGCTGTGTTGTACTCCTTTATTGGCGAGGTGGTTTATTTTGCACCTCCCTAAGTTCGTGCTTAAGAACAAAGAAGGAAGGGGCTGGGCTCATAGGATAATGTCTCTTACTGATAACGACGTTATTTGGACTCTCAGAGCCTTAGATGAGGTGGCTGTCATTGATCGTTGTGGAGAGTATCCTAATGTTCCATTGATCGGAGCCCGTGGAGGAATCTCTTATAACCCATGTTTAGCTCTCTGTCAGTTTGGAAGAGCCAGAAGAGAAGGGCCTCATGAGATGTTGATACCTCATATCGTCTTTGATTTTCAGGTAGATAGCGACGAGCTGCATCGTAGATTCATCAGGGCTTGGGACAGAGTTCACAAAGCTGACCCCCATGAGTTGGGACCAAAAACTTCTCTGCCAATGGAGTCATATTTCAGATGGGTCCGCATCCGTGCCCAGAAGCTAGGTATGCCATACGAAGCTTCCAGGCCTATTACTCTTGAAGCTGCTGATAAAGACGGGGTTCCTCCAACTGTTATCCATCCTCATACACCCACTGATGTTGGCACACTGAAGAGGTCTTGGGCACAACTGCAGGAAGAACGGGATT
This sequence comes from Vicia faba, assembly GCA_948472305.1. Classification (NCBI taxonomy): domain Eukaryota; kingdom Viridiplantae; phylum Streptophyta; class Magnoliopsida; order Fabales; family Fabaceae; genus Vicia; species Vicia faba. The sequence goes on from OX451738.1 coordinate 589,612,260, forward strand.
CTTATCGGGAAAGGTTCAACGAACAGGAACAGAAGATCCAGAAGCTGACTAAGCAATTGGAAAACGAGTGGATCCTGAATGATTATATCCGCACTGAGAAGAAGAGGCCATGGGAGCATTGATGGACCTTTGAGGATTTCTTTTATGGTTTTATTTACTTTTTAGTATTTCCGTTTTTGTAACGCCTAAGGGCAATTTGTTGAAACAATTTAAATTCCGAAGTTAAATCTAATAAAGTGTGTTTCCTTTTTTGTCTACAAATTTGAATCCCGATTGTCTTTGAAAACATAAATCATACGCATTTCATTTCATCATATGCATAACAGGTACCCTTTTTACAGGTCATTTATCTTCTTCGCTGTTTATTTCAGCAATCATCATGTCTACTGAACCTTCCACTGAACAAGCTATCAAGGCCCTCCAGGCCCAGAATGCCCAGTTCCAAGAGTTGGTTATGAGCCTAGCCCAGGGTCAACAGGATTTGAAGACTCTGATTCTGAAAGAGAGGAAGAAGAAGAAGAAGAAGAGGACCGTCCTATTCAACACTAGACGCAGGTTTCGGAATGCACTACAGAATGATGTTGATCTGACCACCTCATTTGTAGGGAAAGAAAGTCCACAAGAGAGAAGGGTTCCTAGCCCCGTAGTCTCCGACAACGAGACGGATTATGATGAAGAACAGTATCCTCCTGCTGAGGATAGGTACAAACAGTTGGAGGACCGCTTGAGCGCTATGGAGATACAGAATGTGCCCGGGTTGGAATTGGGAGACCTAGGTTTATCCTCTGGGGTGGTGATTCCCCATAAGTTTAAAGCACCTGCCTTTGCCAAATACGACGGAACTTCCTGCCCAAAGCTGCACCTCCGGTCATATGTAAGGAAGATCCAGCCTTACACCGTTGACAAGAATTTGTGGATCCATTTCTTTCAGGACAGTCTTTCAGGGACCCAGCTCGAATGGTTCTATCAGCTGGATGGAGCCAATATTCGTAACTGGGAAGATTTGGCTATTGTGTTCTATAAGCAGTATCAATATAATTCTGACCTCGCTCCTACGCGTACCCAACTCCAGGGTATGTCAATAGGGACGGGTGAAGGATTTAAGGAGTATGCTCAAAAATGGAGAGACCTTGCTGGAAGGGTGCAGCCACCTCTAACTGACCGTGAACTTGTCGATATGTTTCTGGGGACCCTGTCTGGCCCATTCTTTAACCATTTGATTGGAAATTCTTCAGCCGGGTTTACAGACCTTATCTTGACTGGTGAGAGGATTGAAGCTGGTATCAAGGCCGGGAAGATACAGAAAGGTGCCTCCTCGAGCACTGAGAAGAAACCGTTCAAGAAAGAATCTAGTGCTGTCTATGGTTCAAGGAGACAAAATAGACCGGAACACCGCCAAGCTGTCAACGCGGTGGTTATTTCAAAACCTGCTGGTGCTCCTCAGCATCACAACCAACAAAGGGGTGAGAGACCTCGAAGGCAGTTCACTCGACTCAGCATGACCTTGTCCCAGATATTGCCACAGTTGCTGAAGACCAATTTGGTGACTCTAAGGGAAGCCCCAAAGAATCCGAATACTACATCACCAAAGTATAACCCCAACGCCCGCTGCGCTTATCATTCTGAGAGCCCGGGGCACAATACGGATGATTGCTGGACTTTGAAGAATAAGATCCAAGACTTGATTGATGCAAAAGAGATTGAGTTTGAGGCGCCAGAGAGGCCCAATGTTGTGACTGCTCCCATGCCCAAACATGGAGTAAATGCTGTAGAGGAAGACTTGTTTGTAGCCTCTGTGGATGATATTGTCACCCCGCTATTGACTGTCAAGAGGAACCTGTTGCTAGCCGGTTTATTTCCGGGATGTAGTGAGGGTTGCCATCTGTGTTCTGTTTCACCTACTGGTTGTCCATCTTTGAAGTCAGGCATCCAAAACCTGATGGATAATAAAGAGATCCTGTTCGAGAAGATTGTTGTTCCTGCTACCCCTACTGAAGAAGTTTCCATTATCACCATTTTCAACAATTCTCCCAAGGCTCCCTCGAGGAAGCCTGTCAGAATTACGCCTATTCAGAAGATTGCACATATGATCATCACTGTTCCGGGGCCCATCCCCTATACATCCGACGAAGTTGTCCCTTGGCACTATGGGGCAGATGTTTATGTGCTTGGAGTTAAACAAGAGTTTGATACCAATATCGGCATCGGCAATATTACCGGGCCTGCTAAAGTCACTCGCAGTGGTAGACTTTTCTCACCTGATATTGCGCCACCAACTATCCAGAGACCTATTGTCATCACACCTGCAAGTGTGCCTACTTCCCCTCCTAATCAAGTTCTTAGTTCTAACCCTGTTGCCGAGTCATCTGATGCTCGGGGCAAAGAGATCGCCACTGATATGCCTGCCCGGACGGAGGCACCAAAGACCATCAATATTGAAGCTTCCAAACAAGAGATGGAAGAGATTTTGAAGATCATCAAGAAGAGTGATTATAATGTAGTTGAGCAGCTGGGGCAAACCCCCTCCAAGATTTCTATGTTATCACTGTTGTTGTGTTCAGAGGCCCATGCCAAGGCTCTGATTACCTTCTTGAAGACGGCCCACGTGCCACAAGAGACATCAGCTGATCAATTTACCGATTGTGTGGCCAACTTAACTGCTGATAATGGTTTGGGTTTCTCCGACGCTGATCTGACGGCTAAAGGGAAGAACCATAACAATGCCCTGCATGTCTCTATTGAATGCAGGGGCACTACTCTTGAACATGTGTTGGTTGACACGGGGTCTTCATTGAACGTCTTGCCCAAGAAAGCTCTAGACAGGTTGGATTGCGAAGGGTTGTAGCTAAAGC